>OX456527.1:94207982-95440482 GCA_949748255.1 Eustalomyia histrio | reverse complement strand
ATAAATGCCAAATCACTTAAAATTCGGGCTACTAACTTTTCATTAAAATCAAAAGAATTTTAATATATTTTTAAATGTTAATAAATTAACTTACAATATCAGTAATTTATAAATGATTTTTCATTTATTTTAACTGTCAGCAAACTAAGCACAAATCTGAAAAAAACAAACAATGTTACATTTTATTTATTTCTTTTAGATGTCAACTAATTAATTTAAAAAATCCGTAAAAAGTAATAATTAACTACACAATTCGTAAAAATAATTGATATTTCATATATTTTCTTTTGAATATCTACTACGAGGTCAGTAAAAATAAACGACTTTATTTTATTTATTATAACTATCAGACAAGTGACTAAAAGAAAATAATAAAAACTATTTTTTTAACGAATAATTGAAAATATTAACTGTTTTTATATATTAATCCATATTTATATGTAATTTTTTTCTTTAAATAACTGTACAAAGGGTTTTAAAATATATTTCTTTTTATTTTAGCTATATAATCATTTAAAAACAAATGTTCCTATAACTTTTTTAAACATAATACAGTCAGTTAAAGTAAAAATATTTTCAGTGTATATAAAATCTTTAAAACCAATATGAAAAAAAAAACCTAAATGAAAGGTTGTCATTAAGACCACACTAAGTTCATGATTGGATAGCTAAAAAATATATGTTTACCAGTTTTTTATACTCTACAACATTTCTAACCTTCGATTAGATCCGCCTCAGAAGATCTTTCGTGTAAGCTGTTTTTCTAGTTACTTATAACATTGAAATTTTTTTTATTTTTATTATTATTATTATTATTAATAACAATAATTTCTTATTATTAAAGACATTTTAGGAAAATTAAAATAAAACAAGTTAAAAAGCGATTAAGCTGGACTATAAAATATTCCACACCACAGTATTATTTGAGCCATATTCCTGAAAGCGAACCAAATTAAATTATCCACAATCGAAATAACAACCAGATATTCACAATTTTGTATATGTTAATTCCATTTAAGCCCAATTCAGACAGAAGCTTTCTAATGGAGGTAAGTTTGAATAATGAGCGATTCTAATTTATTTCAATAGCGGTCGCCCTTGGGCTAAGAAAAGCTTATGCGGTTTCAATGTCGTGATTGATGTAGGATATAAACATAAGCCATGATGAAGATTTAATTTTTTTAACAGAAATACCTTTAATGTATAATATTTAAATACCCCAAATTCATCTAAGCAGTTATAATATCCATACTAATTATTAAGTCTGGGAATACTTTAGGAATGTTGCCTATTAACAAAAAATAAAGGAACATAACATACATTTATTTAAAAAAAAATATTTTAACTTCTTTTACATTTGTTTAAAATGATTAACTGTCATGTACCGATTTTTCTCATTTATTTGAAATATAATAAAAATTTACACAAAAAAACATAAATTTGTGGTTTATTTGTTTCCGTTACACACATCTTAAATTTAAATTTTGTTTGGTGTCTATTTCAATTATTTTTTTACGGATTTGGTAGGTAAAATTTTAACATTTGGCAGGTAAACATTTAACATTTCAAGTGATTAATCATTTGTTTTTACTAATGTGTTTTCAGTTGTACGCCAATACCACGGTTTGCGTTGCTTCGGTTTGCGTTGTTTTTAAGTTGCGTCTTTTGAAAATTTCTGTGATTTTGAAATTGCATCGACGACGTTTTTATTTGCGTCATTGATATAAAAATGTGTAAAAAAAAACGCGATTTCCCGTTTATATTTTAGTTTTCGTGGCATGGCTTCGAAGTGGCGTCGTAAGTGCCTAAATTTGTGTCGTTAATATGATAATATTTGTACAAAGCTAAAACAGAAAAAGGGAATTTCCCGTTTAAGTCTAATGTAAATATGTAGGTGAAGGTTGTATACAGGATGCAAGTTGCAGGTCGTTAGTAGTTTCAAATTACATTTGCTGAAGTGAAATTATATCTAAATATTTTGCAACAATGAGTCAAAAAAGAAAAAAGAAAGCTTAGAACAAACACTGTACATTTTTAAACCCTTTAAATCTGGGGAAAAGGCTGCTGATATTGAAACAAACCTTGGACTAGCCCCTTTACAATAAAATCTATTTGTTGCAGAGACGCTAATAAAATTAAAAAATTTAAAATAGGTTACAAAAAGGTGAAGCACTTTAATAAAAAAAATTCAGTCACTTCTTTAAATTTGAATGACATTAAGTCAAATGGTAATTCAAAAGAAAGCTTTCACTTTATTTGAAGATCTGAAAGAAAATTATGCATTATCTAGTGCCGAAAGTGTGGAGGAATTTGAAACAAGCAGAGGTGGAAATTTGCATACCATTGCATTAAAAGGAGAATCTGCTAATGCAGATACTTCAGTTCCAGAAAAGTTCAAACTTGAATTAAAAGCAATAATTGAAGAAGGTTGGTATTGTGCACAAGTTTTAAACGCTGATGAAACGGGGCTTTTTTAAATGCGTTTGCCAGACAGAACGTACATTTCTTAATCCAAAAAATTTGCACCTGGTTATAAATCTAGAAAAGATAGACTTACACTTCTTTTGGGAGGGATTGCAGCAGGATGTTTTGAATTTAAGCCATTTTTAATTTACCACTCTAAAAATTCGAGTGTTTTTAAAAATAATAAAAAAGAGCGAGCTTTCTGTTCATTAGCGTGCAAATAAAAGAGCAGGGATGACTACATGTTTATTTAGAGATTGGATGGAAATTTGTGCTATTCCCGAGATAAAGGTTTTTTGTTCTTCAACACATATTGTGCAGTTTTTACTTGACAATACACCAGGTCATCCTGTTTTTTCAGACGATTTTTCGGAAAATATTAAATTTATTTCAATGCTCCCAAATACCACATCTCTGATACAACCAATGGATCAAGGTGTAATATTCAAATTCAAGCCGGATTTTAAGTCAACTTCTAAAAGCAACTGACGGAGATAATTTACTTTCTATTTTTGGAAGAATTACAATATCATGATGGCTATTGAAAATACAAAACTATCTTGGAAAGAAGTAAAAGAATCGTGCATGAACTGAACTTGGCGTCAATTATGGCCCGAATGTATTCTCAAAGATATGGAAGATATTGATGATGTTCCACACATATGTAAAAAACCTGCAGAATCAGCTAGAAATGCCAATTTTTTTTAGAATTGAAGAACAAGGTACCCAGCATAACTTTGGTAATGGGTGCGATATTCTCATGCGTTACCTTGTAATGATAGCTCGTTACCTTTTTCATTATTTGCAAGCATAAAGTAATAAGTTACTGATTATTGATTACGTAATATATGATTTATAAATTTAAAGTAATAGTTTAAATATTTTTAAAAATCTATTTTTAAATACATTACTTTGTGTTTTTTTGTAAGCAACAGGGTAATGTATGTTTGTTTTGACAACACTAGCGAAAACACGAAGAGCAACAATTCATTTAAGTTTTAAGCAATCAAATACTATATGCGTCGATTTCCCTGGTTCGATTCCCATCTTGACCACATTATTTTTAATTACAAATATTTTAAATAAAATATTTGTAATCATTTTTTTTAATAAAAATTCCTCTTTTTTAAAAATCTTTTTTTAGACACATTACTTTTTCCATTCTCGTAACCATATAAATAAACCCTTACATTATCACCTCTAAAGTAATGGGTGTATACATTACTTTGAGGCTTATCGCCTATAAAATTCATCAGTGAAGTAATCCATGAGCCCCTATGGTTACACATTACTTTATACATTACTTGGTAATGTGTGGTTTTGCTGGGTATTAAAGATCTCTTTTTATTTGACTAAGAGCTAAATAACGAAAGTTTGATTGCAATTCAGAGTAACAATTTGCTGGTCGATGAAACACTTCCGTTTGAGATCGAAGCAGAAGAAAAAAAGCTTACTGCTGATTAAATTTCTGAAGCGATGCAGAAATGCCTTTGCCGATGAAGATGCCTTTTTCCACTGAGCTACACCTTTCATTTTTCATCAATTTGTAAAGGTGTTAACATCTTCCCATAAGAATTATACAGTCAAAAAATTCTAAATTTTTCTACATCTACAAATGATGATCCTTTCTCATTTTTTTCCATCTTACATCTATCATTATTTTAAGTGTCATCACTTAAAAAATTACAAAAAAAAATCGATTTTCTTTGTGCCATCACTAGCATTGCAGAAAATAAACAAAAAAAATTTTCAACAAAGGAAAATGAGCGGCACATGTAAGAATTTCATTCTTATGTCTACCAAAAATTATTCTTCATTATTATCTTTTTCCAGAATGACCTTTAATATTTCAAACTGCTGCATTAAAATTCAGGTTTGTTCTTGCAAAGCAACAACTACTCCAATGATTTATGCTTTCCCTAAATCCATTTTTATTTTTAACAAAAAATTTGCGTCTTTTTCTTTTATTTTTTTGACAGCTGAATAAATGACAGATGAAAAATGTTGCCAATGTAAATACATGTTTCACGTTTTCAACATCTTCCACGCATTTCACAAAGATGTTGTTCAGTGTAAAAAGCCTATAATGGACATTTTTGAAAACAATGACCCGAAAGAAGACCACAGTTTAAAAGTGTCTAGAAATGTGAACGACGCTATCAATTGTTATAAAGAAATTTATTTGAAAAAAAAGCTGTTACAAACCATCAAACTTTAAATTTTTAAATCCAACCTTAGAAATGGTAATCTATTTAGATGACTCAACCTCAGAATAAAAAAATTAACCTATCGTTATATACTTTTGCTTCTTTACTATGATTTCCTTATTTTTAATTTTAATAAAAATATTTTTGTTGTGTTTTTGTCAAAGAAATGTATGTATAAAGATAGAGCAAAATGCATAATTGTTTTAGTGTCTATACTTAGAAGTTTATGGCGCTCAAGCAAATAAAAAACAATACCCTGCGTTATGCTTTGGTCGGCATGGATTTGGATTTGGCTTTTAATTATCTTAGGAACCACAAATATGACATTTAATATATATTTCAAATTCTAGTACATTAAGCTGTCACTAGCAGACTTATTTAATAATACTAAAGTCAATTTTTGAAATGTTTGACGTGATAAAAGCATTTGTTTCACATTTTTATGTTAAAAACAAATTTTCATAGATCAAAATGGTATTTTTTCGGTAAATTCGTATAATTTTTAAGTATTGAGCCATTGCAAACTGCATATTTATGTTAATTCTTTCTTTCAAAAAAAAAAAAAAAAATAAATACATATACGAAAAATTGTAATACTGTGTTCTTAAACATCTAAATGACTATTGATTTAGAAAATTAAAGTATAATATACACATAAAACATATATTTTTGTATAGTTTTTGTCAAATATTCTTTTATGTTACGAACGAAATAAAAAATCAACAATACCCTGTTGGAGAATTTATTTTCAGATGCGCCATCTATTGGGAAATAGTTTCAACTAATGTTCTTTCTTTAATAAATTAATGTCTTTGGTTTTTGTTATATTATTTTACATTTTCCTCATGAATTGTTGTATTTTTATTTTGATAAAAACTTCTTTTCAAAAAAATGGTATTTTTTTAAAAAATCTAATTTTTCAGCTAAAATTAAATAAAAATCAATACAAATGTATGGATAATCGTGCTTTGGTTTGCTTCGTTTCGGTTTGCATCGCGTTTCTTCAACAAAAAACCATTGAATTTAAAAGCACACAAATATTTTCTTCTCTACCCTAAACCATTTATCAGTATCTTACAATACAACTTAAGAAGAAAAACAAATTGTAATCATCTAAAAATTCTTTAGAGTATTTAACTTTCCAAACATAAATATTAAGAAAAAAATTTATAGTTTATATAACTTTTCAATACGATAAATAATCTTACACATCAAAAATAAAAATTATAACTCCAATATATATCTGGCAAGAAAAGTGAAAATAGATAACTTTCACCATACTACAGACTTTAACTAACAAAAACAGAATAAAAATAATTCAATATATCATAAATAAAATAAGTAAAACTGATATAACAAAAAACACACAATAAAAACTTTTCAGCCACAAAAACCGAAAACAACTTCACACCTCAAAAATGTTATTTACGGAACTTTAACAAAGAATAGCAAATATAAAAACAGCATAAGATGAACAAAATACTATAAAATAAGATATAAGAAAGCAATTGAAAATCATTGGTGTGTAAAATATATGTTTACCATGAACTTACACTTTTCAGGTTTTATGTGTAAAAAAAAATACGGTGAAGGAGAAAAACTTTCTTTACTTTTGGCAAACAAGAAAAAGTTTTACTGAAAAATCTATACATTGGTAACTGGTTAGGGAAGTAAGGACATTACTTGTTTTTTAAATTTGCAAAAATTTTCTATATCCAAATTATAAATATTAAAAATTTATTTGTTTCAGAATACAAACATAAATAATTTGATGACCATTTATGCACAATTTATTTTTTTTTTTCTTAACTAGCAAAATTAACATAAGACGAAATTAAAAAAATTTATTATTCACTTTTAAATTCTTTTGTTATTAACTTTATTTTAAAAATTAGTAGTATTATATATTTAGCAGATAATCATACAGATAATTTAATTATCTTGTTATATGAACAATATGCAATTTATAGTATATGATTTGTAATTAAAATCTAAATATAAATAAATTTAGATTTACATTTACATTTTGGTAAACTATAAATATGTTGTTAAATGAAAATTTCATTTATTTCGATTAGTTGTATAGTAATTAAAGTTCATTTAGTATTCAATATTGCTTTTTTATTAGTATCATAATATTTTCTGGAAATAATTTAATTAAACACAGTGAACAAATAAGGGTTATTAAAATCAAATAATAATATTCTTAAAAAAATTTAATTTAAAGATATAAATAAATATTAAAATTCTAGTATGTATTTTTTTTCTCATTAAAACAACCAAGCAAAAAAATGTCAAAACTTGTTTAAATTGAGAAAAAAATATATATTAATTACACTTTATAGTCAAACATTCTTAATTTTTGCATAACCCCCTTTAAAATCTAAAAAAAATATACTGATAATTCAAACTAAAAAAAGTACATTTCAAAGAAATGAGTCTTTTCATTAAGTTTAGCCATAATAAACAGGACCACACCAAAGTTAGATTTTGTACTTGATGGTGCTTGTTTTTTAATAAAAACACAAATTGCAGTCTTCAAATATAACCACAAAATCTTTTACACAAACAAAAATATATATTTAGGTCAGCCAAATGAAAAATTATTCAATACAAAAAAGACTTTAAGAGTTTTCTATAGATAATTAAAAATTTTAGCAAAACTAAAATTCATCTAAGGTTTTAACATAAATTTTTAGCTACAAAGAAAATCAGTTTGAATTAAGTACATACAATATTTTGATAATTTTAATGATCTGAATGAAAAATATCTGCATTTTAAAATTATAAAAAAATGAATTAATAACTGAAAACTTTAGTGTTTTTGCTTATAAGCTTTTAAATATTGTTCAACTGTACGTATGAGCAATATTTCTATTCTCCAAATATTTATATCACTCATACGCCATGTTATATTAATTTTTGGAAATACCAAATTTTAAACCGTCCCTAAACAATAAATACAAATAAAATACAGAAAATAGCTTAAAAGCCCGATACTTCGTTACAGGTAGTTATAAATATCGGAATACATTACGACTTCAATTTTTATTAATTTTTCTAAGGATTTTTCTGATTAAATGAAAGGTTAATTGTTAATTCTGTCTAAATTTATCACACTTTAATTGCAAATTTAAAGCATTATCTATATCTCAAATCGGTTTGATACCCCAGGGAATACAGATTGTAACTGTCAGATTTACAGCCAACGATTTTAAGCAGACACTAACAGTGAAAATTTTCACAATAAGATTTTTAAAAAATCCAATTTGTGAATGGCTGCGTTACCTGCCACATTTCAAGTTCTTTGCTTTGGCGGTTAGGCTGGGTGACACTTTTCCCCTTTAATGGCATTTTCACCACCATCCAAAAAGATCCATAACATACGTCCGTTAAATTTAAAATAGGCTTATTTTAAGATGAGGGGCAGACTCTTTCTCTACTTGCTCCTTCTCGTACTAATCTTCAAGAACCCCATATTTGTGGATGCATACACTGCATTAGTAAATTTAATGCCATAACTCAAGCTCCTAGCTCCAAGTAAGTTGCTAATGTATTTTTATCACTTTCCAGGAAACTAAAATTTAAAAAGTATGTTATTAGATTAAATTGGTTTATTTTTCGAAAATTTTTGCTGTTTTCGCATGGTTTTCGTCTTTTTATACATGGATTGTTATAAGTGTAACACATACTACCGGGAACACATTTTTTTAAATTTCAGATTTTTAGCCTGTGGGAGTTATGCAAGAAGTTAAGAGGAAGATTTTCTATTTTTTTCGCGTCCCCGTAAAAATATCGAATACAATTCTCGTACTTTTTCACATAATAACCCCATTTTTACCACATTAATCAGCGAAGAGCCTAACAAATACCTACATTAAATTTCAAATTTCTGAAGCGCCATTTGTCATTCTGGATTCCCAACAACCCAAGGAACAAGATATTTAAATGTCAGGTTAATAGCCAAAGCGATTGAAACAGGCTGCATGGAGAAAATTCCTCAAAATTACTTATCAGTAAATGGTCGTATACTCCCAGGGACACAGAATTAAAATTTCTGCTTTCTTACCACCCCAATTCCTTCCTGTGTTAAGTGTTTTAATTTCACTCGTTACCCTTTCCATCCCCTTGTCTAGGTGTCTCAATTTCACTCGTTTTCGGTTCCGTTCTATTTCGTTAACCTTGTCTAGTGTTTCAAATCCATTCGTTTCCCGTTTCATTTAACTTCGCTTCAATGCCATGTGTGACTTCCAACCGTTTCCCGTTTCATTGCACTTCGCTCCAATACCTAGAGTTTTAATTCCACTCTTTAACGGTCCCATTCTATTATGTTTCCCTTGTATGTATAGTGTCTGAATTCCACTAGTTCCGAATTTCATTATCGTGCCTCTAGCCAAATCGGTTTGGGCAATCTCAACTTTATTCAAAAGCGGTTTAGATAGACCCATTTTGCCCCACCCTGTAAAAATTTGGAAAATCCCTTCAAGAAACATTTTTTTTTCCTTTCTGCCCCTCCCGAGAGAAATTTCCAAAATCCCATCTTGTTATTAATTGGACCATACTTCAAAGAAAGATTTTTCCTACCGCCCCATACCAGCGGGGATTTTTATATATATATTTTAAAATTTTAAGGTGGGGTACTAAACAAAGGAGTTTGAGCTGCCATTGTTCCTGTAGGAATTTGCGAAAATTCCATTTGAGTGGAATTTTACCAAATTTAAAATTCCCAACTCAAGCGGTTTGAGCAAACTATTTTTACCACGTCCCTGGATAAAATTCAAAAATTAACCTTGTCAGTGATTTAATCCCATTTACCAGGGATAACATATTAAATTTCAATCGTAACCAGAGTCTACTTGTGAAACAGAAAAATCTTATTCGGTGGTTAGAACTTTCTTTATTTAGCAATTGATTTCACAAACGGGAATATCATTTTTCCTTGGGTGGTGCACACTAGAGGTGTTCTAAAGTCCACGAATGGACTAATTTGTTTCCTTTGTATATAAGAACATTTATTATGAAGTTTGGTGCCGATTGGAGAAAGAAAAGTTCAGGCGAAAATCGATTGGAAATTTGAATAGTGAATACAAGGTTAAAATCATTTTGTTTTTTAGTTTTTTATAAAATCTTCTTCGTAAAAATATCTTTTTACACAAAAATAATAAAAATAATCAAAATTTATACTTAATTATCTTTCTTAAAACGTACAACAAATTGAAATCGAATGAAAAACATTCAAGTTATTAAAAAATACCCCGGGCCAATAATGTGTCACAGTGGTGTTTGGTTAGGAAATTAAAAAACAAATTGTATATTTTACAATTTTCTTAATGCAACTCTAGTATGTACGCTTAATCCTCTAAAATAGCGTTAACAAAAATAAAACAAAATAGCGTTAAATTCAAAATTTGTCTTAAAGTATTTTCAAAACTCTAATTACACACTTTTAAATTTTTGTTCAACAAAATTAAAAAATTTATGTTTCGCACACTGGCATTTTATTAAATACATCATAAAAAATAAAATACCAAAAATTACCAATTTCCCTCATTTAATTTAGTAAGGGGAGCTGTTTAATTTTGGCAGATTTTGCGGAAAATTCATTTTTTTTTAGTACTAAATAAAATTGGTCAATAGCGTATAATTTATCTAGTTTTACTAAGTTGCAATTAATGCTATTAAGAGTTTTATAATACCAACTATAAGGACTAGATGCAAAAAATTTGGTCGTAATTAAATGTTAAGGTTCAAATTTTTTTAAATTTTAAATATTTCATGAAATTGACAACGAAATATCGTGGGGTAGCTTCATATTTTGATAAAAGTTGACTAAACTTAAAACATAAATAATATTTTTGTAAAAAACGAACCTTAAGCTTAAAGAATAAATTAGTTATTAATAAGAAAAGAAAAAGTTTAAAAAAAGATACAAATTTTATATTATAAATAGAAAAATACAGACTTATTTCTTTCTGTACTTGAAGTGAAAATGACCCAACATTTTTTAATTGCTAGAATAAGCAGTTTCATTCAAATATATGCAAACAAAACCCCCAGATTTAGGGGTCTTTAAAATATTCAAATTTCTAATAAATTAAGAATCACTTCTTAAATTTGTAAATTTGGATACAATTTTGACAAACATCCCAGCAAGAAAAATGTGTCGAAATCGTAACGAATCATTTTCTCGTAAAATTTATTTGATATCGTACCGAGTATCATAGCGTTTTTGTGTACACTCACCAAAAAAAGTCTGTAATGGTAACTAAAAATTTTGCTACGAGAAATTTTGCTAATATGAGCCCAGCGGTGTTTTTTGGTAATCTTAGCAACACATGTCTGCTGCTGACGTGTAGTACAATGAAATTAGTAGAAAAATTTGTAGCCGCTACTAAATTTAAGTATGATTTTTGTTAAGTGGAATTTAAAATATGTTTGCTAAAATCAGGAAAATAAATGACTAAATACTATTAATATTAGTATAAAATTTTAATTTTATTTTTTTTATTTTATTTATTTTTTTCAAAAAATATTTTATACAAAATTAAAAGCAAAATCAAAGGCTTAGAAATCTAAAAAATTGTTAAAACATAAACGAATTAATCATTTTGTTTTTATTTGGTAATTGAGCGCCCCGGTAGGCTAGTTGGTAGCGTGCTAGCTTATCAGTGCGGGGGTCGTGGGTTCAATTTCCACCAGAGGCTCTGGTCTGTTTTCGCTACAACGAGCCGAAGGCCTTTGTTGCTAGTGCTCGGTTAGGGTATTAACATATAATTTGTAATTATATGATTAATAAATAAAATAAATAAATAAATAAATAAATAAATAAATAAATAAATAAATATTTGGTAATTTCTGTTTTGAAAAATATTTAAGTAATTTTTTTTTACTTTTTAGGTATAATTTTAATTGTGTTTAGGGCTGATTTTTAGAACTAAAAAATCTTTTTAGTGCTATTTTAAGTCGATGTTCTATTTTCAGTCATGAGTCGGTATATTCAAATCCGATCCTTTTTTCAACCTATATAACATTTTAAGGCAATTTAAGTTTGTGGGTATAAGTTTTAATTAGAAATCAATATTTCCTTAAATATCCACTTTTTCAAAAATTTGTAAATTGTTTTGCTAATTTTAGCAAATAGGTTTTTAAAAATTTGTAAAATAATTTCTGAAATTAGCAACAAAAATTTGTAAATATTATGTAAAAACTTTGTAATTTGTAAAATGTAAATAGCAAAATGATTTCCTAAATAATAATTTAAAAAAAAATAGTAAAGTGGGATTGAAAACCATTTACACATTTTTCTACTTACTTTTTTTCTGAGTGTATAATCTGCAACGTTATACAAAGTCGAAAAATATTGATTTAGTGATAAGATTTTCTATCGATTTTTTGTACCAACTATAGGTCTTAAAAAGGCGCATATTTTTCTCTTTCTCTTGGAAAATCCCTGGAAATCAAATCGATATTGATAAAGTATTTGATACAAATAAAGCTTGAATAATTTAAAGAAAATTATTATTTATTTTATTTAATTTATATTAATCATATAATTATGAATTATGTCCTAATACCCTAACTGAGCACTAGCAACAAAGGCCTTCGGCTCGTTGTAGCGAAAACAGACCAGAGCCTCTGGTGGGAATTGAACCCACGACCCCCGCACTGATAAGCTGGCACGCTACGACTAGCCTAAAGGGGTGCCTGAAAAGAAAATTATCTCTATTATGATCTTTATAATTAATAATTATCTTTATTAAATTCTTTAATGCATTGAGTTTCAAAATTACAGTTTGTTGTTAAAGCATGTGTCTCCACTGATGTACAATATTATAAACACAGAAACCATTAATATTTCTTTTACATAAATTGATATCTCTATAATACATAATCTCGATACTTTAAAGACTCAGAATTTCATAGTTTTTTTTTTTTTTCTTTAAAAAATACTTGCAATTTTTTTTTTTAAATTAAAAAACAGCTCTGAAAAAGCATTGGAAATTGGTTTACTTTTTCGATTAATTTGTGAAATCGTAATAGTTGCAAAATAAGGATCTACAGGTTGGTTGAAAAGTTCGAAATGAAAGAATACTGTTTTTGTTACAAAATATATTTTTTACTCAATATATTCTCCTAGAAGCTCAATACACTTGTTCTAATGATCTTCCAATAATTTTATCCCATCCTTATAATGGTTTTCCGGAAGCTCTGCAAAATAACCGTCTACGGCTGCTATGGCTTCTTCATTCGACGAAAAATGCTTTCCACGAAGGAATTGTTAGAGATTTCTGAAGAGATAGTAGTCATTGGGAGCCAAATATGGTGAATACGGTGGATGTTCAAGCAATTCGTACTTTAATTCTTTGAATTTAGCTATCGTCAAAACACTTTTGTGAGCAGGTGTATTGTCTTGATGAAAAATGATTGTTGTCTTCTTTAAACCAGGTGTTTTCTCGCGAATTTTTTCATCCAGCTGATCCAAAAGGTTGCAATAATATTCATAGTTGATTGTTTTAACTTTCTAAAGATAATCAATCAACAAAATTCCTTTTGCATCCCAAAATGTGATGCCATAACCTTCTTTGCTGATCGTTGTGACTTCACCTGCTTTGAAGCTAAACAACCAGCTTCAGTCCACTGTAAACGTTCTTGTTTCAATTTAGTATCATGGTGGTAGATCCAAGTCTCATCCATAGTTATAAAATGACGCAAGAAGTCGGTTTTTTCGGCTTAAAACGCTCCAAATTACGCTGAGAAATTTGTTTTCGATTCATTTTTTGATGAATTGTTAATGTGTGCGGCACTAACTTTCCAAACAGTTTTTTCATACGTAATTCTTCATGTAAATATAGAGTACTCGTTCGTCTCAGATGCCTATGGCATTAGCAATTTCACGCTTAGTCAAACTTGGATCTTCACTAACCATATTATGTACCTGCTCAATGATTTCTGCTGTGGTTGCAGTTTTTGGTCGTCCTTCGCGTGGATCGTCTTCAAGGCTGGTACGACCATGTTTAAATTCACCAGCCCAAAATTCAACGGTGCATTTTGAAGGTGAGAACTCCTTATACACTTCTAACAATTGTTTATAAATTTCCTTTGCTTTTAAACCCTTCAAAACAATGAATCTAATGGCCAAACGATATTCAATTTTTTCCATATTACAAAAAATTAATGACACGTCAACTTCAAATGGCTTGTAAACAAAGAAAGAATTGACAAAATGACTTGCAACTTTGCATGTGTTCTCAGGACAGTTATACCAACTAGAGAGGTAGCACTGCCATCTCTTGGTGAGCGCAGGAACTTTTCAACCAACCTGTATAAAGTTCGGAACGATTCGAGAAAAATCCGAAATAAAGGACTGACTCGAAAACTTACAGACTGGGATCATGTAAAAATTTGCATTTGAGATATATGATTGTTCTATTTATAAAATATTGTTAAAAAATAAAATTTTAGTTTTCTTTAAAGTCCATTTCTTGATATGGAAAATTTGAAGAAAAAAGTGTTAACCAACCGTTTAAAAATAAAATAAGAGTGAGACTTAAATGTTGCTAAATTTTTAACATTATTAAATAAAAAAATCGTTAAAAATCCTTTTTACGAATTTTATTATATTTTCCCACTTCATTACCATTTTACAGCCAACTATCATAACACTTTTTAATATGTGTTTTCAATTTCAAGAAATGTTATCATATAATTATAGTTTATATAAGGGGTTTTCATAAGACGCTCGTCGTGAGGCCAATAAGTGGCTGCTTGTATTTTATTATCGTATTTACGTTCTTCTGGCTACTTGATCTGGAAACAGCATATTAAATAACTTATAAAAGAACATTACACCCCTATACGTATGAGTAATATTTATGTGTACAATATCACTCATACGCTAAGGTGATTAAAAATTTGTGGTACATAGTTCGTACATATTTATAAACTCATTTTCTAACAAAAATTCCCATCTTTACGATGTTATACTTGTATTATTTTTATTTATATTTTTTTATGGACCATAAACTAAGCTAAATATGTATTATAAATTTATCAGCAAAGCTATTAATTTGACAAAAAAAAAAAAGAAAAAGTTTCATTATTTTTATGGCCACTCAACACAGCTTATGCTGCTACAAAAGTACTAATTGAGTTGATATTTAATTGCCGTATTTTGTAAGTTTTTATATAGAAATGACACACAAAAAAAAGGGAAGCAGGAAGTTGTTGCTATAAATACATAAAAATGTGTAGCAATTTTTTTCTCTTTTATTTCAAGCAAATAATACAAGGACAATATTTTTAGGATGGTGATGAAAATCGTAAATAACATAAACAATCTAATGAAATTACAGGTGTTAAATAATAAACCAAGCAGAAAAACATTAAGATAATAAAGTTGGAAAATATATACATAAATATTTCTGGAAAATATAAATTTTTTTTCTATTTTAAAGATATTTTCTCTTTTTTTTGTTTTATTTTTATAGCAAAAATAAATAAATATTCTAAAGCTATCTTTTTTCATCCTTAAGTAAGATGAATGTTTATTTTTCTTATCTAGTCTACATTATTTTATTTAAGGCTTCTTACTCGTTAACTGTCAAATATAACGCTTCATCTTTAATAAAGAAGAAAAAAAAACATTTATTTTAGCCTCAACATTTTACCACCAACATCGACATTTGACTGACCCCTTTGTATGTACAGCATTTATATGGTTTTTGTGGGTTTATCAAAAAGTATCTAAAATATTTTGGCTTTTACCAGCAAAACCAAGAAACAAAATAGAAAAAAAGGTCTTTGTGGTTGTTTGTTGTTGACATTTGTATATTTTTGTGTATATTGTCTCTAATAAAAAGGGATATATTTTCTCTTTCCCCTTGCTCTGGGTTGAAGTATGTTTAACAGCTAAAATGAATGGTTGTTTAACTGGTCAGTTTAGTTAGACATCGTTAGGTTGAAATGTCCCAAAACAAAATTACCACCAACTGTGTGAAAACTTTAACTTATTTAGTGATTGTCTACAATTTTTTGAGAATCTTTACACAATCTATTTTAACAAAGGTCACACTTATATTTTAAGATATTCCAGCATACACTGTAAACAAAATGACTAAGCTGTTCTTCAAATTTTATAGCATTGTTATAAGTATCCTAATAAATTTCCATCATTCCTTTATATAAGCTTTGCAAGTAAAAAATATATATTTTACAATTAAGTGTCATCCTTTGACAACCTGTCAAATTGACATTGTTAACTTATACTAAAAACAATTTCCTTTAGTTTTTTTGTCCATTTCTTAAACCCACTTTTACCCCTTTATTTATTATTACTCCAAAGAAGTGTAGATTTTTGTTAAAAAAAAATATCATTCTTTTTAGTTTTATATTTTTTATATTAACATTTGTTTCTTAAGTCCATTAAGAGGGTTAGACCAACAAAGTCATTGATCAAATTGTGTTTTTTTTTTATTTAAAATTGATTTCAATAAGCTTCAGATTGGACTCTAAGTATGAAAAATTGATGATTTTTATTGAAAGTGATAGTTAATTTAGTAGACAACAAAAAAATCAGGGACACTTTGAAAGATTTTTTTTGTGATACAATAATTAAATGTTAATTTAAGATCTAATTTAAATCAATTTTAGTAACTAAAGAGTTTTATGAAAATTTTCTAAATAAATTTAAAAATTAAGGAAAATATTTGTGAAAGCGGTTATTTTATAAATCATTGCAGTTAACCACACATAAGTTCATAAACATTTTTGATATTCATATAGTAAAATGAATATTTTAAGAAAAGTTAAAAGGGTCTAAAAACACTACTCGACAAAGTTTTTGTCCGGACTTTTACTTTTTTAAAAAATTGTGAAAAGAATCTGGAATTTTTGAATCTTACAACATTTTAACATAATCTTTGTTTTTTTCTCCATTTTTCAAACTATTCAATTGGATTTGGATGTAGGTAATGCCACAAAAGGCCAACCTTTGGACCATGCATCTTTTTATTAATATTCAGGGGTTTAATTTTGTGTGTAAATCTACATTCAGTTAAATTCGTTAATAAATTAATGTCACATATTGAAAAATATCAGAAAAGGCCAGTCTTTGGCACTGGTACTTTTAGTTCTTAAGCCTCAAGGCACCTAAAGTTAAAAGTTTTATGCTGGCTACTTAAATATTTTTGTAAATAAGAAAATATCAGAATCACCAAAATTTGGCCCCAAAATTTTTTTTTATGGTTCAGAGGTGTTAAATTCTTGTCATTTAGGGGGCCAAAAGTTAACGTTTTTGTGTACTACTTGTCTTTAGTTCAATTGGTTATTTAAATAATATTTTAAATTAGAAAGTACCAGAAAAGGCCAACCGTTAACCCTCGTTTTCCATGGTTCTTAAGACCCAGGGTGCCTAAGGTTAATTTTTTTGCGTGCGAACTACAGTTAGTTCAATTAACTAATTAAATAATATTGCAGATGGGAAAATATGATGATATTGCAATATTTAGGTTCGAACTCTTTGTTACGGTTCAGGGGGGCCAAAGACTTTCTTATATTTGTACAAATTCTGCATTTGGTTTATATGGCTAATAAGGATTAAAAAATATCAGCAAACTTCAATCTATTAGCATGCTGACTTTATGACACCCTACACCAAATAAAAATTATATCATATACCGTACCATGTACATAGAAGAGTAGCTTATCCAGCTCCATTAATTCATAAGAGCCTCGTCGGAATGTGCGTTGCTTACACAGATAAAACAGATTCGTGCCTATACTCGAAATCGTAGTCAATCGAATGTTTCGGTGGTGGTAACAGAATTTTTCGGTCGCGAACACAGAAAACCAATTGAGGCATGGGTTATTTAATTGTGACAACAGTATTTCGGGTTTCTCAATAACAATTCAGTAGTCCCAACCGACTGCAACTGAACCATACGATTGGCTATAAATTCGGTTAACAGCACTAATTTGTTTTCTGGGTATATCTGGGAAAACAGATTTATTGTGACAAACGAATTTCTTTCCAACTGAATATTCTTGTTGCAGCAACCAAATTATTTTTTTGTCGCAACTAAATATATTCCTAGAACAATTGAAATATATGGTTTCAATCAGAATTTTGTTGTGTTAACTAAATTTCGGTCGTCACGAACAAATATGTCGGTGGATCCAACCAAACCATTTGGTTTGCCAGAAATTCAGTTATTCTGCCGCAATAAGTGAACTAATGCTTAGAGCTCGGGTTTATTATATCCGTAGTACTCGCATTATATCCGTAGTACTCGCATTGCAAGGAAAATTTGCTTATGAATTGTACATGTCGCATGTGGAATAAGCTCCCCCTAAAGGTATTCCTTGTTACCTACAATATAGAGAAATTCCACAAACACTATTCTCTCTTTCCTCCTTCCCGCAACTAATTTTCCTAATGCACTGCATTAGTAGCTGCATCCCCTGAGTGTTTGTCTATCGTAAAAAAACATATCTTTGTTATTGAGAATTCACAGACTTATTGACTAGGTGGTTCTTATAGAACCACATGCAGATGTTGGAAGCAGAGATTCCAATTTTAGTCTACAATTTTGGAACTATTTATCAGATTTCCACACTACTAATATTTGGATGCAAATCAGGTGCATTCATTTTGTTAAAATTAGATGTTTTATTAAAGAAACAAAATTTAATAAGTTTTATAAAAGTAAAAAAAATGTATAACAAGAAAACCAAGAAGAAACATAGCTCTGCTGCTGTCAAAATTTTATCTACCTCTCAAAGGTGAAAAAAATAATGAAGACGTTCACGGAGCGTCTACCAAAATCTTTCCTAAAATAGTCCACAAAGATGGTGACTTTGCGACACTTAACCCCAGGCTTCATTCATGGTTGTTAATACAGATAATGAGGTGTTATCTTAAGGTAAATTTTATTAAAATTTTAAATTTGGTTGACATTATTTTTACTAGACAAAAATAATAAAAATTTCCTAACTCAATATCGACCAGAATGTTTTTTTTTTTTTTAATTCGATTTTGATTTTTGCTGAAGGACATTGATAAAAAATACGTTGGTTAAACATTTTTTAAGTTCTGTTGCCACAATATTGACCTAAAACTGGGTTCTTATATGTTAACGTAGGTTCATAGCACGCGAACGAACTAAAAATTTTAAGGAATCCATGTGATGTGATATGGTATCATTGGCCGGGAATGGGTCAAGCATATTTCTAAATACAGTTAAAAAGTAATTTAAAACCTGCCAGCGATTTGTTAATATTTTACGAATTTCTTTGGAGACTTTGGATTTCGTGTAGTCCAACTCAAAATCCGTTATATCGCGATTTAAAGGATTTTCTAAAAAAAATTACACATAAATCTTAAATACACTAACAACTAAATTTCTTTTTGGCGATATTTTTTCAAATTACATATTTTACATCAACATTTCTATACTCATTTAGAAGAATGATTTTGTTTTTATTACCACTATTACAAAAACCAATTGGCCTAATTTTTTTTTTTTTTTTTTCATCCACGTTCAAAACAAAAACGTGTTTTTTTGTTTCTAAAAAGGACCTTTTGTTTAACGCGGTATTTTCCGTAGTTCTGGTTTTTTTATTAAAAAAAACTAAAACGCATTTATATACATACATATATACAACATAAAATAGTGTTAGTACTAAATGGGGAAAAAACAAGTAAACAGCCAGAAAACCTATATACAAACAAACCATCCAAACAGCGCACATATATACACACACACAATAAAACAAAAAAGGCCTTTCAATATAAAAATTATAAAAAAAAATGAAAAGGTTACCTTTACTGAACAAAAATGAATTTTCATAAAACTACAAGTTTTTTGTTGAATGGTTTTTTTTCCCAACTCTTGTGTTAGTAAAGCATTTTCTGCACGGTGAATGTCAAAGTGAAAGCCTAAAAAAAACTTAAATATATATACAAACGAGAATGAATATTTTTTGCCATGTAAATTTTTTGTTTTTGTTTGTTTTCTATGACGTTTGCTACTTTGTTGTTTTTGTTTTCGGTTTTTTTCGAGTTTTTTTTTAAACTCTGTTAAAAAAAAAACTTTACTCAACCACATCATAGCAACCTAAAGCACAGGTGAAAAATTGTTCAAAAAAAATGTATACATCACCTTAATACATCCACAAACTATTTTATTTAAATTTTTTTTATACATCTACATAAGTATTTAAAAGTGTAGTTGTTGTTGTAGTAGTAGTAGTAGTAGCAATTGAAGCCAGCGTGTAGAGTAAATAGCAGGAAATGGTTGAATAAACAAAGCTTATAACACAACAAAAACAACAACAACAAACACAATAAACACAAACTGGCACTATAAAATGTATAATGGTGAGGAAAATTTTTCAAAAAGAAAGTGAATTGAATTAAAGTTGTTTATTTTTTTATTTCTTTCTTTTATTTTGACAATTATAAACGATTTTGAAGGGTAATGCTTGTTTCTTTTTATTTTATTTTTGTTTTTTTTTTTTTTATAGTGAATTTTAATTTTTATATATTCCTATAAATACAAGTTTTGGCATAATAAATGAGTATGAGTGATATTACAAATTAATATTAATCATACGCCTTGTTCTGTGCAATTAACACTAAATGTACCACAAGGCAAGTGTCGGATACTAAGAATCAGGGACTGAAACCCAACCTGAACCCGAACCCAAACGGTTTCCGATTTGCTGTTTATAAAAACTTTGAACCCGAACCCGCTACACCCAAAAATTTAACCAGGTTCGGGTTCAGAAATATAAAAAAAAAATATGGCGTGGAAATGTTTGATAGAAAAATCATAAAAACATTACATTTTTTGCATTCCAAACCATATCTAGTACTTCTTTTAAGAAAATACTTGATCAATGTAGAGCGAATACCAAAAATTTCTTCTTCAGCTAAAAAGCAAAACTTGAAAAAATCTAGCCAAACTAAATGGAATTTGAGTTATGACAAGGTTCAAGCCTTATTGGAACACACAAGTTTTTGTTCGGAACTACTGAATGCTGCATTAACTATGAATAATAATATTTGGAATATTTGTGAAGAATTTTTTAGAAGGTTTTGCACCTGTTAAAAATTTATTGATGAAACTACAAGAAGGACAGATGACTTTAGGCGATTTTTATAGAATCTGACTTAGTTTTAAATTACAGCTAAC
Organism: Eustalomyia histrio; assembly: GCA_949748255.1. Lineage (NCBI taxonomy): Eukaryota > Metazoa > Arthropoda > Insecta > Diptera > Anthomyiidae > Eustalomyia > Eustalomyia histrio. The sequence continues at coordinate 95,419,619 of OX456527.1, read as the reverse complement.
AAAAGATGACAAAAAAAAACTATTTTTATAAGAATTATATTTAAATACTCGAGAAAACTACTTTTAACTGCAGCATTATATCTAGGTAGCAGATTTAAGTAATGCTAAGTCCCGAAGATGTTAAAAATGCTAAAAACCGTATTTTAAAAACAATTGAAATTTTCAAAAATTTGCAAACGGAAAGAGAAGAAGAGAAATTTATGAGAGAATAAAATTCTTGTTCCTAAGAAGGAACGATTTTGTAAATCAAAGAACAAATTTAAAAGGAGAAAACTAAAAAATATATTAATTATAAAATTAAACGAAACTTTTTTAAAAAATAAATAAGTTTCCTATTAATAAAACATTTATACTTTTTAAATGGTGAACCCAACCCCTGAACCGAACCCGAACCTGAAATTTTTATTTCGATTAACCCGAACTTGAACCCATTATTTTTTCAGGGTTTCAGTCCTTGCATTATTGGCATTAATCCAATTTCCGATTTTGGGATTATGTTTGCAAACATTATCGGATATACTACCCAGACTGAAAGTTGGGACTATAATCTAAGCATTTTTTGTTGTAATACCACAATCTCAAAAAACATTTCGAACTCTATATTATTTTTACCTACTATTTTTCCAAATACTCCCCTGGGGTATATCCCATATTTTTGTCTTACCGGCTGGGATTTGGCTTTGCTAAATAAAGCTTTTCTATATATAAATAATATAATAAATATTATTTCTGTCATAAATTCCAATAAAAACGGTTTGATATTTTTTTTGGTTTTTGAAAGACGAGCAACATTCAGGAAATACTTCCTACTAATTAATGTGTTGCTTTCTTTGGTAAGGGGATAGAGAAAATATGAAAAGTATGTAGTTAAAGATGTAGAGCCTTATTTTAAGAACAGTTATTGCCCGCCATCTGATGATGAGTTTGTGGAATTGTTGAAGCTTTTTGGTTCATAGTCCTGTTATGTTATTTTTCTTCGGTGGGTTTAAGTGCTATGAACACACCAAAGGAGGACGTTGCGGTATGTATGAGAGATAAAAACTCATACATATTATTTTCCTAATTGATGTTGCCGTCGCTGGAGATCGAACCCGCAATCTTGTGTGTAACAGTCCAACGCGTTAACCATTACATCACAACGGGATAATCTTTCGAACGAATGTTGAAAATATTCATTCGTGCAGTGGCATTGCTCCTAAACATTTTTAATTGTCAACATGTTATCGTCATCATATTTTCTAGATCAAAGAAGGTTTAGAAAAAAAGCAATACACGCTGAGTGTATTTTTTAACCTTAAGAAAGTCATAGTTATGACCGCTGCGGTGGTCCAGGGGGTGTGACCAACTATCCCTGATGGCATCCCACCCGAAGTGTTAACTGCGGTTCAAGCGATTACTCCCCAACACGCTAGACTCCTATATTGCGCCGTGGTTAAAACCCACGCGAAATATCGGGCCCGGATTGATCCCCCTTTGGAGGGATCCCTGCTATATTTTTATACAACCGGAATGCAATATGGTCAAATGTAGGGAAAGCCGTTTCACCACTTAACAAATGACTCAGTTGTTTGCGGCTGCTGTGGATGTCCCAGTTTGCAGGACTATGCCTCTTGCCCAATATAGGAATACCGTGATGGCGGCGACACAAGAGTATAGGGCCGAACCCCCCCCCCCCCCTTCTAAGGATCATAGCTGCGCATGAGATCGACTACACAGGCCTTGTGTCAGGCGAATGCCCACCGCTCCTAAGAGGCCGACGCCAAATTGATGGGGTCCTGAAGCTCAGATCAATAGGGCTCCCATCACCCTCAGTACTCGTATTATTAACAAACTGCCTGCGCTGCTTCAATCCTGCCATTTTGGACGGCCTTGCCGCTATGTTTGTTGGCAGCCACGCCATCTACTTTTTTATATAACTTCGTCCCTCACAACAACTCTCCTACCGTGATAGCTTCCTCCAAGATCAGAAATCGTTCATAACTTCATAATTCCTTATCCTTTGTCTGCTTAATTACAAGATCGGGTAAAGGAAATATTTTTCTACGTGTATTCAACAAAGTTACCCTCCACCTTTTCCATGGACACGAGATCAAACCAAATCAATCGCTTTACTTTGTTTTTTTTTTCGTATGTATCGTCCATTACTCGGGCACCACCCACGATATCGGATAGATTTGAAAATACGTTCTAAGGGTAGACGGTACAAAGCAGAGAATTGCAAATGCTGATTGCAAAACGTTCATACGCAATCAACACAAGATTAAATATGTGTTTGCATTCAAACGTTGAATGTACTCCAACACACATATTTGTTGATGATTTTAAATCAATCAAACGACTTGCAAATTGTTGTCACTGATTTATAATCATCAGTCGTTTTTATACCATTAATTTTATTTTGTTCGTTTGAGTCAACAATAATTATTTTGATGTATAATAAATCAGAAAAAGCAATAAAAAAAGCGTATTAGTGTGTTCATAATTAAAACAAAATAGTTTCTTATCTATAAAAAGGGGGTGGTTTTGTAAAAACACATTTCATAAATTATGGTGGGTCTAAAATCCGTTTTTTTAGAATTTGTATTAGTAATACCAAAAATATTGTTCTTTGTGAATTTTTTTTTTTAATTTAAGTCGATATCTCAGACTCTCCCAATCCGGTTAAAGTTAAATATTGCCTAATTTTCTAATCAAAATAGATGAAAAAAAATTAGACAATATTTAAATTTTTCCGGATTAGGCAAGCCTGATTTATCGACCTAATTTTTTTCCAAAAAAATATTTTTATTTCACAAAGAAGAATATTTTGAGTATTGTATTACTAATAAAAATTCTTAAAAAGCGGATTTAAGTCCCACCCTAATGTAAACAATATCATTTATAAAATGTGTATCTATTTCGTTTTAATTATGAATACACTCATACGCGTTGTTTGTTGTTTTTTCTAATTTATTCAACGCTGACTTTTTGTTGAGTGATTACATTTGCATACAACTTAATCGACAGATGATTCACACTGATCCCAATTACGCGTTCAGTAACATGATGCTGAATTTATTCTACAGTGAATGTTGTTGAATTATTAAATGTGAACAAGAATTTTTGTGTATGATTAAATCAAGAAAAAAGTTGATTTTGCAGTTCTCTGGTACAAAGTACCCATGGAAACACTCATTTACCCGTAGATAAAGCAACTTTTGATTCAATAAAGTCTTCAGCTAAGGCGCATGGAATGAACCCAATTGTTAAATGGGTTCACTTTATATCACCTAAAATGATGGTATCTACTAAAAGACAGTAGATAACAAAGGTCGCAATTGAGGCCAGTAAAGGAAATAGGTGTATTCTCCGCTCTTCGTGGTCGACTCACTTTTGGTGGAGATTCAGGCTTAACGTGTGCACATCCAGGCTTATGCGAATGTATGAGTTTACACGTGTCCACCTAGTGACGCCTTAAAATTTGCGTTGGACATGCTTTACCTGGATATTCACATACAGTTAGACGCAAACTCTAAAAAATATAACCTAGGATATATATATTGCAACAGTATTTGTAGTGAGAGCTAAGCTGCGCTTAAGTCGCTTGATTCTCCGTTCACTTCATCTCGCATTGTTCAGGAGAGCAGACACTGGATAAACGAGGCTTCTATGGGGAACTCGGTCTGTCTTCCTTGGATACCGACTCATGGGGCTATTCCATGAATGCTGAAACGCATCTTGGTAGCAGTATGTCATCGGCTCATATATGAAATCTGGTGGACATACATTACTAATTGCGATGTTCCGAAGTGTTTTGTTGGCCAACGTGATTTAAATGTGGCACGATACCTACTCAGTTTGAGTAGAGCTGACTGACGTAGACATACTGGCCTGATGAGGGCACACAACGCTTGTGCTCGTCATATGTCGAGGATTGGCATCGTCAATGACCCATTGTGTGGGTCATTTCAGGAGGAAGGAGACACAACATATTGTCTGTTACTGTCCAGCTTTCTCTAGAACAAGATGAAACATTTTGAGTAGTGGCTTGACCGCTTTTCTCAGGCTTACAAGAAAGATTAAGAAATTCCAGGCTGGGGATTCCTTTCTTTTTTTGTTCTCGTGTAACCTAGCCTTACTTAAATTATAAATAATTTTTCGCTGTGTCAAGAGGTCAATAGAAAGTCCCATATTTGATGGAACATTTTTAACTTAATAAAATATACTGTGGAAAAAAACAATTTTAAAGAAAATTATTGTTTAGTGTTATTTATACCTGAATAAAAAAGCTACATAGGAATTTTAGAAAAACTTGCAGAGTATTTTTTAATTTTTCAATCAAAAAGTGAAATAAGTCATTTTACTTCGCTTGATAACATTTAGTGTTAATCTTAAAATTTCCATAATATAAACTAAAATTTATTTCATTCAAACTTCAAATTATTTTTAAAAGATGTAAATTTCCATTAAAATTTTTTTTTTATTTATTTATAACAAAAACCAAGTTGTATGTACATAAAATAACAGGTGTAAATCAAATCAAAATTTTAAAACATTTTTTTTTTTTTTTTTTGAATAATTTATGTGCTACCAAACGAAAGGGGTGTTTATATGTATATGAAATTATCATACCTTTGTATTATTTAATTTACTTTTAGACAGGTTATCTCACAACAAGTCTGAAAAAAAACTGTCAATTGTAAAAGGTTTCATGGCTTTATAATGTAAATTTTATAATAATGAATTTCTATTTGATTGCAAAACAAACAGGAATACAGTATGTGCATTTGTAAAAAAAAATCATAAAAGTTTCAAAGGAAAAATAAATTCAAAAGAAAAAAAAAATCATAACAAAACGTGTTTCTGGAAATACAACAAAAAGCTGAATATGAGTAAAACCATATGTGTAAGCTTTATAAATATGAAAAGAGTTTTGAAGAAAACAATTCCAAAACTCACATAATTCCTTTTTTTTGCACAAAAGCCTTTTAATATTTTCTGGGAATTTTTATTTTATACAATTATATAGCATAACATAAGTATTTATCCTTATTATTATTATTAAATATATAAGTTTATTAATATGCTTACATCACTTTGTAAATACAGATACTTGTAGTTATTTTCTTTATAATAATTGTATTGCTTTATGTTGCAAAAGAGAATGTTAAATGTTTGCAAATGAAGAAATACATATTACGCATTAAATATTATCGATAAATCTATATAATAATTCTTGAAGTTAATATGTAATAATAGTTTATTTAACATGACCAACTGTAGGACACTCGTTTCAAAATGTTCACCAAAAAGATCTAAAGCTCGATTCTTCGTTACCGGATGTTTCAAATATTGGAGAGTTTTCAGAACAATGGTTGATTCATAATTCTGGAGTAGCCTGAGGTTTATGGGATGATTTTTATTTCCATTTCCATTAAAAATTTCCAAAAATCCCGTCTACACTGATGGAGGAACCTACATGGAAAATTTTAAATTAATTCTTCCAGTGTTTGGTCTGCCTAATTAAGGAGCTACTTCTCCAATTTCTAATCCCATTGTTACCACACTCACCAAAAAAAGTCTGTAATGTCAACTGAAAATTTTGCTGTTATTACGGGAAATTCTGCTAATTTGAGCCCAGCGGTATTTTTGCTAATCTTAGCAACACATGTCTGCTGACGAGTAGTACAATGAAATTAATAGAAAAATTAGTAGTCGCTACTAAATTTTAGTAGACTTTTTGTAAAGTGGAATTTAAAATCTGTTTGCTAAAATCAGCAAAAAAAATTACTAAATATTATTAATATTAGTAAAAAGCTTTGAATTTATTTTTTTTATCGAGCATCAAAAATTTTGATTATATTTTTTAAATAACGAATTAATCATTTTGTTTTAATTTGTTAATTTCTGTTTTGAAAAATATTTTGGTCAGTTTTTTTACTTTTAAGGTTTAATTTTAATTGTGTTTAGGGCGGATTTTTAGAACTAAAAAACCTTTTTTGTGCTATTTGAAGTGGATGTCCTATTTTCAAACATGAGTCGGTATCTTCACTTCCGATCCCTTTTTTAATATATGTAACATTTTAAGGAAATTTAAGTTTGTAGGTGTAAGTTTTAATTAGAAATAACATTTCCTTCAATATCCACGTTTTTAAAATTAGTAAAATTTCTTGCTAATTTTAGCAAATCGGTTTTCAAAAATTTGTAAAATGATTTCTGAAATTAGCAACAAAAATTTGTAAATATTCTGTAAAAATTCTGTAATTTGTAAAATGTAAATAGCAAAAAGATTTGCTAAATAATAATTTTTTACTAAAAATCAGTACAAAAATAGTAGAGTGGGATTGAAAACCATTTACAAATTTTTCTACTAACTTTTTTTCTGAGTGCATGTTTTTTTCGGATATTTGATAAAGTTATTAATTAACGATGGTCTGCCTCCGAGAAACATATTTTGATCATGTGTTTTCGGATATTTCATAAGGTAATTTATCAATGATGGTCTACCCCCAAGGAACATATTTGAAATTTCAGTTTTCTAGCAGCACATTAAGAGAAAGTGAGAGACTTTTCAACCTGCCTCGTTTGAGATTTCTTAAGAAAACCTTTAGCTTACTTGAGCCAGAGGTTTTCCTAAGAAATCTTTTCGTGTCCTAAGTCAGCCATTAGCAAGTCAGCCATTCGATCCTCAGTCCGACCCTTAGCGCACAATGAGCCGTCTTTCATTCTTAAGTGTATATCCCTTTTCAGGGCATGAGTCGGTTGTGAGGGGTGTTTCCGCTTACGATTCTCCCTTTTAAAACATAAAATAAGGGAGAGACTTTTCCCCATTTGCTACACCTCATAAACATTTTCAAAACATCCATCTTATTCCTGTAACTTCAAGCAGTGATTGGATACTTAAGTGGTTTTAACAACAACATTAGATGCTAAGCCTGTAACACAATTTATAAACATGCACTCAGAAAAAAAGTTAGTAGAAAAATTTTTAAACTGGTTTCAATCCCACTTTACTATTTTTGTACTGATTTTTAGTAAAAAATTATTATGTAGAAAATCTTTTTGCTATTTACATTTTACAAATAATAGAATTTTTACAGAATATTTACAAATTGTTGTTGCTAATTTCAGAAATTATTTTACGAATTTTTGAAAACCGATTTGCTAAAATTAGCAAAAAAATTTAGTAATTTTAAAAAATTGGATTGGGATTAGAATCGGAGGCACTATCTATTGTAATAAAAATAAATGAATAAAAAACAAGTAAGAGCGGCTAAATTCGGCTATGCCGAATCTTATATACCCTTCACCATGGTTGGGAAAAAACTGAAGTTTATATATGGACATATATGGAATGGACAGATTTATATACGGACGCCTTTAAGAGGAAATTAACTATTTAGTTTGCTGATAAAACTTGGACTCGGGAAGATTTATGGTTCCAGGAAATAGGTATTTAAAAAAAATTTATGTTTTGGGCATAACTTTTTTGTATTTGAACTGATATATCCGAGTTTTTCAGCAAATATGTTATACTCAAGATTTTCGATCTTTTGCTATATAAGACGTATCCATAGGTCATATTACAGCTCTAGAATAGTGTTTGTTGTTTGTGTATAAAAGGTGAAGAGGTGAAAGAAAAGAATTTCAACAAATCGTTAAGAGAAATCACTAGAACTGCATGTGTTTTATTTCTACAAAAACGTTTGATTTAGCTGGCAAATTTGCATTTGGGATTTTATTTCGCTTTTTTATTAAAAATATTTTTAATTTCTTTAGCTTAATTTTAAAAATTTGAAGGAAAATAGTTTATAATTTTTTTTTTATAAATTATTATAAGTCATGACCTAAAATAGTTGCACTCAAAGGCAAATTATGTATAAAATTTTCTTAATATGTGAGAAATAAAATGGTTTAAAAATCTTTTTATAAATTCTTTTAAATCGGAGCAAAAAATAGAAATAAAACCGTTTGTATTTTGTTTGTATCAGAGGGTTTTTATAAAAATTTTGATGTTTTTAGCCTATTTATTTATTTAAATTAATTATTAAATGTTAAAAAAAACAAAAAATAAACTAAAAAAAAATCTTAAGAAAATAAAAAAAAATGTACGAAAAAAAAGTGAATTGACCGGGATTCGAACCCGCGACCCTTCCACCTGTGGTGAAGGGTATAAAAACGTTTGTATTTTGTTTGTATCAGAGGGTTTTTATAAAAATGTTGATGTTTTTAGCCTATTTATGGATTATTTAATTATTAATATAAAATTTTATATAAATTAATTATTAAATGTTAAAAAAAACCAAAAATAAACAAAAAAACAAAGTCTTAAGAAAATAATAAAAAAAAATGTACAAAAAAAAAGTGAATTGACCAGGATTCGAACCCCGAACCCGCGGCCTTAGAGAAAAAAAGTATTTGTGACATAGCGTCTAGACAACTGAGCTATTAAAGCTCACACAAAATCATCGTCAATAGAGGTACATATATAAAAGTCTTGGTTCATTAGAGATTTGTTTAGTTTTTATTTAAATGACAAATATTTGTATGTGTGTTGTTTGTGTATAAAAGGTGGAGATGAAAGAAAAGAATTTTAACACATGGATGTGTCTGTTATAAGTAAAATTCTACATACATATTAAACAAAGGGATTTTACGGAAAACATTAGAGGTAGTCCTGATTTTTTGCTAATATCTCAGCCATTTATCAACCGATCTGTCTGATTTTTCATAGCAAACAGAAATGGATCACATGTAACAGAAATAAAAAACAATCAAGTCCTCATCATGTTTGGGTTCTTCGGAAAACCCATTTCAACACACAGACGGACAGACGGACATCGTTAAATCAACTTCGCTCTTCATAAGGACCCAGAATATATATACTTTATAGGGTCTAAGATCAATATTGTAGAAATTACAAACGGAATGACAAACTTATATAGTGGTGAAGGGTATAAAAAGGAAATTTTATTTCTAATTAAAACTTACACCTACAAACTTAAATTGCCTTAAAATGTTACATAGATTAAAAAAGGAAGTGAATATATATGTCTAAAAATACGGCATCCACTTAAAATAGCACTAAAAAGTTTTTTTAGTTCTAAAAATCAGCGCGTAAAACAAATTAAATTTTGTCCTTAAAAGTAAAAAAGTTTTACTAAATATTTTTTAAAACAGAAATTACCAAATGAAAATACAATGTTAAATTCGTTTATGTTTTAACAATTTTTAAGATTTCTAAGCCTTTGATTTTTTTTTTTTAAATTTTGTCTAAAATATTTTTTGAAAAAAATAAATAAAATAAAAGAAATTGTATGCTCGATAAAAAAAATAAATTAGAAATTTTGTACTAATATATAATAATATTTAATAAATTTATTTGCTGATTTTAGAAACCCATTTTTAAATTCCGCTTTACAAAAGGTTTACTAAAATTTAGTAGCAGATACTAATTTTTTCTACCAATTTAATTGTACTACACGTCAGCAGACATGTGTTGCTCCCGCTGGGCTCAAATTAGCAAAATTTCCCGTAATAACAGCAAAATTTTCAGTTTTCTAGCAGCACATTAAGAGAAAGTGAGAGACTTTTGAACCTGCCTCGTTTGAGATTTCTTAAGAAAACCTTTAGCTTACTTGAGCCAGAGGTTTTCCTAAGAAATCTTTTCGTGTCCTAAGTCAGCCATTAGCAAGTCAGCCATTCGATCCTCAGTCCGACCCTTAGCGCACAATGAGCCGTCTTTCATTCTTAAGTGTATATCCCTTTTCAGGGCATGAGTCGGTTGTGAGGGGTGTTTCCGCTTACGATTCTCCCTTTTAAAACATAAAATAAGGGAGAGACTTTTCCCCATTTGCTACACCTCATAAACATTTTCAAAACATCCATCTTATTCCTGTAACTTCAAGCAGTGATTGGATACTTAAGTGGTTTTAACAACAACATTAGATGCTAAGCCTGTAACACAATTTATAAACATGCACTCAGAAAAAAAGTTAGTAGAAAAATTTTTAAACTGGTTTCAATCCCACTTTACTATTTTTGTACTGATTTTTAGTAAAAAATTATTATGTAGAAAATCTTTTTGCTATTTACATTTTACAAATAATAGAATTTTTACAGAATATTTACAAATTGTTGTTGCTAATTTCAGAAATTATTTTACGAATTTTTGAAAACCGATTTGCTAAAATTAGCAAAAAAATTTAGTAATTTTAAAAAATTGGATTGGGATTAGAATCGGAGGCACTATCTATTGTAATAAAAATAAATGAATAAAAAACAAGTAAGAGCGGCTAAATTCGGCTATGCCGAATCTTATATACCCTTCACCATGGTTGGGAAAAAACTGAAGTTTATATATGGACATATATGGAATGGACAGATTTATATACGGACGCCTTTAAGAGGAAATTAACTATTTAGTTTGCTGATAAAACTTGGACTCGGGAAGATTTATGGTTCCAGGAAATAGGTATTTAAAAAAAATTTATGTTTTGGGCATAACTTTTTTGTATTTGAACTGATATATCCGAGTTTTTCAGCAAATATGTTATACTCAAGATTTTCGATCTTTTGCTATATAAGACGTATCCATAGGTCATATTACAGCTCTAGAATAGTGTTTGTTGTTTGTGTATAAAAGGTGAAGAGGTGAAAGAAAAGAATTTCAACAAATCGTTAAGAGAAATCACTAGAACTGCATGTGTTTTATTTCTACAAAAACGTTTGATTTAGCTGGCAAATTTGCATTTGGGATTTTATTTCGCTTTTTTATTAAAAATATTTTTAATTTCTTTAGCTTAATTTTAAAAATTTGAAGGAAAATAGTTTATAATTTTTTTTTTATAAATTATTATAAGTCATGACCTAAAATAGTTGCACTCAAAGGCAAATTATGTATAAAATTTTCTTAATATGTGAGAAATAAAATGGTTTAAAAATCTTTTTATAAATTCTTTTAAATCGGAGCAAAAAATAGAAATAAAACCGTTTGTATTTTGTTTGTATCAGAGGGTTTTTATAAAAATTTTGATGTTTTTAGCCTATTTATTTATTTAAATTAATTATTAAATGTTAAAAAAAACAAAAAATAAACTAAAAAAAAATCTTAAGAAAATAAAAAAAAATGTACGAAAAAAAAGTGAATTGACCGGGATTCGAACCCGCGACCCTTCCACCTGTGGTGAAGGGTATAAAAACGTTTGTATTTTGTTTGTATCAGAGGGTTTTTATAAAAATGTTGATGTTTTTAGCCTATTTATGGATTATTTAATTATTAATATAAAATTTTATATAAATTAATTATTAAATGTTAAAAAAAACCAAAAATAAACAAAAAAACAAAGTCTTAAGAAAATAATAAAAAAAAATGTACAAAAAAAAAGTGAATTGACCAGGATTCGAACCCCGAACCCGCGGCCTTAGAGAAAAAAAGTATTTGTGACATAGCGTCTAGACAACTGAGCTATTAAAGCTCACACAAAATCATCGTCAATAGAGGTACATATATAAAAGTCTTGGTTCATTAGAGATTTGTTTAGTTTTTATTTAAATGACAAATATTTGTATGTGTGTTGTTTGTGTATAAAAGGTGGAGATGAAAGAAAAGAATTTTAACACATGGATGTGTCTGTTATACGTAAAATTCTACATACATATTAAACAAAGGGATTTTACGGAAAACATTAGAGGTAGTCCTGATTTTTTGCTAATATCTCAGCCATTTATCAACCGATCTGTCTGATTTTTCATAGCAAACAGAAATGGATCACATGTAACAGAAATAAAAAACAATCAAGTCCTCATCATGTTTGGGTTCTTCGGAAAACCCATTTCAACACACAGACGGACAGACGGACATCGTTAAATCAACTTCGCTCTTCATAAGGACCCAGAATATATATACTTTATAGGGTCTAAGATCAATATTGTAGAAATTACAAACGGAATGACAAACTTATATAGTGGTGAAGGGTATAAAAAGGAAATTTTATTTCTAATTAAAACTTACACCTACAAACTTAAATTGCCTTAAAATGTTACATAGATTAAAAAAGGAAGTGAATATATATGTCTAAAAATACGGCATCCACTTAAAATAGCACTAAAAAGTTTTTTTAGTTCTAAAAATCAGCGCGTAAAACAAATTAAATTTTGTCCTTAAAAGTAAAAAAGTTTTACTAAATATTTTTTAAAACAGAAATTACCAAATGAAAACAAAATGTTAAATTCGTTTATGTTTTAACAATTTTAAAGATTTCTAAGCCTTTGATTTTTTTTTTTTAAATTTTGTCTAAAATATATTTTTAAAAAAATAAATAAAATAAATTTTATGCTCGATAAAAAAAATAAATTTGAAATTTTGTACTAATATATAATAATATTTAATAAATTTATTTGCTGATTTTAGAAACCCATTTTTAAACTCCGCTTTACAAAAGGTTTACTAAAATTTAGTAGCAGATACTAATTTTTTCTACCAATTTAATTGTACTACACGTCAGCAGACATGTGTTGCTAGGATTAGCAGAAAATCCCGCTGGGCTCAAATTAGCAAAATTTCCCGTAATAACAGCAAAATTTTCAGTTGCCATTACAGACTTTTTCTGGTGAGTGTGTTTTCGTGATCTACTGTACCACAACTAGGTCAATTTAATACCCACTAGGTCATTTTACAAAAGTAAAATAACTGTGCCACAGTGTAATATAGAAAATCATAACATATTTAATTTTTAAACATCTTGGCGTATGAGTAATATATATCGAAGAAATAAATATCACTCATACGTAAAGAAACCATGAATTTTTAATTAGGGAACATTAAATAGAAATCACACAGAGGAAGCAGATTTATTGTAACAACCGAATTATTTGGTTTTCAAAACCAAATGTATTCCAGAGTCAATTGAAAATCTATATATTCCAACCGTAATTTTGTTGTAACATATTAACCCAATTTCGGTCCCCACAAAGGAAAATATCGATTTCCACAACTGATTAATACGGTTGGCAAAAAATTCGTTTATCACAATGAATCTGTTTTCTGTGGTATTATTCATTAATAATATTTTCTTTAAATTTATTATTAGACTAACAAGGAAAGTCTTATAGATCGGTCCTTTAGATATTAATGAAACTTGAATATATTTTAGGGGAGAAAAAACTAGGTGTTCTGTACACTGTTTTGTTTTTTTTTTTTATATGATAACCTGTACTGTACAACCACAGTATAAAATCTATAAATTTTTATATAAAATATAATATTTTTTTTAAGAAAAGCAACACTCAAAAAATTCTGTCTGCATAATCCTCTGAAGCTAGTTAAAATTTGTTGTAAATATTCCTCCTCGGATGTAGGTTTTTGAAAAATCCAACGGGGAGGGGCAACAAAAGGGGTAAAAATCAAGGGATTTTATCCTCTGACGAGCTGCCAAAACCGCTAAAGCTAGAAAATTTTGGATTTTTGGAAATACCATACTTTGACTGGAAACATGAAATTAAAAATATGTGTTCCCTAGAATGTCGGCTCATTCCGTGGCAGGATACAATTCGTAATTTTCGCAAGAGACGTGGTGAAAATATGGGCGAAAAGTCTCCACATGATGGCAGACACAAACCTCTGAATCTAGCAAGTTGAAATTCGGTATGAAGGATTCTCCTCCTTCGTAGATATCGGTTTAGACGTGTTTCTTAAAATAATCCTTCGGTGTGTGCCAAAAAAAAGGAAAAATTTCACCTGACATTTGATATGACTGTTTCTTGGAGTATGGGCTAACCACTGTCGGGAAGTCGGGATTTTTAGGCGGATGGGGAGTCTTCCCCTTGACGGCCTGCTTAAACGCTTTAAGCTAGAAACAAGAAATTTAAAATATGTGTTCTTAGAGATAAAACGGAATTTTCGTAAATTTCTATGGGGAGGAGCAATGCGGGCAAATGTCGCCCCTTTGACGTCCTGCCTAAACCGATTTGTCTAAAAACCTGAAATTATAATTTTCGCCAGGTTCATGGTATAATTGTAGGCTAAGTTTTTCTGTAAATCGGCTAAGAATTTCGTGGTCTCGACTAAGAATTTTTTTGTAGTAGCACCATTTGGCATAATGGGTGGCTTAAAATTTGGTAGTTTGTTCATCCTGGTTTATAGGGTCCTTGGTTCAAGGGGTGAAAATTGTCTCAGTTAACAAATTGCCCAAACCGATTTGAATAGAGGCATTATAATGCCATGATAATGGTTTAGGGAACAAGTCGAATTGATGACATACAAAGAGAACGAAATGGAATGGGGAACGAGTGGAACATTAGACAAGAAAAACGAAATATAACGAGTGCAATTGAAACACTAGGCAAGGGGAACGATATAAAACACTAAACAAGGGAGACGAAACGAAATGTGGAACAAGTGGAATTAAAACACTAGAAAAGTGGAGTGAAATTAAACGGGGAACGAGTGGAATTGTGCAGTATATATATGATATTAATGTGGCCAGGGTCTTGTTTTTGTATTTCTCGCATCGATAAAGTTTTCGCAAAATACATATAAAATTCAACCTTGTTCTGCTTTTTATAGGGCGAGTCACAGGCAATTAAATATATTTTAAACTAAAGAAGATAATAAGGCGCTGTATTCTTATTATTTCTCTATTTAATAAGAAATTTTTTAAAATTAAATATGCCAAAGCTTTAAAAGTTAGAAGCTCGACAAAAAATTTCCACTAAAAATGCAAACAACTTTATGGTCTATTAAGACACTCTGTATAAATTAGGCTGACCATAAATATTATAGATGCGAAAACTTATCGCATCAGGGTGCAGATTATGAAAACTTAACTTTCGTGATCTTTCTGGGATTCTTAAAATACCCATTAACGTAAAATATGATTTTAATCTGCCCAGATATGAAAACCCAATGTCCGTGATCTTTCTGACGTTCATAAAATACCCATTAACCTTTCCCGTATAAAAGCTAATTTTATCTTGAATTCAAATCCGTTAAAAAAATAAAATAATAAAAATATTAAGCTATAAAGATTTTTTCCATGTTTTAGTAGATATCCATGAAAAAAACAGCGCAGATTAGAGTAATTTTTTAAATATTTCTGGTTCCCAGATTTTATTCACTGGAATATGCGTAATGAACGT
Source organism: Eustalomyia histrio (assembly GCA_949748255.1). Lineage (NCBI taxonomy): Eukaryota > Metazoa > Arthropoda > Insecta > Diptera > Anthomyiidae > Eustalomyia > Eustalomyia histrio. The sequence goes on along the minus strand of OX456527.1, from coordinate 95,404,502 downwards.
AATTTGCATACTATAAAATATAAATGAAAAAATTACAATTTGCCAGACTGTGAGATATTCTGAATAATTTTTTCTGATGTATGATTTAACCTTTAAAAAATATTACATCGACAGTGGGACGGAAAGGACTAAAACAATATTTTACCAAAGAAATTATTTTAAATTGGTTAATTCAGTTAAAAGCAACACTTTTTTAACTCTCTTATTACCATCGCAATGTGTCTACTTTTTGATTTAAGATAAAATTGGTTCCATAAAGCATTACATTTACTGTATACATAATGTTTTAAATTGTATGAATAAATATGTGGTTGTTTGTGTGTATTTATAAGTAGTTGTAGTTCAATATAGATTTAATATGATTTTATTTAACATATCGATTGATTGGTATGTTTCACAATTATCTCATTCATACATTCATTCATTCATTCGTTCGTTATTTCCTTTGTGTATGTATGCGTGTGTGTGTTTATGCATGTATACATTTGTATGTTATTTAAATTGTTTGTGTATTGTATGTAAAATACACATTTACCATAAAGTCGGTAAAGTTGGTTTTGCAAATAATTTCCTATGAAAATTGCCTTTCATACAAAAGACTTTTCTTCTGCATCATGTGTATATAAATAATTGTTAAACGACTACTACTTATAATGTTTGTCGATTGATATATTTTGATGTAAATGTGTGTGCTTGTGGTTATAGATTTCTGAGAGTGTGCATGCGTGTGAGCTCTTGAGTGTTTAATGCTAAATGTATTATTGTATTATATTAACATGAATTGATTGTTATAAAAGGATTTGTCATATGCATTTGTGATAATTCAAACAAAATTATGACATGAAATCTTTGTAAAATCATACTATTTAAATGAATTTACAGTAATTGTAAATATATATTGACATTTACATATGATTGATTATGTAATTACAAATGTTTTTAGACACATAGGACTCACGCGGTAAAGGACCTTAAATTTGTTAAACTTATTATACACAATGAGGTAGGAAATGATGAGCTTAAATAATATTTTTAAAATTTTTAATAAAATTCGTTATTTGACTAAAAAATAAAGTCTTAAATGTCTTATCATCCGAAAAAATGCATAATATTCTTTTACATAGTACAAGTTATTTGTTTTGTTACTGGGCTAATTAGCGGTTATCACTAATGAATCGAATCAGTAAAATACGATTCTTGTAATTTTTTATTTCTTTAATGTCATGCAGATTCCGCGTAGACTTCTGTACCAAACGTGAACTGTGGATAAGTTTTTCTCTCTTTATGAGCATATTTGCTTCTATAGGCCAAATATTTCCGCCTTATGTTAGAATCGGAGTCAGAAACTTGCAGTAATTCACTATCTTTGGAATAAATTCGAAATCAGGCCACACACACTGAATTTCCTGTTTTTATGCAGGAGCCCAAATATGGAAAAGAAGGCTACCCTTAACGGCTTCGATGCCCTTTCCGATCCCATTTCGAGAGTCCTGGAGAGCTGCCCGTATAGTAAAATCCTTGCTTGCAATTTATATATCCACAACACTACTTGGCTTCTCAATTGGAGCCATACTACTGCCAAAGTCATTTACACTTATATACGAGGGCAGATCAATAAGTCCGTGACTTTTCGAACTTCCCTCGTAGTTATATGAAATGCAACACTGCTCCCATCAAGTACCACCTTCTAATAGACTACTGTCCAATTTTGAGCAAGTTTCGTCATTTTCTTTGCGTTTAACACCTGTTCAAAACATACAACCTCGTGAATTTTTTTAAAAATGGAAAAAAGTAAATTTTTCGAGTTTTCATTAAACATATGATAGAATCAGTTTTAACTGATAAAATGCTATTACTTGGTCTTGAGCCTACAAATCGCACTAGACCTACACATCATACCACCTATACCAGCACCTTGCTTGACATTTTCTTTGTTAGTAATGTTTCAAACGTTTTACTTTATGATCAAATCTCGGCGTCATGTTTTTCGAAACATGACCTGATTTTTCTCACCTATGATTATCGTATACAACATGTCGATACATCGTTCTCCTTTCGAGACTTTAGGAACTTGAACTATGATCTGCTATACACGAACTTCTCCAACATTGACTGGGATAGTGTGTATTGCATGACTTCCGTTGATGATCAATTGTGCTTCTTACAAAACAACCTGCTGCGACTTTATGAAGAAACAGTTCCAGTGAAAATAAAAACATCTTCATTTAAGTCTAAGCCATGGTTTTCAGCTGCCATAAAACAATCAATTTCTCATAGAGATGTTGCATACTCCCGATGGAAACGTTTTAAAACCCCCGAATTAAAAAATAGTTATCGCTCGGCTAGAAAGGTAGTCAACCAAAATATCAGAATTGCTAAAGCCGAATACTATTCTAAACGTTTTTCTTCAGCTTTGGAATCCAAAAATACTTGGCAAGCAATCCGAGAAATTGGTATTGGAAAAGCTAACAACAATAGCTGTACGACTGATGCCGATGAATTGAACTCAATTTTTACAGACCTACCTTTGGCTCAGATCGATTACAATTTCTATACTTTCAACAATACCAACACTGAAGAAAATAACTTTGAATTTTCATGCGTAACTCAACTAGATGTTTTGTCTTGTTTCTCTATGGTTAAGTCGAATGCTGTGGGGTATGATAACGTGCACCCTAAATTTATAAAAATGCTGTTACCGTTACTCCTGCCTTATGTAACATATTTCTTCAACCACATTATAACTTCCAGTAGTTTTCCTTCCAAATGGAAACATGCCAAAATTATCCCAATCCCAAAAACAAACTCGGATTTTCGACCAATAGCAATACTATGTTATCTCTCGAAAGTTTTTGAAAAGATTTTGCACACCCAAATGATTAGATATATTCAGGACACCGGTTTAATGTCAGATAAGCAATCTGGTTTTCGTCCTAATCATAGCTGCGTGACAGTCCTGGTTAATGTCTGTGAAAACATTAGGCGTGAACTGGATGATAGCAAAATAAACTTTCTTGTACTTCTTGATCACTCAAAAGCTTTTGATACGGTCAACCACCATACCCTTTGTATGAAACTTAGACGCTTTTTTAATTTTTCAACTACTTCCACTCAGCTTTTGTCCTCATACCTCATGAATCGTACGCAATCCGTATATGTAAATAATAAGTCATCCCAATCTTTGAATCTCGAGAGAGGTGTACCCCAAGGTTCGATTTTGGGTCCGCTGCTATTTTCAATATATATTAATGACTTACCTGAATATCTTTCGTATTGTAAGATACACATGTACGCAGATGATGTACAACTCTACTTGAGCAGTCCTGTTCAATCTATAAAAGAGAATATTGATAAAATCAACGCTGATCTTAATAGTTTATACCGGTGGGCAACAGCTAATGGGCTCTGTATTAATCCACGAAAATCCAAATGCTTGGTAATTCGTAAAAAAACTTTAAATCCAGTTTTCGAACATGATATAGAAAATTAACATTGTCCCAACAGCTAAAAATCTTGGTCTAATACTAAATAGTAGTCTAACATGGACAAACCATATTAACACAATAGTGGGTCAGACATTCATGAAACTAAGACAACTTTGGGCAGCACAATCTTTTACACCTTTAAAAATTAGATTGCTGCTGGCCAAATCATACCTGATTCCGGGGTTATTGTATGGTTGCGAACTTTGTGCCAATAGCGATTTCGCAAGCCAATCTAAGCTTATCGTGGCGTATAATAGCATTGTTCGTTATGTTTTTGGATTAAGGCGACGTGATGGAACTTCGGATTTCTCAAAGAAAATTTTTGGTGTTTCATTTATAAATCTTATGAAGATAAGAGTACTTCTCTTTTTACATAAAATCATTTATACGCAAAAACCTTTATACCTCTATGAAAAACTTCGTTTTGCTCAGTCTAATAGGGGCAAAAAGATTATTTTACCAAGACATCATTGTCTAGTATCTGAGTGGCAATTCTATATAAATGCAATTCGTCTCTGGAATATGCTTCCACAAAACCAACAACTTAACAGCAACGTTACTCATTTTAAAAAATTTTTAATCTTGTGTAATTTAAATTTAAGCTTTAAAAATATTTTACCTAATTGCAACCTATTCCAAAATATGTTTTAACAATTGTCATTATTATTTTTGCTTGGTAATTCCTGTACTGTAATTATAAGATTAAATCTTGTTGTGCAGGATATGACATTAATAAATAAATAAATAAATAAATAAATAAATAAATAAATAAATAAATAAATAAATAAATAAATAAATAAAATAAATAATTTTTTGCGAAAAAAAACCGTCAATCAAACCAAGGAAAAGCTTGATAAATACCATGGGGACTCTGCCCCATCGATTTCAATGGTAAAAAAGTGGCTTACTCACTTTCGTTGTGGTCGCACAAGTACAAATGACGCTGAACGTTCGGGACGGCAAGTTAAGGTCAATACACCCGAAAATGTCGAATAAATCCACGCAATGGTGTTGGGCGATCGCAGAGTAAAAGTGCGTGAGATTGTTGATGCCATAGGCATTTCATATGGCAGTGTGGTTTTGATTTTAAATGATCAGTTGGATTTAAGAAAGCTGTCTGCAAGATGGGTGCAGCGTTTGCTCTCAATAATCGTGTGCCACCTTCAAAGGATTGTTTGGATTGTTTGAATTTGGGTACGAATTGGTACCTCATCCACCATATTCTCCGGATTTAGCTCCCAGTGACTAGTTCCTATTTCCAAACCTTAAGAAATGGTTTGGTGGAAAGAGATTTAGCTCCAACGAAGAAATTATTGATCAACCAAATACCTATTTTATGGACCTCGAAAAATCATATTTTTTGGAAGGGATACAAAAATTGGAGAAGCATTGGACTTAAAAAATAATTTTTTTTTCCAAAAATACTTTGTTTCATTCAAAAAGTCACGGTCCTCCCTCGTACACTCGACCTTTTTCTTAAGTCATACCTGACAACTACGGAGTCCATATCCTTGCACCTATGAAAAATTAGGACAACTGTGCTGTTTCTGCATTGGTTTAGTTCTTTAAATTTCGTTCATTAATGAGCATGCACGTTTTGCTTGGAATGAAATCATTTATTCCTACCAAGCTCATTTGGACAACGCCAAAGGGTAATCATTGGCTAAGTGTTCAGTAATTGTAGTCTTAATAAAATATGAGAAGAAGAAAATCAAATCCAAAGTCAATTAAACCCCTCTTCCCATAACCTGTTTTCTGACACTGCAAATTAAAGGGGACGACCCCTGGGTATTAGTTTAACGAAAAACAAAATTACAGAAATGTGGTAATTGATAAATATAAGTTTCAAGCTTATTTTTTCTTTCTTTAGTAAAGGGTGATTTTTAACCGTTTGTGCATGTTAAGGTGTTTTAAATACTCATAAATCTTGTTGACGTTGTCCACAGATGGTTGTTTTAATAAATCTGTAATCAGTTAGAAGATGGACGATTGTAAGTGATAAGAACAGAAAGGGCATATTGGTTGGGGTTCTAAAGAGATCAGATATTGGAGAATGACTCTAGTGTAAGTTAAGCGAAGTCTTAAAAAGCATTTATTTTTGTGCGAGTAAGTGGACATTGGTAGTAGGATTTTTGTTTTGTCTGGGTTGATTTTTCGATAGAGGTCATTGTATTTGTCCCATTTCTTTTGAATAGGAGAGTCTATGCTGTAGGTGCTCCATCTGTGAGCATAATTTTTCCACAGAATTCACGTATCCCCAAAAAAAATAGACAAGTGGGGTCAAATCGCATGGACTGCTCCAAAACGTGAGATTATTTGCTCACCAAACTCGCGTCTCAATAGGTTCATGGTATCGCGTGTCGTATAGCATGTGATACGGTCTTGTTGAAACCACATGTCAACCAAGTTCAATTCTTCCATTTTGATCAAAAAGTCGGTAATCATCGCACATTACCTTGCTCCATTGACCGTAACGTTGTTATTTTCATCGTTCCTGAAGAAGTACGATCCAATGTTGCCGGCGGCCCACAAACCACACCAAACAGTACATCTTTCAGGGTACATTGTCAGCTCTTGAGCTGCCTCTGGCTGCTCTTTACACAAAATTCGGCAATTCTGTTTGTTCGTACCCCTTGAGTCAATTATAAGGTTCGTCGCTGAAGACAATTTTTCGATAAAAAAATGGATCTTCATTCAACTTTCCTAAGGCCCATTCACCAAACAAACGACGTTGTCGCACGTCACCTGACTTTAGTTCTTGCAGCAGCTGTATTTTGTATGGTTTCATACCGAGCTCCTTACTTAAAATCTACCTAACACAAGCCCAATTGTTGACAACGGCGACGAATTAACATATCGCGATCTTCATTGACACAGGCCGATACAGCAGCAATATTCTCCTCGGTACGTACTCTTCGCATACAGGTTGGTGGATTAATGTTCAATAGAGTGATTTTCGAAGTACGAAGTGAGAATTTTGATAATAATATTCAATAATTTGCAAGCCTTCTTGGTTTTTTAGTCTATTCATGGTAAAATGGCAAACCTTTCCGAGTATTTTTGGCATTTCCAAATGTCACGAATCTATTTTTAAGATTCATAAAATTTACACTAAAAAACCAAATAACAAAAAAAAACATCCATTAGATCTTTTAGCTCGTTTGTTAATTTGTTTATGAGGGTTTTATCTTGTTGCGATCAAGTAATTTGTCGTTTATTTTTTATTTTTTTTTTACAATTTAATCTTTTATCTTATGTGTATTTAAATACTGTATTTGCTTATTTTCTGTTTAATATCTGGGCCTTTTTATTTTTTTTTTTTTAAATTAATTTAGTAACATTTTTAGTTTTGCTAATATTCATAATTTTTTCAAGTTGTATATTTTCTTTTTTTCAATAAAGTACTCGTATCTTCAAAATGTTGCCAGGGTTTCTATTTATTAAGCTATGATGATATTAAAATATTTTGAGAACTCTCATCCAAAGTTTATTAAAAATTTTTGGTGTTCATAAAATATCTGTAATGTTTTAAATACCTTAAATTTTTTATAACTAAAATACCAAAACTATTTTCAAAATATTTTTATACCATTCTACAGTGTTTCATAAAAAAAAATCACTATAAAATTTTATGACCTCTTACTGTTTGTACACAATTTGTTATCTTTTATTTTGATATAAAATAAATTTCTTTTCCCTCCTTCCAACCCCTCCTAAGAAGGAAATTACTTATATCTCTAATATTTATATTAATACTTTTGCACTTGAAGAGATTGCAGCATAAAACTAACTATGTAGTAGTAACCAACAAATTGTTTAAATCATTTCATATAAAATATATTTTTCTATATACAAAACAACACCCACTCTTATGAAATAATTTTTTATGGTAATATATAACAGAAAGCAGCAACAAAAAAAAATAAATAAAACCCATATAGAAAAACTTGAGTAGAGTTTAATAATAAAAAGACCACTTAAATTGTACCACAAAGTGATTAAAAACGGAAGTATGTCAGGGAGAAATACAGTAAATGAACTTTGTGGCCATAAAGTGAAGTGAGGGAGGGTGGTTATGAACATTCTTTAGAATGCTTAAAACAAAAGTATTGTATGAGTTTGGTATTCCAGAGATACGAGTAATAACAAATTGGTATGTTTGTTCAAAAACCTTTTATTTTCGAAATATTGTTTGAAAAAACAAGCTTTATATATTTTTTTTTTTTTTTTTTTTGGTAACAACCCACTTTTTTATTATTTTCAATTTATTTTAAATAAATAGTCATATATTTTTCTTATTTGCGTTATTTCAACCTCTTTTATCTATTATACAAATAAGGGTTTTTGCTTTGTATTTTTCTATTAAAGATAGTCAATTTATATTTTGGTGTATATTTTTTTTTTTTTTTTTTTGCGTTCAAGTTTGTTTTCAAATTTATGTTTTACCATTTTTCATTTGCATATTACAATTATTTTTATTTAAACATTTGTAAAAATAAACAAAAAAAAAATACCTTTATATTCCCAAATGAAATATTTTAAATGACTTGTATGGCAAGTGAAAAGCTAATATGGAACCCTTTCAAATAAAATAAATAAAAACAACGTCTATTAATGATTTATGCAAAAACATTTATTATTATTAACCACCTTTTAAAATAAAAAAAAAATTGATGAGTTTCAAAGAAATCACTATAAAATATTATTGAAATTGTTTCTTGATAAGAAAATTCAACGCCATAAGCATTTAGGGAATTTTTTTAAGCATAAGGGTACCCAAAACAAAGTTTAATTTTGATATTTTTAAAACTTACCAATAAATTAGACTCCTTTTTTTGTAAATTTTTTCAAAATGAAGTTTGCGTCTATTTGTAACGACAGATCCTGCGAAAGATCGTGCCATTCAAAATAGCTTTTGCATGCTAACTAGGACATAATTAGGACATGCACCGTACCAGGTCACATCCTTTGAGGACCTCAAATATTATTTTTTAATCCTTTGAGTTCCTGTAAATATCTTTGAGAGCCTTCGAATATCCTTTGAGGTCCTGTGAATATTCTTCGAGGTCCTGTGAATGTCCTTTGAGGTCAATTGAATATCTTTGAGAATTTTCGAATATCCTCTGAGGTCCGCGAATATCCTTTGAACTCCTGCGAGTATCCTTTGCGATCCTGTAAATATCTTTGAGAGCGTTCGAATATCCTTTAAGGTCCTGTGAATATTTTTTAATCCTTTGATTTCCTGTAAATATCTTTGAGAGCCTTCAAATATCCTTTGAGGCCCTGTGAATATCCTTCGAGGTCCTGTGAATGTCCTTTGAGGTCAATTGAATATCTTTGAGAATTTTCGAATATCCTCTGAGGTCCGCGAATATCCTTTGAACTCCTGCTAGTATCCTTTGCGATCCTGTAAATATCTTTGAGAGCGTTCGAATATCCTTTAAGGTCCTGTGAACATCATTTGAGGTCCTGTTAATATTTTTCAATCCTTTTAGTTCCGGTAAATATCTTTGAGAGCCTTCAAATATCCTTTTAGGCCCTTTGATTACCCTTAGAGGTCCTGCGAATATCCTTTCAGGTCATGTGAATATCTTTGAGAGCCTTCGAATATCCTTTGAGGTCCTGTGAATATTCTTTTAGGTCCTGTGAATGTCCTTTGAGGTCAATTGAATATTTTTGAGAATTTTCGAATATCCTCTGAGGTCCTGCAAATATCCTTTAAGCTCCTACGAGTATCCTTTGCGATCCTGTAAATACCTTTGAGAGTGTTCGAATATCCTTTAAGGTACTGTGAATATCCTTTAAGCTCCTGTGAATATTTTGTAATCCTTTGAGTGCTGTAAATATCTTTGAGAGCTTTCAAATATCCTTTGAGGCCCTTTGATTACCCTTTGAGGTCCTGCGAATATCCTTTCAGGTCATGTGAATATCTTCGAAAGCCTTTGACTATCCCTTGAGGACCCCGTGAATATCTTTGAGAGCCTTCGAATATCCTTTGATGTCCTGTGAATATAATTTGAGGTCCTGCGAATATCCTTTGAAGTCCTCTGAATATCTTTAAGAGCTTTCTAATATCGTTTAAAGTCCTGTGAATATCCTCTTAGGTGCTGTGAATATTCGGAGGATATCCTTTGAACTCCTCTTAGTATCCTTTGATGTTCTGCGAATTTTCTTTAAGGTCCTGTGAATATCCTTTAAGGTCCTGCCAATATTTTTTTAAGGGAAGCAATACTCAGAAAATTCTTACTACTATTTAATGTGTTGCTTTATTTGGAAAAGGATAGGGGACAGCTGAAAGTTGGTGAAAGATGAAGACCTTCAAATATCGCATCATTGGAGTTCGTACGCTTTAACTGATCTGTATTTATTAAATTCTAAATTAATCTGTTTAAAAATGTTCTTTGTATATTCTCTTAAAACTGACCATCAGAAGAAGATTTTACTGTGATTTAAACAGTATAGTTTTGTTTGTTTCATGCTTTCACGTCTATTTGTATGCACATCTTTACATGTACATGTGTATGTATAAAAGTTATTATTTAATAAATATATGTGAAAAATAACAAATGTGTTAATCAATACAATATAAAAAACACTACATAAATAATAACACTGCTCAACAAAAAATCGACTTTTTTTGGCATAGCCCATCTACTAAAGAAGTTTTCATCGTACCGTCTTTCCGAGTTGTGGACCTCCTTGCTTTAAACTCTCACCTTCAAAAAATGTACTCCACATGTCAAAAGAATAATTTCAAAATATTTATTTTTTTATGGTTTTAAATTTTAAATAAAAAAGTATTTTTCGGGGACTACTTCGATATAATTAATATTTGTAATAGATATGAATTCCACATAAAATTACCTTTTATTTCAGTATAACCATGGCGGTAAATATTCAAGGGTGTATTAAGGACCCCGTAAGGATTTTAAAAATTACCTTATTTATAATTGTCCCTGTTGCACCTTAATCTGATGTGAACGATAAAAACTGTAGATTCGGATTTTAAAGAGCCAAATTCTTAAAAAAAAAGGTTTTAGAATAAGTCTGTGCAAAAACGTTGTCAAGTAGTGTAATATACAAAAGGAAGAGAGAAAAACAGGTGAAACAAGCAAAGAAGTAAGTAAACATACATAAACATGCAACAATATATATTTTTACTTACTATTTATATAAAAACAATACATATTTTATATGTACATAATACATATATGTGCGTAAAAAAAGAAAAGCAAATAATAATAACTTTATAAATAAAATATGAACTGAACTTTAAAACAAAAACGAAAAAATATGGTATTAATTTTAAAAACTATTAAGCCCTTGCGAAATAAAAAGCCTAAACATTTTAAGTTGACTTTTATCAAAAATATTTACGGGAACATGGGTTTTGTAATAATTGTATGTGTTGTAGACAAAATTTTTGTTAAAATCGTTTTTTTTTTCTTGTTAAGGCTGATTGGTTTTAAATACAACAATATAATACTATTAGACTTATAAAAGTTTTTGAATAGAATCTACTAAAAAACGGTAAATGTAGTTAAAAAGGCGATATTGGTATTTAACTTTGTAATAAATATTAATTTATTTTTACTGAAAATGTTTTGTCAGTTATATAAAATTGGTTAAAAAAAAAATAACTACTTTCATATAATTACTCCAAAAATATCTCTTTAGTAGATTAGTCCTTACCGCACGGAGGGCATATTTGAAATTTCAGATTTCTAACGGAAGGAGTTTTGTCAGAACATTTAGGAAAAGAAGTGAACCCCTTATTTCCCTCCCGTCTTCTTGGATGTCTACGCCGGAGGATAAACATACAAGCTACAACGAATTGAGCTGGCTGCTTTAGAGGCCCTTTTTACTCCCTTTTTACCACGTTTTAAATGGTTATTTCAAAAAGTACCATAATCCAGAGAACCAATTTATACATATCAGGTTTCAGGGACAAACTTTTTATTTTTTGTTCTTCCTTCCCCCACCTCCCCCCCCCCCCACCATTAACTGCGTTCCTGACAAAATTTCAAAAATACCTTATCAGTGAAAAATTCCTTACTCAAAGGAAGATACTAGGCAGAAGAGCGGCTTAGGCGACAGTAAGGGCTAGATTTTTTTTCTTTTTAAACCCAAATTTAAACTACGCTCTTGGCAAAAACTTTAAATATTTGCTTACCAGTGTATAAGCCCATAACCCATAGGACTCTTATATTAAATGTGAAGTTTCTAGCCACCAATTTGGCAGGTTGTTAAAGGCGAAACTTGTCCCCTTTCTTATCATTCTTATGGGAAAATTCAGATTTTTAGACCAAGGTTTTTGAACGAAACCGTAAGTGGGAGAAATTCCTTTTTTAAATTTCCACTTATTACCACGACCCTTTTAAACAATATTTTATTTATAGCATCAATATTTAATATTAAACCCCCATTTACCCACATTACTGGGAAAAAGTACCTAATCATTGAATAAGCTTGTTTTAAATTTCAGATTTCTATACAAAGCGGTTCATACAGGCAGTTAAGCGCGAAAATTGTTCCCCTTTAAATCCCGCGTTTAGCACGTTGTTATTGAAAACTGCAAATAGTTTTTGGGAATTTAGCCCATTCTCTAAATTTTAAATTTTTAACAGAAGGCTTCTTTGGATAGGACGTTAAGGGAAGACTTTACAACCAACCGCCCCCCCTGAAATTCCTATTTTACCAAAAAGAAAACACCGAAAATTATCTTATCAGAAAATAATTTAAAATTTATGTCAAAATTTTAAAAAACCCGTCCTATCGGTTGCTTGGGAGCACACATTGTAAATTTTAACTTATAAGCAACAGCGGTTTGATCTGGCTACTAAGGATGATGTTTTTTCCATATTTTTGCAAATATTGCAAAACCCATATTTCAGAAAACACAATTGCTAAGTGTCAGGCTTCTAACCAAACTTTTTGCTATTTGCCCCTCCACGAAAGAATTTCCAAAAATTCTGCCTTGACACATGTGTAAGCCGGAGAGGGAACCTATATGACTAATTTGAAGTTGTATCTTCACCGTTGTAAAGCGATGATGAGTCGGTAAGATAGTGAATCAGTAACGTTAGTCTTTAGCATATATAGAGTATATGTAACGATAGTATTAACAAATAAACAAAATTAGTAAAAAGCAAATTCGATGTATAAAAAAGGGAAAGAAATCTGTAAAAAAAATATCTTTATTTAAGTTCAATATATTTAATATTGCTTCGTAAATTATCTTTTTGAACGATATAAAATTTATAAGTTTCTAACTAAATAATCTTACCAAACCTTAAGCAGAATAATGTAAATTTATTTCATTCAAGTCAATTTCTATAATTAGAATTGTAAAAAGTGTAGAAATGTTAAATATGTTAAAAATGTTACATATAAGTAAAGACTCATTTAGAATATGTTGTTAAGCATGTTGCATAAAAATCTTACAATTTAAATTAAAATGAAACAATTAATCAACATAAAATGTATACAATATATACTTAAGAAGTTAACTTACACATAAACCCCAACACACTCACACTAACAAGCAAAAATAATCATGACTAACACACTGCTAGTAATTTAAAAGAAAATGAAACAAGAAACGGAAGAAACAAAAACTACATAAAAACAGTTAGCAGTTCAAGAAAATAACAAAACAACAAACCAACAAAAAAAAATAATATTAAATAAAATAGAAAGAGACTTCTTGTTGCATTCACATACAAGACAGGGATTTATTTAAAGTCGTCTATTTCAACTTAATAAAATACCATGACATGACACTAAAACATATACGGTGTAACACATACATACTTACACATACAAGTAAATGCATATGAGTGCATATGTTTGTGTATGAGAGTGTAAAGAAATGTTAACAAAAGTTTATCTTACTTACAGGGGAATCCCCCCTCCCAAAATACTTTAACTAATCGTATAATAAAATTCAGAGATGTTATAGAAATTTCAAATCTAAGTTTGATCTTATATTTTTTTAATTGCCATCTCCGTTACTAAGGGGGTAAAAACGGGGAAACATTCAATTTTTTTGTTACTTTTTTGTTCAAGCTAATTTTTAAAATTCGAAAAAAAAATCGGCATGAAATTAATGTATTCATCAACCAAGAATATCGAAATAAGGAAAAATATAGAATCTATATTCAGTATTCTTTGTGTATGCCAGAGAACTGCATTTGCTGATTGCAAAACGTTCATACGCAATCAACACAAGAATAAATATGTGTTTGTGTTCAAACGCTGAATATACTCCAACACACATATTCGTTGATGATATTAAATCAATCAAACGATGTGCAAATTGTTTTGTCACTGGTTTATAATCATCGGTCGTTGTTAAACCATTGTTTTATTTTGTTCATTCGAGCCAACAATAATTATTTTGATGTAGAATAAATCAGAAAAAACAACAAACAACGTGTATGAGTGTAATCATAATTAAAACAAAATAGTTTCTTATCTATAAAAAGGGGGTGGTTTTGTAAAAAAAAACATATTTCATAAATGTTATATGGTGGATCTAAAATACGTTTTTTTAGAATTTTTATTAGGAATACCAAAAATATTGTTCTTTGTGAAATTTTTTTTTTTTAATTTAGGTCGACATCTCAAGCTCGACCAATCCGGTTACAGTTAAATATTGCCTAATTTTCCAATCAAAATAGGTGAAAAAAATTTAGACAATATTTAAATTTTTTTCGGATTAGGCAAGCTTGAGTTATCGACCTAATTTTTTTTTCCAAAAAAATATTTATATTTCACAAAGAAGAATATTTTTATTACTAATAAAAATTCTAAAAAATCGGATTTAAGTCCCACCCTAATGTAAACAATATCATTTATAAAATGTGTTTCTATTTCGTTTTAATTATGAATACACTCATACGCGTTGTTTGTTGTTTTTTCTGATTTATTCAACGCTGACTTTTTGTTGAGTGATTAAATTTGCAGTAAACATAATCGACATATGATTCAAGCTGATCCGAATTACGCGTTCAGTAACATGATGCTGATTTTATTCTACAGTGAATTTTGTTGAATTATTAAATGTGAACAAGAATTTTTGTGTATGATTAAATCAAGAAAAAAGTTGATTTTGCAGTTCTCTTGTGTATGCATATCTATATAAGGCATCAAAACTTTTATATGTTTTTACCACACCAACTAAACAACAACAAATATATTACAAAACTTTTCATTAACACCAATATTTAGAAGAAGTTTTTAAATCTTTATAAACCGAACAAGCACATATTTTTGTCACATTTTCTTTTTTAATTTCTATTCTCCATATATCCAAGTTTTATTCAAATCGACCTGTAAGCGTTGGGAGAGATCCCTTGTTGGTTCTGTTTTTTTTTTTTTTTGCTGCAAACGACAACAATAACAGTTTAATGCCTCGGAAAGAAAAGGTAGATTTTCTGTTTTGTTTTCAGTGCAACAGAGAAATGTTTTAGTTTTTGTTGTTGCTTGTTATTTAAGTGTAGATTTTAACTAAATTAAAATGTGCATCTAGGCGTATGAGTGACAAAATTTCTTATTTGTAAGATTTAACAGTAATTTATACCAGATTTTCTCTTTAACTGACAGGTAACGAATATGAAGACAAACCATATTTTTTTTATTTTTTAAGTATAACATAAATAAGTTTAAATTTTTATGATTGATACATGCTAGAGGTATTCAGTGATGTAAAGAGAATTTTAAAAATGTACTATTATTTTCGTTTGTATTTGGTGACAATTGGATAAAGAAAATTTTTTTATTGTGTTGTTTACACCAAATGATTCAGCATTGTCACCTATACTTTACTACTTATCTTTCCAGGAAGGTATCTGTTGAAAAATATACAACTTATTACAAATTCCGCAGATCATTAATTCATTAGATTATTATATTAAATTCATTAGATTATATTTGAAATAAAAAAAAATATGTTCAAATGTTACATGTTGCAAAAATAAAAAAATTGATTTTAGATGTACTCAATGGATTTGCAAGGTTGACCTTTGCATTTATTCACTTAATTGTCTAGTCTGCATAAAGTTTTAATGTGTCCAAAAAACAATTTTCGCGATCCTTTCGATATCCTTAAAATACCCTCTAACATTTCACGACGTAATTATAATCAATGAAAAGGTAATTTTCTGAAATTCAAATTTGTAAAAATAATTGGTTTTGAACTACTTCTCGCCAATATTGAGTTATAAATTATTTTTTCTTGGATCAGGGGTAAAAAACGGAATGCCCATATTTCGGAAACGCGATTAGATGAATCTCTTTTAGGAGGCCAAAATACTTGAAAAAAGTTGTAGTAGTCTGTTCAAATTTAACGACGATTTTTTATTAAGTAGTTTCATTTTCAACGAATCTAATCGATTTTCAAAAAATTAATCGCCAATTTCTATAAAATATATCTAATACGAATCTGATAATTTTATAAAAAAATCATAGGCCATATTGGGTCCGCCATTTTCAATTTTTTTCAAATCTAATATAACCCAGTAAAAAGTAAGAATACAACGAACAAATTGCAGAACATTCAAACTAAAACTGGTTGCTTTAGAACTGCATCTAGAATTAGTTATAGAACCGCCTCTGGAACAGTGAAATCATACATTTTGACTTCCGGGAATCAGCTCTGAAACCTGTTCGGTGGAACCGATGGTAAAAGAACCTGTTTTAGAATAAGTGCAAAGCCAACCTGCTCTAAAAATTTTGCTGGGTAAGATTCGTGTTGCCAGACCCCAAAGACTATTCTGTATGAATTTTAAACCAATTTTCGAAACTTTTTAAAAATCATTTGCCATATTGTATTGCATCTATCCACCATTTTGAATTTTAAAAATCTGATACCAGATTCCAATTCAGCTACACCAAAGATCTCCAAATGACAATTTTCAAACTCAATATCGTCCCTCCTTTATATACTTTGAGCATATCTAGAAGTAGCATCATAGCTCGTGCCTTCAAATTGGCGTTACCATCATTAACGCCACCTGACTTCTGGAGGTAGATACCAAGTTGTACAATTTAGGTTATGATACTACCCTGCGCGTCAAGCTCAATTTAGTAAAGCAGGTGGTCTCCCGTTCACAATAAATGCACCATATATTTTGTACCATATAATTTGCATATTTATACAAATCAAGATAATCCTGAGAATCCATGGACAAACACTTAGATCCCGAAATAGGGTGTATCATTGTGAAATTTGCTTAATATGCAATTTGAAAGGGACGAAAAGGAAAAAAGTCTCCTCTCTTACATCGTAGCCAAACTTCTTTGTCTAGAAATTTGAAATTGTTAAAATAAGTTCTTTCCAAATATTGGCAACGGGGTAAAAAAAATTTGTTCATTATATCACTATTGTGGGCCTTTAAATACTGTATTAAAAAAGTATACAAAATTTAATAAACCATTTTCTTTAATAGAAATAAATGTACTGAACATGCTTGGTTGTCCCAGTACAGGTCTCTTTTCACATCATATGTTATTTTGACACTGATAGATTTTTTCTGTTCGAAATATTGACTATCAGTCACTCGCTTCACGCTTGAAGAACGTTGAGAATAATTTCAAACTTATTTACAAATTGAGTACTGTATTGCCTAAACTGTGTGTTTGTTGAAATTAAGCTTTGTACGAAATAAAGTACACATCGCGCGTACTGTGTGCAAGTTTGTGCAAAAAGCTCGTAAGACTGGCTTGCTACCCAACACACTCATGGTCCCCGTCGTCGTACAGTGAGTATGTGGGTGCTTTGGCCAAAAGTGTGCAAGAACATTGACTCACTCGATCGATCGATGTCATCATCTCGGCGTTTCAAGCGCCACCAACATGATGAATGAAATCTTGTTCCATAAATAATTTTAGGTTTGTTTTTTTTTTCAATTTTATACAAATATTCCATACAAGTTTAAGTAGATATAGACTTGCTTAGTAGTTATAGTTAAGGCTGCTTAAACATAAAGTATTTATAAAAATGCTGCCAAGTCTTGTAAATTCTAGAAGTTTGTTATTAAGATAGTAGCTTTAATTAACCACATAAGGCCCTAATGGCTCGGTTATGTAAATGAAGATTTAAATTCTTGGCTTTTCTCTTTTAAATGTAAACAAAAATATTTGTCATAGAAATATTTGAAAATTTTTTATTTTTAGTTTGATTAAATATTAAAAGCAACTAAGGCTAACAAATGAGTTATGAGTTTGTTAGTAAAGGTAGAGCAGGGCACACAATATAATTGCTCTATTTCACGAAGTCCATATAAGAAAACAGCCCCGTACAGGGGTGGCCCCAAATGTTCAAATTGTATTTGTGTACAATATAAAAAACGAAAATTCAGATAAGTAGGGAAAGGCATTTTCCTTAACCCTTTAGCCACTGAAGTCGAAATACGAGGTATTTTCTTATGAAATTTTGGTTCTAGTATCATTTTGGACTAAAAAGCACGAATGTGAAGTCCGTTTGTCAAAAAAATGTAACCTGAAAGCGCCAGGTGGAAAAAATTAAAGATCACCTGAAGACAAAAAGCTCGATTCAAACAAAAAAAATTATTTCACAAATCAAACCCCAACACATTATTAAAATACAACTTGAAGCTACTTACCAAAAGAAATTCCGAGTCGATTGAGCTATTGGAAAGTATGTTTTTTTTTAATTCTAATTTTGCACCAAAATCATAAATAATTTTCGTGTCTGTTTTGACAAAAATCTTTACAGAAATGGGTGTATCTATCAAACTATTCAACTGAGCGCGTTCAAACCGGCACTGTTCGATAGGTAAATTCAAACCGACAAAAATGTCGTTGGCGATTAGTGCACCAAAAATATTGCTTTGGATATAATTGGGCTTCAGTGATGACCTTCTGTAGACGGTCTTAGTGGTTAAAGGGTTAAAACTAGTTATAAAGGGTGTCTCAGTAAGAATGCACTTTTTCGTTATAAAATAAAAAAAAAGTATTTTTTGAGATAGTTCTAATTTTTTTATTGGATTGTAAATAAGAAATGTTATGATTAAGTATGGAATAAAATATCCGTCAAATGGTCCCCTGTTCTTGTAACGAATGCCGTTCACAGTCACTGCAATTTCGGCCTCATCTTCAAAAAAGTAAGGCCCAATCACGCCGCCTAACCAAAATCCGCACCAGACAGTAGCTCGTTGTGGGTGCATTTGTTTCTCATGGATTTCATGAGGATTTTCTGAACCCCAAATTCGACAATTTTATTTATTCACGAAGCCATGCAAATAGATATGCGCTTCATCGCAGTAGATGACTTTTTTTTGAAAAATTGGCATTGACTTCACTTTGCTTCATTACCCATTGAACGATTTGCCGGCTCTTTACATGTTCTGCTGGTTTGCGCTCCATTTTTAATAATCGGAATAATCATATGTGACAGCAGCCAAATTTCAGAGTTTTCACTTGCACAAAAAAATTACACTAAATTTAAAAAGTACACTATTAAAAGATACAACCCTTTATTAATATATTTTTTGAGTAGAAATTTAATTTTGATCGGAACAATATTTCGGTTTAGTAAATCTACGTACAACATGTGTAATTGCCGTAAGTCTAGTGTTAAGTGAATATATTACAGTTTTTATTATGATTATTCATGTTTTCTTTTGTTATTTTTAAATTGTTGTTATTTTAATGCTAGAAAATATCATAATTTAAATTTAATTTTTTTCATGTTCTAAATATGGCGCATTTCAGCTAAAGTGGAACTCTTATCGTATATTCTAATGGGCTGTATTCAAATCTACTGCAACCTGCTTTGGTTCATCTTTTTATTTTTGCATATATGAATATTTATGCAAATGTGTTAATGGATTTGCCATAACAAACCAATACTCTTACTTCTATTCAAATATTAACACAAACTCGCACACATACACATAAACACAGTCTAATAAACACATACAACCAGGCTTGTATAATTATTCACTTTACCTTCACAAAATACATTTTTATCAACATTAACAGGTTTGGGTAAATTAAGTCATAAGGTGCTGTATGACAAACCTTTAAAACACACTTGGGACAATAGACAATTACATATGTATATTTTCATATAAACACAAATACACTCACATATACCCTACCAAAAATGGACTTGTAACTGCTTATCCATTTGTTGTACTTATACAGAGAGCTACAGGCAAACATACATATAAAATTTGCACAGGTTGAGTTGTTACAGACGTTAGTCCTTTTTTAAACTTTTCAATTTACATATGCATATTTATATGTGAAAATATGTAAAGGTCTACCCGTTTTTTGTGTGAGTGTATTAGGGGGACATTTAAATTTCAGAGTTAGGTTAGGTTAGGTAGATGTGATAGCCTGCCAATCAGACTCACTTAGACTATAAAGTCCCTTGTGATACCACGGAAGCTAGTAAAAATTATATCTCTAGCTTCCCCCGTCGAACCATCCCGATTACCTCAAAAAGCCCCTAAGTCGGCCGATAACGATATCAGCCAAATCACCCAGATCCTCAAATAAACATGTTCCCAAATGCAGTCCCCTCCTGCGAGCCAGGGCAGGACAAGCGCAGAGAAGGTGCTCCACAGACTCCTCCTCTTCTTCGTCACCACAGCTTCTGCAAAATTTACTAGCCGCAACCCTCAACCTTCCAATCAGACAGTGTCCCGTCATGGCGGACACAAGTAGGGATATATCGGGCCTTGACAGTGACAGCAACCTGTGCGTGCACTTCCTGTCCAGACGGAGCCACATCTGTCTGGAACGAATACAACCACGGACAGAGGCCCACCTATACCTTTCCAACTCATAAGCACTCTCCCACAGCCGAAACTTGCAAGTGACCAGAGGCATGCCCACAGATTCCAATTCGTTTGGAATATGTAAGGTAGTCCACAGTCTTGCAAGCTCGTCTGCCCTACAATTCCCTGGTATGTCCCTGTGTCCTGGCACCCAAATAACATGGATGCTGAACTGCTGAGCCATCTCGTTAAGAGATCTGCGACAGTTTAGGGCTGATGTCGAATCCAGCAAGACAGAATCCAGATATCTAATAGAAGCCTGACTATCAGAGAATATATAAATCCTCACCGTTGTGAGGACATTATACCTAAGCCACTCCACTACCTCCCTAATGACCAGAATTTCAGCCTGAAAAACACTACAGTGATTCGGCAGTCTCCGCGCAATACTCAGCTGTAGGTTCCTATCAAAGCCTACCTGATCGTCGAGTTTAGAGCCGTCGGTATAAAAAAAGAGTATGATTATATGATATAAAATCCTACAATTTCAGAGTTATAACTTACCTAATTTAGTACCAAGAATTATAAAGGTAATTGCAACGTCGGGTATTGATTTCCATAAAATTTTTAAGATTTCAAATACGGTTTTATTGTATAAAAATAAGTGTCAGTCTAAGAACTACATATGTAGTATGTGTAAAGATTCATTATACTTTTTATTGTGTTGTATTTTATCATCTATGTTGGGTGTAAAAATTTTTAACAGACAAAGAGAATTTTAAATTAATCAACATTTTTTTTGTTATTGTAGTTACCTTCAAATATACGATTTAAAGCAAATTTCGGAGTGGGGAAAAAGGGGAAAACGAAAAAGGTTTTATAGCTTTTTGTTCTTGTGGAAGTAAAGTAATTGTTGGTAACAAATTTATTTGTACATGCATACACATTAATACATGGCTTATAAACTAGCAGCTGTATCCATTTAAAATTTTAATTTATTTAAAATTCACAGATAGATTTCAGTTACATTAGTTACATATCTATAATATATATAAACCGAAATTAATTAACCATGAAGCTTATAATGAATGCTGAATTTTAAATAATACTTTTACTTTATCTTTGAAAACTATACTCATAATAATAGCTTCTCTGTGTACATATAAAGGAATAACGTGACTGACTTACAGATCCAACATCATAGAGTCTAAACTGCTGGAGCTAGAAAGTTGAATTTTGCTTCTGGCGTAGACATCTACTGACAAAACTTTTTAAAATACAAAGTGTGCCATTTAAAGTTTTAAATTTGAATCGGCTTACTGATTACTTTTTCAAATATCTGATTTTATTGGAGAGGTTGAACTTTGTCATACACTTAAAAAAGTTTGTAAGTTAAAATAACTGAAAATGTCATTTAAAAGAAATGATATTTCATTTAAAAACCGTTCTACTTATTTTTAATTTAAATTAAATGCCAAAATTTAATTTATTTTTAAATGTTGATTAATCAACTGACACATCCGTAAGAAACAAATGATATAATCAGTTAAAATAAATGTCAAAATTTTAACTACCTTAAAAAATAATAAAAAATAAATGTTTTTTTTTATTTATTTGAAATTATTTCCGTTTTTGTATTTTTTGTTTTTTTAATATACTCGTACAATACAAAATGTATGTATGCATATGAAGCTTTAAACACTTTTTGTATGAATGTGTTTGTATATGTATGTGTGTTTATGAAGTTCTTGTAATTTGTATTGAAAAATTTTGTATATATACAACCAATTTAAATAAAAAAACAAATTGAAATTTTTTGAATCCTTTTTTTTTGAAACATACAGAAAACAAAATTTAAATTTGTAATAACTGTTACGGACACAAATAAACCACAAGTTTCCGTTTTGTGGGTAAATTTTTATTAAATTTCAAACAAATGAAAAAAATAAATGAAACTGAAAAAAATGGTGCATGATAGTAAATTATTTCGAATAAATGTATGAAAAAGTTAATACAGATTTTTTTTTGAAAAATAAATGTATGTTCCTTTATTTTTAAATGGAACTGAAAAATTTTTTATTAAACTATAAACAGTTAACTACATAATATTCTGAGTGTATAAGAATGGAACACACTAATACATATGAATATGACTACCACGACTGGCTCGGCAGTACCTCATCTGATCAACCCAATTTTTCGGCTCGAGTCTCTTCAATGGCAACTTTGAATTCATGTTTTAACGCTTAAGTTGTCTCTGGATAGTTTACGTAACATTTATCCTTAATGGCTCCGCACAGAAAATAATCCAAAGGGCTCAAATCACAGCTGCGAGGCGGCCAATTTACATCACAATTTCGGAAGATTATTTGATTTTCAAAAACAGTGCGTTATATATCGATGGTTGCGTTGGCTGTGTGACATGTGGCTCTGTCTTGTTGAAACCAAATGTTGTCCATGTCATTCTCTTGAATTTTTAAATAACATCGTGCCGGACTCTATAGTTGTGCAATTATAAAGTGTAGGGGTGGTTTCAGCGGCAGGTTGTTAACCAATAGGTGCATAACGGCCGAGTTGAGTGGTACTTGTATGACCCGATTCATGAGGATAGGAACACCTCAGGTGGTTTCGTATATCGACATCTGTGAAATCTTGCACTTAATCCTGTAGTTATCTCCTTGGAAGGGGACGATAGGTATGGTGTGGCCTACGCTAATGACGTGGCATTAGTGGTGCAGGGATAGTTTCCTTCCACCTTGAGAGATATTATGCAGATGCCTCTGATGAAGCTGGCAAAGGGCCTGTGAACTTGGGATCAATTCTAACAAAACGTAGCATGAAATCCTTTACAATTCCCCCTTTTGCTATTGTTACAAGGGTGGGTCAATATTTCCGTGACTTTTTGAATGAAACACAGGTTTTCTGATAAAAAATTATTTTATTTTTCAACATAATATATTTTGAGTTTAAACACTTTATCCGACGTTTCTCAGATGTGTGTAGCCGTTCCAAAAAATAATATTTGTTGTTTGTTTGTGAGATAATTTCATCGTTGAAGTCAAATCTCTTTCCGACGAGCCATTTCTTCAGGTTTGGAAACAAGAAATAATCACTCGGCGATAAACCCGTAGAAAAGGGTGGATGATGAAGCAATTCATGGAGTTTTGCAATGGAAACTCCCAGTTTCCTCGCAAATCCTCAAATTAAATTAAGGGGTAGTCTGCTATCAATGGCTTTTAATGCGCAGCTTATTCAGATTTTGAAAGGAGCCAACTAACAGATGGCTCTTGACAGAAGCAGTAATGTGCTTTCAGTTAAGGGACGGGAAATTCAAAAAGTCACAGACTTATTAACCCCTCGTATTCTAGACGGTGTGAAAATCCAACTTTCTGGCACAGCCAAGTATATTGGTGTAATTTTGGAAAGAAAGGGCGAATAACGCTGCGATTGCACTGTACTCCTGTAGGAGGGCCATCGAAAGTCGACGAGGCTGGGTACATAAAATGACTTTTGTGAGCATCTTGGAAGCACTTATACCATCGTATGAAATGGATATTATACTGCATATTATTTTCTTCGGGAAAGCAGGTAGCAGCTGATGCGGCCAATAGCGTGCAATCGACGTCACAATGGGATGAAAATTGTTGTGGCCAGAACATGATTATTGTCAACATACAGACCACAGACTCTTGAGCCGTTGTCGTTCCTGTGGGAAGGCGTAGCGCCGACTTTTATATGGTCAGACCACAACTTGGCAACCGAGTTTTCTTAAGGGTTTATTCCAATGAGTTTTATATGGAGCTGACTCAGAGATTGTCTTATCGGGATGCATGTACAAGAGCTGGTGGTCGCTTCACATAGGGGTTGAATGTACGAGGAGGAGGAAAGCATCAAACACTTTCTCTGTTTATATCAAGCCTAGAATGCTTTTACGGGGATCGGTGTACTTTTGAGATCTCAGTGATATCTCTAGTGCTGACATCTCGTAACTCTGAAGCTTTGTACGGAGCTCCATCTGATTCAATGGTAGGATATGATTGTTGATCACTGTCAATGCGTAACATTACAATTAACCTAAGAGACTAAGTGTCGCTGTTCACATGAAGCTGGCTTCCTGCACAACATAACTTAACCCTACCGCTTTCATTGATGGCCTGCTCAAACCCTCTTAGCTAGAAACCTATAATTTAAAATATGTATTGCCTTGAATAAACTTTATCACTGTTAGGGTACCTTCTTATACATTTTTACGAATGTGGTGGGGTTTCGAAAGAAAAAAAGTCCCTCATTACTTGGCTAGAAATCAGAAATTTTAAATATGTGTTCATTCGGATATGGACTTATATAACAAAGAGATGCGTTTTTGAAATTTCCAGAGATGGGGTGTGTTGGACAATCATAGGGCAAGTCCATGGGGCTCAAACTAAAAATTTACTCAAATTACTAGAGCTAGGATCTTCAAACATTTAATAAGGCAAAAGTTATGGAAATTCGTACAGCAACGGGCAAAAAGGCGATAGTGTCTCACTTGATGACCTGCCCAAACCTTTTTTGTTAGAAAAATTAAATTCAAAATGTCTGTTCCCCGAGTATAAGATATTTCACTGGTAAGGTACTTTTTGGAACTTTTGCCAGGAATATCGTAACAGTGGGGACCAAAAAGAAAAAAAGTCCCCTAATTCATCCATACCAAGCACTTTGAGCTAGGAATTTGTAATTTGGAATATATTTTCTCTGGAGTACGGACTTATTCACTAATAAGGTTCTTTATGGAATTTCGACCGCCACATAATTAAAATGGGAGTTCAAAAGTATTTTCCAAAATACTTTGGCTAGAAACTAGACGCCTAAAAATGCATTCCTTGGAGTATGGGTTTATTTACTGATAAAGTAATTTTTGAAATTTTTGTCAGAAACGTGGTAAAAATAAAACCCCTATTTTTGGGTAGAAATGTAAAATTTAAAATATGTGTTTCTTGGATTATGGGATAATTTACTGAAGAGATACCTTTTTCCTACTTCTGTGTAGATATACGATGAGGTGGATTTTTATAAATTTTTACAGGAAGAGACAAAGACGGGGAAATTTTCTTTCTCGACCAAAAGGGACAAATAACAGAGAATGCAAAAGAATTGCCCTACATGTTCAAATTCCTAACTCCAGCGTTTTGAGATGGGTAATAAATGGGGGTTATTTTTCCCTTTAAGGCGGTATTATGTTTTCCATTACTATAATCCATCTTTTGGGTTTTTGATCAAAACTTGGTAAAAAAAATGGTTTGAGAAGGGCAAATGACATTAAAATTGAAACATCTAACACCAAAATGTTTAACAAATTGTTTTTAAAAAAATCCTTGCAAAAGGAACTATTTTTTTTAATATTTTTCCATATTTAAAACTACCGGTAACGAAGTATCTGGATTTTATGCTAATCGTCTAAAAATTAAAATTCAATCTATTGTAGGGAAAAATTATTCATTTTAAAATTTTTTAATTTTAAAATTATTGTACATTGACTAATTTTAATATCAAGAAATTTCATTTAAGGACCAAGATCGATTTTATTTCTGTTTAATTACTGGCTTATTATTACTGATGTTTCTAAAGAGTCTTGGACATTTATTTGCATAGAAAATTAATGTATTTTTCTACTTCATAGTAACACTTAGTTACGATATTGAAACTGACAAATTCTAAATAAAAAAATTTTTAAATGCTTTAAATATATTTTTAAAGTTTTTTTGTATGTTCCTCATTATATTAAGGAATTATTTAATTTACTAAAAGTTCTCAAAATTCCAATAAATTAATAAATTTTTTTTTTCTCTACCAAGAAATTCCTATTGAAGCTTTAATAAGTCAATAATTGCCATTATGAATAACAAAATATATAAATTACGAAGCTTATAAGTACGTAATTTTCCAAGAAAATGACAACTTATGAAAATAACAATTTACTGATTAGCCACTTTGATTTTCTATATATTTATGTATTTATGTGTGTCAAGTATATAGTATAGATTTTTGTCAACTCATCATATCATGTGACATATCATGCATTGATACATAACCATGTCAAATTATATGTAATTGCAGAGTTTAATATTGAATGTATGACCAACAAATAATACTTATAGAGAAAAGCCAAAACTAAAAGTATTATATACAAACAAACAATAATAACTATTAGTTATCAGTTGAAAGACTTAAAGCATAAAAATACACATAGCAACCTAATACACTCCACCATCCCCCCTTTTGTTGTCTTGTTTCCCAGTAATCATATGAGTATGTTTGTATTTATTTGTATTGTTTAGTTTATTTTATAATATTTACCCTTACAAAAGTTTTATAAATGAAGGAATTTTTTTTATTATTTAATATTTTATGATTAAATGAAATGTCAACATCAGCATTTACTCTATACTTTTATCATCAATTCATATTGGATTTTTTTTCTATATTGTTTTGTTTATGTGTGTGGGCCAATATATAGTTTTCCAAAAAAAAAAAAAAATCTCTATATACAAATGTTTATAAATAGTACTGGGGAAAATAACTACTTACATATGTACATACAATAGTTTTGGGTAGTAAGAATTTTTGTTGACATTTGGCGTTGATGTCATGATGTTTATGTATGATTGTAGTAGTTAAAGATGTCATAGATGAATAAAAGAAATTGTTGTTATGAAAAAGTTAAAAATAAAGTTTTAATCGTCTAAAACGAATTTGAAATGCCCTCCAAATCTTACGACTAAAGATATTTAAGGATTATATTTTCAAAATAAAATTAAATTTTATTATATTCTGCTATACATTTGTTAAACGCAGCAAAACTTTGGTAAAGGCTGCAATATAATCATGCATTACATTGTAATTTTAACTGTTTACATTCTGGATTTTTTACAACAAAAAGTATTTATTAACCGATCGTTAATTACGCATTGTATGAAACCCAAAATAATATAACATTCTTAAAAATCTATTATTAAATATATTTCTTTGTATTTTTGTCAGATTTCAGGCATCACGAATGAGAACACGATGCACAACAATTCAATTACATTTAAAGCTATTAAATATTATATTTATCGACCAACATTTCAAATATCCAGAACCAATCTTCAGCGGTTGGGATAATCCCATTTCTCAACATTTTTAACACGTCCTTATTGGATGTTTTAAAAAGTATCTTGCCAGGGAAAATATATTTTAAATTTTAGTTTTCTAGCAAAAGGGGTTTTGGTAGAACCTTAAGAAGGAGATTTTCCCCTAAATGCTTCTGCCCGTAGAAATTATCAGAACCCCAATCTTAGTTGATCTACACCGTTATAGCAGCTCAAAAATTTCAAAATCCTAGCACCAGCGGTTTGGAATGGGTGATTAAGAGCCCACTTCTTTTCCTTTCCAACCCCATTTTTCCATGTTTTTATGGGAAATTCAAAAATTTTTAGCGATCTAAAATGGAGTAAAGCCGCTTAAATGGCAAAACTATAAGCTTCATTCGAGCCCTGTTTTTAGTGTTTCAATTCCACTCCTTCCTTGTCTACAGTTCCAATCCATTTTGTTCCCCTTGTCTGGTTTTTTAGTTCTACTTGTTTGCCGTGCCATTACATTTCGTTTCTCTTTCCTGATGTTTTGATTGCACTAAAATTGAAAATAAATATACCTTTTATTTCATTTCGTTCCGCGTGTTTGATGTTTCATTTTTAGTCGTTCCCCGTTTTAGTCCACCCGTTCGCCGTTCCAAAAAATTCCGTTTTCTTTGCCTAGTGTTTCAATTCCACTTGTTTCCTTTTCAATTTCACTTCATTCTCCCTGTCTATAGCTTCAATTCCACTTGTACCCCGTTCCATTTCATTTTGCTTTGCAATTTTAGTGTTCCAATTAAACTTGTTCCACATTCCATTAAAATTCTCTTTACTTCTCTAATCATTCAGTTCTAGGCGTTAACCGTTTCATTGAATTTCATTTCCCTTTGTCTAAAATTAAAATTTCACTAGTTTCATTACACTAAAATGAAGAATTAGTGCGCTTCATTTCAGTTCGTTCCCGGTATTTAGTGTTTCAATACCTTTCGTCCCCAGTTCTATCTCGTTTCCCTATTTAAGTGTTTTAATTTCACTCCTAAATGGCGCTTTACTCAGGTCATTTACTGCGGAAATTTTTCCCATTTGAATCCCTAGTTTCACACCTTTCTAGGCAAAATACCAAAAATGATTATATCAGTGATTGTTATTATTATATCAGGTACTTCAAGGAACACATATTTCAAATATCTGATTTCTAGCCAAAGTATTTTGGTCAGGTCATTTAGAAGAAGACTTTTCCTCCTTTTATCCCCATTTTAACCACAATCCTGGGAACACATAATTTTAATTTCACATTTTTAGCGATAGTGTTTAGACAGGTCGTTGAAGGGAAGACTTTTCCCCTTTGAATCCATTCGGGAAAAGTGAAAAAAATAATAAAGTTTTCACAAATAACGAAAAAGCAAATAATGGCATAAAATTGGTGGAAAACTAGAAACTCGTGCGTGAAATCAACAAATATTTACCACTGTTGAAATTGAGACAATATGTCGGGGATTTTTCTTCCAGGCGATAATTTAACGATAAAAAAATGTCCTTAAATATCGAGGATATCTCAAAATATTCCATATTTTTCTTCCAGATGATAATTTGGAGCTAAAAAATATTCCATAATATGTAGTGGATTTATTTTTCAGACGATAATTTGGCTGTAAAAAAATTTCCAAAAATGTCACCTATTTATATTCCAGATGATAATTTGGCGATAAAAAAAAATTCTTAATATATTGCGCATTTTTCTTGCAGACGATAATTTGACGATTTTAAAAAGTCATGGTTTATGAAATAGATAAAAATCACAATGCAGGAAATCGCTGAAATATACAACAAAAATCTCTAAAACAGCCAAAATTTATTACATAAAAAAATCGCTCATACACTCAGAAAAAAAGTTAGTACAAAAATTTGTAAACGGTTTTCAATCACACTTTACTATTTTCCTACTGATTTTAAGTAAAAAAAATATTATTTAGCAAGTCTTTTTGCTATTTACATTTTACAAATTACAGAATTTTTACATAATATTTACAAATTTTCGTTGCTTATTTCAGAAATCATTTTACAAATTTTTGAAAACCGATTAGCTAAAATTAACAAAAAAAAATTACTAATTTTAAAAAAGTTGATATTGAAGTAAGTTTTTTTTCCAATTACCATTTACACCTACAAACTTAAATTGCCCTAAAATCTTAAATAGGATTAAAAAAGGGATCGAAAGTGAAGATACCGACTCATGTCTGAAAATAGGACATCCACTTAAAATAGCACTAAAAAGGGTTTTTAGTTCTAAAAATCAGCCCTAAAAACAATTAAATTTAATCTTAAAAGTAAAAAACAAATTGACTAAAATATTTTTCAAAAAGAAAATTACCAAATTAAAACAAAATAATAAATTCGTTTATGTTTTAACAATTTTTAAGATTTTTAAGCTTTTAATTTTTTTTTTTATTTTGTATAAAATATTTTTTAAATAATATAATCAAAATTTTTGATGCTCGATAAAAAAAATAAATCTAAAACTTTGTACTAACATTAATAGTATTTAGTAATTTTTTTTGCTGATTTTAGCAAACAGATTTTAAATTCCACTTTACAAAAAGTCTACCAAAATTTAGTAGCGGCTACTAATTTTTCTACTAATTTCATTGTACTACACGTCAGCAGACATGTGTTGCTAAGATTAGCAAAAATACTGCTGGGCTCTATTTGCAGAATTTCCCGTAATAACAGCAAAATTTTCAGTTGCCATTACAGACTTTTTTTGTTGAGTGTAGGGAAACTTACCGTCTTTAATCACCAGTTACAGTTACATAAATCGCAGAAATTTAATATTTACTGAAAAATTTCGCTTAAATAAAAAAAAAACATCTGTAGAAATTGACAACAAATCAAATAAAGCGATGTTACCATTAAAACTATGTAATATTTGCTTAATTTCATAAAACATGGCTGTCACTTGCATATTTAAAATATTAAAAATAAAATTTATTCAGGAAAATCTCCTAAAAGTCTAAGAATTATGAAGATCCAAAAAATCACTGTCTGGGTTTTTTTGATACACCTAATTTTTAGGCTTTTGGGAGATCTTTTCTGATTAGATTTTATTATTGTTACTCCATTTTGTAGTTTATAACGACTCTTTTGAACCAAAGCCGTTGTTTCTTTTCATTTATCTTACACAGATTTCAAGATACGGTCAATTGTGGTCTTATTGTACGTATGAGTAATATGAAACTAATATTAATCATACGCACCTCTGTACTAATACTAAATTAGAAATTATTATCGATTTTTGTAATTATTTTCAAACAAATAGTACCTATTATTACTCTGTAGTGTACAATATAAAAAATTATAAAAATTTACTCATCCTGAGGGTCCCAATCTGATGTGAAACTCTTTCTAACTCCATCAGCATATACCACATGATTCTAAGGATCGGTATTATAGTTAACAATTAAGTAAAATCTAACACTTTTACTTATGATTGATATACTCATGCTAGGACCAACCACCTAAAATAAATTTTTAGAAAGTTAACCCATGAGTTGTAAATAATAGATTTAAATTTGAAAAAAACCCCAGTGTTCACTATATTACTGGCCCTAAAATATTTTCTTCACTAAATCAAATATGATTTCCGTTATTGTTATACTACAAACTTTTTAAAACCCTGTGTTGTTGCAGGAAAAAATTTATTATGAATTGCAGTATTTTCCGCTTGTCACATGTCATTTCTATAACAAATAGATTAGTGTCTTTTCCTTTTGAAGGGGGGATTTATGTATGACTACGAACATAAGAGATAAGTTTATTTTTTCCAAAAAAAAAAAGAATTTACATATGAATTTTAGTTAATTTTCTTTCAAAAAAAGGTTTTAATATTTTTTTATACTTTGTTAATTTATGCAACTGACATTTATATTATTTGAGTTTTAAGCTTTTATAATTTTTTTGAAAAATTATTTTATTATAATTTAAACTTCCTCCTATGCTTGCTTTTCATGCCGAAAATTATTGTTAACATTTCCCGTGGTATTTTAGTGATTTTGTATTCAAAAAGAAAAATCACGTGTGTTTTTGCAGCTACAA
This sequence comes from Eustalomyia histrio, assembly GCA_949748255.1. Taxonomy (NCBI): domain Eukaryota; kingdom Metazoa; phylum Arthropoda; class Insecta; order Diptera; family Anthomyiidae; genus Eustalomyia; species Eustalomyia histrio. Next base: position 95,373,080 of record OX456527.1, on the reverse strand, counting down.
AAAAATTTAACAAAATTTACATATCATTTGCAATTATAATTGCATAGACTTGCTGCTGGTGGTGGCTTAACATGAAATACAATTTGTGTATGTGTGTGTGTTTTATTTTTTTTCCTTGTGTATTAACAATATTTAAGTATTTGAAAATTATTTAATGTTTTAGGGATATGAAAAAATTATTTTTAAAGTTAAAAAGCACAATAAAATATAAGCACTTAAATTACATATTGCAGAATAATTTTTAAATTAATTCAATATTCTTCTAACAAATCTTATAGTAAAAAAATAAATTATTTCGGTAAAGCTTAAAGCACTGCAGCCCAAAAAGAAACCAACCAAACCACCGATATAAACTTAAAATGAAAAAAATAGTATTATAAATCGTAAGACATTAAATAATTTAAAATTCATATGATATTTTACCCAATACATCAGCAAATGAAAACAATACATCTCTACGAAGTTGCATTTTGGGATAATCAATAATACCCCATTGTAAATTAGCACCCAAAAACCATACACGTGAACGCTGAAATAAAATATGTGAAAATCAAGGATGTTATTTTATAATAAAAATAAACAAAACCTACAAATGATTGCACAAAAAAATTCGAGTCATCACAATTCGCCAAACAGTCACAATCAATTTTATATCGGTTCGATTTTAAAGAGATCATTTCACCTGAAAATAAAGCAAATGAAAGAAAATAGATAAAAAGGATTTTTAATATCTCAATAAAGTAACAAAGTAATACAATTCTCTGGTCTTAAGTTTAGTGTATAGTGAAAGTTCCACAAAAAGTACAAATATATTTCAAAACTTAGATATGTCTTTATCCAGTCCTGAGCTTTTGAAGGTACAAAGATGCTATACAATTTCCATATTGTACAGAAAAATTCTACACTTCAGTCGTAAATTTTTACTAAAACCTACAAGAGGGACCATAATTCAATCGTGGACTTCGAAAGTCTAATAACACCAAAATCTAATCGTACATTTCTGAAAAGCTTTAAAATTTTACAAAAAATGTAAAAAAGTACCAAAATTGATCGTATATTAAGAAGGTATAAAAAGTACCAAAGTGTACCACAAGTCATCCATGAATTTTAAAAGGTACTGAAAAGTACCATAATTTCAATCATGGATATTACAAGGAACCAAAATTTAATCGTGAATTTTTAAAGGTACGAAGGTACCAAAATTTTCAAAGAAACAAAAAGTATAAAATCAAAAATACCAAAATTAGATCAAGAATTTTTAAAGGTACAAAACATATCAAAATTTAAAACGTGGATATTCAAAGGAAAGTCTCATAATGAAACCGTCGATTTTTAAAGATAAAAAAGTAACAAATTTAAATCAGTACTTAAATGCTGGAGAAAGTACCAAAACCAAGTCCTTAGTTAATTAAAGCACATAAAGTATCAAAATTATTTTTAAACGAAAATCCAATTATGGCTTTCCGAAAGCACAGAATGTGCCAAAATTTCATAAGAGATTTTTAAAGTAGTAAAAACTAAAGTACCAAAAGCTACATAAAGTACCAAAAAGTAAAAATCTAAAAATTTGTGTTTTTTAAGGCACAGATAAGTAATGAAAAACCAATATGTATCATTTGGTACCAAAATTCAATCGTTAATTTTTGAAAGTACAGAAAAGTACCAAAGGCTACATAAGGCTACATAAGGCTGCATAAATTATTAAAAGGTATCAAAACTTAATTGTGCATTTTTAAAGGTAAAAAAATGGAATAAAGTACCAAAACGGACAAAAGGCACATAAATTATTACAAGGCATTAAAATTCAATCATGGATTTTTAAAGGAAGCAAAAAGTAAAAAGTACCAAAATGTACAAAATTACCAAAAAAAAAAGTACCAAAAGATACACTAAGTAATAAAAGCTAAAAAATTACCAAAAGGTACATAAAGTAAAACAAGGTACAAAAGACCAAAACTGGATTTTAAAAAGTACATAAAATTACTAAAAAGGTACACAACATTCATTAGGGTACAGAAATATTTTTTTTTTTTTTTTCAATATCTTTATTTATTACAACTAAGCTTTATGTTTGCTTATCTAGTAACTTATATTTACACAGTTAAATCACGTTTGGTAAGTAAATAACCCAATGGTTATTCCTAAAGGGCATCTAGACATTATTCATCAATCGCAGATCAGATGGTAATGTTCTTCTTAATCTTCTGTTTGCTATTGGATTACGCAGTATTTCCTGTAGTTCTTCATTGCAGTGTTGTTGTAATCTCACTTCATGTTTAGTTGCTATTTTTTTAATTTCATCTACTATGGTTGGTATTCGCAAGTCTCTGTGAAGGTCATCGTTTCTTACGTACCACGGGCAACAAGTGATACATCTTAGCACTTTGTTCTGGAAGGTTTGTAGGTTAGGTTTGTTTTTTTAGTGCATCCCCAAAGCTGAATTCCATACGTCCACTTAGGCTTAAGGATTTGCTGGTACAGTAAAAGTTTATTTTTCATTGATATATCAGATGCCGAGCTAAAAAGCCAGTACATCTTTTTGAATTTTTTATTAAGCTCTGAGGTTTTCTTCTTTACGTGCTCTTTCCACTTAAGTTTGGCATCAAGTGTAAAACCCAAGTATTTTGCCGTATTAGCGTATGGCACAATAGTGTTATTTATATAAATCGGTAAATGTTCTATTTTCTTATATGTAAAATTAACGTGTGTTGATTTGGATTCATTAAGAAGAACTCTCCATTTTTTGGTCCATTGAAGGATTTTGTTGGTTGCATTTTGAAGCTTTTTTGTAGCTTCATTTATGTTTTTATCAGTTACAAGAATAGCTGTATCATCAGCAAAGGTTGCAATTTTTGCTTCAGGTGGAGTTGGCAAGTCTCTAGTGTACAGTATATAAAGTATGGGCCCCAGTACGCTTCCCTGTGGAACACCAGCATGAATTTTCGTCAATTTGGAGTACTCTCCTTCATGTTTCACTCTAAAATATCTTCCAGAAATATAACATTTGAGCATGTCACTAAACTGTTTCGGCAAATCTCTTTGTAGCTTAAAGGTAAGACCTTCATGCCAAACTTTATCAAAGGCCTGCGCTACATCTAAAAAGACACCGGAGCATATTTCTTTGCAGTTTAAAGTATTTTCTATTGTGTTGGTAACTCTGTGAACTTGTTCAATTGTTGAATGTTTACGACGAAAACCAAATTGGTGTTTGGGAATTAAACATCTTTCTTCAAGTATTGGTTGTAATCTTTTTAATAATATTTTTTCGAACACTTTCGCCATTGTTGGGAGGAGCGATATCGGTCTGTACGATGTTTTGTCATGAAGCTGTTTGCCAGGCTTAGGTATCATAATAACTTCTGCAACTTTCCATTGGCTAGGTACATATTTTAAACGAATCGAAGCATTTATTATATATAAAAATAGTCGCATGCCACTTTCCGGGAGCTCTTTTAACACTTTGCCGATGTAAGATCATACCCTGGTGCTTTATTGGGTTTAATCTCCAGTTTTACCAAGTTGTTTAGCTCACGAAGGGTTACTTCAGAAATTTCTTTAGAATCAGCTGTATAAAAAATTTCAATATTTTCATCTGATGTTAGTCTATGCAGCGGTTGAAAGGTATCTTCAAGGTGTTTAGCTAAGAGGTCAGCTTTGTCTTGGGGACTTTTTGCCCATGTACCATCACATTTTTTTATAGGTGGAATAATCTTGGGTGTATTTTGAAACTGTTTTGTTATCTTCCATAATGAGTAATCGGTATCTTTTGTAGAAGATAAACTTTTTAGCTGTTCTGTCATGTTGTTATTTTTAATAGTGGAAAGCATTTTTTTTAATCTATTAGAAAGATTGTTAAGAATATTTTTGTTTTCTGGACTTCTTTGTTGTTGCCAGGTTTTTCTTGCTTTACGTTTTTCAGAAAGTAGATTTCTAATTTCTTCAGGATATTTAGGTAAGCTCTTTCTTTGTATATTTGGGCTGCTGTTCCAGGCTGATGCCTGTATGACTTCTATCAAATTGTCTAATTCAGATTCTACTTCATAAGGTGACTTAAGAGACACATTTAGTTTTATATTTGTATTTATATTAGAGCGAAATTTGTGCCAGTTGGTTTTGTTGTTTACCAGACATGGTGGTTGTGGAAAATCACTTACAGTTTCATTTACCAGTAACTTGACTGGCGAGTGATCTGATGACAGATCCTCTGCATTTCCAACTTGTATGTAGTTTTTTGCGATACCTCTCGTTATAAAAAAATCAATGAGGTCAGGGATTTTATTTGGATCTGCTGGCCAGTAAGTTGGCTTGCATCCAGAGTGAAAAAAACAATTCATTATCTTACCAGCATGATATAACTCCTTTCCTTTAGTTGTTGTAAGTCGTGAACCCCAATATAAATTTTTTGCATTAAAATCGCCTCCTAAGATAAAACAGGGGCCTAATGTTTTGAAAAGGTCAACATATTCAGGTGATTTTAGGTTATATTTTGGAGGGCAATATATTGCTGCTATGTTAAATTGTTTATTTTTTATTTCTATCTTAACTGCGATGACTTGCATATTTTGTTCTTCTATTTTTTCTGTTACATAATGTTTAATGCTTTCTTTTATAAATATTGATGCACCTGCTTTTGCTTTATTTAGTGGATGTATTGCATTGTAACATTTATATCCTTTAATTTGAATATACGTTTGTTTCGTGTTATGGCTTTCAGATATAATACATATATCAACTTTTTGTTCATTTAAGAACAAACTAAGCTCAAGTTGGTGGTTTTGTAAACCATTGGCATTCCACGTAACAATACTTAGATTTTTAGGCATTGTTCTTTTTTAGTTGTGATGTTGTAGTCTAGACTCAAGTGTCTTTAGACTATTGAATAACATTTCATTAATACGACTCTGTTCTTCAAGCCTTTGATTAACCTTGTTGAGAGTTTGAGATATTTCTTGTATAGTTTGCTTATTATCATAAGTTCTATTATTTCCTTCATTAGCTACTTGCGCATAGGTTAACTCTTCATTTTGATTGGAGCTTATTTGCCTAAGCCTCACATTATTTTCTTTTTGCTCTATTGGATTTGTTTGCGTTTTTTGATTTTTTATTGATTGTTTTCTAATTTTTTGCAACTCTTTTGCAACTTCACACCCCCTGTAGTTTGCAGGGTGGCGACCTTTACAGTTTACACACACTGGAGGAGAGGATTTATTAACTGTGCATAATGCAGACATATGCTTCCCTGCACAGCTGACACATCTTGGTTCTCTTGAACAATATTTTTGAGTATGATTATAACCCTGACATTTCTTGCATTGCGCGATAACTTCTGGATTCTTTTTTAAAGCCTCTATTTTAACTTTAACGTTTAGTATGTATCTTATGTTAAATACTTTATCAACGGACTCTTCGTTTTTAAAGGAGACCATAAATAACGGAAGTTTATTTTTCTTGTTCCCTTCATCAGTTCTGATCTTTTTGACCATATTTACAACATCTAGAACTTCGAATTTTTGATATTGTAGATCTTCCTTAATATCTTCGGGTTTACAAGTTGGATTAGACCTCTTACCATAACTCTAAGGGGTCTCTCCTGCTTATTTTCATAAGTGTACCACTGTGTACCGTCATCATTAAGCCTCTTTACAAGAGCTCTATATGAATCTGAATCTGGTGTATTTATTTTCCAAATATTGTTGTTTAAAGCAACAATCTTATAGTTCTTATTTGGGATTATTTGCAGTATTTCTCTAATAGCAGAAAACTCTGGTACCCCTATGACATTAATTGGGGGTGGTGGTAGTGGTTTTGCCGAATTTACTTGATTTGGTGCTGGATCAATAAGATCTACATTTCCGCCATTATTTTCTGGTTTGTTTTTACGTTTTGATTTTTCACGTTTTTCTTTATTAAGCTTTTTTAAAATCCAATTTGTTTCTCTTTCGAGTTCTTCTTCATCAGTTTCATATACCTGTTCGTTAGGTTCATTTATCTGGGGTTCTTCCATTAATGATTCTTCTTCAGACACCATTTCTTGAAAGTTCATTCCGGTTATACTTTCCAATTTATTTGTTTTAAAGTTGGTTATTTCATTTCTCAATAATTTGTTCTCATTCTTTAGTTGGTAAATTTCATTACTCATCTCATTGATTAATTTCCTTAGTTCTGAAAGTTCATGTTTTAATTGTTCATTTTCCCTGGCTATTATGCTGCCTCTATTCCCTCTGACAGGTGTGCCCCCTCCTAAAGGGGGATTAGTAACACTCACTTTTTTTTTTGTTTTCCTTAAAACAACGTGTCTATTTAACTGCCCTTGACTGTATATATTTAACACTGCTACTTGCTACTAGATGGCGTTTGCTGTTGAGTAATTACACACTACTTTCTTAATACAACTGTGTGTTTGTTTAAACAGCTGTGTTTTGTTTATTAAGTTTTTTTTTTAGATTGAGTGCATAAAATTGTTTTTTTAACTCCGAAATTTTTTATTTTTTAATCTGATAAACAGATATTCTTATTTTAATTTCTGTGATAAATGCCAACGAAACCGACGATACAATTATATACGCCTATAACGGACCGTATTAACTTTAAATTTATCACGTTATAAGCAGATAATATACGCTGTTTACTTTAAAAATACAGAAATATGATAAATACTAAAAGTAATGATAAAATAGTAAAAGTAAAATACTAAAAATAAATTCCTTCGATGCTCTTTATAGGTTCACAAAAATAATAAAGTGCCAAAAAGCATGTGCAAGATCTAAATAAAATACCAAAAGGTACCAAAATCCAATCATGAACTTTTAAAGGTACCAAAATATTAATATTTTAACATTAAAATCGGTATGAAAAAGTACCATAAGGTAAATAAAGTATTAAAATAAACTAAAGTATTCACATTTCAATATACAATGCAAGATTTTGTATGGTATAAAAAAGTACCAAAAGTTACTTTTCTGTAAGGTACCGAAAAAATTTGTATTTTCACCAAAGATCTTGTATTTCAAAACACAATCGATGTCTCTAAAAGGTACAGAAAAGTACCAAGAGGTACTAAACATTTTTGTATCCCAACATTTAGTTGGGGATTTTTATCATGTACAGCAAAAAACTAAATTTATATATTTCTCGAAAAAGTACTAAGAATTTTTTAATTCACAACATTCAAGTGCGTGTTTTTATAAAGGTACCGAAAAGCAACAAAATGTACCATTTTTGACATGTACAAGATGTACCGAAAGTTCTTAAGTCCCACCTTTTATTATAACAAAATTTGAACATCTTAAAAATGTGCCAAAAAGTAAAAAAATTCCTTTCAATTAATAATAAATTATTAAAGGCACCAAAACCTTTCCAAAAAAAAAAATACTTACTTTTAAGATTAGCCACACACGCTAAACCTCTAAGACCACATATGGGTAAGCTACGGCCATTTCTTACTAAAAATATTTGATAAATATTATGGTAAAATGTTATTAAATAAATAAAAAATTTAAGCTTAAATTTTATTAAAACCATTCGCTTAATTTTATCCTTTTAAATTTGTCCATTAACATTTAATACTCACATTTATTTCTATAAAAATGTGGTACACAACTACATACTCTTAAAGCCAAAAACATACGACATTCTGCTAAACATAAACCGAAACTATAAACAGGAGATGTTAACATATTCTCAGATTCATATTTAAAACGACATTTACGTTGTTTTGTAGAAAATCTATAAAAACACATGTCAAAATGAAATTAAATTTTTTCACATATTATAAAACCACATTAGCCCCCTCCAAAAAAAATTCTCTTACGCTTTAGCAGCTTTATCTGTATAAATTTCCAATGCTATCAATTCAACTGTTGTATAGTCGGTTTCGGGAAATGTATAATGTTGTTTTGTTATACTGGGTATATCAGCCGAACTATGAAAATAAACATCATATGCCGTAGATAAATTAATAATTTGAGCATAAATTTCACCATCTAATGGATGGACAGTAACACGGTCACCATGATCCAATATATTCCATTCATTGCTTTTCCAATATTCATATGAATTATAACGTGCCACCAGACTATTGACCGAATGGCAAATGCCAAATTCTGTTTGCGTTTCATAAATAAACATTTTAACAGCTGCACCACTACTTATTTCTGGTTCAAATTGCCATTTTAGCTCATAGAGTAAATCTAAATATTTATCACTTGTTATGCCATAAGATTTATTCATGGGTAATTGTTCAATATTTTCATATGACAAACGGGCCAATTTATCAACAAAATCTTTAAAGCCTTCTTTATCTTCATCTTCCATGAAAATGTTAGGATGAGATCTGAAAATGTGAATAAAAAAATTAAATTCGTAAATGTTTTTCATAATATCTCAATTATTAATTGTAGATTTTGTAGCACTCCAAAAAGTACCAAGACAAAAAAGTTTTCAACCTTTAATATTTGTCATCATAAAAGGGTTACAAAAATTAGACAAAATTTCCATCTTAACAATAGATCATATATTTTCCATAAGAAAAAGTACCAAAATTATTAAAAAGTTAACACTGCAGTGATATTTTAAGGCTAAAGAACTACCAAAAGAAGAGGATTTTTTAAGAGTTTGAAGAGTAACAAAAAGTATTTTCAATATTATACTTCAGCAATTAGTCCTGTACAAAAGGTACATTTAATAAAAAGTGCGTTTTAAAAACAGTTACCTTTTATTGAAAAAAACTACATCTTATAAAAAGTACCTTTTAAAAAATACTTTTTTAAAAAGTATCTTATAAAAAGTACCTTTTAAAAAAATACCTTTAAAAAGTATCTTTTTAAAAAAGTACCTTTTAAAAAAAGTATTTTTTAAAAAACGTACCTTTTAAAAAAGTACCTTTGATAAAAAGTAACTTTCATAAAAGTAACTTTTATAAAAAGTATATTTTACAAAAAGTGCTTTTTATAAAAAGCACTTTTTATTAAAAGTACTTTTAATAAAAGTGGCCTTTATAAAAGTACCATTTATAAAAATTACCTTTTATAAAAATTCCTTTTATAAAAAGTACCTTTTATAAAATGTATCTTTAATAAAAAGTTCTTTTATAAAAAGTACCTTTTATAAAAATTACCTTTTATTAAAATTACCTTTTATAAAAAGTACCTTTTATAAAAAGTAACTTTAATAAAAAGTACCTTTTATAAAAAGTACCTTTTATAAAAAGTACCTCTTATAAAAAGTACCTTTTGTAAAAAGTAGCTATTATAAAAAGTACATTTTATAAAAAATACCTTTTATAAAAAGTACCTTTTATAAAAAGTAACTTTTATAAAAAGTATCTTTTATAAAAAGTTCCTTTTATAAAAAGTACCTTTTATAAAAAGTACCTTTTATTAAAAGTATCTTTTATAAAAAGTACCTTTTATAAAAAGTACCTTTTATAAAAAGTACCTTTTGTAAAAAGTACCTTTTATAAAAAGTATATTTTATAAAAAATACCTTTAATAAAAAGTACCTTTTATAAAAAGTACCTTTTATAAATGTACCTTTTATAAAAAGTACCTTTTATAAAAAAGTACCTTTTATAAAAAGTACCTTTTATAAAAGTACCTTTTATAAAAAGTACCTTTTATAAAAAGTACATTTTATAAAAAATACCTTTTATAAAAAGTACCTTTTATAAAAAGTACCTTTTATAAAAAGTACCTTTTATAAAAAGTACCTTTTATAAAAAGTTCCTTTTATAAAAAGTACCTTTTATAAAAAGTACCTTTTACAAAAAGTACCTTTTATAAAAATTACCTTTTATAAAAAGTACATTTTATAAAAAATACCTTTTATAAAAGTACCTTTTATAAAAAGTACCTTTTATAAAAAGTACCTTTTATAAAAAGTACCTTTTATAAAAAGTACCTTTTATAAAAATACCTTTTATAAACAGTACCTTTTATAAAAAAGTACCTTTTATAAAAAGTACCTTTTATAAAAAGCACTTTTTATTAAAAGTACTTTTTATAAAAAGTACCTTTTATAAAAATTACCCTTTAAAAATAGTACCTCTTATAAATGGTACTTTTTATAAAAAGTTCTAATAAATATGATTCTTGGAGACTAGTAATAATTCAAATAAATTAATTATTTAATAGTTCACAAAAGGACCAGCAATTATTACTACTCAATATTATGTATATGTTAAATTGTAAAATTTTCAGGTCCTCGAAGGCACTAAAAAGACTATCAAAAATGCCAAAAATTTATTTGTTTATGTACTTTTTTACACATTTACGAACACAGAATACGAACTTGATATGAATCCACCAATAAATCTTTAAAATTTTAACAGTTTAAAATTGTAATATTTCCTATAAAACCAATAAATATTTAATAAACTTTTCTTAAAACCAAATTAAAATTCCATTTTAAAACTCACTTGTATAAATCCTAAAATCCATCGGTTTTTTTTTAATTTTGGTCTGTGACAACTATTTTATTTTATTTTTTTCTAAATCATGATTTTTCAACAATTCATCATTACCACCCCTTAAAAATGACCAGTAAATTTTAATCCACTACATATCAATCTCCAACATCATGTATTGTGGTAACATTGTGTGAGTTTAAATCACACAAAAAAATCAATATACTTACAACATATATTCCTCTACTTTGAGCTCATCGATGCGTTTATGAGGACAAACAGTCAATGATGGAAAACTAGTATTCCAAACCAATTTATTACGATCCATTGATATGACCATTGGTGAGGTTTGAAAACGTTGCCAGGTGCGATGACTTAGTGATATAATGCAAAATATAGCCACACAGATGAATGCAAACCACAATGTTCTAAATAGCGATACAAAATAAATTGAGAAATAAAAAATTTATAAATACTTATGAATACCAAAAATCTAAATAAAAAATAATTTTGTTAAAAAAAAAATACAAATATTACAACCATCATTGAAATATTTTATGTTATTATTTGTTTTAAACTATACGGTAGTTGATTTTAAAAAATTTAAGGATTTATAAAAATAAAACAATTATTTCGGTTAGGAAAGGATTATAATGATAATGTTAAAGTGAGTGGAAAATATGTATTATACCTAAATGTATTTTTTGATATTTATTTCTTTGTCTTAGTTGTTTAATTAGACATTTTTTTTTTGTAAAAATTCATTTAAATCCATGACAATAAATCAGATTTAAGTATTTTTTTTTTTTAACTTTGTAGTTGGTTATATAAATATTTAACAAAAATTGTTCTCATGACATGCTGAGACTTTAAAAGAAATCATTTACATACAGGTTTATCTATACGTATGAGTTATATGAATTTTATATATAATAATAATAATAATCATACGCTTAGGTATTTTAAGGAAAATCAATTCGTTTTTATCTGAATAGCATTGATACGATAAGTATAATAATATATTAGATTTTTGAATTTTATTCCAACAACAAAACAATCATATATACCAACGCAAGTATGAGTAATATTTATTCATATTTAAAATAAATCATACGCTTAGGTAATATGTTCGTATCAACGTAACCGCTTTAATAGGGGTTAAAATTTAAATCCCTACACACTTAAATATGTATCTTAAATTACTGCCATAATTACGAAAAATTGTTAGAAATTAAAAAAAAAATGCTGTAATTAAAAAAATGCCAATATTTTAATAATCGATAAATTTAAAAAAAAAAAATAAAGTTTACAAAAATCTTCAAAATTTAAAGAAAAAAAAATCTAAAATCGATTAAAATAAAAAAAAACAAAAAAATGTAAAAATTTGAATTTGAAATATCGGAACAATTGAAACAAAAATCATTAAAAAACCCAAAATCGCTACAAAAAAAAATACAAAATCGCTTGTAAATAAAAACTGCTTAAAACTTAGAAAAATTAAAAGAAAATCGATCAAATTTGAAAATTGAAAGAAATCGCTTAATAGACGAAAAGACTTAATAAAATTTAAAAAAATTAAAAGTTGATTCAAATCGACTAAAATGAAAAAAAAATTGCTTAAATTGATAACAAAAAAGCGTAAAATTTCAAAATATCGCCAAAATCTCTAAAATTTAAAATAACGCTAAAATTAAAAAATAATCAATATAATTTAAAAAAATCACATAAATTTAAATGAACAAAACAAACAGAAAATTAAAAAATTGTTTAAAATTTAAGAAAATTCTTGGAACAAAAAAATATGTTGATATAAATAAAAAAAAATATTAAAAATTTAAATAAATCGCTAGAGTTAAAATTAATCTCCGAAATAGAAAAAAATATAAAAATTAACAAAAACCTCAAGATATTTTAACATCGTCTTAATGAGTAAAAATCGTTAGTAAAATCGTTAGAAATTAAAAAAAATTGCTTAAATAGACAAAATGAAAAAAGTCAATAAAATTTAAAATTTAAAAAATATAAAATAACGTCACAATTTAAAAATTATCACTATAATTTAAAAAAATTTTCCTAAAATAAAATGAAATTAAAAAAAAAAATAAATTTTACAAAAATCTTCAAAATTTAAAGAAAAAAAAATCTAAAATCGATTAAAATAAAAAAAAACAAAAAAATTTAAAAATTTGAATTTGAAATATCGGAACAATTGAAACAAAAATCATTAAAAAACCCAAAATCGCTACAAAAAAAAATACAAAATCGCTTGTAAATAAAAACTGCTTAAAACTTAGAAAAATTAAAAGAAAATCGATCAAATTTGAAAATTGAAAGAAATCGCTTAATAGACGAAAAGACTTAATAAAATTTAAAAAAATTAAAAGTTGATTCAAATCGACTAAAATGAAAAAAAATTGCTTAAATTGATAACAAAAAAGCGTAAAATTTCAAAATATCGCCAAAATCTCTAAAATTTAAAATAACGCTAAAATTAAAAAATAATCAATATAATTTAAAAAAATCACATAAATTTAAATGAACAAAACAAACAGAAAATTAAAAAATTGTTTAAAATTTAAGAAAATTCTTGGAACAAAAAAATATGTTGATATAAATAAAAAAAAAATATTAAAAATTTAAATAAATCGCTAGAGTTAAAATTAATCTCCGAAATAGAAAAAAATATAAAAATTAACAAAAACCTCAAGATATTTTAACATCGTCTTAATGAGTAAAAATCGTTAGTAAAATCGTTAGAAATTAAAAAAAATTGCTTAAATAGACAAAATGAAAAAAGTCAATAAAATTTAAAATTTAAAAAATATAAAATAACGTCACAATTTAAAAATTATCACTATAATTTAAAAAAATTTTCCTAAAATAAAATGAAATAACTAATGAAATAGCTAGTTTAAGAAAATTGCTGGAAAAAAAAATATAAGAAATTAAAATAAATCGCTAGAATTGAAACAGATCGCCGAAATAGAAGAAAATATTAAAATTAACAGTAAGAATACGTCAAGACTTTTTAACATCGCCTAAATTAAATAAAATTGTCAAATTGACAAAAAAAAAATCAACAAAATTTAAAAAACTGTTAAATTTAAAATAAACAGGCAAAATTTAATAATCATTAAAATTGAAAAATAAAAAAATAAAACTCTTTATATTTAGAAGGCTTAAAATTAAAAGTATATTAAAAAAAGCGGTTAAATTTTAAAAATCGCTCAAAGTAAGAAAAGCGATTTAATTAGAAAAAATTCATAAATTGAAAAAATCGCCCCAATTAAATGAATTGCTAAAATTAAGAAAATAGTAAAAATTTAAAAAAAATCGTCAAATTTATAAAAGCACTAAAATAACAAAAAAATTGCAAAAAATTTATAAATTGGACAAAATTTAAAAAAAAAAAAATTATTGAAAACAAAAAAAAATCACCATATTTGAAAAATCGCCATCATAAAATACACAATAAAAATCGCTAGAATTGATTAAAATCTCCAAAAATCTCAATTCTAGCTTTTATATTCAATTTATATTTTTAGCGATATTTTTAATTATAACGTTTCTTTGAGTTATAACGATTTTTTTTTTTTTCACCAAGATTTATAATTTTTTTTAAATTTTAACAGCGGTATTCATAAAAAAATCTTAATTCAAGTTTCAAATGCATTTTAGTTAAAAAACATTTTAAGCCTAAAAAAGATTTATTAAAAATTCGTATTCATAATCAGTATTTTAACTAAAAAACGATTTAATGTTTTTTAACTGGAGAGTGGCAGCACTGTATTTTTTTTGTTTATCACATTAATCGTAATGATGCAAATCAATGATTACTAAACCATACGGTACTCGTTTCTATGTAGTTTTTATGTAATTTTTCAGAAAAATATTCTTTTTATAAAATAAAAAATTTATGAAAACAGGTTTATTAAATAAAAAGAGAAAAAGAGTCAGATTTTATTGTAGAAAAAAAAAGTATTTAAATAGCCGGGTTTATTTTCTTTGTTTTGCTTAAACAACACACCACTACTTTACTTTCAATAAATAATATCAAAAAATATTATTATTTCCGCTTAAATTCTTTATCCGGAATTAAAAACGGGCGATCCCCTTTTTGTAAATTTTCGTCTGACAATTTTTGTAAATTTTGGCCATACTTTTTATTATGAACAAATACAATTAAAAATATCACATTTTTTAAATAAAAATGGTTCTTACCAATTCTTTTGATCAAATATAGAATGTTCATTATTTATTAAACAAAAACAAATAAATTCATTTGATTAAATGACAATTTTTTGCAAAAATTTTTAAAATGAAAATAAATACAAATCAAAAATATAATTTTAATAGGTTTGAAATAGGGTTGAACCAAGTTTAAAATTCGTTTATTTACACAAGGTTTAAAAAAGGTATTTTAAGTCAAAATTCGTTTATGAATACAATTTTAGCAAATTTTGCTTAAAATTGAAATATTGTTTAAAATTTTTATGAATACGGCTGTAAGAGTACAAAAAAACGAAATAAAAATAAATATTCTTTAATTACTAAATTTCTTGTTATCAGTTTTTAATTTCAATTTTTAAAATTAAAAAAAAATAAACACTTAAAATGTATTTTTACTTTCTTAGGTGTGTATTTTTAAGCATATCGAATGTAAATTTACATAAAACTAGCATGTTACGTAACATTTTTTTTTAAATTTACCCAGCTTATAGTAGGAAACTGCTCAACTACTAAGTTGGGTAAGTTTACCTATTGTTGGGTTAATTTAAACAAAAAATAATTACAGTGCAACCGATTGAAATATCGTAACATTTATTTTTCAAAAACCTTTACAATAACATTAGCAAAAATAAAAAAATAAAATTATACAAGAATGAAAACCGTAACCGATATTAAGTTGTTATCCTTAGGATTCTTATACGAACACCAAAGAATTTGAAAAAAAGAGTAAAAATGTGTTCGTGTGTGTTCACTATTTTACCTTTCTATAACAGTTAAACCAAATTTAGCTAAATAAACAAAACCATGTATAGACGAATCCTGAAAATATTCGATAATGACTGACTTTACTTTTGGCAATAAGCCGCTTTTATATGACATTCTTTGTTGCGTAAAATCCCCTACAACAGCATCAGCAACGTCAGGCACAGCATCATCAGGAGCATCATTATTGAGAATAGCAGTATTGTCATTATTAAAGTTTATAGGATTTGTATTTACATTTCTACAATTGTTTCTTAATGCTAAATCTTGTTGTTGCTGCTGTTTGACTTTAGCTTTTTCAAAATTACCCATCCATAAAGAAGGTTTACGTATGCGACGTACTGATGTCAAATTATTTTTGTTAGATTTTTTATGATCATTCTGCTGTTGTGCAGCAGTTACAGCTGGTATATTTTGTGAATTTGATTGTTGAATTTTAATTTTTCCATACGGTTTAACATTGGTAACAATACGATGTTGCAAAGGTTTCATTTTCCTGGGAAATTTTTGATTTTCTATAGTGTTTTGTTTTGACAAAGTTTGTTGTTCAGTTAACTGGTTTTGTTGTTGACTTAACAGTGATATGGTAGAGGCTGTATGTTGTGTTGCATCATTTTCTACAAAATCATCATTAATTTTATTATAAAATGCAAAACCTTTGTATTGTTTATTTGTCATAATAGTTTTTGTTTTTATAATAGATATATTTACTTTAATTAACACTTTTTTTGTAATATTTAAAACTTTGTTTTTTCTTTCTATGATATTGTCCAAAAATTTGTGTACAATTAAAATAATTTTCTATTTGTAGTTGTTAAATAATGTTTCAAATCAAAACTTTATCTGTCAGTTTACAAATGTATACTGAATTGTTGTTACTTTTTTCAGTTTTATTCCTGGTATTTTTTCATTAAAAAAGACAAAGTTTCCCATAAGTGGTTTATACATGTGAAGTGACATGTTTGAGTATGCTGTAGAGTAGCGAGCAAGAGGAAAAAAACAAAAACAGGCAGACACAAACTATAAGTATGTGAAATTAAACACTTGTAGCAATTTTCAAAAAAGGGCAATTGTTGTTTGTTTGTTATACAACATTTAAGATAAAATCTCAGTATTCTCATATATGTGTACGAAAGATAATTAGTTTTTTATTGTTTTGTAAAATAGTCAATATGTCAAGAACGATTGTTAGATTACACTAGTTTACGAAATAATTAAATTTTTTTGCGCTTCAAGTGCGACTATATTTTCCTTGTGTATTTTGACCAGGTGAACTCAATTGGATTATATATTTTGAATTTTTTGCTTTTATTTCTTTGACTACTATATCTGAGCCCGAGTTGCGATTTACACTAATTACCCAAATTAACACTACTTCTCGTTATTTTACATAATAATCCTCAGATTCACCCCGAGATACTCAGTGGGTATATAAAGCACAACATTGTAGAAATCTTAGTCAGTTACAGCAGCTGCGAATGTGACCACAAGGTAATTTTCCACTAATATCTCTTTCTTCTTTCTCGTGTATGTGTTCCGTGCGTTGGTAATATCACTTGTGGCCCTGCAAGTGTCCTACTAATCCGCTGTAAGATCCTGGGAACATCATTTAAGGTCCTGAGAATATCCTTGCAGGTCATGCATACATCATTGTAGGTCCCTCGAACATCATTGAAGGTCCTACCAATTTTCTGTAGATCCTGCGAACATCCTTGGAGATCCTTATAAGATCCTTGAATGTCCTTGGAAGGAATCTAATCCAATTGCTTAAGAGAGGTTGTGTGCTGTCCTCCATTAGACGCAGCAGAATATAATTGAAAGTCAGAATATTATTGAAAGTCCTGCGAATATCCTTAAAGGTCCTTGGTGGCAATCTGACTTAATTTCTCAATAGAGAAAGCGAGCTGTTCTCCCTTAGACGAAGTTTAAAAGAGGAAGAGTAATGTCCTCCCTTAGACGCAGTTCAATAGAGGAAGCATGCTATGCTTCCTTAGACACCATTCAAAAGAGGAAGCGTGATGTTATAAGTCGCTGTCCTCCCTTATACGCATCGCATCGAAAAATTCACGGTTGCCCTACTTAATAGATGGTAAAGTTGATTACATTTTTAGAGAAAATTTTTCAGTGCTTTTAACTTTTATAACTGTGGGCACATATAATTTTATAAAATTTCTTATAAGATAAAGAAATAACACGAATGTTTAATTGCATATGACTCACCCTATATAAAGTAGAACAAGGTTGAGTTTCAAATGCTTTTTGCAAAAAACTTTATCGATGCGAGAAATACAGAAACAAGGTACAGGTTACTGTCCCCTTAAAAACGAAGCCACCGAGTAAGCAAACCATCACAGGCATTTGTACTCGCTTAAAGAGAAAGCGTGCCATTCCAGGTATCTGTCCTCCCTTAAACAAAACTCAAGAGAGGAAAAGTCCCGCCCCTAGTCATTAACCTCGTATAAACGAACACTCCAGAAGAAGCGTGCCCTTGCAGGTCGATATCCGTCCTTGAACTCAGCTGAGCAGGGGAAGCGTGACATTACAGATGGTTGGCCTTCCTTGACGCCATCCCTCTTACATGAAACGGGACAGATTCCTGTTCCAAATAAGGTGTTTTTCGATAACGATTACACAAATTATTCACCTCACCAAAAAAGTATGTAATGGCGACTGAAAATTTTGCTGTTATTACGAGAAATTTTGCTAATTTGAGCCCAGCAGTATTTTTTGCTAATCTTAGCAACACATATCTGCTGACGTGTAGTACAATAAAATTAGTAGAAAAATTAGTAGCCGCTACTAAATATTAGTATACTTTTTGTAAAGCGGAATTTAAAATCGGTTTGCTAAAATCAGCAAAAAAAATGACTAAATATTATTAATATTAGTACAAAATTTTAAATTTATTTTTTTTTTTTATCGAGCATTAACATTTTTTTATTTTATTCAGGGACTGAAACCGAACCTGAACCCAAACGGGTTCAGGTTCGCTGTTTATGAAAACTTTGAACCCGAACCCGCTGAACCCAAAAATTTAACCAGGTTCGGGTTAAAAACTATAAAAAAATATTCTTGCTGTTCATGGCGTGAGAAATGTTTGATAGAAAAATCATAAAAACCTTTATTTCTTGCATTCCTTTTAAGCAAACATTTGATCAATGCAGAGCTATTAGCAAAAAACTGCGAACACCAAAAATTTCTTCTATAGCTAAAAAGCTAAACTTGAAAAAAGCCGTACTAGACTGTCAAACTAGATGAAATTCCAGTTATGACGTCGTTCAAGCCTTATTAGAATATGGGAGTTTTTGTTCGTAATTACTGGATGCTGCATTAACTATGAATGATAATATTTGGAATATTTGTGAAAAATTCGTAGATGCTTTTGCACCTGTTTAAAAATAACGCTGAAACTACAAGAAGAAAAGATGACTTTAGGCGATTTTTATAGAACTAAAATAAGAGCTAACAAAATATGGCAAAACAAAAATATTTTCACAAAAACTATATTTAAATATTATAAAAAAAGAAAACCAATTTATTAAAAATCTAATTTTGACTGCAGTATTATATTTAGATAGCAGATTTAAGTTAATGCTAAGTCCCGAAGATGTTGAAAATGCTAAAAAACATATTTTAAAAACAATTAACATTTTTAAAAATTGGCAAATGGAAAGAGAAGAAGAGAATTTAATAAGAGAATCAATATTTTGTTCTTCAGGAGATAATGAAGATATGCTCGAACAAGTTCTAAAAAAGAAGGAAAGATTTTTTAAATCAAATTTTTCAAAAAGGCCTTTTCAGCCTTGAAATTCATTTTGTCGCCACATAGAACACATTTCAAAGAAGAAAACTTAAAAAATATTAATTAGAAAATTAAACGAAAATTTCTTTGGAAGATAAACAAATTTCTTATTAATAAAAAATTTATACTTTTTTAAATGTTGAACCCGAACCCGGAACCGTACCGTACCCGGACCTAAACTTTTTATTTCGATTAACCCGAACTTGAACCCATTTTTTCAGGGTTTCAGTCCCTGATTTTATTTTTTTTTAAATATTTCATACAAAATTAAAAAAAAATCAAAGGCTTAAAAATTGTTAAAACATAAACGAATTAATAATTTTTTTTTATTTGGTAATTTCTGTTTTTAAAAAATATTTTAATATTTTTTTTTTTACTTTTAAGGTCTCAAATTTTATTTGTTTTTAGGGCTGATTTTTAGAACTAAAAAAGCTTTTTAGTGCTATTTTAAGTGGATGTCCTATTTTCAGACATGAGTCCCTTTTTTAATCCATGTAACATTTTAAGGCAATTTAAATTTGTTGGTGTAAGTTTTAATTACAAATAACATTTCCTTCAATATCCACTTTTTTAAAATTAGTTAATTTTTTTGTTAGCTTTAGCAAATCGGTTTTCAAAAATTTGTAAAATGATTTCTGAAACTAGCAACAAAAATTTGTAAATATTCTGTAAAAACTCTGTAATTTGTAAAATGTAAATAGCAAAAAGATTTGCTAAATAATATTTTTTTACTAAAAATAAGTACAAGAATAGTAAAGTGGGATTGAAGACCGTTTACAAATTTTTCTACTAACTTTTTTTTCTGAGTGTATAACCACGACGTCAAGTGTCGTGCTGGACATTTCCAATTTTTTCCTTCTGAAGAAAGGCAGGAAGGTCGTCTTATCTGTGTTGATTGTTAAACAATTCCCATACCAAAAGTCTGAATTGATATTAAGGATTTGTTAAATACGATAATTACCATCGTCCCAGCCATCATCAGATTGACTCAAGGTCCTAACCCAAAAATGATTAAACCCCTTGATCAGCTCATCGATTACTAAAGTAAAACAAATAAAGCGGAAATAAGCCTCATTGTGGACAGGAAGCCTGGACATTACCTTAACGGACATAATCCCAACATCCGGTTTTGAATCGGTTAACACCTCAGGTAGATTTCCTTAATTCAACTAATCAATGTATTTTCCATGGGCTTAAGGAAATATAAGCCGAGACTTATGGGACTATAAGATTCAGCCAACTCTTCAAACTTCCCTCCGCCCTGCCTGAAAGCCACTTTAACCTCCCTCCAATTATTTGGATTGTAGTCCAGAAGTAAGCTGAATTAAAAACTCCTTGTGTAGACAATAATGTCACCGCATGTCCTAAATCCCATTTTGTATTTGAAGGTTTCGTCAATAATGTTTAGGAATCTGATGTGTGGGAAGGGACCTTGGGAAGTGAATATTCCGCGCAAAGACGCACAAGTATACTGTAAAATCTCTGATTAAGATGTTTTAATTAATAAAAATTATTTGAATAATCCTTGGATAAGGCCATTTGCAAAAGAACTGCTTCAGGAAGATTATCAATATTTACTTAGTCATTTCTCCACTTGGATCTTTTAGATTTTCTTAGTTCCCTGTTATACCTACACCTAGAATCCAGATTTATGCTGATAACCGAATTTGTGGCCAATCGAATGTTTCGGTTATGATAACAGAATTATTCAACGCAAAAGTTGTTTTCACATTCAAAATAATTTTTTACAAAACAATATTTTCTTAATTTCATTCTTTTTACTTTATCTGTAACCAGAACACTGCGGTTGTTATAAACAAATTTGACAAAAGCCAAATTTTACTTGCTTAACGTGAATTTCATATTATTGTTTGTATTTCCTTGATATTTTATAAAAATCGTTTATAAGTAACATAAACATTTTCTACCATCCGTAAGGTTTTTTTTTTAAATAAGTAAAGAATAAAATGGGATCAAATCATTAATACCAACATTTTATTAATATTGTCAGTTATTGTTCGAATTTTTATAAAAAAATTTAAACCTCTTAATTTCAACTGAATACTCAAATTCCATTTATTTCTCAATATCTGGATTATTTAATTTAAATTATTATTACACCGAAACCCCTTCGCATAACAATATTCATTAATATTTAATCAAGCTTTATGGATTATTACAATAATATTCGTGTATTCTTATACTCGTTATACCCATAAAAAGGTACAGTTAAATAAAACTTAAAACAAAAGAATAAATGGAAATTACCAACAAAGGACAATTGTGTCTATATGTCGAAGTAAAATGTAAAAATTACATTGCATTTACACTAAACCCACTTAATTATCATTATTTAATTAAGTTACCAAAATACAAAGAAACCAAAACAACAAAAAAATATTCTCAAACCGAAAAAATATTCAGTGCTAAAGAAACTCAATTTGATATGAAATGTATGAAAAAAAAATCAACATACACAATATGCAATTGGTAAATACTTTTAACATTTCACTTCCGGTTTATATAAATATAGTATATGTATATACAACAACACATACTTATTTTCCTTTGCATACAATTAAACGAGTCTTTAATGATGATTTCTTTTTTATTACTTTTATGCTCACTGACTGACTGACGGACTGAGTATAAAAGAATATAAAATGTAACAATATTATTAAAATTTTAATCCATTGCACTTACAGGATATTAATACTGGCGTTTAATAAAGACACTTAACATTTACACAATATATGGTCAGAAGTATGAAAAAAAAACATATAACGAAATGTGTATGTAAAAAGACAGCAAACGTATGGTTATGGCACATTGTAAGTAGGGAATATTCTACTTACTGTGGCTACTGGTGCTAAAGTTTTTGTAGGACGAAAACAAAAAAAAACACACTCACAATTTCTATAGGAATCCATTGAAAACCCACATTAATAGCCTTTGATGATGAGCAGCTGTTGATGAGCAACAAAAAACTTTCAACAAAAATGAGCAACAAAAAATTCTATCCTAAAAATTCGCATAACAGAGCAGTGCAATTAAAATTAAAAATGTATATAAGTATATTGAAATGTAACACAGGACCAAAACGACTATCTACAATAGCGGTAAATCAAGGATACAAAAACTAAGGGGCCATAAATTATAATGATTATAATATATTATCATACATTTTGTACCTAGCCAAAATATGAAGGTACTTTCACCGAAATAGCGTAATACTTTAAGCAGGTTAATGTTCACTGCAAAATCAAAAATACACTTAAAATAGTTTGTAAGTTAAAATAACAGAAAATGTCACTTACAATAAATGATATTTTATTTAAAAACCGGTCTACTTAATTTTCATTTAAATTAAATGCCATTTGTTATTTATTTTTAAATCTTGATTAATAAACTGATATAAACAGTTAAAATAAATGTCAAAATTTTACCTACCAGTTCCTTAAAAATAAATGTTTTTATCATTTATTTGAAAAATACAAAATATACAAATTTTGTATTTTTTTTATGTATGTATGCATAGCTATAGAAACTTTTTGTGTGAATTTGTTTGTGTATGTATGTGTGTTTATGAAGTTCTTGTAATTTGAAATGAAAAATTTTGTATATATACAACCAATTTAAATAAAAAAAATTGAAATTTTTTGAATATTTTTTTTTGAAACAGCCAGCAAACCAAATTCAAATTTGTAATAACTGTTACGGACACAAATAAACCACAAGTTTCCGTTTTGTGGGTAAATTTTAATTAAATTTCAAACAAATTAAAAAAAAAAATAAATGAAACTGAAAAAAATGGTAAATGATAGTAAATTATTTCGAATAAATGTATAAAAAAGTTAATATTGATATCTCTTTGAAAAATAAAGTTATGTTCCTTTATTTTTAAATGGAACAGATAACTTTTTTATTAAACTACAAACAGTTAACTACATAATATACTGAGTGTATCAATGAAATCCCTTAAATGAAGAAATATCGATAAAAATCGATAGAATTTGTATATACCGATAACATCGGTAGGGTTAAAAATCACCGATATTTTTTAAGTATAAAACATTTCCAAAAAGAAACAAGTTTCAAGCCAGGTAAGTTGTTCGAGTTTCACGTGTTATAAATGTTATACTTCATATAAAAAAACTGATTTTTCACCAAAGTGAGTTTCACTTGTAAATTCCCAGCAAAACTACACATTACCAAATAATGGGTAAAGTAATGTATAGCCATAGAGGCCGATGGATTACTTTACACCTTACTTCATTGATGAATTTTACAGGCGATGAACCTCAAAGTAATGTATGTACCCATTACTTTAGAGGTGATAATGTAAGGGGTTACTTATGTGGTTACGAGAATGGAAAAAGTAATGTGTCTAAAAATATATTTTTGAAAAAGAGGAATTTTTCTTAAAAAGAATATACAAATATTTTATTTAAAATATTTGTAATTAAAAATAATGTGGTCATGATGGGAATCGAACCAAGAACTCTATCATATAGCATATAGTATTTGATTGCTTTAAACTTAAATGAATTGTTGCGCTTCGTTTTTTCGCTAGTGTTATCAAAATAAACATACATTACCCTTTAGCTTACAAAAAAACACAAAGTAATGTATCTAAAAATAGATTTTTAAAAATATTTCAATTATTACCTTACATTTATAAATCATATATTACGTAATCAATAATACACTCAGAATATTATGTAGTTAACTGTTTGTAGTTTAATAAAAAAGTTTTCCGTTCCATTTAAAAATAAAGGAAAATACATTTATTTTTCAAAGAAATATCTATATTAATTTTTTATACATTTATTCGAAATAATTTACTATCATTTACCGATTTTTTTCAGTTTCATTTATTTTTTTTTCATTTGTTTGAAATTTAATAAAAAATGACCCACAAAACGGAAACTTGTGGTTTATTTTTGTCCGTAACAGTTATTACAAATATGAGAATATCGCACCCATTACCAAAGTTTTGCTGGGTTGTGCAGAATTACAGGCAAATTTAATATGCAAGATAATCATTTTTCTGGTGACATTTTAGGTTAATTGTGATTGTAATTTTCATATAAAATAAAAACTATTTTCACTTTAACAATTTAAATTACAATATGTGGCCTTTAAAGTTCACATGAAAAACAATGTATGTACTACACTTAATCAATAAATTCGGCTTTACCGAACTGTACAGTGCTTATGTATGTGAAAACATTATAAAAAACTTTTTTGAATATAAAAACTATTTTTGGGGTGAAAAATAAAATATATTGAAGTGAAAATTAATTTCTGTGATAAAAAAAGTTTTTAAGTAAAAACATCAAATTCGGCTTCACCGAATTTTTTTCTATACCCTCCACATTGTTTATATCACAGATAAAAATAATTATTTGGGGAAAAACATTTTTGAATATAAAAACAATTTTTTTGTGGTAAAAATAATTAAGGTTAAAATTAATTGGGAAGATATTGTTGGTCAAAAAAAAAAAAATTTGAGGTGAAAACCTTTATTGTGGTGAAAACAAAATTATTTAAATAAAAAAAAATCGTGTGAAAAGATTTTTTGAGGTGAAACAAATTTTTTTGTAAAAAAATAAAAAAAAATAATTTTGAAACTATTGTTAAAGTGAAAAAAAAATGTGAAAAACGTTTTTGCATTTGAAAACCTTTATATTTGTTTAATTAAAAAAAATCGTATGTAAAAATTTTTTTGAGATGCAAAAAAAATTGTTGAAAACAGGTTTTTGAGGTGACAAAATTTAAGGTTATTATAAAATATTATTTAGCTGTAAGGATATCTTTCCTATTCCACTATTAAAATTAGTTTGAAAATTATTAACTTTTCAATTTCTTTATGTTCATTATTTTTAATTTGTGTAATTTAGTTATCTTGTAAATTTTTTTCTATATGAAAACAGTTTTTTGAGGTAAAAAAATTTCAGATGAATATAAAATATTATTTAACTGTAAGGATACCTTTCATATTTCCACTTTGAAAATAAAGTTTGTAATTATCAATAATATTTTTGTTTGTTTCAAATTTTGTAATATACATATTTTTTTAGAAGTCACAATATGGGGACGAAATATTGGGATAAATAAATAATTATAATCAATTTTTTATAAAAAAACAGATCTTAAGCTAATTTAAAACTAATATACAAATCAAAAAGATCGAAGAAAACCAACAGAATTTTTCTGCAAAAAAAAATTATTTAATTTCAATTTTGATTTTTAAATAGAATAAAAAACATCTTCATTGGTGCACTCAGAAAAAAAAGTTAGTAGAAAAATTTGTAAACGGTTTTCAATCGCACTCTACTATTTTTGTACTGATTTTTAGTAAAAATTATTATTTAGCAAATCTTTTTGCTATTTACATTTTACAAATTAAAAAATTTTTACAGAATATTTACAAATTTTTGTTGCTAATTTCAGAAATCATTTTACAAATTTTTGAAAACCGATTTGCTGAAATTAGCAAAAAATATTACTAATTTTAAAAAAGTGGATATTGAAGGAAATGTTTTTTCTTATTAAAACTTACACCTACAAACTTAAATTTCCTTAAAATGTTACATATATTAAAAAAGGGATCGGAAGTGAAGATACCGCCTCATGTGTGAAAATAGGACATCCACTTAAAATAGCACTAAAAAGGTTTTTTAGTTCTAAAAATCCGCCCTAAAAACAATTAAAATTTAACCTTAAAAGTAAAAAAAAAATTGACCAAAATATTTTTCAAAACAGAAATCACCAAATTAAAACAAAATGATTAATTCGTTTTTAAAAAAATATAATCAAAATTTTTGATGCTCGATAAGAAAAATAAATTCAGAGCTTTTTACTAATATTAATAATATTTAGTATTTTTTTCGCTGATTTTAGTAAACAGATTTTAAATTCCACTTTACAAAAAGTCTACTAAAATTTAGTAGCGGCTACTAATTTTTCTACTAATTTCATTGTACTACACGTCAGCAGATATGTGTTGCTAAGATTAGCAAAAAATACCGCTGGGCTCAAATTAGCAGAATTTCCCGTAATAGCAGCAAAATTTTTAGTTGCCATTACAAACTTTTTTTGGTGAGTGTGACCCCGACGTAATTTTTACAATTTTGATATTGATACGCTAGAAAACTTAAAAAAATTGCTAGCAATATGGATTGGAATGTTTTCATTATGCTTCATTCTTTAAAATGTCTCTTGCTACGGTCCGTGTTCCTTCCTTTTGGTGTCAAAATTTCAAGTTATGGTTCCGCCAATTAGATGTACTGTGGGGACAACTTTCTTATTTTCACTTTGAAAATTTTCAACTTTTCCATTTTGTTAGTTTTATAATATTTTTTTTTTACAAAATCATTTTCAAAGTGGAAATAAAAAAGGTGACCACTGTACAATCATAATTCTCTTAAATTTTTAACGAAACTAAAAGAAATTGAGAAAAATAAATTATAAAATTTTCACTTTGACCAAAAGTGAAATCCAGAACATGCCCGATAACTAATTTGTTAGCTTATAATTGCATATGGATCCTTAATATATGTTTTTGCAAAAACTTCTACTAAAACTTTCTTTATGGGTCGATATTGCTGAGAAATATATTTTGATATAAAAATAGGTTGAGTTTTAGCAACTTTCTATTCGGCAACACTGTTTTTTGGCAGCTCAGCTGTTTTCGTGTAACATGTTACTGCCGAACATGTTTAGTTTGGTCTATAATTTAACCATGAATCGACTTACAAACGAACAATGTTTGCAGATTATTGAATTTTATTACAAAAATGCATGATCGGTTAAGAAAGTGCATTCTGCACTTCCTCGATTTAATGGTCAGTTTGGGTAACCTTCTGAGACGGCTATTCGGAATCTTGTTGACATTAAACCACCAACACGCATACGTGAATGGCAAGCGCTACCGTGCGTTGATTACAAAGTTTTTTTTTGCTGGACTTGGCTAACATGTGGTTTCTCGCGTTTGGCTAGCTAGACCTTCCGATTTTACTATACCAGATTTCTTCCTCCGGGGATATTTGATGTTGTTAGTTTACGCGAAAAAGCCTTGTACCTTGGAGGAGTTAAAGAACAACACTTTGAACAACGCCGCCGGCGGCCATTTCTCGGACATAATTTTTTACAATAAATTAAAACAAAATTTAATAGTGCGAATAAACATAATCATTTTAAAACCAAAAGAATTTTCAGTATCCAAAGTATCATTTAGTTCTGATTTTCCTGTTCTAAAGGAGTTCTTTTTCACAACTTCCAAAAATGTGATTTTGAATGAAATTTTGCTGTTTTCAAAGCAATGATGGCTTACTTATTTAAAAAAAACAATCAAAGTTAAACATTAGCCACAGATATTTTCATATAAATTTGATATTCATAACTATGGTTAAGTACTAAACTTGGGTTATTTTAAAATAATTTACCAGGTTTAAGTGATTTGTATCAATTTTTAACTTGGAATTTCAAATAAAGTAATTTAATAAATAAAGCTCTGAATATCTTGTTATAATTTAACCAGCAGTCAAACTTAAACTTTATGTGGGAAACAACAACAAATGTGTCAGTCAAATTTACTGGTATAGTTAACGGAACATTGGGAAATGATTACTGAATGTCCCGTTTAAATTAAAATTAAAAAGTTATTTGGGAAGAACAAAAGATCTAATTTTTCACTTAACCATAAGGGCTGCTTTAGATGCAAGAAAACGAATTATAAAAGAAGACTTCCACGCTATGACACTTCTATGTAAAAATCATAAGTTCCGATCCAAATTTTCACAACACCAGAATCAAAATCACTGCTTCTTTTTCTCTTCTTTTGCCACTTTTTTTTTCCTGGGTATAAATAGTAGGTATATATAGTGTGTATATTTTTACGGTAAATTTTGTGTTAAATAAACGTTGTATAAAGCAATAAATTTGACATATTTTCAATTCGCAAATTAAGAAGATTTAGAATTCATTAAATACAGGGTGGTTAAATTTTAAGGGCCGATGTTGAATGTGAACCACACCTAAACGTCAAGTTTTTTTCTGCATTTCATTTGACATTTCTCAATTTCAAACTAACTCAATTTGAACCATGGTAAGATATACAATCGAGCAACGCGTTAATGTTATTCAGGCTTATTTTGGGCGTTCAAATCGAAATGCATTTCGTGCACTTCGTGATTTTTTTTGGTCAGAATAATCGACCAAATGTGTCCACAATCGGAAGAATTGTGGGCAAATTTCAGCAAACCGGATCTGTGAAAACACCTGTGCATGCTCACCCATTTCGTTCTGTGGAAAACATTGCTGTTGTTCGCGATAGTGTGTCATGAGGTCGGCCAAGCATTTACCGTGAATGGTCTTCGCTATCGCGAGATAATAACGAACTTATTGTGGCCGGGAATTGAGGATATCACCCTGGACGATATGTAGTTTCAACAGGACGGTGCCAGTTGCCACACAGCTAACGAAACAATGGCTCTTTTGCGCGACAAATTCAATGGCCGTGTTAACTTACGTAGTGGCGATGTCAATTGGCCGCCAAGATCATGTGATTTGACAACGTTGGACTTTTTTCTTTGGGTTTATTTGAAAGAAAAGGTGTACGTCGATAAGACACACAACAACAAGAGCTAATCATGAGATAATTCGGCACATTAACGGCATAGAACCTCAACTATGCCTCAGCGCCATCGAAAATTTGGACCATCGGATAGAGGTGCGCCGCCGAGTTCGAGGCGGCCATTTGGCCAATTTTTTATTCGATACATAATTCAATATGATAATAAAAAGAAATGACAATAATTTCCTGAATAATTTGTGTTATATTCAAAATCAACATCGGCTCTTAAAATTTAACCAACCCAAATATGAAAAGAACTGATTGTTATTAAAAACTTCTGAGGAAATTCATGAAATAAAACAAATTTCTTATGAAAATATTCATACAAACATATTACTTAAACCCACAAAATGAAGTTGCCGCCAGCAGCGTGAAACTTGTTTTTCCTAATATAGGATCCGCCAAATAACTTTTTTTTTTGAAAATGCTATAAAAAAAAAAACTACTGAATATTTTCTTAATTTCATTCAAATGGCTGCCTCGGCTGGCCATGCAGTAGCCTACACGATCGGTCCAATTTTTAATCACATTATCGATTGTGTGCAGCTGTATTTCACCAATGGCTTCACGAATATTGTCCTTTAAAGCGTCAATTGTCTCTGGCTTGTCGGCGTAACACTTATCTTTGACGGCACCCCACAAATAATAGTCCACAACCGTGTCAAATCGCAGCTCCGAGATGGCCAAACGACATCAGCTCTGCGGCTGATAATGCGATCTTCAAAAACAGGGCGCAAAACATCGAGTGTAGCTTTGGCTGTGTGGCGCGTAGCGCCGTCCTGTTGAAACCAAATTGCTGCCAATACCCTCCTCTTCAATTTTTGTGAACGAAAACTCGTTCAACATGGCCCGATAACGATCGCCATTGACTGTAACGGCCAGCCGAGGCAGCCATTTTTATGAAATTATTTTCCATTATTAACCGGAAGGATTGTACTTTCAAATAAAAAAACAAATTTGAGAAAATATTCAGTAGTTTTTTTATAGCATTTTCAAAAAAAAAAGTTATTTGGCAACCCTATATTTTATATGAAGAGCAAGCTACTCGTACTGTCAAGCCAACAGGCAAGCAAAACGGTTCTTTTTCAGTTTTCAGTGCTGGCAGCAGTTTGCTCGTCATATGAAATATGTGGGAAAACCAGGTTTGCTGCTGGCGGCAACTTCATTTGATGTGTTTCAGCACATAAACTGTAATTAGCATAAGAAAAAATATCCCTCATATTTTATTTAACAAAAGTATTGAATAATTTTTTCTTAAGGCGCAAAAATTACTGTTAACTGCTCTGCATACAAACACATGGCGAAAAAATAAACCACATACACTCCCTTACACACTACGCTGTTAGTGTAGCATCCCTGTAGGAAGCCTGGGGTCAAGTGTCTACAAGTCACCACTTTTGTCGAATATTTTGGGTGATTTTGGTGACATGTCCACAAAGCGTCTATACTTTTAACATTCTTTTAGCAGCTGCAAAGCTGTGCTTGTTCTTGAATTTTTTATTGTTTTATTTTGTTGAAAATACATGTGCATAGCTGTATGCAAAATTAAAGTTTTTAATAAAAATATAAAGAAAAATGAATTTAAAAGGTAAATATACAAATTTGAACAAAATATATAATGAACAAAAGAAATTACAAAAAAACTTGTGAAAAAAAACAATCAATTTTGTATAAAAATAAAAATAACAAAAAAGAGGCAACTCTAGAGATTTTATGGAGACTGATGAATATTTTACGGAGCCTGTGGATGATTTTGTACAGTCTTTTAAATATTTGTCTACTCCAAAATTAAATTTGCACGTACATTTTTTTAAATGTAATGAATTTATAAAAAAAAAATTATTAATAACATATCTAAGTTAACAAAATAAATGCACCAGTTTAATCTTATTTCCTTCTTAGTGTGAAAATCAAGTAAAAAGTTCCAAAAGTGTAGACTAGAATTATTAAAATATACTAGTGAATTTCTGGTTCAAATGTCAACACCTAGTCAATAGTTGTGTAGATTCGCAATGACACGCACATGTTAAATGTCTACAGCAGAAAGCGTTGGCTGGGGCATACATAGTCAGTAGTACTGGTGACAAAGTCAATAGTGAATCAGTACAGTTTCACTATCGACATTTCCTACAGGGATATAATATTGAGTTTAAGTAAAAATATTACAATTTCAGTTGCATTCATGTAACATTGTTGTTTATTTAATGTAAATATATATGTTATGTAAGCATGTAGTACTGACCATTGGTAGCATCCCGCTATTTAAAACTCCCTAACCATTTTTTAGTCAACGTATAGCGAAGTTAACCACATCAGAACATCATTTAACAAGAATGATTTTTTTACATCTTTTTTTTTGCATTTTTTGTTTTACAATATTATCCCTTATCCGGCATACATACAAAAATATCTTTTTTTATATTCGATAGTATCGCTTTTTTTGTTTACTATTAAGCTTATTTAAATGCAAATTAAAATAAAATTGTAATACTGTTTAAGTTACAATTGTGTTGGTTTGTAGCTGGGTGCACATTCATGTGCAATGCTAAGTGTGAGAGTAAAATTTTATATATTAGTGTAGTAGTTATTTTTAAGACTTGCGTTCCACGTCGGTACAGGTAAAGTAAAAACATGCTTAGTGCAATCATAATATAATTGTGTCAATCATATAATACTGAAATTACATATTATTATTTTAATTCCTAATGATCATATTATTATGCTTAAAAATGCCGCGACAAAGAATCTGGACTGTAACCACTGGGAACACCAACGAAAGCTTCTCTAGGCAGACAAGTAAAAAAGGAAAAAAGTAGAATAAGCTTCTGTCGTGGAAAGAAAGAAAAACAAAAGTATAATTCGGTTTACTTTCCTTTTATTTCACCCTTTATTTTTTCCTTAGGATTTAAAAATGGCGTACAAAGTTTTTTTTTTTTTAACAAATTTCTCGGTCTTTTCTCTAAGAGATGTTAACAACGAATGAATACAAAAAAAGTTACAGAAAATGAACAAGTAAAAGCAAAAGAAAATTAATATAAAAAAGGATTCTCTAATGACAACAGCGCCACCCATTGGTTAAATCTTGACAACTTGGCACCATCAATACCTTAACGCCACCAACTGTTGCACAAAAACGAGACAAAGGAGTCAGACATAAACATCCCGGCGGCCTTGCAACACTGCAATCAGATTTTTGCTCCACTTTATCTAAGAAAAAAAGTAAAAGAAAAGAAAAACAGAAAAAAAAAAGAAATACCCTTAAATCCACATTTCGGGTCATTCCATTTATTTCCGATTGGAAAAGTTTAGTAAAAATAAATATAACAAACAAAAAATAAAAAATATTATATAGTATGATAAACTAATAAAGTAAACCCTGCAACGCTAGAAAAAACTCCAGGTACCAGACGTCCAGGGCATCAACAAACTAAGTAAACTTCTTAGCCAAAAGAATTCATGGAGAACAAGATCCAGATATGATGTAGCCGAAGATCGAAAATTGCGCTAGCGGTTTGCCAAAGGAACCACCGACAACACCATTACGTATAATCTTGGAGTAAGTGTCACACCCCAAAGTCATTTGTACCGGTGCCGACACATGGAACTGGGGATCAGCCAACTGCAAGCCAGGGAACTCATCCAATATCCCCACATCTAAAGATTTCTGAGGCGTCACTAATCGATACCCACGCCGTACTTCCGCATAAGTCTCCACCCTTTCACTTAACCCATGGTTGGCACTGATGATAATATGACACCTCTCCTTATTGCCAACACGAACGGTCTTCAAACCCAAGCGCCGCACCACCTCCTCTGATATTATAGAAGATTCTGAACCAGGATCGATCATAGCCCGCTCGAAAACAAACCTGTTGTTTGCTACCATTTTTACCATTGCTGTGGGTCTCAGAACGATAACCTGGCTAATCTGGTAAACTGGCAACGCCACGGTATTAATTGTGGATTTCGTGCTGGTAAAGTTCTTCTTCTTTTTCTGTGCAGGATTTCTCTTGTTCCTCCTCGACTGACTCGGAACTAACGCTTGAGACGTACTAGGTCTCTCGCTATCCAGACCATCGGACGAACTAGGTCCCCCGGCTGAGACTCGGGACGAACGAGGTCCTCTTCTCTTAGGGTCGGTGGACGAACTAGGTCCCCGTTGCTTTATTTTTTTGCTGCTCATACGGGCCTTTGAACGAGACTTCGTGGCCGGCTTATGCAAAAGTGTGTGATGCATATCACCACAGCGTCGACATGTTCCCGTACTCTCACAAGTACGCCAGGTATGGTCATGGCTCAGACATCCCGCACAGTAACGGTAGATGGACACCAACTGCATCCGTTCGTAGTAGTCTACCTGAAGGAACTTTTTACAAAAACGTAACGGGTGATCCCCTAAACAAACTCGGCAAACCATCTTCTTACTGGAGCGACGATCTTCAGCATACTTCTTAGGAGAGACCATGTTACTGCAAATAAACTATTAGAGGAAAAAAAAAAAAAAACAATGAGACCCTAATAAGTTGGAAGCACAACCAACTTCACAATGGGTCTAGATACTAAGCCACGCGCTGTTTTTAACTCCACAACCCTGACATGACCATCGGCGCCGTGTATAAGCTTCTCAACACGACCTAACCGCCATTCACTTGTCGGTAAATTATCTTCACGTATGACAACCATATCACCTACTTCCAGATCCTTCTTCATAAATTTCCATTT
The DNA here is from genome assembly GCA_949748255.1 of Eustalomyia histrio. Lineage (NCBI taxonomy): Eukaryota > Metazoa > Arthropoda > Insecta > Diptera > Anthomyiidae > Eustalomyia > Eustalomyia histrio. The sequence goes on along the minus strand of OX456527.1, from coordinate 95,339,522 downwards.
ATTTCTCTTGTGAAGATCTTTTAAGTATTCATCTCTCCATCTATTACATAAACGTTGATTCAACGCTTTTACCCGTTCCCAACGATTGATAATGGAACTAGGAGCCTCGGAAATCTCCGGTTCTGGCGGCGATAACAAAGGACCACCGATCAAAAAGTGACCAGGAGTGAGTATATCTAAACATTCTACATTCTCTGATAGAGGACACAGTGGTCGGGAATTAAGACAAGCCTCAACGCGCGCCAACAATGTTGAAAATTCTTCGAAAGTATATTTTGTACTACCAGCAATTCTCCTAAAGTGATGCTTAAAACTTTTCACCCCTGCTTCCCACAAGCCCCCCATATGAGGTGCACTTGCTGGGTTAAAATGCCAACTAAGACCCTGTGGCCCATAATTAGCATTAACTTCAGAGCCTGTCGCACGCAAAAAGGCGCGAAACTCTCCTTTAAGGCTTTTGCGGCTCCGACAAAATTGGTTCCATTATCTGAATACATTTCACTAGGATAACCACGACGAGAAACAAACCTCGAAAAGGCTGCTAAGAAAGCTGGCGTCGATAAGCTACTAACAGCTTCTAAGTGAATCGCTTTCGTAGCGAAACACACGAACAGGCAAACATAACCTTTCGTAATGAGACAAGCTCGACCAGTATAATTTCGTATATCAAAGGGCCCAGCGAAATCCACTCCTGTTGTCGTGAATGGGCGTGAAATCATTGTACGAGCTGTGGGAAGTGCCGCCATAATTTGACTCTGAGTCGTTTTTCTCTGGATTGTACAAATTCTACAACGGCCTATGACAGTTTTTATAACATTTTTGGCATGTCGTATATAAAATTCGGTTCTCAAGACCCTCAACATCAACTGATTTCCTCCGTGTAAGGTTATCTTATGAATAAAAGTCACGAGAAGATAAGCAAAATGGGATTGTGAAGGCAAAAGAATAGGAAACCTCTCATTGTACGTTAGATTCGGAGCGTTAGCTAAGCGACCCCCGACACGAATTAAGCCCCTATTATCCAAAAAGGGATTCAAATTTATTAATTTGCTATCCAAAACGGGTTCCTTATTAGATAACTTGAAATACTCAGTAGAATAAAAAGCTTTCTGAGCTACAATTATCAATTTCTCTTTTACAAATTTCAATTCAACCGAGCTGACCTCCCTTGAGGTATAAGTGGGATTAGTCCTCGAAATCCCAAAGCGAGCCAGTAAACCAGATATCCCTCTCATTACCAAAGCCATAACACGTAAGGCCCTTGAGTATGAGGAGAAATTTCTAAGTGTATCAGAAAATTCTTTAAAATACGTGTAAAAAACCTTTTGTGCTCTTTCCTCTTCTTTCGTACCAAACTCCCTCTCTAGAGGCACAGACCACCGATCCGTAGAGGAACGAAGCCACGAAGGGCCATGCCACCAAAGACTATTTTCAACCAAATCTTGAGGCCGAACACCTCTGCTTATCAAATCCGCGGGGTTGTCACTAGAACAAACGTGTCTCCAGCAATCTTTGCTGGTCTTGCCAATGATTTTAGCCACTCGATTCGCAACAAAAGTAGTCCAAGAATTCGGCGGTTTTTGGAGCCACGCTAACACGATCATGGAATCGCTCCATGTATAAAATTTTGTCCGGGTTTCGTCAAAATTCAAATCCCTCTTGACGGTATCAAGAACATCAGCCAATAGAGTGGCACCGCAGAGTTCAAGCCTAGGTAAAGAGACAGTGTTTAATGGGGCGACTTTAGATTTTGCTAACAATAGGTGGGTCTGGACAGAACCACCCTCGTCTTCCAGTCGGACGTACACACAAGCTCCGTATGCCTTTTCCGAAGCGTCTGAAAATCCATGGACTTCTAATTTAGCCGTAGGATTAAAACCCACCCATCGATAAATCCTTATACGGTCAATGAACTCGTAATCCATCAGAAATTGCTTCCATCGAAGACTACTGCTTTCAGATAAAATATCATCCCAGCCAGTCTTCTCGGACCATATATGCTGCATTAACATCTTAGCGACAACAACGATGGGACCTAACCAACCTGCCGGATCAAAAAGCCTAGCTATTATAGATAAAACTTCCCTTTTCGTAAAATTATCCTTTGACAGGATTGGAGTAGTCTGGAAATAAAATTGATCGGACTTCGCATTCCATCGCACGCCTAATGTTTTAGTTGTACTGAAGTCTTCGATCTCCAAAAAATTTTCCCGCAGCAAATGGTCTGATGGCAAACCTTCTAAAACTCGACTATCATTTGAAGTCCACTTTTTCATTGAAAAACCTGCCGATGTTAAAGCCAAATTTAACTGATCCCTGGCCTGGATCGCTATCGAAACATCATGAGCTCCTGCCAACGCGTCATCAACGTACATCATATGCCGCAAAATCTTTGATGCTAAGGGCCATTTTCCTTCAATGTCGTCAGCCAGTTGCAACAAAGATCTGATGGCTAAAAAGGGGGCACAATTTACACCAAACGTGACTGTTTTCAATTCGAAATTCCTTAAAATGTCCCCTGAGTCTCTACGAAAGACAATCCGCTGATACGCAGTCTGTTCAGGGTTGAGGAGGATCTGGCGATACATCTTTTCTATGTCCCCATTGAAGACATACCGATAAAATCGCCACCTTATGATTAAAAGCATAAGGTCATTTTGTAAAACAGGCCCTGTGTATAAAACATCATTTAAACTTAAGCCTGAAGTCGTTCGGCTCGAAGCGTTAAACACCACCCTAACCTTAGTGGAAGAACTCTCTGGCTTAAATACAGCATGATGTGGCAAGTAATATGAATCTGCCGCATCCGCAACCTCATTAGGAACCCGACACATATGACCTAATGACTCGTACTCAGATAAAACATCGTCATAAATCCCCTTAATTGCTGGATTTTTAAGGAGTGAAACTTCATTCCTAAAAAATTGACGAACCGCCTTTTCACGAGACGATCCCAAACCCTTATCGGCACAATAATGAGGCCTAAAAGGCAAAGAAACGATATAACGCCCATCAGAGTTTCTCTTCGTAGTCCTTTTGAAAAGTTCCTCACAATACTCATCTTCAGGAGACACCTTTGAAGCCTGAGGAAGTTCTTCCAGCTTCCAGAACCGTTCAAGCTGTTTGTCCAGACCTACTTCCGTATAAAATGACACACACGTATTATACGATCCTGGATTTATGTTAGAAAGTGGGCCTGTTAAAATCCAACCAAAAATACTCTCCTGACCTATCAAATCACCTAAAATATTTCGCCGAACACCGTCTAGCATTATTTTCGGATAAATGTCACCTCCTATCAATAGATCTACCTGACCACTCTTAGCGAAATTGGGGTCAGCTAACTTGAATCCCACTAACAAATTTGATTCCGAAATATCAACTGTTTCACTAGGCAATTTTCCCGTTAATTTTGGCAATACCAAACCTGACACTTCCAGCTTAAACCGTTTATCCAGGGGGGAACTCAAAACAAAAGCACATTGCTTCTGAACCGAACCAGCCATTGCGTCATTTAGGCCAGATACCTGAGCATTTATACTCCTAACTGGCAAATCAAGTCTCCTTTGCAGCTTTTCCGAAATAAAAGTTGCCTGGGAACCCGAATCAATAAGTGCTCTAGCCTTAAACATGTCGCCTCGATGGAATATATTCACCAGAGCTGTTCCCAAAAGAATCTGCTTCGAAGTCGTGGCGAAACACGTCTGAATATTCGTTTTTTGAGACGTTACCTGGCTAGTACTTTGTCCACTAGCGGACTGATCACTTGAATTTGGTACAGACGAAGATCTAGGCACTTCCCTATGCAATAAGGTGTTATGCTTTAAGTTACACGTCAAACAACTCAAACTACTTTGACATGCATTTAGTCTATGGCCACTACTCAAACAATTTATACAAAGATTGTACCTCTTGACACGATAAAATCTGTCCGTTGGATTCAATTTCAAAAATTTTGGACAGTCCTTCAACATATGATCTTTCGAGCACAAAAAACACGATTTCTTTCCTACTTTTGTCGAGTACGACTTAACTTTCTTCTTTGAATTTGACAGAGTTTCAAAATCAGCTCTCCCTGATTGTTTCATTTGCTCTGAATTCCTAAAATCCGAAACCGTTTCCAACGATTGAAATCTAAAAGTTAAAAACTCATCAAAATCATTCCATTTTGGAATCTCAGTTTTATTACTAACTGTTTGTTCCCATAGCGATAAGGTAAGAACTGGTAATTTTGTTGAACAAAGGTAAACGAAAATTGGGTCCCAATTTGAGATATCAATTTCGTGCAAACGCAGAGCCGATATCGAATTATTGATATCTCTTTGCAACCTTTTTATCTCAGTGGCTGATTCCGATTTCACTGCCACCAGATTAAAGAGAACTTTCAATTGGCTATTGACCAAAATCCTTTTGTTCTCATACCTATCTCTCAAATTATCCCAGGCACCTTGAAAGCCCAGGTTTGTGAGAGGAGATTTTTTAACAATCTCTAGTGCCTCGCCCCTTGTAAATTGCCGCAAATAAAAAAGCTGTTCAACAGAAGTCAAGTTAGAATTCTTTACATAAACGGCAGTAAACATGTCACGAAAAGAGGGCCATGATTGATAATCACCGTTGAAAACTTCCATAGTGCAAGGTGGCAACTTCACTTGGTGACTTTGCACTCTATTCTCATTTGCACCAACTCCCACTGAATTGTTGGTAGACGATAAGACCGTGTTATTCAAAAAAGTTTGAGAAAGTTCTCCTATCAACGCACCAATTGTAATATAAGCAGATCTACAATTGCTAAAAAGAAGTTTAGCCTCTTTGCAGTGTTCCTCTGAATCCCCTGCACCATTGTTGGTAGCAAACTGCTCATATGCGGTCTTCACCTTCTCCCATAAAGACTTTAACTCCTCTTTCTGGAGTTCAACCGAAAAAATTGTTCGATTTTCTTGCGGACCCTCATAGTATTCTTGCTCAAAATCAAGGAACAAGCCCGCCATTTTCTCAAACTTCACTAATTTTTGTGATTTTGACATAATGCTATTCAAATATAAGCGATGTAGCGAAAAATTGCAAACAAAATTTAAAACAACTAAAAATCAGTTTATTTTATTAATAAAAAAAATGTATTTTACCGTTTAATCAAATTTGTTAATAAATTAAAAGGTTTTTTCCAATTCTTGTCTTATTTTCAATATGAAATACAAACTTTTTTTACTGGATATTTTAACTAAGACAAAAAGCTCGTAATTTAGTGTATTCCGTGTATTAATTGCCTGTTAAAAAGATTTAAAAATATATTTCTTTTAAATCTAACTATTTAATCCACTGAAAACAACTTTACGGATTTTCTTTATTGTAATAATGTTGATTTTTCAACAAAATAATTAAACTTTGCGAGTTCAAATGTAAAATAAATCAATCGTAAATAATTTACTCACTGCAATTAACATGAGGCAATCGTCCTACTATGACAGCAAACCAGCGCTTTGTTCCAAAAATTCCACAATCTAATTTAGTATATTTCACAATGAAATGATACCTTTAGAGCTCTGTCTCACAAATTCGAAATTTAAGGCCGTATATGTTCCGGAAGAACAAAAAAAAACTGCCTTCGTTATATATCTGACTTACAGCAATTCAATGAAAAACTGGTATATTTCACAAAGAAATGATACCTCGCCAGCTCTGTATTGTTTCACCACCAATTTTTTATCGAACCACACAAAACGAACCACCAAAGAAAAGATTTAAAACAAAAATCAAAAAAAATTTTTTTTTGCCAAAATATGTACACGATCACGTACCTATTTTTTGTGCCCTCTGCTGTAGCTAACAATACGTATGTATGTATATACACCGGTATGTATTGCTTGTTCTTTATTATTTTTCTATTTGTTGTGTGGTATTTAATTTGTTTGCACGCACTAGCACATGTAATTAATTAATTTTAAATTTTTTTTAATTTACACCGCGGCACAGCAATGTGGAATATTATTTAAATAAATTTATAAATTAAATTAAAAAAACTAATATGGCTGGCTAATATGGCGATCGCGAAAAAAAGAAAACAAGAAAAACAAAATAAATAAAAAATGACAGATAACAGTGCTGCCAAATCTAATGGTATTAGGGTTGTATAAGTCTTGTAGAACAGGGTGGCTTAGCGAAATATTTTACAATAATACTAAACAAAACCAGACTCTAGTACTATTGTAATGATCATTAACCAAAGAATTTTTTAAGGTAATTTCCTTAAAAAAACCTATTGGTCTTTATGTATTTTTTTTTAATTCACTTAAAAAAAAAAAATTCAAAATGTACTTCACCTTAAAATCCTGTAGTATTCTTCAAAAGAAAAGCTGTGTTCCACAAATATCCGGCTCGAAGGACCAATAAAAATGCCGCGACAAAGAATCTGGACTGTAACCACTGGGAACACCAACGAAAGCTTCTCTAGGCAGACAAGTAAAAAAGGAAAAAAGTAGAATAAGCTTCTGTCGTGGAAAGAAAGAAAAACAAAAGTATAATTCGGTTTACTTTCCTTTTATTTCACCCTTTATTTTTTCCTTAGGATTTAAAAATGGCGTACAAAGTTTTTTTTTTTTTTTAACAAATTTCTCGGTCTTTTCTCTAAGAGATGTTAACAACGAATGAATACAAAAAAAGTTACAGAAAATGAACAAGTAAAAGCAAAAGAAAATTAATATAAAAAAGGATTCTCTAATGACAACAGCGCCACCCATTGGTTAAATCTTGACAACTTGGCACCATCAATACCTTAACGCCACCAACTGTTGCACAAAAACGAGACAAAGGAGTCAGACATAAACAATGCTGTTCATCACAATATGATTGTAGCGATTATAAAATTATCATAGGTGTTAATAAAATCATTATCAAGTGATCATAATATGATCAGTATCCAAACTAATTTGGTAGCCAGTGTCCAAACTAATTTGGTAGCCAAGGTAATTGCACAACACAATTGTATTCATGGTCCTCTCCCCGTAAAAGGCATCAAAAAAAAGTGAGCAAAAACATCAAAAGAAATGAGGTAAATCAACAAATCAAAAAAATCTAAGCATCAGTACAAAAAAAACACTCAGTAAGTACAAAACACAAACAAAAGAAAATGTACGTATGAACAGAAAAATTAAAGGCAATACACCATCAATGGTGCATACGATGGAAGGAAGACTACCTCAAGTCACTACACAAGCGCTATAAATGGAAGAACCCCATTCCTAATCTACAGGTTGGTGATCTCGTCGTGGTGAAAGATGATTTATTACCACCCCACGAATGGCGTTTAGGAAGAGTTGAAAAAACTTTCCCAGGGTCTGATAACCATATACGTGCAGCTGAGGTATGGATAGCCACAGGAATAATCACTCGTCCCATTGTGAAATTATGCCTTCTTCCCCTTGCAAAAGAAAGCTAAATTCTCTAAATATTAATGCAATAACCACGTCATGTAGAATCGATACTTAGTTCAAAGAACCCAATGTTCATTATAGTCACAAGTTATTCACCCCATATACTCACCTCAATACAGATTTTCATACTTCTAGCTTACTTCTCATATTATCTACTCATAACTACACTCTTATCATCATTTACACATACCCATTACATATTGAACCTATTCTAATAGTGTCCTTTATCCCTAGGAACAACCGAAGACTTGAAACCACCCGTCCGATTCAGAGCAGTCGGAATCAAACGAGCAGCAGGACGAGAAGGCGTGATCCGGACATCTATAAATGCGTGTTGTGCAATCGTTTTCACGCGCTGCGATTCTGTCGTCAATTTTTGAAAATGGCCCAAGCAAGAGGGAAGCTATAGTGGAACGTTACAACTTCTGCCTTAACTGTCTAGCAAGAAGCCATAATTTAAGGGTCTGTCCATCGTTGGATACCTGCAGAAAATGTGACAGATTTCATCATACGTTATTGCATCCACGTCTGCAACGGGTACAGCGCCAACCACAAAGTCATCCTCGGTCCAGTCATCGCCAACAACATAGTCATCCTCGGTCCAGTCATCGCCAACAACAAAGTCATCCTCGATCCAGTCATGGCGAACAATCAAGTCATCATCAACCCGAACATCGTCAACCAAATAGTCGCGAACCCAGACAGCCAGCGAGGCAATCAGCTTCTTCGGCAACGCCAGACAACAAAATCCTTGTGGAGGCTATTTATTCCTTGGCCCATGTGTTACGCGCTCAAGAACCCCCAACAAAAGCTGACTAGTGCCAAGGCCGGCGCCATGTCCAAACTAATTTGGACACTTAAATTATAATTCTTGAATTTTACCCCAAATTATAATTTTTATATTAATCATTAAATAACAATTAATATAAGCATTTCAAACTGTATGGCAGCACTTAATTTAGTTTTCGCCGCAAAGACTTATTGGAAATTAAAAGCGAGTCAAAATTTATGTGTGGCTGTAACTTTTAATACAATAAGTCTTCGAGTCTCACAAGAACCGCCTAAGCGATCAGTTCAACCAGATCAACCCCAAATTATTAAAATAAAAACTGAATTATAAGAGAAGTAAATCCCTAGTTGACTCATTATTTGCAAAGGGAACGCTCAATAAAAGGTAAGCCCGTTGATGCCAAAGGAACCAGAAACCACAACCTAATCACCCCCCTTTTTTTATCTCCCAAAACCCTATAATTATAATTGCTCTAACCCGAGTAATTATAAATTCACCTTTAATTATAGATTGCCCCACTTGGACTCATTAAGGCATTTGTAAGCAAAGGTTTACATACAATTGTACTGCATATCGAAGAACCCGGTAGCCAAGGTAATTGCACAACACAATTGTATTCAATCAGTAAGAATGATAACTCCGGTATGCTTAAAGATATTTTTACACAAAGAAGAAACTTTTTTTAGTGATATATGTTCAAGTATAAACTAGTTAGTACCACATCTTTTTTCCAAACCAATTAGATTTGAATTGATTGAAGATTATCTTAAGATTAACCACCATTTCTTAGCTTAGTCTCTCATCCTCTGGGTCAGACAAAATTATTTATAACAAATGGCGGCCAATACCGGAGATTTTAAAAGAATGTTAGCAGCCAGTCAAAGTAATATATTTCATGGCGTTTTCCAATAACATACTAAATAATAACTACACTTAAAATACACCCAGAGAAAAAATTGATTGCAATTCGATCAAAACCATTAAAATTATTTTATGAGAATTTAATTTTATTTTTAATAATCTAAAATCTATTAATAAAGCAAAAATGTTATATTGGAAATAAAAAAGAGGGAAAAGAAATCAAAAAAGTATACTTATTATTATCGAATTATTGGAATTTCCAATCAACTTTACGAATAAAATTCGTTTAGAAATTTCGTACAGTAGAAGAAACCATTTATTTAGTGAATGTACCAGAAAATTAGTACACTCTATCAAATTTTTTAAAATATTGTTGATATTCGAAAGTGATAACTACGAATACAAATTAGGGTTTCAGTTGAACCAACCAAATTGTAGATTCTATTGATTATAGATACCACTAACGATTTGTATTTGTAAACAAATTGTCTGCTAAATTTATTTTCATAAAAAATTATTTAAATTCAAAATTAGTCATCAAAATTAGTCATCAAAATTTAAAAGTGTTTGTGGGCTAGTGGGAAGAGAGCTAGCCTAGTACTCCTAATTTCCGAGTTCAAGTCCCGGCCGGTAAAGGCAAAAATTTAAAAAAAAAAATATTTTTTTTATTAAAATAAAATATTCCAATATTTAAATAACAAATATATCAAAGAAAATTAAAATTAGTTGTGGTGCAGTAAGCAAGAGTGCGAACTATAAATCTGATAGCCCAGGTACGATACCGGAAAAATATAAAAATAAAATTTTTCTTAAAATAAAATTTTGTGGAACGTAATAATATTTGTGTGGAATATAAATATTAAATTTTACAACTGAATATTGGCTTTTACTACAACTAAAAATATAATTTAATATGAAGACAGTTGTCGTAACCGCCAGAATTCGATTGACAAAAAATTCGGTGGCCACAACTGATACTGTTTTCTGGGTGTAGCTTGTAAGTTGAAATATTATAAGTTAGTTAAAAGAAAATGCCATTTACAAGAAAAGTTATTTTATTTAAAAACCGGTCTACTTATTTTAAATTTAAATCAAATGGCTTTTGTTATTTATTTTTAATCAACTGACACATCCGTTAGAAACAAATGATTAATCAGTTAAAATAAATGTAAAAATTTTCCTTTAAAAATAAATGATTTAATCATTTCTTTCAAATTGTTTCCGTTTTTGTATTTTTGCCTGTGTTTTAATTTACAAAATATGTGTATGTCTATAGACACATTTTGTGTGAATGTGTTTGTGTATGTGTGTTTATGAAGTTCTTGTAATTTGAATTGAAATAATTTTGTATATAAACAAATAATTTAAATAAAAACCAAAATGGAATTATTTAATTTTTTTTTAACTGACGGCAATCAAAATTAATATTTGTAGCGGACAAAAATAAACCACAAATTTCCGTTTTGTGGGTAAATTTTTATTAAATTTTAAATAAATGATAGTAAATTATTTCGAACAAAGTTCAAATAAATATTTCTTCGAAACATAAATGTATGTTCCTTTATTTTTAAATGTAACTGAAAACATTTTTATTAAACTACAAACAGTAAACTATATAATATTCTGAGTGTACCATCGCTATGATCTGGAAAACCAAAACGCCAAACGCTGGCTAACTATATTTGACTACAGAAGCTTTTCTATATTCTTAAATTGTCCCGTATTTAACATTTTCAGGATCACAAGCTGAGTTTTTAACCTTTACAATTAAGTAATATAAATGTCATCCTGCTATTAAGTTATATAAAATAATGTGTGTGTATGTGTGCATGTGTTGGCGTAATACCAAAAATCCTTTGATGTTTCATATAGTACATATGATGATGATGATGATGATGATGGTATTTTGTGTGGTCTTTATAACAGCATACTTTTTGGTGTTATAGGTTATTTTTATTATACAATACATTATATTTATTTTTGTATTGTTTGTAGTTTTTCTCTTCTTGTGCAACAAAAAAAAAATACAATCATGCAATTCACATAGTTCGTTTACTATGAAATGTGTATGGATTGCATGCAATTAAGGTTGCTTTTACGATCATTGTTGATGGTAATATTGCTGCAGGGTTATAACCATACAATATCAATTATAGTTTATATTACGTCGATATTATATCCTTCGTTGTTTTATACCATCTCAATTTTATACATATATATATTTTATATTGCATATAATTAATATATGGTTATGATTTACAAAACAAAAACAATGAAGAAAAATAAAAGAAAGAAACAACTTTTTGTATAAATTGCTGTAATGAAACTGATAGTTATAAGAATTGTTAACAAAACCAACACTTACCTTTGTATTTATATTAATATTAAATTCAGTTTCAATAAGTTCAAATTAAAACAATGTATTTTTCGCTTGCAATATAAATGCAGCAATTTTTTTTTTGGGGGGGGGGGGTTTCCCAGTATGTAATAATTTTTAAAGAAATTGATTACAATTTGAAATAAATTGTTGATCTTTAAGTTTACAATTTTTTAAATAATATAAAACACTAATAAAAATTTTCTAAGCACTAATTGTATAAAAACATGTATGAAATTTACGAAGCAGAGATTTTTTTGTACACAATGTAAAAGCGCTTGAGAAAACAAAAATTTTGATCCAGTGTTACCATATATTTGAAATAATTAAAATATTATTATTCGCCTAAAGCCGAATAATTACAATATTGAAATAATAACGTAATTAAAAGGGCCACGCGGATAAAAATGTAAAGGGGCTTATTTCCATCCATCCATCACTCATTAGGATCTTTATGGCAGTCTTACTGCCTTAAAATTTAGGCTTGATTCTTGCACTTAGTTCGTCGGCACTTAATCGGGCACAACCCCATACGTTGGGGTCGTGGGAAACCGGATGGCTGATAAACATGTGGGTTCGGTATGGGTGGATGTTCAGTATGATAGTGGACATAACGAATAGGAAAACGAGGGCGAGGTAGATAGCCTTGAACTATTGTAGGCTATCTCGGACTCTTTGGCCGCTGCATGATCCAAGCAGAATGAAAATGTTTTTGGTATTGGTAAGCGGACAATCAGGGTGCTTATAGGAATTCTGACGGGCCACTACGCGATAGGCCGCCGCGATTACTGCAGGGGCAGTAGCCCCCACTGTCTTCGGGACTGAGGGGACTCATTTATATAATACCCTCTAATAAATTTCTGTTGAAATTTACCCAACTAATAGTAGGAAACTGTACTCCTACTATAAGTTGGGTAAATTTACTCGGTGTGCGCAAACGAAAAAAAGTACACACATTATGCGTAAGTTGGTACACACATAATGGGTAATTTTACATTGAAAGTGCGTAAAAATTAAATGAAATTTTAAAAGTAATTCGAAAATTCACTAAAATTGTGCGTAAAAACATCTATACGCATGAAATGCCTAAAAATGCATTTCTATATGCGTAATTATATAAAAATAACGCGTATATTTACCAACGTATGGTTTAAATAAAACTGCATAAAATATTTTTTTTTTTAAAGAATAAATTTATTTTATATATGTATGTTTTTATAATAATGAATTTTAAATATCATGATGTCATGTCATGATGGTCATCTTGAATTCACAAATATTATATTTATAAAGTTTTGAAAATTAATTTTTGTTTATAGCTTTTTTTAAATTTTTTTCATATTTTCCAATTTCCAAATGTCAAAATATTTATTACCATTCTAAGTTAGTATATTTAAAAAATTTGTGCGTAAAATTTTAAATTAAAAAAAGTATACTAATTTTAGGGACAAAGTGTTTAATTTTAAGCACATTATGTCTAAAAATACTTTTTGTGTGTATTATTGTATATGAAACTGTGTACAAAACATTTTTAGATATTTTTTGTTTATATTTACCGAATTTTCGTAATATTAAATAAAAGTTTACCCATTTTATTGTAGTACATTTTTAGAGTGTAATAAGGTTCTTCGATGACCTGACCGGTCAGCGGGTTTTGTCTCTGTTCGTTCTTGTGGAATTTTTGAAGAGATCTAAATGGTTTAAAGATTTCTTTGAGTGGTGGAACTTTCCACGTGAATGTGGTGAAGGCTGAGGAATTTGTAAGTGGCAGAAGGTGGAATAATTCCGAGCCAACTTTTAGCAAGAGGTCCTTTCCGTCTCCTTTATATCTCCTCCATTCTCTAATTATTCTCTAATTATGTCTCTTAATATGCTTGAGTCTCAGGATTCAGGCTATATCAATGGAGCGATTAAGGAATTGTCAAGATCAGTGATGTCTGGTGAATACGGTAGTATATTTACAAAATTTTTTTAGAGTGTAATAAGGTTCTTAGATGACCTGACCGGTCAGCGGGATTTGTCTCTGTTCGTTCTTGTGGAATTTTTGAAGAGATCTAAATGGTTTAAAGATTTCTTTGAGTGGTGGAACTTTCCACGTGAATGTGGTGAAGGCTGAGGAATTTGTAAGTGGCAGAAGGTGGAATAATTCCGAGCCAACTTTTAGCAAGAGGTCCTTTCCGTCTCCTTTATATCTCCTCCATTCTCTAATTATTCTCTAATTATGTCTCTTAATATGCTTGAGTCTCAGGATTCAGGCTATATCAATGGAGCGATTAAGGAATTGTCAAGATCAGTGATGTCTGGTGAATACGGTAGTATATTTACAAAATTTTTTTAGAGTGTAATAAGGTTCTTCGATGACCTGACCGGTCAGCGGGATTTGTCTCTGTTCGTTCTTGTGGAATTTTTGAAGAGATCTAAATGGTTTAAAGATTTCTTTGAGTGGTGGAACTTTCCACGTGAATGTGGTGAAGGCTGAGGAATTTGTAAGTGGCAGGAGGTGGAATAATTCCGGGCCAACTTTTAGCCAGAGGTCCTTTCCGTCTCCTTTATATCTCCTCCATTCCCTAATTATTCTCTAATTATGTCTCTTAATATGCTTGAGTCTCAGGCTTCAGGCTATATCAATGGAGCGATTAAGAAATTGTTAAGATCAGTGATGTCTGGTGAATACGGCGGGTGAGGTGGGACATGCAGCAAAATCACTTTGTCATGCATTTCTTCGTATTCCGAACGTTTTTGCTTTAGTGATCTGCTCAAACGCATGCGATAGCGTTAACCCGTGATCGTTTTATTCGGTTTAAGCAGCTCGTAGTTTATCATGCAGCACTGGTCCCACCAATTACAGAGCATAAGTTTTATGACATAAATATTTAGCTTTGCGAAAGATATAGATGGCTATTTTGCAAAACCCATGATTTTTTGCGCTTGGGTTGTCATAATGGAATGGATGAAAAGTGTTTCATCGCCAGTCACAATGTGATGAAAAAACCTTTCCTTTTTTGGCGTTCGAGGAGCTGTTTACAAGATAAAAATTGCGTTTCGACGTCGCACGGCTTAAACTCATGTGGCACTTAGTTTTCTTGCCTTTGAATAAATCCCATGGCTTTTAGGCATTTGCTGATTATTTTGATAACTCCTGAAGCATTTGGCATTCGTCCATAAAGAGCAATGACCTAGCCATTCCCGGTCTTCGAACTCAAAATCACTTCTTTTAAAGCAACCAAACCACCTCTGACGATTGCTCGCCGTAAGCTTCCACTAAGATACGACGACCCGCGATCGAAATTTTTTCACATTAAAGTTATGAAGTAGAACTCACCCCAAAAATACTTTATCTGATATGAAATTCGACATATTCGAGGCAATATTTAATAATGTTGTTTACGTTTAAAACAAATAGCACAACCTGCCAAAGACGCTCATTCACATAGGTTTTTTGCGACAAGACATTGGAAACTGGAATATTGGTGCATATACTAGTGGCAGTCTCTTGTGGGAAATGTTCACTATTAATTTAAGGTCTCAATTATTTAGGGATACAATTGAATAATTCACCTTTAGTTTTTCCTTAAAAATATATCGTTGTTAACATAGGGTGTGAGAATTACATACCCATTAATTTAAAATCCGTTCTTGACTTTTAGTCCGTTGTTATAGTTATAGTTGATTGAAATTTTATCACAATCGAAGATTGTTTCTATGAAATGCCTCATACATACATAAGTCATCATACATACATAAGTCATCATACATACACAAAAGTCATCGCCATCACTTGTCACAATGACTGAGTTTGTCTAGCTTAAAATATTAAAATAATATTGAAATTTTCTCATCATCTAAGAATTTTTTCAATTTCAAATATACTTTTTAATTACAACCAAAATGAACTCATATATGATTTTTTTTTTTTTTTTTTTTTTTGTTTTTAATTTTAATCATTTCAACTTCAACAAATATTTAAGAGTTTTTGAATATACTTCGCATGTATGTGTGTAATATAAAATCGTGAATGTAAATGTAACTATGAATAATATGCATGTATGGATATGGGTGCAATATGTGTCTCTTTCAAGTACATCATTATGATAATAAAGTCCGCATAACAACTCCAAACATTTACTCACAGAAATATAAACACTTCATATTTGTTTGCATAAATCGGAAGGAAAATTCAAACACAGTGAAATCTATACAAAATGAATGGTAGTGTGGCAAAAAGCAAAAATAGTGATTACATATACATATGTATTTAAAGATTTATTTTAAAAATATTATTTTCATAAATGATTAATTGATTCAATTGTTATTTAATTGAATTTTTAATTAATTTAATTAAACGTCTTTACAAGATAAATTGAAAATGTAAACACATAGACTACCTAACGGAAAGGGTTTATATTTAGTCGTATATAACTTGATAAAATTATGTATATTTTTATATGTAACGATATGTATTTATATCTCATACTTGTTTTTAGAAAAATGTGTAATATAGTAGTGATATATATCACCATTACACCTTGAATAAATAATGAGCGTTTCACACTAGAGGCCGCCACTATGTAGTATATGAACCAATATTCCAGTTGCCAATATCTTTGGTATCCTGTGTCATTTGGTTGAAACGTATTTTCTCAAATATGTCGAATTTCGTATCTGATAAAGTATTTTTGCGAGGAGTTCTTCTTATTTAACATTAAGAAAAGTAAGACCGAGGGTCATCGAACTTTAGTAGAAGTTTATAGCGACCATACTTTATCTAAATAATCGTGTCGGAGGAGGTTTGGTTGCTTTAAAAGTGGTGCTTTTGAGCTCGAAGACAAGGAACGGCCGGGTCAACCCAAACAGTTTGAAGATGAAGAGTTCGAAAAATTGCTCTATGTGGGCGAATGTCCAAATGCTTAAGGAGTAGTCAAAATCATTGGGAGGCATGTGTCGACTGTCACCAAATGCCTAAAAGCCATGGGATTGATTACAAAGAAAGGAAACTGGGTGCCATAATAGTTGAAGCCTTGCAACTTCGAAAGTCGATTTTTCGCTTGTAAACAGCTCCTCTAACGCCAAAAAAGGAAAGGTTTTTTTCATCACATTTTGAATGGCGATAAAAAGTTGTTCCATTATGACAACCACAAACGAAAAAAGTAATGAGTTTTGCCAGGATCGCCATCAACATCCTTCACAAAGCCGAATATTTATGGCATGAAATTTAAACTCTGTATTTGGTGGGACCAACGAGGCGTTTGATGCGTTTGAGCAGCGCACTGAAGCAGAAATTTCCGGAATACGAAGAAAGGCTCGCCAAGATTATTTTGCAGCACGACAACGCTCGGCCTCATGTTGTAAGAACGGGAAAGATCTACTTGGAAATGATGAAATGGGAAGTCCTACCCCACCCGCCGTATTCGTCAGGAAGCGCAGCTTCTGACAACTACTTGTTTCCATCAATGACATGGCCTGTCGCAGCAGAAGTTCACTCCATATAAACAATGCAAAAAATTTGTCGATCACAAGTCGTTCTTCTGAGCTGGTATCTTTAAATTGCCAGAAAGATGGTAAAAAAGTGTGCCCATCTATGAAGAATACTTTAAATAATATATTTGTAACCATTTAAAAATATATAAATAAATAAATCCGTAAATTTCGAAAAAATAACTCTCATCGTTAATTGAAGGTTCCAATATTTCTAGCCAAAAGGGGTTTGGGAATGCCGTCAAAGTGGAGGTTTCTCCTTTTTGCCCATGCCCGTATGGATGTCTAAAAATTCTATCTTACCAGTTGAAGTATGGACTTACTCCAGCAAATATGTGTCTCTAATTCCAGGTTTCTAGCCAAAGTATTTGCGTTGGCCGTAGAAATGTCAAAAATCCCATTTCAGTAGATGTCTACGCATGAAAAGGAACGTACAAACCGAATTCCAGCTTCCGAGTTCCAGCGGTTTTGTCAGCCCGTGAAAAGGCAGAATTCCACACCCAAGGAATTTTCAAAAATTCTGTCATAGCTGATGGGTACACCTGATGAGAATCTTCATACCAAATTTAAACTTTCTAGCTCTAGCAGTTTGAGCAGTCCGTTAAGAGGCAGACTTTTCTGACCTTAAACCCCCGTTATTATTACGTCCTCGCCAAAAATTTCAAAATGTATCTTATTAATGGGTTAGTCCAAACTACCGGAAACACCTGTTTATAATTTAGCTCTCTAGACAAAGGTGGCAGATCATTAAAAGGGAGCTTATGTAGCAGATTCCGCTACAGCGGAAAATGTTCGCTTTTTTCCCCTTCCTGTAGGTCTTCCAAAAAAATCCCCTCTAAACTGATTTTTACACCCGAGGAGGAACCTTTACATTAAATTTAACTTCCTAGCAGTTTAAACAGGCCATTACGGGCGAGACTTAACCATTTTGGCACTTCTCGTAGGAGTTTGCAAAAATACAGTCTGAGTAAATGTCTGCACCGGAGGAGGAACCTACATACCAATTTTCAAATAAGAAAAACCAAATTTTCGGATCAAATTGTATCAGATACGGCTCTCTAGATTCCATGAGATCACACTATGTATGCCATTTTTCAGGTCAAATAAGATATGATATGAAAATAATACATATGACTATATACAGGGTGTCCGCCGGGAAGGTATACTACTTTGTTTGTTTATAATTTTTAATTAAATGAAAGAGAATGGATCTTATATTGATAAATGTTTTATTTAATGTCGGCAATTATGTATGGAATACAATATCAGATAAATGTCCGCCACACAAATGCGAGACCTTTTGACCACATTTTTCATTACATTCTCACACATTTCACGCGGTATTTCATTAATTTCATCACGAATATTTTGTTTGAGTTGCTTAAGCATTTCTGGTTTGTTTGCATAAACATTGCCTTTCAGAAATCCCCACAAAAAGAAGTCCGGAGCAGTCAAATCAGGCGACCGTAGAGGCCAATCAACATCACCATTTCTTGAAATAACTTGTTGTGGAAAGAGGTCTCGCAGTAATTTCATTGTAATCCTAGCTGTATGCGATGTGGCACCGTCTTGTTGATACCACATGTTAATCAAGCCCAAATCATGCAGTTGTGGCGTTAAAAAGTTTTCAATAATATCACGATATCGCTCCCCATTCACCGTTACGCCGTTTTCATTTTCAAAGAAGTAAGGTCCAATGATTCTTTCTGACCAAATTGAACACCAGACTGCCACTTTTAATGAATGCAAAGGTTACTGATGAATAATTTGAGGATTTTCCATTGCCCACTACCGACTATTCTATTTATTCACATATCCATTCAAATGAAAATGTGCCTCGCCACTCATTATTATTTTTTCTGAAAATCGGGGTTGTCCTGGGCGAGCTGTAACATCCTATTGGCATATGTCAACTGAATCTTAAATGCAACCAAATGCAAATTGTGGCCAAAGTTGTTCTTTGAAGACCAAGCTCCTGAGCACGGAGGTTGATGGATTGTTTTGAACACTTTCTTGAGCAGCAGTAATGTTTTCAGCCGATCTTGCAGTACGTTGCACAGTGCTTTGACCCATAGACAAAAATCAAAAAAAAAAAATTGTCTCAAAATGTGATACAATTTATGGTGATTGATAGATAACAATACAACTCAAATAAATTTTAAGGAACTGGTATCATTTGGCTCTCCTAGACTGCACTAGAGGGGGCTAAAGTTAGTGAAATTTAAGCAAAAATGAATGAATTAAAAACTGCATTTTATTGCTTCATAAAAATAGTTCATTTTTTTAAGAAAGTGCATGAAATTTTGATTTTTGTGTTATTCAATACGTTCAGAATACAGAAAAAATAAAATTTGGGTTGGTTTTCTTATCTAGAGTAATTTTTAATACCTCACAAAAAGTAATTTTTTCTAAAAAATTTCAAAATTTATAAAAGTTTAATGGAAACACAGGTCGAAGATTTTTTTCTAACGTTGCGGCCGAAATTACAGGCATTGATAAGGGACTTATTGATAACTTTGGAATAATACTAAGGGTGTTATCTTGTGGATCGCCACTAAATGTAAATAGCTTCCAGGACCTTTTAAGAGTCACCCGAAATACGTATTTAATACACTATGGGTGGTATTATATGCCACCCACTGTCCATAAAGTTCTAATTCATGGATGTGATATTATTGAGTTCTTCAATTTACCAATAGGTATGCATATAAATCAATAACTTCTTTATTTTAAATTTATTTGTATTTATCTTTTTACCCAGTGTCTAAATTCATAAATTTAGACAATAAACAATTTAAAATAAACAAAATTTTTATATATTTAGAATTGTAAATTAAGTATTTGAATTTGCCAACAAAATTGAATTTATATAAAATAGTTATAGTTGGAATGTTTGAACTATGAATTATTGTGAATTGTAAACAACATAGAAATTATCTAAATTCATATTCTGGTTTTGAAACATAAAGATAAATTGAAGTTTCTTTATACCTAAAATAATTACTTACTTCACTTACTTTGTAACCCTCAACAGAAACGGTGAGCACAATAAAGCACTTTCCAAAAATACATTACTAATTCTTTTGTTGTTTTTTATACTTTTTTCCATTTTTTCTAACTCAACCAACAACTCCTTTATAATTGTCTCGAGCTGCGAGAAATTATAATCCGAGAACAAAGGGCCTAACTCATCTTCATATTTAGGTGCCCAAGCTATACAGTCCACTACAAACTCAACCTGAAGCCCTAAATACTCCCGCTTAAGTTCTGCCCTTTTACACCCAGGATGTATGTCGGAAGAAGCATTAGAAGCGAACCAAAAAAATGTTAGAAAAGTGCGTTTATCTCATACCAGAAAAACTTCACGAGAAGATACAAACAAAGATTTGATAACCTATATGCTATTGCATTCAGATCCCGTATTATCATCAAATAGAAACATAAAAGAAACACAGAATTTTGATTTGGCCGGTATTGAAAAATATATACACAGGGAAAATGCTGATTTGAAAGATGAAATATTTGAACAGGACGAGTGCAGTTCTTCGTTGAGCGAAAATTGGTTTTGGGATGACTCTTCTAGTGATGATGCTTAATTTAAAGAAACATCATTAAAATAAATATTTTTTTGTTCATACTGCACTTCATAGAAAATGAAAAAATGTTCTTGTTCAATATGCAATTTTTACAGCCAAAAATAGTTTTGGTTTGTATGGGCAGTGTGCGATGGGCGTGGTCAATGTTAATGAAATATTTTTTTTTTAAGGTGGTATATAAATATGCTCTTCAGTCAATTTTCATTAAATCTGTTCCGTAAACATATTAATAAATATTTATTTTATATTACAAAAAGTATTTATTTATAAAAACTTTTTCCATCATGCTTTTATTATTTTTTTGGTAGTAGTTTATTTAAAATTCAGGATATATGTGTGTCCTTGCGCTGTTTCTGTAATTGTATACATTTTTTATTATTTTGACAAAGGAAAAAAATTGTTGCAATTTCATGATTTTCAAAACGTATACACAGTTTTTAACAAAAAGGATATATGTCAGCTTATCGAGTCATTCCTGTAATTATAATAAAATTTGCTACAAATATTAATACCTTCATTATTATATCGAAATTTTTTTACAACATTGTAATCAGAATAGAAGCTTTTTTCAAAATTTAAGATTCAGGATGTACGACAGGTGTGAATGGCTTGTGCCGATATGGAGTTTTTTTTTTAATTTGGACTGAAGAAAAATAAAAATTTTGACAATTGGATGGTTTTCAGAGCGTATTTTGCGCTTTTAAGAAAAATGATATATGACAGCAAAACGAGTCCTTGCAGCAATTTAAACAAAATTTAACAGAAATTGTTATTACGTTATATCTAGAACTATAACAAGTTTCTAAGTCGTTAAAAGCCGAATTGTAGATTTTATTCAAAATTTTAAGGTCAGGATGTATGGGAGGTATGAGTGTCCTTGCAACAATTTATTCAAAAATTCGTTTTTTTCTAATTTTGACAAATAAAACCAGCATGCCAATTTTTATTCATATACGATAACGCCTTCTATTTTTGTCCCTTCCTTATATGGGATCAAAGCACTGTGCGTTGTGGTCCATGCTTGGGCCTATCACCTACAGACCCTCTTTCTTCGAAATCATTCACTACACGATAAATAGTGCATTTTGTTGGCACGTTGTTTCTCCCAAAAATTTCACGTAACTTTCTCATCGTCACAGTAATCGATGATTGATTTTGATAAAATGTTTCAGCGATTAAAACACGTTGGCTTATCGAATATTTTTCCATAATAAATTTGCCACGTGTCTACTTCACGACTGCCAAATATGAACTGTCAAGACTAATGGCGGCAAAAAAAGTAGTGTACCTTCCCGGCGGATACCCTGTATAATTATATAGCAACTTTTTTCATACACTCACCAAATAAAGTCTGTAATGGCAACTAAAAATTTTGCTGTTATTACGGGAAATTTTGCTAATTTGAGCCCAGCGGTATTTTTGCTAAACTTAGCAACACATGTCTGCTGACATGTAGTACAACTAAATTTAAGTAAACTTTTTGTTAAGCGGAATTTAAAACCGGTTTGCTAAAATCAGCAAAAAAAATACTAAATATTGTGAATATTAGTACAAAATTTAAAATTTATTTTTTTATAGAGCATCAATTTTTTTATTTTATTTATTTTTTCAAAAAATATTTTATACAAAATTAAAACCAAAATCAAAGGCTTAAAAATCTTAAAAATTGTTAAAACATAAACAAATTAATCATTTTGTTTTTATTTGGTAATTTCTGTTTTGAAAAATATTTTAGTCAATATTTTTTTATTTTAAAAGTCAAATTTAATTTGTTTTTAGGGCTGATTTTTAGAACTAAAAAAAAACTTTTTATTGCTATTTTAAGTGGATGTCCTATTTTCAGACATGAATTGGTATATTTAGTTACGATCCCCTTTTTTATCTATGTAACATTTAAAGTTTGTAGGTGTAAGTTTTAATTAGAAATTACTTTACCTTCAATATCCTCTTTTTTAAAATTAGTATTTTTTTTTTGCTAATTTTAGCAAATCGATTCTCAAAAATTTTTAAAATGATTTCTGAAATTAGCAACAAAAATTTGTAAATATTCTGTAAAAACTCTGTAATTTGTAAAATGTAAATAGCAAAAAGATTTGCTAAATAATAATTTTTTTACTAAAAATCAGTACAAAAATAGTAAAGTGGGATTGAAAACAGTTTTCAAATTTTTTTTACTAACTTTTTTTTCTGAGTGTAGGGGATATTTTAATTTTAATTGAATCAATTTTTTACAATTTTACTGATACAGTAAATAATTTAAACAGGATTTTTGAATTTTTAACAGTTTTTACTGTACATGCAAGTGTTTGCAAATACGTATGTGATTTTATGCATGTGTTAGTATTTGTTTTTTTTTTTTAATACATACATAAGTATGTATGGATGTATGTGTTTTGGCGTTATACATATAGACCTTTTGCGCTTATTGGAGGTTGTTTTGGGGTATGGTTGGTTGCAACGTTTAAAAATTCATTTATATTCAAGAGTTCATACTTTTTTTTTTGATTTCTCTCACATCATATGAATAAACATGTTGAATGTACTACATACATAACATATAGTAACTATGCTTGCAACAGAAACATGTAAAAGTGCCAAAGGATTCCAAAAAAAAAAAAAAAAAAGTTGTGTAGGCATAAACATAAAACGCGGGCACAAACACAAAACAGTTGTTATGCGTTTTGTGTTTTGCTATAAAATGCTTTTAATTGCAAGTGTGTGTATATCTCTCCACAGACATGTTGCAGGCATTCTTTAAGGTTAGAAGTTGTGAGGGTCTATTTTGTTTTCTAGTACATATTGCTGATGATGGTTGTTGTAAATTTGAAAGGGGTTATAAAAGATTATTGTCGTTCAGATGGTTTTTAATAATTTTTGGAAGATTTTTTTTGTAAGAACTTTGTGAAATTCAATGAGTTGTATAGACAAACACGTGGCCTACAAAAGGTATTCAACAAAATTGAATAGGTGTTAGGGTTATTGCACAGAATTTAATTAATTGAAGTTATATTTTTTTTTTAATCAGGGTTAAGTTCAAATATTAAGAGAGCTTAAGTTGTTTAAAAAATATATTTCTTTTACATTTAATCATTTTTACATTGGCTCCCTTATGTCTATGTTTCTATTGTTTGTATTTATATGGGTTAGAGTTTTTTTGTTGTTGTTTTACTCATTTCATTTAACTTGATTTGTGTTCAATATAAATAACTATTTTTTTGTTTATTTATTCCCTATGAATATATCGAAACTACTCAATTATCAGAAGAAGATGAAAAAAAATCGCTGACACTGTTTACACATACTTACACATAAATAAACACTCGAACAGCATCAATTCAATTGATTAACCCAATAAAATATATGGTCACACAAGCAAAAATAACAACAACAACAAAAACAAATTATTGTACAGAGACAATTGGTCGCCAAAGAACTCGAATAGATTTTATTTTTAGGAAAAAACTATTTGTAAATTGAATTTATTAATAAAACAAACATTTAAAATTAAACTAATCAGAAAGTATTTCCGATGTCATTTGCTAATTTCGATGAAATTTGGGTGAGTAATAGAGAAGGCGAATTTAATGAACATGTATATTTTGAGCGGCACAATGTCATCTTTACTGACTGGTGAGTGAGTCAAGCAATTCAACTTCGCCCAGCCTAAACCGACGGAGCTAGGAAGCTAGAATTTGGTAATAGTTTCCCCCCTCCGTTGTAGACATACGCTAGGATGGGGTTTTTGGAAATTTCTTCAGGGAGGGGCAAAAGGGGGGGAACAACTCCCTTTTCACAGTCTGCCTAAACCCTCTTTAGCTAGAAAACTTAATTTTGAAAAATGTTTTCCTTAGAGTATGGTAAATTTTAGAATTTTTGGCCGTTGAAAGGGCGAAAAGTCTCCTTCTTAATGGCCTGTCCAATTCGCTGGATCTAAGAAGTTGAAATTGGCTAAGACGGGATTTTCGGAAACTCAACGGGGAGGGCCAAAAAAAGGGGAAAATTCTCCCCTTTAAAGGCCTGCCAAAACCGCTGGAGCTGGGAAATTTAATTTAGGTACATAGGTTCCTCCTCCGGCATAGACAACGATCCAGGTTGGATTTTTTCCTAAGGGGAGGAGCAAAAAGGTGAAAAGTCTCCCCCTAAACGGTCTGCCTTCACCGATTTAGCTAGAAACATGAAAATAATATGTTACCCGAAGTATGGACTAACTCATAGATATGGTACATTTCGGAAGTTTGACTAGCTACTTGGTAAAAATGGGGGTTCAAAGGGCAGAAAGTCTCCCCCTTAAATTTAAGTTAAATTTGGAATGCAGGTTCCTTCTCCAGTGTAGACAACAGCTAAGACGGGATTTTTGGAAAATCCAACGGGGATGGCCAAAATAGGGGAAATGCTGAAATAGGGAAGTTGAAATTTGGTTCCTCCACCGGCGTAGACATCCTCCCAGGTGGGATTTTTAGAAATTCTTACAGGGATGGGCAAAACGGAAAAAGTGTACACTTCCTGTGTAGACATTTTCTAAGACGAGATTTTTGGAGAAGCCTATGGACAAAAAGGGGAAAGTCTCATGCTGGAGCTATTATGTTAAAATTTGTTATGAAGGTTCTCCTACGGATGGATTTTTGAAAATCCCACGGGAAGGGACAAAAAGAAGAAAAGCTTCCCTCTTGATGGCCTGCCAAAAACCTTTTAGCTAGAAACCTGAATTTTGAAGTACGTGCTTGTTAAATTTAGATCATACTCTAACTGGTAAGACGGAATATTTTGATATCCATACGGGAGGAACGAAAAAAAAATGTCTCACTTGACCCATTTGGCTAGAAGCCTGAAATTTGATGAACCAAATTCTAGGATTTTTCGAAATTTCTACGTGGCGGGAGTATGTATGCACATAGACCTCCTGTCCACCCCTTTTGGATAGAAATCTGAAATTTAAAATATGCGAAGTATGATCTAAATCACTGATAATGCGGTTCAATATCTCTCCGCTAATCCGCTTGAGCTAGGAAGTTTAAATTTGGTATGAAGGTTCCTCCTCCTGCGAAAACATAAGATATGATTGTATTGTTGAAAAATCTTGACGGCTTGCCATAACGCTGGAACTGGAAACTTAAAATATGGCATATGGGTTCTTTCCCCGGCAAAGACATCTGCTTAGATAACATTTTAGAAAAGAAGAAAGTATCCTCCATAACGGCCTGCCCAACATCCTTTGGTTAGATACCCGAATTTTGAAATATGTGCTCTCTGGTATATTTTAGAATTTTCGGCAGAGATGTGTAGGTTCAAAGGGGGAAAGTCTACCCCTAAATGACCTTTGGAATTAGGAAGTTAAAATTTGGTATGACGGTTTCTCCTCCGGTGTAGACATCAACAAAGACGGAATTTTTGTAATATCCTACGGGAAGGTACAAAAAGGGGAAAAATCCCACCCTTGACGGACCGAAATTGAAATTTTTCATATAGGTTCCTCTTACTGAGTAGACATCTGCTCAGACGGAAATTTCAAAAATTCCTGGTTGACGTGGTAATAATGAGGAAGTCTCTTCCTTTGCCTGCTGTCATTTATATATCTGTTTGATTTGGTGTACTACGTATTGAATTATGAATTTTTTTAACATTTAACCTTTTATCAGCCTTTAGCTACCTCTAACTAAAAACGTTCTCAATTATATTTTGCATAAGCTTTTATTAAACATTGGCATCTGTGGGGACTTTTATTTTGTAGAACCTTAACATGTGGACTCCGGGTATACCCAAACAACATTTTTCTGAGCCAACAACGTAGCTGGAATTGCTAGCTAGTTTATATAAAAACTGCATTAAAGTAATATATTCGTTAAAAGCTTAAGAACTAGAGACATTTACAAATGTAATACATAAATGAATTGAGAATAAATTTTGGGATACAAAACATCTTTTAGGAATTTAAGGGAATATCAACTTGCAAAATGGGAACAGAAGCCAAAACTTTTCTGGTAATCCCATATTACCTTTCTCCTCATGGTTCATGTCTATGCTATATGTGTTTTACATATACAAAAGTTCTTTACTATGAATATATTTCTAATCTGCCATTTATCTAATGAGCAAGCACACACGAGACTAAGAGCCAATTTACACAGTGAATTTGTTTTGGTGCATGTAATTATTGCGTGCAATTCTTGTTTGGAGGCATGTTATTTTTATTTCTCTTTCATTTGTTGCTTCATGCGCATTCGATTTTGGTGCAACAAAAATTACCGTATAAATAGCCATAACTTTGGAAGTAACTTCAAAAAGGGAAATTAGAAAATTGCATGCAATCAATGGCATCGTATAAAATGGCTCTACTATTTAAGCGCACAATTTTTGTTCTTTTTGTAACACACAGGCATGACATTTATCTGACATTAAATGTTTACGTATACATAGCTTTGTGTGTGTAGCGTTTTTTGTATTCATTTAACATTTGGCGTTTTTTTTTTTAAATGTACATATATTGGTTTTGTGCTGCTAATGCGTGGTAAAATCTTTTAGAAACTTTACGCCACAAAAAAACATTATCTTCGGCCAGCTTGCCAACAAGCTCGTATGTTATTCTAGCACAATTGTTCTCGTGTGTGATAGCTCAATGATACTTCAACAGTTTTTTGTTTCACTGCCTGCCAACTTAGCACTTTTTGTGTAAAATCTAGCGGTTTTTAAACAATTAGAATTGACAAAGCGTTTTGTGTTTATTTCAGTATTGCCACCCAAAAAACTTACCAATAACACAGCTGTAGGCCGAATATTATCCAAATTCATATAAAATTACACAAAACAAATTAAAAAATTACTTTTATATTATTTTGAAATAATGTTTATTAATTATGTAAGAAAAAATTGTTTCTATATACACATTGGGATGTCCCAATATATAAATTGATGCAAAAGAACAAATTTTAAAGAAAATTTTCAGTAAATTAATAAAGTTTTCCCCACAAAATAAATAAAAGATATCTTAAATTTAATAAAAAGCCTCATCAATTTTATGAAGCTTTAAATCTTATTCATTAAATGTACGAAATTTTATATACGAAAAGAAAAATTGCTAATTCTATCAGAACTAAATAAGGAATAATATAAAAACGGTTTTACAGGAGATCTTCAGTTGCCTGCGACGCATTTTTGAATAATCATTTTTGCTATATGGAGTTTGACATATAAAGTTGTAGATAACAATAAAAAAACAAGCCTCAAAACATTAAAACATTTTATAATTAAATATTGTTTTTAATATCTTCTAAAAAAAGGTTTGTATGGACATAATTTAAAAATATTCACCAGAAACTGAAAATTAATGGCAAATATTTTAATGAAAACTCAATTTATCTAAATATTATTTAATAAAGAAGCCCTGATACTGATTCCTCTACTCCTGAGCATTTGGTATGTGTGATGTAATAATGAAAAATTAAAAACAAATCAAAACTATTTCGAAAATTACGGAAATCGCTATTAAAAGTTGAATTACACAAAAACTACAATTAAATATCGTTATTCAAATATTATGTTACGTATGTGTAAACGATCCGGTTTATAATTATCCAAATGGTGCAACACTGATTTTTTATACTCATTTTTGTTGGCATTTATATCCAGTGTTACCAACTTAAAGATTTTTCTGTTTTTTCATTGCTTTGTTAGTTCGTTAGCTTATTTCTGGTCTCACCTATATGCCAACATAAATATTTCTTAAAATCTACATGATAAATATTTTTTTTTATTTTCACCATCGATAGTGACATGTGAACAAAATTATAAATCTTCATTTACTTAGACAAAATAACTCATAATTTATTAAGCTTTTACAAAAGAAAATAATCTGTTTTTGTACTGCATATCAATTTTTTTTAATTTAACTAACTGTGCTGTATAACCATACATTTATATGCGTCTAAAATTAGTTCTCTCTTTTTGTTTTGATTTACATTTGTTGTTATGGTAATGACACTAACAAATTTGATCATATACTACAAATGCAGCAGAACAACAATAATTTTTTTTATTTATTTTAGATATGATACAAGATATCGGAAATGGGTTTCGGAATTAGATATTTACAATATAATCCAATCCTAAATCAATTTTTTTTGAATGGTCAATAATAAGCTGATTGGTAAAAAAGTGATTTTGCTATTACCTAGAAATTTTGCAGAAAAGGCGGTTTTTTAAAAATTGATATATTAACGGAATCACTATGGTGTATTGCACACAATGCAAAATAGATAAATATCAAATAATGATTGATATTTACTTTACTACTCTAGGCTGACAATACGGGCTAAGTTTTTTTTGCATCGTATCTTAATCGCGATCGTAAAAACCCTCGTTAATTTAATTTGGCATTACACTTGCCACATACACATACAACAAATCACAGGCATAGCAAATAAAACAAGTAAAATTTTTTGTTTCGCATCTATTTTATCATCTATTTGAACAAGTTTATTGCTAGTATAGTATATAGATAGTATATAAAGTGAATAAGGGATGAAACAGAATAACAACATGGCGAACGTTGTAATAAGATAAAATCTATTTCACTTTTATTTCTTTATTCTCTTTATAGAGTTGCCGTATTTTAACAATTTTTGTAAACGATCAAAGATAAAATAGATATTCCGTGTACTATGTAATATAAACCAACTTAATATATTCGACTCCTAAATTTTTATAAAACCATTAAATTACTTTATTGTTTTTGAACGATTTAAATAGAAAAACTAAAAAAGAGGATGTTGTTAGTAAGCGACGGATGCACTAGGAGAGGTTATGATATATACTGTACTCTTACTGTAACGTCGTAAGCCGATATTTTTCCAAAACAATATGTTTTGCATCAAAAATGTATAGTTGAAGCCGATTTATGTAAAGCTCTTATATAAAGTCGCTGTGTTTATGTAGCAAGCTTTCAAAGTTTACTTATTGCTTAACGTTACTTTTGTCAATTCTGTGTGGCAATGATACTAGCCAACGATGATAGATTGCCACAGTGTGTTATCGCATATTGTGTCAATAATAGGTGTGTTCGACGTACGTTACCGCGGGTGCCCGTGGGAACCGAATCTTACCAGAAAGCGTTTCTTGTAACAGAAATTACTCATGAGAGAGTAATTGTGTTTCTCATTTTACCAGGACTCACCCGTACTTTTTGTTTGGGTAAAATGGTAAAAATCAGCAGCTCTTGCTAATAAATTAGCTGTTTTGAATTTTTGAAAAAAATTAAAGTTTAATAAAAATGTACTAATAAGAACTTTTCCTTCTTAATAATTAAAAATACATTTGAAAATGTAAATAGATATTTGCCATTTCAAATATATTTATTAATTAAGCTATTTTTTAATATGAATAAATTTGACTTTTATTTTTGGGTTAGAAATGTCGTTTTATAGCATTGTGAGAGAATTTTTTGCTTACTCGCATTTTACCAGACTTTACAGAAAATTACCTCGTACAGACCTAATATCAGACACTTTATATGTTTGTCGGTAGAATCTACATGAAATGACACTTAAAACAAAGGCATATGGATATAAAAATACGACGAAGTTTAACCAATATTTTAGCTTTTCCGTATGACGACGCAATATCAATTACCGATATATCCAGATCGATAACTGATATAAGATGTTATAAAAGTATGGCCACAAATAAAAAAGTAATAATCTTATATTTCAGCGTTATCGCAAATTGACTTAAAAACCTTAATGCCATTTTTTAATAAAAATTAGAAAAATATTTCGTTAAAATTTATTTTCCAACGATTTCTAAGTTTAGAAGAATTCGGATTTTAATACATAAAATTGTAGTTATTTTTAATTTTAAAATTTTTAAAATTCACTAAATGTCAAATTATTAACTACTACAATTGTTTAAAATAGCTGACAGTTATTTTTTAAAATATTTTTTGATGAGAATTCGTTTTCCTTCGCTTATAAAAAAAATTAATGTATTTACTAAAGCATTTAAATTATCTCGATTGTGGGTTTTTAACTTCATTGATCGGGTAAGATCAACTTTTAATTATTTTCTTTTTAAAATTTAGCGAATTTAGCCACGGACGAATCGTTTGTGTTTTGGTTTTATAACAGTAACAAAATACTGCATACAATTCCTTCGGCGGAATAATTCCGTTCGCCCTATAAAAACAGGGAATGTCTGAAAGGATTAATATCGTTGAAACAAAAACCCTTCTTTTCACGTTGTTTTATTTGTATTCATGATTTCAGTGGAACTTGTAGTGCATTAACCGAATACAACTGTATCTATATTTGTCTATATTTTTGTATTAGTTCAATTATAATTTTATTTTGTTATATAAAATCACATCAAATTGTATTGCACCAATATTCGGATACAATAATATCTGATTGCATTATATTAGAAGGAAACTGATGCCAACATTACAAATTAAATAATTGTATAAAGACGCATATGAAACTTCATATGACCATAGCTGTGTTTGTGCGGAAAGCTATCAAAGTTGGTTTATAACATTCCCGCATACAATTGACATGCACCAACGCTTAGTGTTATCGTTTAAAGTTACTAATGTCAAATTTTTATGGGAATCATACAAGCCAACGTAGATAGCTTTCCGTAAAAACATAGCTTATATTATAGCTCATATTAATACTTATTAATTGGATAATTAAAAACCCATTTTATTTGATATGGCAAACTATATTTGATTTGATCATGAAAATTTCAAATTTCAAAATTTGGTTATTCATTTCTTCATACTTCCAGCTTAAGTTTTGTTTACTATTTATAGCGATTTTTTGATCAGATTTATCTACTCCTCTTGAGAAAAGTTAGCCACACTGCTTATCTCTTTGTAAATTTTTCACAAACGCGTATATTTGGTACAACAGTAGGAAGAAAAAGTTGTTTATAGATAAAAATACAAAAAGAAATTGTAAAAATCAAGTGTTTTATTTTAAAAACCATAAGAACAAATGTTTAGAAAAAGGAAAAAATATAAAATTTCTTAAAATAAGAAAAATCAACAACGCCACAAGTTTTTTTTTGTAGCAAGCCAAACAAATTTCAAGAGAAAAAAAGTAAAAGTAGTTTTTTTTTACCAAAAAGATAAATAGAAAAGAAAACTAAATAAAAAATCGTGGAGAGCATATAACAAAACCAAAAAAAAAAAAAAACATGAATTTAAAAGGGAGTACCCTACTAAGGTTACTCCTACATCTTTTAACCTTCCTATGCTGTTATGATGACTTGTACATGGTCGCTGCCACTCATCTCAAGGGTTCTTTTGATACACAAGATTTTTTTAAATTTCTTATTAAATTTGGTTTTCAAAAAGCCGAACTACATCGTCCCCATGAATCTTTTGGCTACATTTATGGTAATGTAACATCGGAAAAAGATTTTCATCAACCTGTCACCCTGGTGGTGTTGGATAAAACAACATTTGTGGATTTCTACAATAATCGTAGTCTTAGTATATATGCCCGTGAATTGGCCTGTCAGCATATGTTCCAGCGTGTCCAGGTGTTGGCTTATGATAACGATTGCAATCCTCAGGGTAAAAGGGACTTTTTACGAAAAATACCCTGTCCCAAGGGCCAATTATGTGTGGATGAAGATGCTCCTAGTAATGTAATAGCTGGTCATCAATTCACCTATGTTATCAGTGAAGTTTCACAACCCAGGTAAGCTGTTTTGTCTAAAAAAAAAACAAAACATTTGGTGTGATTTTCTAATTTTAATTTAACATCTTGCCAATTTGGCAACGTTTCTTAAGGGTCATTTAAAGGGGTCACTAGTCTTGTAATTTTCACTTTTTCCTTTTGTTCAATATCTATTTGGGGTGTATTTTTGTTTGTTTTGTATAAAACTACAAGTACACATATACACGTGTCCATCTGAAATAAGAAATCACTGCAAATCTTTTAGATAAGATACGGAAAATCGTCTGTATATGTTTCAGGGAAATGCTTAATTTTATTTTCTTATTTTCCCTTTATTTTTATTGTATTTATTTGTATTTTGCGATAAAGTGAAGAAATTAAATATGTCCAATTTAAATACGAACAATTTTGAAACTAGATAATGTTTATAATGTTTATTTTATTTTTCAAAAATCAATTAATAAAATTTATAATCTTAACAGATTATGATTCTAATCTTTTTTATAGTCTTTTAATACGATATAAAGACAATCTATTTTGACCAAAGTTGGCAACCAATACCATTTTAATACCGCTATCCATTTCAAAACCCTTCCAAATTGATAACCAAAACACTAATATAAATATAGTATAAATATTATATATATATATAGTATATATATATATATATATATATATATATATATATATATATATATATATATATAGTATAAATATGTTAGCCTTTACAGAACACGTATTTTTGCATTTTTGGAGGAGTTACTGACTTTGCCGTTTAAGTCGAGAAGTAAAAATATAATTTTTTTTTAAATACAAAATATTCAAATTTGTAATTAATTTAACTTTAATGGATTTTTGTTTACCTATTTTACATTGCTGTTGCTTTAAAGCAGCACGTACTTTTAAGACCCGATAAATTGAAATTGAAATTTGAGAGCTATTTAATTATGCAGTAAAAATCATCTTGGATATAAAATTTTAAGTTGTTGTTCCAGGGTTGCCATGTATATTTTTTAATTAATTTATTTTTGAAAGTTTTTAAGTACGTTTTTGAAATATTATTTAAATATAGAAAAGTTATGGACAAGCTAGAAATTTATTTTGATTGAGAAAAAACTTTTGTGCAGTATCTTCTTTCTATGTAAAATTAATAGATCGGATCAAGAAATTCCCGAATTTATTTTTTTTATTTTTTATGTAAATAATAAGATATTTTCTTTCAAAAGGCGAAAAAGTTTAAAAAATCGTGCAGTTATGGTAAAATTTTCAAAAAATGTATTAAAAATAGCAAATTTTTAAAAAATAAATTCCCAAAAATCTTGAGTCTGATTGATAAAATTTTCTACACTTGTTTGATGGTATTTTGTATAAGCAATAAACAAACATTTAAATTTAGTTAAAATCTTTATCCATTAATTGCACACAAGGCGTCAAAATTTGAAGTTTAATTATGTATACCATCACAAGAGATTGCAATAAAAGTACAAAAGCAACAAAAAATGATTATTGGGAAACCAATACATCTTTCTACGAAATTTCATCAAAAATTTTCATGTGATCGATGAGTGGTATAACATGGGTTAATAATTTTTTTTTTTTGCAAATGCTAAATATTTAATATACCTATATGACGCACGGGAATTAAAAATGAAAATTGTTTTATATGGGCCAAAAAACCGAACCACACCCAAAATATTAAGTATGTCAAACTTCGTTATAAGATCCGGGTAATAAAATTTGTGATAGGTGCATTGTAGTAATTTTTGGTATAAAAATAAAGAAATAAGTTAATTTTTCGCTCGAAAAAAAAACTGGAATTTTTTGTTCGCATTAAACAGAATAGAATTCCGTAAAAAGAAAAGTTTTATTTTTATTTTTGACCACTAAAATATTTTTCGAATATAAACACTAAAATCGTACGGACTGAAAAAAACCATTTTTGCAATCAGGTGAATCTAAAAAAGTTTGCCTTTTAAATTAGTCACTAATTCTAGAACATGCACGTATAATTTACTATAGATTTCTAAAAGTATAGTAGGTGAGGGTAGTCGACGTGCAAATCAACCTTTATTTACTCCTTTTTTAGAAAACTTTTAGAAAAAGATAAAAGACGTTAAATTAAATAAAAAGCCAATTTACCACTTGAAAGTGTATTTTTGGTATGAGTGAGGCAATGGAGGAAGGATAAGTATAGGGATTTCATAGTAAGCAGCGACCAAATAAAATAATAAACAGATTACAAAGCTTCGGTAAATATGAGAAAATTGAGCAAATTTCACAGATTTTAAAGCAAATTTTTCTCCTTTCTGCAAAAATTTCCCTAAAATGTTCTAACATATAATTAGACTTGCCAAAAAATCAATTGGTCTTGCGAATAAAAACAATTAGAATTGCAAAAAAAAAAAATTTTAGTTTTGAAATCATTTTGTGGGGGGGTGGACCAGAGGGCACTGAAATTGTGAAAATATTTCTGAGGTGAGAAACATACTTGGAGTGAAAACAATTTTCGTGATGAAAAAATTTGAGGAAAAAAAAAAAAACAAATTTTGTGATAAAAAAAAAATTTGAGGTTAACATAAAATATTATTCACCTCCAGGCGTCTGCTACAAAAATATGCTAATAAAAAATTGTGCTAAAATAACCATATCTGTTTGGAAAATATAGAGATACCCGACAGTTTTTAAAACATCTATAACATGAAAACAAAGCGGAAGCCCAGCTCGCAGCTCAAAGTAACCGAAATTTTTGATGTTGCCTGGCGTTCTAGCACCCAACTATATTTATAAACATTTTTATTTTTGATAAATGAATGGTATTAATAGCATTAAAGATCATATAATAATATTCTTTTTATAAATTGTTCTTTTTTTATTATTATTATTATTTTTATTAGTAAATTATAGAGAATACAAATTGAAAAAACGTCAGGATAACAGATCAACAATACTTAAAAACTTCTTTACCTTAAACACAACGATACAGTGAAAAGTATAATTCAAAAATATTATGTAATCATAAACTATAAACATAGATTATGTTGTAGATTTAATATTGATTGTTATTGGATACTTTAAGAATTAAAGTTCATAACAAAAACTGTAAAAAATAGAAGATAAATATAAATTGTTAAATTTCGTTGATGGTAGTCTAATTGTGTGTTGTTTTCGGGTTTGTTAATTTATTTCCAAACTCTTAATATTAAATAGACAATCATCAAAGCATTAACCCAACCAGGGCATGGATAGTGAAGTGGGTTGTGCAGCGTCAACCGAAAATACTAAGTATTCTATCCTTATGGCTATGTTGTATTTTTTTGAAATTTTTTTCTCTATAATTTACTAATAATAACAAAATTTCATGTTTCTTTGCAATAAAAAAAAAAAACAAATTATAAAAAGAATATGATTATATGATCTAAAATCCTATTAATACCATTCATTAACCAAAATAACCGACCAATAAAACATAAAAACTTCTTTATATTTTTATTTTTTTATAAAACATTTTTATTTTATTTTTTTGTTTAAATCGATTACTTCTTAATGCATTCCCCGGTATTTTAAATCAATTTTCATACTTATCATCGTGAGCAAATTTCTGTTGTTTTGAGTAGTTAGTCAATGAACTAGTTATTATATTGAACTCAAGGGGACCTAAATAGATGTAGAGCGAGGCACATAACATAAAAATGCATTTTTGAAATCCAGAGGAAATTTCCTATTATTTGAGTACCCACACTTATATGTTACTGTAAATACCGGTTTTTTGGGCTTGGGGCCCCACAGGCCCCGGCCCAGATAGGGTCATATGTATTTTTTTTATAAACGCCGGTTAAACTGCATTTTAGCTGTTTTTGTTTACAATTCTTAAGAAACAGCTGCAATTTAGCTTAACAACTTCAACTTTTTTGTATAAATAGGAATCTTTAGTTTTTATATTGACGTGTCTTACTGTGAACAGCTTATAAGAAATATTTGTGCAATCAATCAACATTTTACTAGCAGATATTTTTAAACAAATGAATCTTTAACAATAGCAGATAATCAATTGTACACAAAAATAAACAGCTTTTATATATAGGCGAAGTTTTTATTAAAAAAACATTTCTTGGCTTTTTTGCTCGCCATAAAAGTTGCCGTAAACATCATTGTTATTTCCTGTTTTTCAAAATGGAGTAAAACATATAATTTTTTTTTAATTGCAAATTAAATTAGTGATTTGAAATTAATTTCATTGGAAAGATAAATTTTTGCCATTTTTATTTGAATATAATTTTTTGTATTTTGTGCGCGATTATGTCGAATGTATTCCAATCGGGAGGTACAATTTTCAATTACTTTTATGGGACCGTATAACGGATATAAAGCGGGGTATGTTGTCTTCCAAACCGTCAATAGTCTCTGGCTTATCGGCATCGGCTAACGATTTCAAGGCGATTCAAAAAAGTTTCACAATTGCTACATTACAGTTGTTTCTGTAGTCATCAGTAGTCGTTGTTTTCAACTGTAACAAAAAAAAATGTTTCCAAAAAGTTTTCCAAAAATTTTCGTAGTAAAAATTTGTCAGTTATTTGTACGACATTGTTAGTTTCAATAGACATGCGATGATGCTACGTTATAATAACGTTATACAATAGTTTCTTCAGTACGCACTTTACGAAGTCTCGGAGAATGTAATCATTTAGGGTAAACGCGGTGAGAAATCGGTTCATTTTTAAATTAATTAAATTACTCTGATGGACGACAATACAACGTACCTAATGCGCAATGTGTTTCACGAACAATTTGTGTTGTTTAGGCATCAGTCTCTTTATAATAAAATGGCAAACCTAACTTAAAATTCTATACCTAAAAAACATCCTATACAAGCCTATATGACACTTGCGATGTTCAAGTTTTTAAAATGTTCAAATTTTTTAAAGAAAAATAAAAAAAAATAAATAAACCTACAAAATATTAAATCAATTTGTACTTTATAAACTGTAATGTTTATAATAATACGTTTTTAATAAAGAAAAAAACATCATACGATAATATTTACTTTGCAGTCAATTGTAATCACCAAAATTTTTTTATAATCTTTACAGATTTTGGTATGTTGCTATGGTCGCTTGTTATCGTAATCGCACAACATGTAAATGGCATGCCTATGATACACTAACAGCTCCGGCATCATTTTTAAATAATAGCATTTCAGAAGTACACTATGACATTCATGTAGTAAATGGACACCCAAATAATTCAGCTGCCCATCCTTTAACTTATGAATTTTCATTTGATCAACAAAATCTATTAGAAATGTATTTAATATTTTTACTAGTTTACATTATACTCCTCCCAATGCAAATATATGCGGTACGACATCAAAAACATCCAGTGACAAAACTATTCACGCTGAGTTTATTAAGTGAATTTATAAGTTTAGTTTTGATTACAGCACATTTAATAAAATTTGCCAGTAATGGAGTAGGATTGCCAAATCTGCAAACATCAGGTGATATTTTAGATATATTTAGTAGGGTAAGTTTAAAAGCCAGAAAATATTTAAATTCATTTATGTTTAAACAAAACTATCTATTTAACATTATTCATTTAGACCACATTTATGTTAATTTTATTGTTATTGGCCAAGGGTTGGGCCGTAACACGTCAGCAAATTAGCCGTACTGGTTGGATTATATTAATGAGTATATGGGTACCATATTGTGCTTTTCATGTGTTCCTTTACTATTGGAATAGAGTGAGTTTTAAATGAAACTTTAATAAAAGACAATTATTTAAAGCTATTTTTATTTTAGACGGAAGTTGATATTATTTCTGATGTAGATGAATATCAAACATGGCCTGGTTGGATTGTTTTAATATTACGGTAAGTTTAGAGAGTTTATCAGGAATATAAGCAAAATTTGTCAAAGAATACAAAAATTCTGATTAAAAATGTTCATTCTAATTTTAGCACAACGTTTATGTTATGGTTTTTATATGAACTACGAAATGCCATGAAATATGAACATTCAACAAAAAAGTTAGATTTCCTATTACACTTAGGAGCTTCAAGTCTTGTTTGGTTTATATATTTACCCATCGTGGCTATAGTAGCCTTACAAGTCAGTCCCATGTGGCGCTATAAATTACTACTGGGTATAACTAATTCGGCAGATTGTTTGGCTTATTGCGTTATGACCGGTTTACTATGGCCAAATAGATCTGGACAATATTTACTTTTGACTGGTACAAAATATGCAGGTAAGTTGAATATACACCTAATACTTAAAAAAGCATACTTCTTTATAGATTTTTTATTTAAGGTATGGATGAATTAGATGAATTTAATGAGGCTCCTCATATAGTCAGAGAACGAGAAAGACGACAAAATTCTATAGATAACAATATTATTGTTGTTACAAATCCTAACACTAATAGACCTATTTTACCAAATGGCGATGCCTGCACAGATCTTTTAGAAGCTGAGGATTTAGGTGCCGAACTTTTAACAGATTTAAATAAAAACAGTCATATTGTGGCATAACAAATTTTTGGTTAACTCAATTATGTCTCAACACAAAGAAAAAAAGTTTTTATATTAATGTGCGCAATTACTACATAGTGCTTATGATGTTTTATTTTTTTTATTAAGTAATACCAACAAACAACCAATCAATACAAAAAAATATTATTTTTTTTTGTAAGGAACAGCATTGCCAAATGCTAAATAACGTGATAATCTTGTTTATACCTACAAAAGTTTTTTCCCATTTTTTTAAATATTGTATACTTGTATCACCTTATAATAAGCAACGAATTAATTATGTTATATTAATCTTTATTACATACAAAACTGTGTATAAAGTATTATAAATATTTGTGTATTTAGTTAACAACTTATTATTTTTCCCTTTCCATTTATTTCATTATTATAAATATTGCATGCCATTTTTTGTGATTTATTATTGAAATTAAAAAACAAAAAAAGATTTATTACTAATACATATAGTCTTATTATAATTTTGTAGTTAAGAAAATATCAAATATGTTTGCAACATATTAGTTTTTAATGTACATTATTTATAAGATCTTTAAGATATTTTAAACAAAAATTATATAGAGATTCGTAATATTTAGTTATTTCATAAAATATTTTAAAAGCAAAAAATATATATATATATACACTAAGGTCATGTGAAAAAA
The DNA here is from genome assembly GCA_949748255.1 of Eustalomyia histrio. Classification (NCBI taxonomy): domain Eukaryota; kingdom Metazoa; phylum Arthropoda; class Insecta; order Diptera; family Anthomyiidae; genus Eustalomyia; species Eustalomyia histrio. Next base: position 95,300,136 of record OX456527.1, on the reverse strand, counting down.
ATGTATAAACAAATTAAATTTCATTTATTTTTTATTTTAAGTGACTTCAAGTATAAGATGTCTGCAATACAAATTCATTTTAGCAGGTGCATATTCAATTGGACTTCAAAAAATAATTAAAAAAATATCAAATTGTTAACTATTTTAAAGTAATTGTAAATAAAAAGAAAAAATATCGTGAACTCCTCGCGTGTGGATTCATCTTTTAAAAACTAAACATGTAGTTTAACGGTAAATATATTTATTTTAAATAAAGTAATTTATAAAAATATATACAGAGAAATACGTCATTTTAGGCATTCCAGAAAATTCTTAAAAATATGAAAATATACATACATATTTTAAAGAAAAGTTTCAATTTTTTTTAAATGTAATTTGAAATAAAAAGAAAAAAAATGCATATGGAGTTTTTTCGAAATACAAACTTTTTATATCTAGTAAGGATTTAAATATACTTTATAAATGTAAATCATAGTCAATTGGGTTTCATATGAAAAAGTTTTACAAAAACTTGAATGACCTTAAATTGTTGTATAAAATTTTCACGCCAAATTTATTATCGTGAAAAATATTTTATTTAAAGAGTTTATCAATTTATTTAAGTGAAATCCAAACAACGTGCTATACTTGAGCTAAATTTGGGGCGTACTTTTAAGTTTAGTAATTTAAGCTGCAAGCGCTAATTTTTGTATGTAGTATGTGGTCAAATAATTATTATATTTTACAGGTTTTCAAATTATAAAATTGTTTTTGCTTAATTAAGCATTTTCGGGATTCATCTTTTTAAAAGGAAGCAGGTATTTAAAAAAAACTTATATTTTTAAGGTATTGAAGCTAATTCATATATTGTGAAATGGAAGGATTTATTTATTACTCTTAAAGGTAATTTTTATATATAGAGAGGTAAATAGAAATAAATAGAAAATATATCCTAAACTGAAAAAATGACTTGAAATTACCTTGAATTCGTATTAAACAAGATTTCAACAAGAAGAACCAATTTTTTTGAAATAGATAATTGAGCGATTTGCTGACCAGTAAAAATAGTTCTTTAAAAATCCTTATGAGATTTTTATATCGTAGGTCATTTTTGCATAATCACATTTCCATGTAAAAGAAAACTGCGAAATACTCCTGAAACTGATAATAGTTTTTTATTTTTCCAAAATAAAAAAACAACTGTAATTACAGTTAAAAACAACTGTCATGTAGTAACTGACAAACCTTTTATAGTGCAAGATTACTTATACTTTCATTTTATTAACACATAAGTTAAACAGTCTTATTAAACTTTAATAACAGATTGTATAAAATACATTAAATTTTTTGCTATTGCTGCTAACATCGCTATACTAGTATTATTTTTTATATAAAACAAACCACAAATACTTAATTTAAATTCACAATATTGTATATGCAACATTAATGTTTCCAACTAAAATGATAGGAGAAAAAAAATTCAATAAATTTAATTCCAGCATATTAAGATCTTTAATCCTTACCATTATTTCCAATTCATCTCTGTAAAATAATTTTCGATTTTCCATTGAAGCGTAGATGCATATAGTGTAAACTTTAAGACCCATGATTTTAAAATTTTCAATCAACGATTCGCATATATTAAAAAATATCATATTATTACCTACATTACATACTATTATAAATAAATAAAATAAAAAATGAAATAATTCAAATCTCTCCAAATCGATAATATAAATGAGTAAAAAAAATATTAAAGTTATCAAATTTAAAAAAGTACACAATAAAAAAATTAATATTTGAAATTGATATATACTTATAAGTTCTTCTCCCAACTTTCTGATTATTTTCTCTTGTCTAGATATAAACTCAATATCTTCACATAATTTAAGTCTCCACTTTTTATACATTTCCTTTCTAACTTCTGAAATTGTATTAAATTTTTGCAGACGATTCATTAATTTTACATCTTTTTCAATTTTATTTAATTGTTGTATTAACATCTTAATACACATATTTATAAGTATTAGACCGGCATAAACATTTATTTCAACAAATATTGCCACTGATCGCAAAAGACTTATATATGTATAAGATGCTGAAAAAGAACTACGATTTACTACAATACAGTTATATTCATTTATACGATCAAAAAGATATAAATAAATAACAACAAGTTTACATAATAAAAAAATAAGTTTTCTTAACAACATATTACGAGTTTCCATAACAATATTATAATTTTCCGTTATATTTATATCAGTTAAATAGTAATTTAATATGGTTTGATAACTATTAAACAATTTGCATATACGCTTCCTCTTAAGCCAAGGTTCAAATGTAATTACAATTAAAAAGTAATAGATAAAATCTTTAAAATATTGAAAAAACACCACAGGGTTCATCTTTTCACAATATAATAATAGTTTTATATTTAGCATTATTGAAAATGGAAAATACAATATTGAAAATATATTCAAGGTAGCACTAAATATTATAGTGGGCCAATGATACAACTGATATTTTTTTGATTTACAATCATAGTGAAGATTTGTTAAGCCCGCAGCTAGATTTAAATAGTGATAAATGCGTATTGCAATTGACATGAAAAAGGTTTTATTTTTTAAATAAAATAAAAAAAAAATTTAATTAAAATTTTAAAATATTTAAAAGTAAAATACTTAAATAATTTTGAAAATCTTGTATGTAATATTACGAGTATTATAATTTTTTTTATTTAAAATATCGATCGCAATTTATACCCTTAACAAATGCATTTAATTTTTATTCTCAATAAAATTCTGTTCAAATGATCTTAACAAATTTATTTTTAATTTTTACAAAATTTTTGTAAATGATTATTGTATGCATTTAACATATGTTTTTAAAATTGCACTGTCTTTTTTCTAGATTTTTTTAGAAATTGTTATTTGGTTATACAGCAGTTTGTATATTTATTTTTTATTCTATTTGATGTAATTTTTAGTTGAGAAATTTAACTTAAACTGATTGAATGTTTAAATTATTTTTTCCACAAAATGAGTTGCATTTTTTAAACGTGTTTACACAATTCCCAATAGAGGTATTTATGGTAATTTTGTGTTAAGTCGTAGTTTGGTTATCCTTTTTCAAGTTAAAAAATGTCATGTTAATAAATATTTAAATGAAATATGATTTTAGTGGTTGTACAGTCATGCAATTTCGACAGTTAAAATGGCAACAAAAGTATTTGCCCTTTAAAATAAAAAAATTATAATTATTATTAACTGTTTTAAAGAACTAAAAACTGCAGTAAAAATACATATTTTTCGTAAAAATAACTAACAAATTCTTACTACATATTATTTTGAGAACAAAATTGTAAACGGTATTTAAATACTAAAATTTGTGTTTAAATGCTAAGAATGTTCTCAAGAAACAATTTTGCTGGAATTAGAGACAAAATCAAGTTTTATTCAAGTCATATTTTCCAATTTCAAGCCTTGATTTATACTTTAATTATATACTTTAATTCAATAGCATATTCCAGCAAAACGGACACTGGAATTCAAGTCGAACATTACAATCGAAATATACTTTAATTCAAGCATTGAATCACAGTTCAATTCAAGTTCATACAACATAATTATCACACTTGTTTTCAAGCCCTAACTTCAAGCTAAAACAAAGCCATAAAAACACGATAATGATTGGTTTTGGTAAAATTTATTAACTCTTTTTAACATACATACATGGCACTGCTAGCTCCAAACATTTTTTCTCAAGTTGGTATAACTGTCCTGAGAACACATGCAAAGTTGCGAGTCATTCTGTCAATTCTTTCTTTGTTTGCAAGCCATTTGAAGTAGACGTGTCATTAATTTTTTTTAATATGGAAAAAATTGAAAATATTTCAGTCATTAGATTCTTTTTGAAGGGTTTAAAAGCAAAGGAAATTTATGAACAATTGTTAGAAGTGTATAGGGAGTCCTCACCTTCAAAACGCACCGTTGAATTTTGGGCTGGTGAATTTAAACGTGGTCGTACCAGCCTTGAAGACGATCCACGCGAAGGACGACCAAAAACTGCAACCACAGCAGAAATCATTGAGCAGGTACATAATATGGTTAGTGAAGATCCAAGTTTGACTAAGCGTAAAATTGCTAATGCCTCTCAGACGAACGAGTACTCCATATTTTACATGAAGAATTACGTATGAAAAAACTGTTTGGAAAGTTAGTGCCGCACACATTAACAATTCAACAAAAATTGGATCGAAAACAAATTTCTCAGCGTAATTTGGAGTGTTTTCTTGCGTCGTTTTATAACTATGGATGAGACTTGGATCTACCACCATGATCCTAAATTGAAACAAGAACGTTTACAGTGGACTGAAGCTGGTTGTTCAGCTCCAAAGCAGGTGAAGTCACAACGATCAGCAAAGAAGGTTATGGCATCAGTTTTTTTTGGATGCAAAAGGAATTTTGTTGATTGATTATCTTCAGAAAGGTAAAACAATCAACTCTGAATATTATTGCAGCCTTTTGGATCAGCTGGATGAAAAAATTTGTGAGAAAAGACCTGGTTTAAAGAAGAAAAAAATCATTTTTCATCAAGACAATGCACCTGCTCACAAAAGTGTTTTGACGATGGCTAAATTCAAAGAATTAAAGTACGAATTGCTTGAACATCCACCGTATTCACCAGATTTGGCTCCCAGTGACTACTATCTCTTCAGAAATCTCAAACAATTCCTTCGTGGAAAGCATTTTTCGTCGAATGAAGAGGCCATAGCAGCCGTAGACGGTTATTTTGCAGAGCTTCCGGAAAACCATTATAAGGATGGGATAAAATTATTGGAAGATCATTGGAACAAGTGTATTGAGCTTCTAGGAGATTATATTGAATAAAAAAATATATTTCGTAACAAAAACAGTATTTTTTTCATTTCGAGCGCAGGAACTTTCAACCAACCTGTACCTTTTCGTGAAAATCCATGGAAGAAATTCAAATTAAATAAAAATAAACGAAAAGCATAAAACAAATTATTTGTATTTGTATGAACTTAATTTTGACTGTAAAATCTTTTAAAATAAAGCTCAATACAAGCAATATTTAAAGCACTTGAGTTTTTAACTTTTTAATGTTTATTGGGTATTAATACTACAAAATATAAACTCAAGAAAATTTTTATATTTTAAATAACTAAAAAAAATTAACAGTTTATATGAACAAGATTAGTTAACTCGAAGATTTTTGCATTATCTCTTGTATTCTCTTGAGATTTTCCATACAAATTATGTGTTAACCTTTAACTATGGAGGCAAAATTTACGACCAACTACACAATTATGTAAAGGGGTACAATAATTCTTCAGGTTCCCTCATCATGCTGGTGTCATTCAAGTGGAGATTTCGGCTTTCAGGGAAGCTAACAGACTCTTGTATGTGGTTTGAGGATCGGGTTGAACCGTGGATATATTAGGCACTGAACTCGCACATTACATTTTCTATTTTCGTCGTTTAGTGTAGACAAGAACTGATGTTAGGCTAAGTTTCCAGACTTTTGTTACGTTTTTATGAGTATCCGGCCACCGGGACTTTTGCGCTTATGAGAGGGAGACGAGTTAACAAAAGCAGGGTCAGCCTTAAATGTCTCCACAGCGATGTCAGACGCTATACCGCTGGGAGCCAAGGAAAGGATCTTCTAGTGCTACCTGCGGAAGGCGAAGGTCAGATGGCGTGGACTCAATTATAACTAAATCTCATACTAAAACTCTTCTAAGTAAAAGTAGGAGCGATGTTTCAAGACCGATGTGCTGTAGCTGTTGCATAACGGGTGAGGAAGAGACGATATAATGAAGCATTTGTCAGTGATGTTGGACGTAGGGTGATCTTATACGTTTTATCAATCTTTCGGGATAGGTCTAGTTCTCCTAATACCAGCTCACTACGGGAAGTGGTCTCTTTTAAAACAGTCGATTTTTTAATCTACTTGATGCTTACGTGGGCGTGAGCTGCAACTTGACCCAACCAACCAAGGTTTGAACGATGTGTTTTCGACTTAAGTATATCCTTAGGTATATCCTTAATCCTCAAAACCTTAAAAAACACAAAAATGTGTTTTAGGTGTAAACTACGAGGGCTGGCCGATATGTTCGTGACTTTTTGGATTTTCCGCTTCTTAACTGAAGGGGCTCGTGTCAACAGGCATCTGTCAGTTGACGTCTGTCAATATTTGAACAAGCTTTGTTTTTGACAGCTATTGATAGCAGACTAACGCGTGATTTAGGCAGAAAATTGAAAAAAGTGAATTTCACTATTTTTTTTGGTAAAAACATCACTCAATCCAATGCTGAGCTTTATAAATACTATGGGAATTATACACCATCATTTTCAATGGTAAAAAAGTGGTCGTAAAAGCACGGAAGATGCCGAACATTCTGGACGCCAGTTGAGGTCTCTATACCCGAAACAATTGAAAAAATTCACGATATGGTGTTGGCCGATGAGAGATTGACATTGCGATAGATTGTGGAAGCCATAGGCATCTCACATGGCTCAGTGGTTTCAATTTTGAATGATTACCTGGGTATGAGAAAGCTTTCCGCAAGATGGGTTTTGCGTTTGCTCACAATCCACCGCAAGCGCATGTGTAGTTTCCAAATCAAAAATCCATGAATTAGGCTACGAATTGCTCCCTCGTGCGCCCTATTCTCCAGATTTAGCCAAGAGTGACTATTTTTTGCTTGCAAAACAAGAAGAAATGGCTCGGCGGAAAGAGATTTGACTCCAACGATGAAAATCATCTCACAAACAAATACCTATTTTGATGACGTCGCTAAATCTGATTTTTTGGAAAAAAGAAAATTGAAAAAAAAAACGTTGGACAAAGTGTACAGAGCTTAAATGAGTGTCTATGAACACTACACAGAAAAAAGTATCACAAAACTTCAAGTAATTAAAAATATTTGTTAAAATTCAAATTCGATTTCTAACAATTTGTTGGTTGAAATGTTGAATTATTATTTTTCATGTAAAAATTTTTTGAAAATTAAAATCAAAGTTACAAAAAATAAAAAAAGTTTTTTTTGTATTTACAAAAATATTCTATGCAAGATGTTCAATATTAAAAACAGAATTTTGTAATTTTGTTCTTTGTATGAACACTAACTGTTTATATATTTGTAACTTTAATCATTTAAATATAGATTTGTTTTAAATACTTAACGTTGATGGGTAAGACCGAAAATACAGTTTAGTTTAATGTTTTTTAGATATTTTTGCCAACAAAGTACTATATTCGAATTAACCGAAACTCGTGTTCTTAGTGTCAGTTAGCCAGTTTTTTATTTAAATATAAATATTTTAATTATTCTAACTACCATTGACAACAGGACAACAAATTCGCTTAATTATAGGAAAAAATAGCTACTCCAGTCAGTAATAGTTATTAATTAATAGTTTTTAGTTAAGCCTGTTAAAAATAACACCTTGTTCAACTTTTAAGCGAAATTATTTAGTACCCAGCAAAACTTTAGTAATGGGTGCGATATTCTCATGCGTTACCTGGTAATGATAGCTCGTTACCTTTTTCATTATTTGCAAGCATAATGTAATAAGTTACTGATTATTGATTACGTAATATATGATTTTTAAATGTAAAGTTATAATTGAAATATTTTTGAAAATTTATTTTTAGATTCATTACATTGTGTTTTTTTTGTAAGCGACAGGGTAATGTATGTTTGTTTTGACAACACTAGCAAAAAAAAACGAAGCGCAACAATTTATTTAAGCTTAAAGCAAGCAAATACTATATGCGTCGATAGTTCAGTGGGTAGAGTTCTTGGCTGGCAACCAGAGTTCCCTGGTTCGATTCCCATCATTACCACATTATTTTTAATAACTTTAAAAATATTTGTAATAACTTTTTTTTTAATAAAAATTCTTCCTTTTTAAAAATCTATTTTAGACACATTTCTTTTTCCATTCTCGTAACCATATTAGTAACCTCTTACTTTATCACCTCTAAAGTAATGGGCATATACATTACTTTGAGGCTCATCGTTTGTAAAACTCATCAGTGAAGTAAGGTGAAAAGTAATCCTTTGGCCCCTATGGCTACACATTACTTTACACATTATTTGGTATTGTGTGGTTTTGCTGGGTAGTATAGATATGTACGTTCTGGATCAGAGGAGGATTGTTTCTATGAAGTGAAGAAGATTGTAAGTTTTTTTTTTAACGATTTTTGTACATTCTTTAAATTCTTTTATTCGAGTACTTTTTTATATCTTGACAACCTTTTCAATTTTTCAGTTAAACTACTAGAAATTAAATCGTACATACCTAATATGTGTTAGGTCTAGAAGACAAAACTTTTTCACACACCGAATATAATTATAGCAGGTGGATTATATATTTGTAGTAAAAGGATTTTATATTTAAACGAAGTGGATTGCAATTATTGTAATTTTATAGTAAGAGGAATGTTTATAGCATGTGGACTGCAAATTAAAATAAAGTAAATTACCAATTGCAAAAAATGTGGATATTACTTTTATAGCAAAAGGACAAATTATAGAAATTAGATTGCAAGTTTATAGGAAGTATATTTTATATTGCAGAAAGTAGGGTGGGCTTTTATAGTAACAGGACTATTTATAGTACATTTATAGCTTATGGATTGCATTTTTGTACTAAGAAAATTATTTATAGCAAATTTATAGTAAGTTTATAGGACATTTATAGCATATGGATTGTATTTTTGTACTAAGAAAATAATTTATAGCAAATTTATAGTGAGTAAATTTATAGCTTGTATACATGAATAAATATATGTACCCATGTTTTTAGTACATGGGTTGCATGCAGGGTATTTTGCCCTTTTTTGGTTTAAAAATATGTTTTCGTTAAAAAATGTGTAATATATGGATTGTAATTTTACAGAAATTTAACGATTTGTTTGACTTCCTGGGTTAAAACAGGGTGTAAATAATAATTTTAACTTGGTCAATATTTTTGTAATTCGTCAATATTTGTAAAAGTTAAAAGATTCGACGAGGTGATCGATTTAGACAGAATTTGGCGTAGGCTGTATTAAAAGCGGGTGGACTAACAGACATTATTCTGAACTTTTTGAAATGACAACTTTTGTAGAAATTATACACTCAAAGTAAATCAACCGGTTTTGCAGTTTAGGAGAGAAACTAAAAAAATAGGAGAAAGAAAGAAGAACTAAAATAGAGAAATAGTTTTCTATTTGAGCATTTGTAAAAGTCATACGGCATTCGTCACTGGGGGCCATATTGTTGTTTTACATAAATTATAAAGAACCCCAACCCAATAAACATTGAAAAGTTAAAAATTCAAGTCCTTTAAATATTTATTGTATTATGCTTTATTTTAAGTGTTTTTTTTACAGTCAAAATGAAGTTCATGCGATTAAAAAGAATTTGTTGAAACAAATTTGTGTTTATTGTCAATATTTTTATTTTTGCTAATTTTAGTAACACATGTCTGCTGACATTTAGTACAATGAAATTTGTAGAAAAATTAGCTGCTGCTACTAAATTTTAGTAAACTTTTTGTAAAGTGGAAATTAAAATTCTGTTTGCTAAGATCAGTAAAAAAATTTACTAAATATTATTAGTATTATTACAAATTTTATTTTTTCATCTTTTTTTATCGAGTACAAAAATTTTTTTATTTTATTGATTTTTTTCAAAAAATATTTTAGACAAAATTAAAAAAAAAATAAAAATTGTAAAAACATAAACGAATTTATCATTTTATTTTAATTTCTTTTTGAAAAATAATTTAGTGATTTTTTTTACTTTAAAGGTCAAATTTTAATTTTTTTAAGTCTGATTTCTAAAACCAAAAAAACTTTTTAACATTAATAGGCAATTTAAGTTTGTAGGTGTAAGTTTTAATCAGAAATAATATTTCGTTCAATATCCACTTTTTCCAAAAATTTGTAAAATGATTTCTAAAATAAGCAACAAAAATTTGTAAATATTTTTTAAAAATTCTGTAATTTGTAAAATGTAAATAGCAAAAAGATTTGCTAAATAATAATTTTTTTACTAAAAATCGGTACATAAATGGTAAAGCGGGATTAAAAACCATTTAAAATTTTTTCTACTGACTTTTTTTCTGAGTATAGGTCACATTTATTCGGAGCTAATCTCTGTCTTTACATTATCTATTTTTCTAATTTCAGAAAGATTCTACAAATAAACCAAATATACAAACAACTAAAATTATAAAAATGTGTGTATGTTAAAAAGAGAACGCGAAAATTAGGGCTTGAAAACAAATGTTATTATTATGTTGTTTGAACTTGAATTGAACTGTGATTCAAGGCTTGAATTAAAATATATTCTCACTGTAATGTTCGACTTGAATTCCAGTGTCCGTTTTGCTCGAATATGCTATTGATTTAAAGTCTAATTAAAGCATACATCAAGGCTTGAAATTGGAAAACAAGACTTGAATAAAAATATTTATTCGGAAACATTTAAAAAAATGGACAATTACAAACTAAATCATCGTTGTTAGAAATTATTTTGAACCTGATACATTGACAAAAGATGATTTAGCAAATAAAGAAAATTCATGGTCGGTCCACGAATCCACGTTTAAGGTAAATATTAAATATTTTTCTCCTCGTAAAAAATATGACAAAATATATTGTTATTTAGCACAAGCTACTATACACTCATCAAAAAAAGTGTGTAATGCAACAGAAAATTTTGCTGTTATTGCGAGAAATTTTGCTAATTTGAGCCCAGCGGTATTTGTTTGCTAGTCTTAGCAAAAATTAGTAGCCGCTACTAAATTTTAGTAAACTTTTTGTAAAGTGTAATTTAAAATCAGTTTGCTAAAATCAGAAAAAAAATTTACTAAATATTAATACTAGTACAATCAAATATGTATACAAAATTAGTAAGCGCAACTAAATTTTAGTAAATTGCTGTAAACTAAATGAATTAAAAATTAAAAAAAATCCAAAGGCTTAAAAAATAGTAAAAACATAAACGAATTTATCATTTAAGGGCTGATTTTCAAAACTAAAAAGTTTTTACCTAAGTTTCAATTATTAGAAATAACATTTCCTTCAATTCTACTTTAAAATTAGTAGTTTTTTTTTGCTCATTTTTCAAAAATTTGTAAAATGATTTCTGAAGTAAGCAACACAAATTTGTAAATATTCTGTAAAAATTCTGTAATTTGTAAAATGTAAATTGCAAAAAAAAACTTACTAAATAATAATATTTTTTACTAAAATTAGTACAAAAATAGTAAAGTGGAATTGAAAACCCTTTGAAAATTTTTCTACTAACTTCTTTTTCTGAGTTTAGGGCGACTCAAATGTATTGCGAATTTTTGACAGCAATTATTTGTAAACTGTTATTGATTTTTTAATTTACTTTTTTCAGCACCGGATTTTAACAAAAGACCTGTTTTCACACGCCTACAAAATTCAATTGACACAGTAACTAAAGCCTAGAGACTATTTGCAGCGCCATGTATTTGCCGATTGGATGCTTGAAGAAGATTCCGATTTTTCCAAAAAAAATCATTATGAGCGGCGAGGTACATTTGTTTTCATATTAAATTATATATTTCGTTGTGAAAGCCAGTATTCAGTTGTACAATTAAATATTTATATTTCACAGAAATATTATTACGTTCCACAAAATTTTATAAAAAAAAATATATATTTTTAAGATTTTTCCGGTATTGAACCTGGGCATTCAGATTCATAGTTCACACTCTTGCTTACTGCACCACAACTTACTTTAGTTTACTTTGTTATATTTGCCATTTAAACTTTTGAACATTTTATTTTAATTAAAAAAAATATTTTTTGAATGTTTGCCTTTTCCGGGATTTGAACTCGGAAATTCGGAGTACTGAGCTACTTTTCTACCCACCATACCACAAACACTTATAAGTTTTAATGGCTAATTTTGAATTTAAACAATTTGTAAGGAAAACAAATATTAGTATAAAATTTGTTAATCAAATTGTTTATCAATACCAATCATTAGTGACGTCTATTATCAATACAATCTACAATTCGGGTGCTTCTACTGAAACCCTAATTAAATGATATAGTTGATCAGAATAACCGTACTTGTATTCACCACTTTTGAATGTCGACAATTTTTTAATAAATTTTATATATTGTACCAAAAATAGGATTGATTTTTAGTTTCTTTTCCCTTTTTGTAATTTCCAATACAACATTTTTGCTTTATTAATGAATTTTGGGTTATTCCAAATTAAACTAAATCCTCACAAATAAATATTTATGGTTTTGATCGAATTGCTACCAATCTTTTTTCTGGGTGTATAGTTTTAAAAGGACGGTGTCAATTGCCACACAATGTATTAAACAATGGCCCTATTGTGAACATAGTTCACAGAAAGCGTTATCTGACGAAGTCAAATGGCCGACGAGATCTTGCGACTTATCACCAACTGCGTGCTATGTGTAAGAATTATCTATGCCAAAATTCTCGAGACGTGTTTTAAATGATATACAGTCCGAAAAATATAATTTCGAGAAGTTTTGGTGTGCTTTATTTTTAGAAGAAAACCTGCGGTCTTATTGAATTACTCATAACTTTTTAATCGCTAGACCGATTTTTCTAATTTTCAATAACAAACTGCTGGGAAGATGCCCATTAATTTAGATGAAAATAAGCAACTCCACATCGCTCCGTGAACCGGGAAGACGCAAGTGGGTTTGTCTGTCTATCTGTTTGCGTTATGAAATCAGTCGCAAAATCGTTTTAAAATTACATAAGAGTCACGAATATATTATACTTTATAGGATCTTAGCTCTGTATCAATTTGGCAGCGTGGAAGGTACTTATACCACATACAATGTGACTGAAGTTTTTGAGTTAGTAAAATCTTTCTTTTTATTCTTCTACACCATTGATTGAATAACCGATTGTATAAGATACATTAAATTTAAAACAATTGTACTTAACATAGCTATACTAGTGTTATTCTTAATCTCAAATAAACCACAAATTTCTAATTTAAATTTACGATGTTGTATATGTAACAATAATGTTTCCAACTGAAATGATAAAAAAAAAATAATTACAAATATTTTGGCAATTATAAAACTTTAAATACTTACACTTCTTTCCAAAGCATCTTGATTAAATACAGCTCGATTAACTATTGAAGCATAAATATCAATTGTATATACTTTCAAAGCCATTATTTTAAAACTTCTTATCAATGTGTCGCAAATATTAAAAAATAACATATTATTACTTATATTCGTAATTAATACAAATAATAAAAATATTAATTTAACAAATTCAAGATTTTCAAAATCAGCAATTTTAATTAAGATAAAAAACATTAAAGCTATTAAACTTAAAAAAATACATAACAATAATAATAACAATTGAAATTGATAAATTTTAATAAGTTCTTCAGCCAATTTTCTTAAGTTTTTCTCATCTCTAGCAATAAGTTCAATATTTTCACTTAATTTTAATCTCCACAATTTATGAATACTTTTTCTATATTCCGTAAATTCATTCGAATTTTGTAAACGATTCATTAATCTAACTTCAATTTCGATTTTATTTAAACGTTTTATTAAAATATTAAGACACATATTAATTAATATTAAACCTATATAGACATTTATATCAACAAATATTGCCATGAGATCTAGAAAACCAAAATATATTGTAGTGGCTATAAAAAAATTATGATTTACAGCCTGACATTTAAGACCACGTATACGACCAAATATATGTATATAAAATACTAGAATTTTACAAAATGAGGAGAATAATTTTCTTATTAATAAATTACGAGTTTTCATAACAATTTCCTGATTTTCCATAATATTTACATCCGTTAAATAATATTTTAATAAATTTTGATATTTTTTATACAATTTAAATATACGTTTTCGCTTAAGCCAAGCTTCAAAAATAATTACAATAGTAGCGCTATAATTGGAAAATAATAAAAATAAATTTATAATAACTAAAGGACCTAATTCTTCACAATGTAATGCTACTTTAATATGTAATAATGAAGCAAATTGTTGAAATATTAAGGAGACTGAATTTATAGTAGCACTATATAGAATAGTAGGCCAATGATATAATTTAAATGTTTGAGTTTCAAAATTATAATGGAGATTTGTTAAACCTATGACTAGATTTAAATAATGATAAATACGATATGCCAATGACATTGATTATTATTATTATTATAAATTTTATTAAATTTTGATTATACAATTCAAGAAATATTTTTATAATTTGCAAAATAATGTGATAAATCTTTTAAATAACGGGTGACATAAAAGGATTTTTATTTTTTTAAATATTTTAGCTACAAAATATGTAAAATCAAAAAAGTTTGACGGTCACTACATGACGGTTGTTTGTGTAGCAGTCAGTAGTTGTTTTTTTTTGTGACAGTAATTACTGTTGTGTTTCTATGGAAAACTAAAAATAAACTATTATCACAGCACACAAAAAAATCTCGATGGAAAAAGGAAACTAGAAAAGTATTATAAGTTGTAACAGTTGTTTTAATAATACAATAAAATTAAGTTATTTTTATAATAAAAATATTGTTTTGGTAGTAAAATAGTATGCTTGCAGTAAACAGTTAATTTTTGTTAGTTATTCAAAAAACTTATTTGAAGTTCTTGTTTAGTTTATATTTATTATTATTGATATATATTCTTAGTTTGCTAGTTGGTAGTGTGCTAGCTTATCAGTGCAGGGGTCGTTGGTTCGATTCCCACCAGAGGCTCTGGTCTGTTTTCGCTACAACGAGCCAAAAGCCTTTGTTGCTAGTGCTCGGTTAGGGTATTAAGATATAATTTGTAATTGAATTTGTAATTTTTTAATTTTTAAAATTTTATTATATAAAATTATTATAAAAAAGTAATAACTGGAGTACCGTTAGGAATGTTTGACTTTTAGTTTTAAAAATGGAGAAGTAATTATACACCTTTTTTCAATTGAGAGAAATATATGTTGTGTTTTTTTTATTAAAAAAATTAACTAAGAAATATTTTTTTTACCAGTTTTTTGTCAGTTATTTTTGTAGTGAAAATTTGTCATTTATTTTTTACACCATTATTAGTTGTTTTTATTAATTGTTTTTCAACAGTTAAAAGTATTAAAATTTCAAGTTGTTTTAAAGGTAAATGCCTTTCTCACATTTTTAACTGCATTTACCTTGGTTTTTGCTGTGATTTTCAGTAAATTCTACCGTCAAACTTTTTTAAGTGTACATTTACATAATTTGTAAAATTTTTATTTATATATTTTCATAAGTTACTTTTAATAAAATTATTATAATCCTGCTCTGAAATGAAAAATTGAATTTTGCTATTTCGAAAAAATTTAAAATTTTATAAATATTTTTAAAAATAATTTTATACTTATTTAATTTTGCAAAGTTTTACTTTCAAATAAGATAAAAAATATATTCGAATGTTTATCACACAACAGCAAAAAATTTGGAGTGTATTCGAAGCTCCAATTTTTTGGATTTTTAAATAAAAAAATATGCTAAGTCAGTAATGTTAGATTTCAGAAATTTTAATTTTCATTATTTGTAGATTATTTTAAAAATGTTTTATAACAAAAATTGTTTGTTGAACAAAGACAATTTATGGTAGCTGTATGTTAAAATTTATATATGAAACTAAAACTATTTGTGTTAAAATATTGCATTTTATAAAACATTTCATGTTGATAGAAATCCCAGAAGATTTGCAAATTAACTTCCTAATGCGCGTGGCTGCCTTGAGGCACTGTTAACCTTTAACCCTTATTCTCCTGAGTTATGAAATCGTGCAAATTTTGAAGGACTTGTTTCCAAATAAGATTTTTATAAATTCTGTATTATCCTTACCGAATTTTTATGAATAAGTATATTCTAATGGGGTTTTCTCCTCTTCGGGAACAGTTTGCCAATGAATCGAGAGAATCATGAGAATCTCTGGTTCTACTATTATGACCTTGATCTTGCTTCTTACTCGATATATTTGAGAACTGTCCGAAGAGAAAAGTCTATTCGGAAACCTATTCATAGAGTAGATGTTGAAGCCACTATGGAGGCTCGAGTTGAGTTACTACTTTCAGAAACATGTTAAAGCATGTTTAAGACTGATGGAATCGCCTTGAATTCGATCCATTCATTAGATTTCTTAAATTCAAAACAACGGATCTAATATGTCATGCGATTTTGGAATGTTTCGCATTTTGTTTTAAAAATAATACTGTTACGGAAATTTAATTCATCAATTTCCATTCACTCGTAGAAACATAAATTCCCATATGTTAGCCCTGAAATATAAAACAGTTAAATGGCAACCCTTCACAATAACTAATGTTTATACAGTCAGGGTGTGTGTTAAATGGTTGCAAAGTATGCTTTTAGGTAAATTTTTGACAGTTTTGAGGTGAATAAAATTTCACTAGCCCATAGGGCTAGTAGAATTTTTGACATAAGGATAGAAATTTTTGAAGTTTTAAAATTTGAAAACTTCTTAAATCAAAATAAAAACAAAACAAATAAATAAATTCGATTCTTTTTCACACATAAAAATTTAATACTTTTTCACCATAGAAAAAATATTTTTTTACCATGCCACTTTGCTACTGTTTGACACACACCCTCAAACTGCAAAAGAACAATATCAAAGTTGCCAGTATACAGCGGTGATGGAAAAGTTGATACACTTGTACTTTTTTTGATAGTATTAGAAAATACCGTGATACACATTTGATAGTCTCACAAACTTTTCCCAAATAAAACTTTGTAATTCACTTATTTTAAGAATGCAGAAAAATATTTTTAAAGAATCGAACTTTATAGAAATACTATTTATTAAAACAAATACATAATTCTGAATTAATGAAAAATCTTTTTTGGGCTACTTTAAAATATGTTTCAAAAACTTCAATGAATTTTTGGACAAATTTATTTTTTTTTGGACAATTAAAAAACTGGTTATACGATTTTGAAGCATTTTTAGACAATTTTAAAATATTTTTGAATAATTTAATATAATTTTTTAACAATTTTAAAAGCTTTTTTGACAATTTGAAATAATTTTTACGCATCTTTAAAATTATTTACGATAATTTTTAAGCATTTTTAAACAATTTTAAAATTATTTTCGATAATTTAAAAAACATTTTTACACAATTTTAAAATTATTTTCAAAAATTTTGAATTAAAGCTGGAAATGGTGTAGTGTTAAATAAAATACAAAGTGCAAAAATGCACAGATTGTGTCGCCATAACTAATAAAAGTTGAAAAATATGCATTAAACAAAAATATAAAAATGATTTAATAAAAAAAATTATAAAAGGCCTTCAGAACTATTTTCACATTGAAATTTTTGACTTGAATAATCAGAAAATAATATTTTCAATAAACGCTTTAGATTCAGAATATACTATAGCTTTAGAATCTTAGAAGTAATGAAGAGTGATTTTTTTTAGATGTGCATCGGCTTTATCATAAAAAAATGATAACTGAACTTTAGGAAGCAATAAAAGAAGTCATAGCCACAGAATGACTGCCATTTTTTGCTTTTTTTTTTAGATTCAACAAAATGTGATTAGATTAATTTTTTTTTGCTTGGGTACCTAAAGTTTATATAAACTTCATCTTTAATTTAATGTGTTACTCTTTTTTGTTTAATATAAAAAAAATGTTTTTAACGTATGTTAATTTTATGTAAAAACGAATTTATATTTGTGTTCACTTTTATTTTTATGTATATTAATTTTATGCTATTTTATAGCTAAAAATAAAAAAAAATTAGTACTCTGAGGTTCAAAAAAGTACTATTGAATTTTTTTTTGATACCGAAAAAAAATTCAATTTTCCATCCCTGGTATGCAGCTTCCGGACGGTGCTGCCCCATTCTAGTTATTTTAAACCGCACATATAAAAACGCCAGCAACGTGGCATGGCAAGGTAGTTAATAATAAAATGCCAAAGAGGAAGAATTGTGTATTCTGTGGAAGTGGAAACTTAATAGAGTTTAAATAAAGTCTCTTGTGTAATCGTTTTAAGTTTGTATTTAAATAAAAAGAATTTCAACGGTGTTTATTATTTGCAATAAAAAAAGAACAAGATTTATTTAAAGGAAAAAATCAAAAGGTAAAATCGTAACAATACATTATAATTTTTGGATCGCTAAATACGCCATTATATTTTTTTCGGAAAGCTCTGGGAGTCGAATACGATTTTATTATTAAATTCATAAAATTAAAAAATTTGTAAAATTAAAAAATTTGTAAAATTTGTAAAATTAAAAAACGCGGATGTTTTTCTTAAAAAAATTAACGAATTCGTGTCAATACTTTTTTTGGAAGCGTTTGGTGATATCGGGTTTTGAAAATTAAAAATGTCAAATCCAATATGGCGAATATATATTTTTAAGTTGATCTGTTTTATAATAATTTTTTTGAGAATTTTTAAGGGTCGCTGAATACGAATCTGATATTAGAATTTTAAAATGGCGGATACAATATGGAGAATAATTTTTTATTATTTATTTTGAAAACAGAGTACGAATGTGAATATCATATTTTAAAAGTCTATTATATTTAATTTATAACTCCAAAATTTTGGACGCTCTGAAAAGATGTTATATATTAGAGACTTTCATAATTTCTAAGCACTCAAAATTATGTTGGCTGGGTTGATTGCGTTTTATTTACTAAAACCCCTTTTCAAATATGAAAATATTTGATTTAAGTAAATACTTCCCAGTAATTTTCCATGTATGTTTGTTATACCAAATTTAATTATAAATTGACATGAATAAACTACAATCAGAAATCTTATGTCAATAAGGCCTCAATTGATTGAGCATTGTTAAGCTTTTAAGGTAATTAATTTCAAGCCAACAATTTTTTCCCCTATCTTTATCAAATAATAATTCTTAAGTAAACAATCGATTAAGTAAATATACATTTCTTATTAATTAAAAAACAAATAAAAAAATATGTAACAAATTACACTCAACACTAAATAAATATTAAATACATAATTCTAGTTATAGTCATGCCTCAAACTTCGTTAACATTAAAACCATGGCTAAAGTATATATTTTTTGCGGCCATATTTATAACACGTCTCTTGGGGGCTTTTAATGTTTCTTTTAATTATAAAACTGGAAAATTTCAATTACAATCGCGTTTTCAAAAAATTTATTGTGGTCTAGTACATTTCATATATTGTTTAATATTAGCCTTTGCCATAACATCACCGTATATCGAGGAACCGGCTTATGAAAGAAAACATTTTTACATATTACTCAATGTGATAATGATGATATTAAAATTACCGGCTGTTTTAATTTCAATATTTGGTACTTGGTTTAGCAGTAATGCAATATTTGATATTATACAACAGTCTGACACGTTACGTCTGCAATACTTTCATACGTTATGTGAATCAAAGCGAAGAGATATATTAAAAAGAAATGACATTCTTCTAATTTTGAAATTGTTAACCACACTAAGTTTAATATTTTCATTTATTTTGCGTATATCAATATTTAATAAATCTCCATCTTGGCAGTTTGTGATTTTAAGTATTTATTTTGCTATTTTGGAATCTTTAACTATTTCTAAAATGAATTTTTTCTTTACTGGCATGTGCTATGTTAATTGTGTTTTACGTTACGTTAACATGGAATTAATGGAATTTCAAAGAAAATCAGATTTATTGAAAATTCATCAATTATCCAAAATTTATATGGATATTTGTAATATCACCAAGAATTTGTCTCGAATATTTCAATGGGAATTATTGAGTATAGCATTAGCTTCTATGGTGGCTTTAATATATCTCTTATTTACATTTATTGTATGGTGGCATAAACAACAATCCCAGGAGACATTTAGTTATGGCCTTTTAATATTTGGTTTACAAAGTGTTATTCTTAATATTGGTGATGTATGGATAATAGCATTCGTTTGCAGTGATACTCGAAAATGTGCTAAAAGTATACAAAATATATTATTGATTTTAAATATAAGACCACATATATGGCAGCATCATAAACTGCAAAATAAAGTGAGTGAAAATTTGTGTGAATTTTTAAGTTTTATGCATTTACAAAAAAATTTATATATTTAATTAGCAGAAAGAAAAAAAAACAGAAATCATGTCACAAAATTGTTTTAATTTAAACTTAAAATAAAATAATATAAATTTCATGGAAATCGATGGATAAATTCCAAAGTTATGGCCAATTATGTGTTGGAAAATATATTAATTTATCAAGAAATTAACATCAAACCGTACCCTTAAAAGAATATATCTGAAGTTTAACAGATTATAACTAAGTTGTCGGAAATATTTAAAATTCACGTGATCGGTCCCTGGACCATTTCTTTTTTATATAAAATTGAGCAGTTGGTTTTACATGGGATTGGCAAAGGTTACCCCCTCCTTTGCACTTTGTGATGTGTTACCGAAATGACGCAAAAGTATCAATTACAGCAATAACGAGAAAGAACCACTGACGCAAAAGAAACTGTCACAAATCTGTCGCGAAATAACTTTTTAAAGATCTAACGTAAAAGAACTTATCCCAAAGAAAATAATATTTTGTTTTGAAAAACGCCAGAGGCTGCTAGGTGCTGTATACACGCAGAGAAAAAACATGGTTGCAACATGATCACTGCTACTATATTGTGCTTGCTGCAATCGGGTATGGTTGTCACAACCATATTATTGGTTGTCTAACCATCAACATGGTCGCTTCCTTCATTATTATAGTAAATATTTCACTATTTTATGATTGACACCTTGTATTTTATAACATGATTGGCTGTAAGCATACTGTGGTAACAAAAATTCTGACTATGAAAAAAATATGATAATTATGTAACCATAAAATGCTGTCAACAATCAATGAATAATTATACATCAAATAAAACATGACTTTGACATTTACAGTCCTAATACGAGTATTGTCTTGTTTTCATAAAAACCAAAATGTCTTAAAAACAATCATATATTGTTTACTAAAACCGGACAAAAAATACCTTTCATGTGGCATTAAAACATTTCATAAATTGACCTATTAAGATCCAGTTTATTTTTTTTTTTAACTTTAGAAGATTTTTTTAAGGGTTTTTTTGAAAATTCCTTATACATGTAATATTATTTACAATAATCAATTCATTGTCAAAAAGATTCTATAAAAAGATTTTATATGGATCATATTATGATAATACAGAAATCATAATATAGTTATGGGGACCATAATGTAATAACATTTTGAGTATACTATGAGTACATGCAATCATATTATGATAAATTCAACATCATAATATGTTTATACAGAATCATAATATTGTAATATTTGAATCATAATATAACTGTAGGGACAATGTTATGGTAAAATTATGGATATTTTATTATCATAATATGATAACCATAATATAGTACGACTATGGTTGGCACAATCATAAACTCAAAAATATATGATGCTCTTCGAATATGATTCTCCCAACCATGTTTTTTCTTTGCGTGTATGTTAATATATGGATCTACGGAAAAAATATAAATTTTCTGATGAATTCTATAAACTCAGCAAAAGTGTTTTTCCTTTATAAAAAGTTCCCATACTTTAATCTTCTAAAAAACACTTTGGTTCAGACTCATCTGTTTTTTTTATGAATTAAAAAAAATACACTTTAAGTCCTTTTTTTAAAAAAAATATACTCGTATACTAAGATATTTTCTTATAGAAAAACATTTAGATTTTAAAATATTTTTTCTTTTAAAAACATCGAAGAAATACGAGGGCTGATCATTAAGTCCGTAACTTTTCGTACTTCCCTCGTAATTATATGAAATGCAACACTGCTCCCATCAAGTACCACCTTTTAATAGACTACTGTCAAATTTTGAGCAAGTTCCGTCATTTACTTTGCGTTTAAGAGCTGTTCAAAACATACAACCTCGTGGATTTTTTTAAAAATGGTAAAAGTGAATTTTGAGTGCTCATTAAGCATTATTTTTTGCGAAAAAACCGTCAATCAAACCAAGGAAAAGCTTGATAAATACTATGGGGACTCTGCACTATCGATTTCAATGGTCGGAGATTGAATGTGCGATAGATTGTGGAAGACATAGGCATCTCACATGGCTCAGTGGGTATGAGAAAGCTTTCCGCAAGATGGCTGCCGTATTTGCTCACAATCGACCATCAACGGAATCGTGTGACAGCTTAGTTTGCATGGCAAAAATCCATGAAGTAGACTACGAATTGCCCGCTCATTCGCCTTATTCTCAGGATTTAGCCCCAAATGACTATTTCCTATTTCCAAACCTAAAGAAATGGCTCGGTGGAAAGAGATTTATCTCCAACGATGAAATTATTGATCAAAGAAATGCCTATTTTATGGAACTCGAAAAATCCTGCTGTTAAACGCAAAGTCTTGCATTTCATATAACTGTGAGGGAAGTTCGAAAAGTCACGGACATATTGATGCGCCCTCGTATCATAGATTCACTCACTGTTTTTTTTTAAATAGCTTCAGATTATAAAAGGGTTTCGCACAATATTTCAAGAACTTTGTTTTACAGCTTCTACCAGATTAAGAATTTTATCAGTATACTATCTATTATAGAAAAACTCGCACATTCTGAAAATTGATCCTAAATGAATAACAATTTGAGTTCTTCTATGGACAAATCAGTACAAATTTAAAAAGATTTAGCAGAATTATACCTCGTGAAGTAGGTAATGCTTTTGTTAGCTCCTTAAAAGCATCCACCAATATTTTTTTCAATTGAGTTTTAGCTCTCTTTTTAATTTAAAAGTGTTTTTATTTTTTATTTATCTTCTGAATATTTTACCAAAATCTTTAGTTGGCATTTTTAGTAGAATAAAAATTGAGTTACAATAATTTTATATTTCAAAACTTAACTTATTCGTCAGTAGGATTTTTTGCTAATTTTTCAAAGAAGAAAAAGTGCGATGAAGTAGAACATTTGGTGGTGAAGTGAAACATTATAAAAAATATACCAAATTAAAGAAAAATATACCAGTAATAACTGCAATTCATCTCTTTTAGCAAATAATTAACAAGATAAATGTAAAAAAGAACAATATACAAAGTTATATTAATGATGACACAAATATGAAATAAGAAACATCTAATCGATCCTTTTCTTAATCAATTAAATAATTCACATTAATAAAGGGTGATATTTTTGATATTTGGTTTTTCAATGCAAATTTTCTTAGTGCAAAAAAAAAAAAAAGATTTGTGACATGTAGCACTGCCATAAATGCGCAGTAAGGTTTACTATTTCATCATGAATAGACTAACATTTATCGCCCCAAACAAATATTTCATTCACTTTTGCAAATTTTCTGTTTCTTCAATTTTCAAACCCCAAACGGTTAAAAAATCACCCTTTACTATATACCATTAAAAAACTGCACAAAAACTGATAAAAAATGTTTTCCACTTTACCCCACTTTTACCACATTTACCAAAAATTCGGGAATAAGTTTAAAATTCGAAAGCTACAGAAAGAAAAATCTTTAAACACATTCACCCAAATGAAAATATATAAAAATGTGAGCAAATTTGTAGTTTTCCACTTCACTTCACTGTCTACTTCATCCCACTCCCCACTATACACAATTTGAAATCAGTACGAATGGTCACCCTATTTATTAGGTTTCTTCAGAGAAATTATTTTGAATAATTATTGTAGGCAAACATTTCGGTTCAATTATATTATTTACACCTATACACAAACTTGGAATTTTGTATGCAGACTCATTAGAAATATTAAATTTCTACAAAAATAAAAAATAAAAACATGAAGATTAAGCAATCAGAAAACTTTTTAGCTAATATGATTTTAATCAAGAAAATTTACTGATAGGTCCTTTTTTTCACCAGTCACGGAAAGGTACTTTTGGGCCGATTCTATTTTCACGGGTTACGGTTACTTTTAAATATTTATACGGGAAATCTAAAGAATTTAAATTCACGAATTTTATGATTAATAATTTTCCAAAACTTTGAAATTAACCCATTGAATTTCTTGAAATATAGCCAAGAGCCTAAAGAGAAAAGAATAAAATTGCGTTTCAATTAAAAAATTTTTTTTTTATTTCATTAAAAATTTAATTGAATTGAACCCATTAAAGAATTTCTACAATCAATTATAATAATTTGTAATTAATTTAAATTTATATTATTTTCAATTAAAATTAATTAAAATGTTTCTTTAATTTCAGTTAAACTTTTTATCCTTGCAAGTTTCCTCGAATTTACCTAATGTCAAAGTGTGTGGATTTTTTGATTTGGATTTATCTACGGCATTCAACTTTTGTACAGCTACCATGATATTTTTAATAATTTTGGTACAATTTGATTATAAGAATTTGTAAAAAAAATAAAACAAGCTTTTGAAGTTCTTAAAAAGTTGTAGACATTTTTACACATACTAAAATACATCCCCAAAAGAACATAATTTGGATACAGCAAATAAAAAACATTTCCTTTTGTTGAATATATATTTGTTTAATTGTGTGTACTAAATGTGTACTAAAAAAGTTCCTTGAGAAAATATTTTAGAAACAAACCAAATTTTATGTTGAATGATTTTATTCTATGTTTTTCCTTAGTACATTTTTATAGGAAAACTACCCTTAACACATTTAAGGGTGGTTTAAAAAAGGACTTTTCTTTTTGTACTAAATATTAATGGGAGGATTTTTTTTATATTTTCTTTAAAGCAGGAATTAGTAAAAGCATTATGTGCTAAAATTAAAAGTGTTAGAATAAACAACCAAAAGCTTTCCATCTTCGACAAGGAAATTCGGCCAAATAGTTTGTGACATCTCTATAGCCGAAACTCTTATAAAGTAAGTTCCCTATATTTTTAAAGTTAAATAAAGTAAAATAAAATCTCTTCATAAGGGAAGAATTTTTAAATGGTACACTCAGAAAAGTTATTTTATTGCTGTTTTTTTAAAAGAGAATCTACTTTTAAACAGTATTCGAAAATTTTACGTATTATAAAATATAGTTTTTTTCCTACAAAACATCCTGAACCCTACCAAGGTCTTATCTGAAGAAGAATGGAATTGTCATGGCAGTATATTCAAAACGTTGTACTCAAGAGTTTCGTCCATTTTACTTAGTTTTCAAATAACAAAGAGGATAAATTTACACGTAAAATCAAGAACTAACAAATTTTTTCTCATCCACAAAACACACCCAGTGAACAAATTTTCCTTATATTGATAAAATTGTTTTTTAAATCGTTTTTCTAAAATTTTTTTTATCATATATATGGAGTTTTTCATAAATATGAATAAACTTATTTATCATAAATATGAGGAAAATTCGCCATAAATATAAGAGTTCTTCATATAGTATATGAAGAACGATTTCATAAATCTTAATAATATTTTTAAAAAACTATTCATAATTTGTTTATAAATAAAGGGTGTCCCAAGAAGAACGCAATTTTTAAATTTTAAATAAAACACAGATATTTAAAAAAAATCGTGAAACTTTATTATATCGTAAAGTAGACAGAATGAGGTTATGTATGGAACAATATATCGTGCAGATGGCCGCCGCGGCTTTGCTGGCATGCACGCGATCTTTTAATGAAATTTTCAATGACCGTTTTGCATGAATGCTGCGGTATTTCATTAATGCAGCGTCCAATTTCCTCTTTTAAGGCTTGAGTCGTCGTCGGCTTATTCGCGTAAACCATCGACTTCAAAAAACCCCAAAGAAAAAAATCTAATGGTGTTAAATCGCACGATCTAGGCTGCCAATTCTGATCTCCAAAACGCGAAATAACACGACCGGGAAATGACTGATGCAGTAATTGAATTGTTTCTCTGGCTGTATGACATGTGGCGCCGTCTTTTTGGAACCACATGCCCTCCACATTCATTTCTTCAATTCTAGGCAAGAAAAAACTGGTTATCATTTCACGATACCGAACACCATTGACTGTTTGCGCTTGACCTGCCTCATTTTCATAAAAAAAGGTCCAATGATTCCTCCAGCCCAAAAACCACACCACACAGTGACACGTTGAGGATGCATTTGCTTCTCGTGAATCACTCGAGCATTTTCCTCACCCCAAATGCGACAATTCTGCCTATTGACGAAGATGATTTTATCGGCAAAATCAGCATTTTCATGTTGTCTCTCCAATACCCAATTAACGAACTCCCTTCGCTGTCCATGGTCAGCTGGCTTCAGTTCCTGAGTCAATTGAACTTTGTATGCATGAAGATGCAAATCTTTCGTCAAAATTCGCTGCTCGGTGTCGAATTGAGGTGGATGGAGTTTGAGCGACATCATCACGTACAGCTGCGACATTTTCGGTCAATCGACCTGGTCGATGGCGCGTTGTTTTCTTTACATCACTAACAGACCCAGTTTCGGCAAATTTATCCATTAATCTCTTTACAGTTGACTCTTTTGGAGCATTATTGTGACCCCAAATTGATCGCAGTTTGCGAACTGTAGCCGCAAAACTTTCACCATTTTGGTAAAACAATTTCACAATGAGAATGCGTTGTTCATTCGTGTAGCGCTCCATTGTTCAAATGTCAAACAATGACACTTCGAATGTTGCCAGACTTAAAAATTGCGTTCTTCTTGGGACACCCTTTATGAAGCACATGTTTCTGGAAAAATTTGGATTTTTATGGAACAGCTTACAGGCTCCAAAAAAAGTCTGTAATGGCAACTGAAAATTTTGCTGTTATTACGGGAAGTTTTGCTAATTTGGGACCAGTGGTATTTTTGTTAATCTTAGCAACTTAGAAACAATTAGTAGCCGCTAATAAATTTTAGTAACCTTTTTCTAAAGTGGAATTTAAAATCGGTTTGCTAAAATTAGCAACGAAATTCACTAAATATTATTAATATTAGTACAATCAAATAATAATAAAAAAATTAGTAAGCGCTATTAAATTTAAGTAAATTGCTGTAAACTGCAATAGATGTGCTATAATCAGCAACAAATTTTACTAAATATTAGTGAAATAGAAATAGCAGGAAAGTTAATAACCACTCCTAAAGATTGGTAAAATTATGTACAAAGTTTATAAAAATAAATTTTCTCCAATTAAGAAAAATTTTTGATAAATGTTAGTGAATTCTGTTAAACTTAATGCATTGTAAAATATATAGAAAAATTTTAATTTTTATAAAAAAAAATTATTAAAATGCACAAATTAACCTAATTATTTTTAGATACACTTGCTTTACTTTAAAGCTGCCAAATTCTTTAGAAATTGTCTTACTTATTCGAGTATACAAATTTATATTTTTGATGAATCGAGCAACATTTTCTTATTTCAAAAAATATTTTATGCACAATTAAAAAACCCAAAGGCTTAAAAAATAGTTAAACATAAAGGAATTCATCATTTTGTTTTAATTTGCTAATTTTTGTTTTGAAAAATATTTTTATTAACTTTTTTGAATTTTAAGGTTAAATTTTAATAGCTTTAAGGGCTAATTTTAAGAAATGTTTAGTTCTATTTTAAGTGGACGTACTATATTTGGACATAGTCGGTTGTGAAAAGTATCTTCACTTCTGATCCAACTTATGTATGATTTTAAGGCAATTTAAGTTTGTAAGTATAAGTTTAAATTATTAGAAATAAAATTTCTTTGAATATCCATTTTTTAAAATCATTTTTCAAGAAATTGTAAAATGATTTCTGAAATTAGCAACAAAAATTTGTAAATATTCTGTAAAAATTCTGTAATTTAGCAAAAAAATTACTAAATAATAATTTTTTACTAAAAATCAGTACAAAAATAGTAAAGTGGGATTGAAAACCGTTTACAAATTTTTATTTTTTTCTGAGTGTATGTAGTGTTCCATTGGATAAAAGTCCATGAAGTTTTTCATATATATGAAAAAGTTTTTTCTCTAAGTGTACTTTATTAGAGAACTAGCATACACTCCAGGTAACACATATTTTAAATATCAGATTTCTAACCTATGGGGCTTATGCAAAACTTTAAAGAGGGAAATTTTCTCTATTTTTTTCATCCTGGAAAAATTTAAAAAATCCAGATTTCTAGTTCCTACCTCCTGCGGTGCCGGGTAATTAAGTGCACTTTTTCTCCTTTTAAATCCAATTTTCGCCACGTTAGTAGTAAATGAGCCTATAGCCCAAATAACACATATTTTAAATCATAGATTTCTGGCCAAAAGTATTTGGGCAGTTCTTTGAACTCTCTTGGCAAAAACTATTTTTATTAATAAATAATCAAATAATCCAGAGAACCACATATATTAAATTTTAGGTTTCTAACCAAAGCGTTTTGGTCAGGCCGCTAAGCGGGAGACTTTTCCTACTTCAGATGGCCTTTTTGCCACGTTCCTGGTGAAAATTCCTCAAAGCGACTTATCATTGAATTGTCTCAAGTGTCGAGTGGCTAGATTTTGTTTCCTGTGTTTCCTTGTGTGTTAACTTTTTTTAATTAGTGTGTCCTCTCGTTTCCCGTTCCTTTACATTTCGTTGCCCTGTCTAGTAGTTCAGCTACACTCTTTCCCCGTTTCATTCCTTTCCTTTCCCTTGTCCAGTGCTTAAATTCCACTCGTTCCCCGCCCCATTTCATTTGACTAATCAAATAATCCAAAGAACCACATATTTTAAATTTTAGGTTTCTAGCCAAGGCCGTACCTTATCAGTGAGTTATCTCGGTTTCTTTTCCTGTGTTTCCTTTGTTAACTGTTTTAACTAGTGTTCCAATTCCACTAGTTCCATGTTTCATTCCATTTCGTTCCCCTATCCAGTAGTTCTGTTTCACTCGTTCTCCGTTTCATTCATTTCGTTCTCCATGTCTAGTGTTCAATTCCACTCGTTTCCCGCTCCATTTTCATTTTTGCTCTTTGTCTAGTGTTTTAATTTTACCAATCCCAATTCACTCGTTTTCATTTCACTCTTATTGTGTAATATTTCAATTCCATTATCATGTCAATATCATGCCTCTAGTCAAATCGGCATTGCCAATTCTTCAAGGGGGAGACTTTCCCCCTTTGGACCTACGTTTTTACGATGTCCCTGTAGGAAATTCAACATATTTAAAATTTCAGGTTTCTAGACCTTGAAGTAATAGTTTAAAAAAATCTGTTTTATTAGTAAATTAGCACATTTTAAAGAAATAGGTAAATTGTTTAAACTTCAGCCAAGGGCTTTGGCCGTCAGAGGGAGAGTTTTTGCCATTCTCGTAGATATTTTCAAAAATCTCGTCTTGTCAGTGGTTAGTTCCTACTCAAAGAATCAGGACACTATAAAATTTCAGGTTTCTAGCCAAAAGAGCTTGTGCAGGCCTTTTTGCCCCTCCTTGTTGGGATTTCCAAAAGACCGTGATACAAGTTAGAAAGCCAGTACTCCGCCGAGGGGGTGACATTCTCTTTTGCCACAACTCGTAGAAATTCCCAAAAACTCCATCTAAGTGGATCACTAGTCGGAGTAGAAACCTCTATGCCAAATTTCCTAGTTTCAGTGGTTTGTGCAGGTCGTCAAGGGGGAGAATTCTCAATATTTTGGCGCACCAGCATTTTTTTGGAATTAGCTGACAAATTTTTATATTATTTCTTACTAAATTTCAGCAGACAATGTATTTTTTGTATTTTTCCTTTAATGATTTTTATAAAATTTTTTCGCGAATCCCTTTCTTCGGTACTTTTTGGAGCAACTTGACAAAACTATGCCACAAGATAGGCATTATGTATATGAAAATTCCTTATTTAATGAATATATATTTTAAATGCAGTTTTTATATCAAATTTTTGAAGGTTCCGACAAGATGCCGAACGAAAAAGTACCCAAAAATGTGCGGGTTTCTTCAAACAATTTATCTAACTATATCCCCGAGATAAATAAAAAAGTCAGACATATCTTAATTTCTTTATAATCGGCTCATTTAGTTTGGGGTACTTTTTATGTAAGACCAAAATTAGGAATAAATTTTGTTAATTTAGTAACAAGTTTTTCTGTTGAGGGATCAGTCAATGTACTGGTGTTATTAAGACATAAACTGTATTTAAGATTCAAACCTAACGACTATTAAGCACTGCAGTTTTTTTTAAATAAATTGCCTAATTTTCTCTATTGAAAAAAAAAAACACACATTTTATGACTTTTTGTTGTTGCAACGTTATTAAAATCATTCATTATAGTTGTTGGTGTTGTCTGTTTAATACCAACAAACATGTTGGCTTAAAACAAAAACATCAGCTATATAAAACGACCTTAATACTAAGAATAACATAAATGCTAAAATTTTAAGCTTCATTTAATATTCAAGTATAACATACATATAACACTAAATATTAAGGTGGCATTTATGTTTATGTCAAGTGCCAGAAAATTTTTACCCAACTGTAGAGACAAAAATTAAATACGAGAAGAAATATATGTTTTATAAAAGAATAAATTGCAAAAACTTATAAATATTTTAATTAAAAATTTGATCAAACTATATCTTCACAATGAAAATAAATTCGTGCTAATAACCGAATTTGTTGAAAATTGAATGGTTCAGTTGTGGTAACTAAATTTTTCGGTGGTGGCAACAGAAAATGTATTGATATTTTAATTATAATTTGACTTTAGCAGCAAAATTAAATAGCAACATTCAAAAAATTGGGCTAGCAATCACTTTGATTGCCATAACGTATCTGTTTTCTGGGTGTAAATTAAAAACAGATTCTTGCTAACAACCGAATTTGATGCCAATCGAATATTTCAGTTGTGGTAATAGTAATTTAACTATAAAAAAAGAATTTCGATTGTCTAAACATTAGCTCGGTAATCACTATTACAAAAAATCGTTTACCGCAACTGAGCCATTCGAATCTGCTTTTTGAATGTTTCTTTCCTTTTTTCAATCTGTTTTAAACAAAAATTTAATCCTCCAAATTATGGAAAAATTCCCTATAGCCAAGTTTAGCCCTACTGCATAATAATATTTTCATAGTTAGTACCATCACTGTACAAAAACAGTCCTTTCCATCCATACATACATATTTAAGTACGAGTATATACATTCAGTTATGAACATGACTGGGGAGTATGATAACAACTATAGTTTTTAGTACATACAACCAATAATATAACCGGGAAAACAAAAAAAAAACAGCAAAAATAATAACAACTAAATACAACTTCAACTACTACAACAAGCTTTAATTGTTGATTACATTAAAAGTTGTATTGTATGCATTTCTATCTAATTGCCAAAAAATGTTGTATGCATTTTATTTAATTGACAAAACACCAAAAATAAAAATATAGATTTTATAATTGAAAAAAAAAAAAAATGGTTTTGGCAAAAAGTTGATAAATTTTATGTTTAATCATGAAAAAATTAAATAGTAAAACAAATATCAATACAAGGGAGTATGATCAACATTCTTCGGTTTAAAATTTCTACTTGCGTTGTCAGTGAAGGGAAACAATACACAAACACAATCAATATCAGCTGACAGCTGATTTTACATAAGTTAATAATGGAGATTACTAAACGCAGCTAGGGTTCATAAGCTAATTTAATTTTAAGTCAATAAATTAACGTGGGTTAGTTTATATTAGTTTTTTTCTTAAAGTAAAAATTCACATAAGCGATATTTACAATTAACACTATTCAGCGCGAAGAACTTTAATGAAGGTCGTAGGTGAGCAGAAAATGTATACCATTTAGCTACACAGAAAATAACTAAAATCGAGTTTCAATTAAAATATTTGTAAAAACAATTAAAATATGAATTGAATTTAGACCAGCAAAATAATTTGTTATATCAATTACTTTTTTTGTTACAATTAATTAAAATTTTTCAATTATTTTTTTAATTATACTAATTAGTTTTTTTATCAAAATTCTTAAACAATTTCAATTAAAGTTTTAATTATATCGATTAAAGATTTAATTAAAGTTCTAACCAAAAATCAATTAAAATTTTAATAAAATTTTTAATTCAAATTCCAGATTCAAATTAATAAAAATTTAAATCAATATTTCTTACCAAATATTCAAATGTTTGTGTGTAAAATTCATCATAGTATGAAAATTTCTAAATACTTTGTACCAAATAGTTTATAGGAGTACCATAGTACTTTTGAGGTCCCAAAAAATACTATGGTACCAACTTTATCATAACTGGTACATACGTATCCGCAGTGTTGCCAAAAAAGTTTGTTCTCATATCAGTGATGGAAAAGTTGATACAATTGTACTTTTTTTGATACTATTTGATTTAAGAAAATACCGTGATACTCCCGAGACACATTTGATAGTCTCACACACTTTTGCCAAATAAACCTTTGATATTCACTTATCTTAAGAATGCAGAAAAGTAACTTTAAAAAATCGAACTTTATGCACTGATATAGAAATACTATTTATTAAAACAAATACACAATTCTGCATTAATGAAAAAGTTTTTTGGGCAACTTTAAAAAATGTTTCAAAAAATTTTATGAATTTTTGGACAAATTTAATTTTTTTTTGATAATTAAAAACTGGTTATACAATTTTGAAGCATTTTTAGACAATTTTAAAACATTTTTGAATAATTTAATATAATTTTTGAACAATTCTAAAACCTTTTTGTACAATTTGAAATTATTTTTACACAATTTTAAAATTATTTTTGATAATTTTTAAAAATTTTTACACAATTTTGAAATTATTTTCGATAATTTTAAGACATTTTTACACAACTTTAAATTATTTTGCAAAATTGTGAATTAAAGCTGGAAATGGTGTAGTGTTAAATAAAGTACAAAGTGCAAAAATGCACAGATTGTGTCGCCATAACTAATAAAAGCTGATAAAATGCATTAAACAAAAATATAAAAATGATTTAATTAAAAAAAATATAAAAGGCCTTCAGAACTATTTTCACATTAAAATTTTTGACTTGAATAATCTGAAAACAATATTTTCAATAAAAACTTTTGATTCAGAATATTTACGACATACTATAGCTTTAGAAGTATAGAAGAGTGATTTTTTTTAGATATGCATCGGCTTTATATCCAAATCACTACATTTGAAATATGAACATATTAATTCTTTTGAGAGTTCCTTAGAATAACACCAAAAAATCATAAAAGAATTATATCTGAACTTTAGGAAGTAATAAAAGAAGTTATAGCCACAGAATGACTATCATTTTTTTGCTGGGTATATACAATTAGATTCAACAAAATGTGATTATATTAATTTTTTTTTGCTTGGGTAACTAAAGTTTATATTTACTTGATCTCTAATTTAATGTGTAACTCTTTTTTGTTTAATATAAAAAAATGTTTTCATGTTAATGTATGTTAATTTTATGTAAAAACGAATTTATATTTGTGTTCACTTTTATTTTTATGTATATTAATTTTATGCTATTTTTAGCTAAAAATAAAAAATTTAGTACTCTGAGGTTCAAAAAAGTACTATTTTTGATACCGTAAAAAAATTCCATTTTCCATCCTTGCTCATGTTCCCTTTTTCAAAGTTGAAAAACCCAAAAATCCTAAACAAATTTTTAAATAATCAAATTTTCCTTTTTTTCTAAAATGATTTTTCGCAGATTTCGTTTGCTAAAAACTAAAAATAAATATTCTAGAAAGAAGGAGAGACTCATAAAAGAATTAAAATTTTATAAATTTTTTTAAATTTTAAAATAGACCTTTAACAACATTATTCCTTTATTTAATTTTTAAATCTGATTCAAATTTCAACGAATAGATTTGCAAAAATTTGTTCATTGTTTGAATAATTTTCTACTTTATAACAAAATCAGAGAATCAGTTTGATTTTTGTTGATTGTTTTCACAGAATCACAAAACAAATTATTTAATGAAGTGAAAATTGAATCATTGATATAAAGTAATTATAATTTATTCATAGATTCACAAAATAAATAATATGAAATAAAATAAATTATCGTGCTCTACATTAAATCCAATTCGTCATTGATTTAGCAGAAATAGCTTTTGACTAACGATCTTAAAAATCTATCTATATTTAATATTTTCTAACCAATAATTGTGCAAATCTGAATCTAAATTCCCTTATCTGGCAATAGTGATGTATACACTCTGATCCATACAAACACTACATAGACTATGTTGTTTTTTTAAATTTAAAAAGTAAGTCAGGTTCTTTTTCTTAAAAAAAATTAAGTTGTGACGCTATTATATTAAAAATATTTTTAATAAATATTTTTTTTGTTTTGCTTCTTGTTTAGAGATTTGAGATGCAATTTTGCAATTTAAATAACTGTAATAAAAGTTAAGATAAATAAATCAAAATAATATGACTTTTATATGTTGTCAATAGTGTTTATTGTAAACTAGAATATTTTTTTACACCAAATTTAATTGATATGATTAAACTTTTAATTAGAAATGAACAGAAGCTCAAAAAAAAAAAAAAATATATTGATTGAAATTTTTGTGTTTAAAAATTATAAGCCCTATTTTTATTAAAAATCCTAATTATTTTGTGAATAGTGGATTAAAAAATCATGTTAAAAAAAAACTGAAGTCGAACATGCTGACTATATGATACCCCATATTAAGTAAAATTGATGTAAAAATTAGGGAGGCAATCCAAGCTAAGGGAAGGTGTGTCGTAATTTTATTTAAAGAAAAACTTAATTTTTTTAATTTTTCCGTTATCAAACCTGGATATATTACTGAACCACAACTAAAGGGTGATTAAATTTTAAGGGCCAATGTTAAATGTGAACCATACTAAACGTCAAGTTTTTTTCTGCATTTCATTTGACATTTCTCAATTTCAGACTAGCCCAATTTGAACCATGCAAAGATACACAATCGAGCAAAGCGTTAAAGTTATTCAGGCTTATTATGAAAATGGGCGTTCAAAGCAAAATGCACTTTGTGATTTTTTTGGTCAGCATAATAGACCAAATGTGTACACAATCGGGGTAATTGTGCATATATTCTGCAAATCGGGTCTGTAGGAAATGAGAAAACACCTGTCAACTTCGACTCGCCGTCGGTGTTCGCTATCGCGAGATCATAACGGAATTCTTGAAGCCAGAAATTGAGGATATGGTTGTGCACGATATGTGGTTTTAACAGGACGGTGCCACTTGCCATACAGCTGACGAAACAATAGCTCTTTTGCGCGACAAATTCAATGGCCGTGTTATCTCACGTAATCGACAAGATCATGTGATTTGAAATAATTCGGCACATTAACGGCATAGAACATCAATTATGCCTCAGCGTCATCTAAAATTTGGACCATCGGATGGAGGTGTTTTATTCAAAATCAACATTAATTAATATTTAATTTTAATTAAAAAAGAAATAATATTAAATAAAAATACAATAAAATTAAATAAAATTAAAATTCGTTTACCAATAACAATCATTAGTGGTGGGTATAATCAATACAATTCACAATTCGGTTGGTTCCATTGAAACCCTAATTTAATGGCATATTTGATAAGGATAATCGTATTTGTTGTTACCACTTTTAAATATCGACAAGTGTTTAATAAATTTGATAGATTGTACTTATTTATTACTACATTTACTAAATAAATGGTTGCCTCTACTCTGGTATTGAAAATGAGTAATATCAGTCTAGAGCCTGGCCTACTAAATATTTTGTTATATTTTCCACCAGATGCTTAGTGGTGAGTAATATTTTATATTCACCTCAAAATTTTTTTTCAACAAAGAAATTGTTTTTCTAAAATTATTATTTTATCCTCCATTATGTTTTCCCTCCATAATTTTTGTTATATATTTTGTTACAAAAACAATGTGGAGGACAGAGGTGATGAAACGTTTGACCGTTGACGTGTATAAAATCGTGACAAGTGATGAATCACGGATATATGTGCATGAGCCGGAAACAAAACACTAACCGTGTGGGTTTTTCAAGACGAGCTAAATCCAAAAAAAGCTGTTGGTACACGACCATTTGTTTGCCGGAAGTTTTCGGAGAAATTCGTAAAACGAACCGCCGAAGACGAATCATTCTCCACCATGACAATGCGAGCTCCCACATATCTTGTGAAACATGTGAACTTTTGAGCAGTCAAAACATCGAATTGATGACTCATCCTCCCTACAGTCCTGATTTAGAACCCAATGAATTTTTCTTGTTTCCGAATATCAAAGTTAAAATGAGTAGTCAATAATTTACGAGCAACGAAGAAGCAGCTGAAGCACTCAAAAACCATGTTTTGGAGGAGTCTCAAGTGTAATGGCAAAACTGCTATGACAAATGGTTTGTACGAATGCAAATGTGTAGTGATCATCAAGGGAAAGTTTCGAAAAACAATAAAGCCATTTTCATTTAAAAATTTTTGTTATTATTTGCTATTACCGAAATATGAATAGTACCCCTCGTATAATAATTTTCGTCTTACTGCTACATAGACAGATTTTTGTTTATCGATGTCAGCAATAGACCTCAGTTAATTAAATTCTGTTGTTACCAGAAGTATTGTAGTAAATATGTATGTATCTTTTTAAATGAAAGAATTTAGAAGTTGTACACAAAATCTATTTTTGGTTTTTTTTAAGTCAAAAGAGTACAATTTTAATGATGTTTGGTACCCAGTTGACCCATTTATGTTTGAAAGAAAAAAACACAAAACAATCCTCCAGGAAAAACAAAAATATTTAAAATTAATTAATTAGTAAACATACCTCGTACATTAAAACTTTTAAAATTTCTATATTTATATTTTTACACGTATTTAATATGCAAGACTTCATCAATTATATTAATTTTTTAACATAATTTAAGGTACAGGCTCCCAAAAAAACACCACCCTTTTGTAATAGTTCCTTTCCAAAAATACTAAGGCAGTTTATCTTAAGTACTTTTCACATCCATAGTACGAGTATAGTAGTTTTCCTAGGAAATTGTACACAATTAGTATCCTATCTAAATAAAATCGAATACGTTAACAAATCTGTGCGTATTACTATTTACATACAAACCTACACACACACACATTTTCAGTGAACACATTTGTTGTTGTGGACGTTCATTTTGCTTTTGTATTAATTCCAATTATACGCACGACTGGGAATTTTCTTTAGTAACAATTATTGATGCACAAAACGTTAAGGATTTCGGTCGTATAACAACCCGCCAGGCAAATTGTATTAGTGATAGTATTAAGTAAAAGTCTTGTATAAATAAATATGTGTTTGTGTATGTAAAGACTTTTAGGCCTAATGATATTTATATGTAGTTGTAATTCCCTAGTGTTGCTTAGCATGTAGTCTCTGCATAAGATATTGTATAATTTTTTCTACTAATATTTTCTCCTCTTGAAGCAACTAATTGGCTAAACGCGTTTTTTCTAGTAATGATGTGCTTGGTATATAAAATAAATATAAATCATATTCTTCAATTATACATAGTCTCTCTTTTTCTCGTCTAAATACTTTGAATGTCTTCTTAAGGATATTTTATTATTCTTATGGTTGTCATTGACGATGATATTCCCTATTGATTTAGGAGTTTGTTCAAGGTTCAGTTTATCATTCCAATAAGATTTATATGAAACTAAAAATAATTGTGTTGTGTTGTGATTTTATTTTATTTCTTATTTTTTTTTGTTACTTTTTTGTACTAAATTAATTTATTGATTTAGTTAAGGAAATGTGATACATACATTCATACATACATATTAATATTATTATATAAAAAGTTGCCTAACAGGGACTGTTAAATTTGTAGGCTATTTTTAACTAAAGAAGTTCAAATGTTTTGATAGAAAATATAATTTAGTCTGTCCATAACTATTTCGAGTTTGTTATGGGAGAAACAGTCAAAGTTGACATTTGGGAAATTAAAAAAAGTCGTATTTTAGAACTAGGAAGAATTTAACAAAATTTAAAAAAAGTATTAGACTGCAAATAATATATTTTAAGATTTAACATATACGGAATAAATTTTTCGTCTATGACAATATCAATACAGGTAATTGCAACCGAATTTTTTGTCAACCGAATATTTGTAGTTTCATCTACTATCACTTTTAAAAATTTCAAATACTGTTGTAATTACCGAATTTTATTTACAAACTCCGAAGTTTGATGTTAATATTTGATTGCTTTTCTATTTATAGATTATAATATTCTATAAATAGGCATTATACACTTAGAATAGTGTGTAAGTTAAAATAACAGAAAATATCAATTATAAGAAATGATATTTCTTTTAAAACCCGGTCTACTTAATTTGTTATTTATTTTTAAATGCTGATTAAACAACTGACACATCCGTAAGAAACAAATGATATAATCAGTTAAAATAAATGTAAACATTTTACCTACCAATTCCTTAAAAAATAAATGATTTTATCATTTATTTTAAATTGTTTCCCTTAATGTATTTTTTGTTCAAAATGTATGTATGCATAGCTATACACTTTTCGTGTAAATGTGTTTGTGTATGTATGTGTGTGTTTATGAAGTTCTTGTAATTTGAATTGAAATAATTTTGTATATTTACAACCAATTTAAATAAAAAAACAAATTAAAATTTTTTGAATATTTTTTTTTGAAACAGACATCAAACAAAATTTAAATTTGTAATAACTGTTACGGACACAAACAAACCACAAATTTCTATTTTGTGGGTAAATTTTTATTAAATTTCAAACAAACGAAAACTAAATGAAACTGAAAAAAATCGGTAAATGATAGTAAATTATTATGAATAAATGTATAAAAAAAGTTAATATAGATATTTCTTTGAAAAATAAATGTATGTTCCTTTATTTTTAAATGGAACGGAAAACTTTTTTTATTAAACTACAAACAGTAAGCTACATAATATTCTGAGTGTATTAATAGATATTCTACTTATTGAAAGGCGTTCCGCAAACTGGGCTAGAACCGGCAACCTTCTCTTTGTCTTGTCATTGCTTTTCCTCTAGGCTGAACTGTATTAAATTTTTTCTAGACAAATTTCAAACTTGAATATTTTTCACGTTTGAAATTAGAACATTTTATTTGAGATAGAGCAATAGTTTTTTTTTTTTTTTTTGAAACATAATTAATATTAGATTTTTGCTGCAAATATTCTGTTCAAATGAAAAATGTTCGATAAATAGTTGGTTGTGGGTATTAAAGGTAATGTAAAAGATAATATTTTTTCAATATTGATTAGAAAATAGTTTGGATGATGTACCATTTTTTCGGTTAATTTGATATATTTTCTGTTTATAATTAAATTAAAATATTCTGATGGAAGAACTTTAAGTACATACAATTAAAAATTTTAAATAATGATACAATATTGGTTATTGCGAATGAATTCCAACCAATTTATTTTCTGTGTGTAGTGAAATTTGCAGCAGAGCACATTGGCAGAAAATTTTTTAAAAGACTAAAATGATCCATAAAACTGGCAGATGTAGGCTTAAAACTAACCAAGAATTTTGTTTATTGACGTTGCAGCTTAGATAAACATGAGAATCGTCGCTAATGATCAATTTTGTTGTAAATTTCACACGTGTCTACTTTTCAAATGTCAAAATCAAACTGACATATTATGTAATTTGCAAAAGATTTAGCTCTTTCCAATAGGTTGATACTAATTGCCCCGCCTTGTCTATGATCAATGTGAATGTACAAAGTTTTATGTGCATTTGTAATATATCTCGAAAGGTAAGATTCTTTCCAGGCAAATCGACGACATTTTATGAAATTGGTAAAATATATAATTTGGTAAAAAGGGAAAAGTCTCCCCCTCAAGGTCCTGCTTAAACCTCTGGACCTGCGAAGTTGCAATTTGGTAAGGAGGTTCCTTCTCCGACATAGACATTAGCTTAGAAGGAATTTTTGAAAATTCTGCGGGGAGGGGAAAACGAGGGGAAATTCTCCCTCCTTGACGGCCTGCTAAAACCGCTGCAACTAGGAGGTTAATATTTGGTATGTAGGCTTCTTCTCCGGCGAAGACATCCGCTTAGACATTATTATTTCTTTATTTATTTATTAGACTTAAAGTCTATGGATACAATATTAACCTTACTGACTAGCATCTTATAATAGTTGTATTAATTAAAGTAAATTATTTAAGAGAGATTTAAAATTCAAAGAAGGAAGACTTATATCTAATTGATTACAATAATTATTAAACAACCTCATAGATTTGGTAAGAGGTTCATTTAAAGAATAATCAGTTCTGTGCAAATCTATATTAACAAACTTATCATTAGTTCTAAAAACTCTCGGAGGTACATAAATAGGAATTAATTTCAGGAGAATCTATTTCACCACAAATAATGCCGTGTATGAGAAGTAAAGAAAAAATATTTCTAAAGTTTTCAAAAAAAAAAAAATGTATTTACATTTATCTTCATAAGTTGGACGAGAAAATGTAAGAATGTTAGAAAAATTACTGGTATATGAGACATTTAAGAAGGGAAGAGCGACCTTCATAAATTTCTTTTGTATTCTCTCAACGCGACTAATAAGAATATTAGCATTGGGGCTCCAGATAAAGGAGGCATATTCCAATCTTGATCTAACAAAGAAGGAAAATAAAACTTTTTTAGTAAAATGGTCGAAATGTTTACCGGAATTCCGACGTATGAAAGCAGATAGCGAATAAGCCTTAGGAATAATAAAATTCAAATGACTACAAAAAGAAAGTTGAGGATCGAAAACCACACCTAAATCCAACATTTCATCTACTGAAAACATTGGTTTTCATTCTGTACTCAGAAAATAAAATGTGACGACATCTATGGTACGTCATACAGAAACATTTACCAATAATGAACCATTACGTTCCGTCCATAAAATTACCCTATCTAAGTCATCCTGAAGATCAGAAAGTCTTTTTGGGTATAAATAGTTTTAAAAATCTTAAGATCATCAGCATACATTAAGAACTGCAATGAAAGATGTCATTAACAAACAAAATAAATAGCGATGGACCCAAGATACTACTCTGTGGAATACCTGAAGAAGGAGTATAAGAAGTAAGGCAGACTCCATCAACCAAGACAACTGCATGTCTGCCAATTAAGTAAAATCGAAACCAACTAAGCAAATTGGAATGGAACCCAATTTTAGGGAGTTTAAGTAATAGGAGATGATGAGGCACAGGGTCAAATGCCTTTGCAAAAGTAGTATAAATTGCATCAATTTGAATACCTTTTTCAAAGCAAGATATACAATAATTAGTAAAAGTTGCCAAATTATTTAAAATTCCTATTGTCTGCCCAAACCAAGATAGAAACCTGAAATTTATAATATGTTTTCCACGGAGTATGAACTAACTCATCGATAAAGTACACGTAAGTAAACATTGGGGATTCAAAAGGCAAAAAATCACCCATTAACGGATAAGCCAAGCAACTGGAGCAAGGAAGTTGAAATTTGCTACACTCAGCATATTATGTAGTTAACTGTTTGTAGTTTAATAAAAAAGTTTTCCGTTCCATTTAAAAATAAAGGAAGATACATTTATTTTTCAAAGAAACATCTATATTAACTTTTTTATACATTTATTCGAAATAATTTACTATCATTTACCGATTTTTTTCAGTTTCATTTATTTTTTTCATTTGTTTGAAATTTATTAAAAATTTACCCACAAAACGGAAACTTGTGGTTTATTTGTGTCCGTAACAGTTATTACAAATTTAAATTTTGTTTGCTGTCTGTTTCAAAAAAAAAATATTCAAAAAATTTCAATTTGTTTTTTTATTTAAATTGATTGTATATATACAAAATTTTTCAATACAATTTACAAGAACTTCATAAACACACATACATACACAAAAAGTGTCTATAGCTTCATATGCATACATACATTTTGTATTGTACGAGAATATTAAAAAAAAAACAAAAAATTCAAAAACGGAAATAATTTCAAATAAATGAAAAAAACATTTATTTTTTATTGATTGGTAGGTAAAATTTTGACATTTATTTTAACTGATTAAATCATTTGTTTCTTACGGATGTGTCAGTTGCTTAATTAACATTTAAAAATAAATAACAAATGGCATTTAATTTAAATGAAAATTAAGTAGACCGGTTTTTAAATGAAATATCATTTCTTTTAAATGATATTTTCAGTTATTTTAACTTACAAACTTTTTTAAGTGTATGTATGCCCTCAGTTGTGGACATTAGGTAAGACGGTACTTTTGTGAAAGCCCTCATTAAGGGGAAGAGGCTTCCCTTTGAAGGCCTAAACCCTTTTGGCTAGAAACCTGAATTTAGAATTACATACTAGCTAAAGTTTGCCCATACTCTAACGGGAAAGACGGACTTTTTGGACATCCATACGGGGAGGGCAAAAAATGTAATCTCCCCCTGAAATTCGCTATACCAGTTTCTTGGCAAACTAATTTTTTTTTTTAATTTATACTCTTCTACTCTCTCTTGGTATACTTCCCGAACTCCTTTTGGCTAGAAACCTAAAATTTAAAATATGTGTGTTCTGTGGAAAAAAAGTAAAAATTGGGAATCCCTGGCTTTAGCTCAAGCAACATTGCTTCTACGCTAACAACGTAGCAGGCTTTACCCGTTAGTCTTAAATAAATGCAAATTTAATTATCATTAAACTTTAAAGTAACAAGAACCTTTAAATAAAATCGTTTTATGGTTTATATGTTATGTTTAGTAGGCCAGCATTACCAGCCAATACATACATATGTGTTTGTCTAATTATTAGAGTAACGTTTTTTTGCTAACTCAAGGAATTAGTTATTTTTCATGGCCTGCAATTGTTTTAAATTTATAATTTTGTTTATTTAATTGTTTGTTTTCAATTTAAGGTCATACTCGAATTGGCTTAAGTGACTTAAGCTAGATATTGGTATTAAACGAAAATTTAAAATTTTTTTTATATTAAAAATTTGTATATCTAAAATTTCGTTTCATACCAAAACAAAGTTTAAGTAACTTACCGTTAGGCGATAAATTGAGATATAATAACCCCTTCGCTATTTATTATTGAATTTCATTGCAATCAAAAATTCCTGTATTATAGTGTTAATTTTAAATTCTATAAACTTTATTAACCCATTAACGGCTGACCTCAGATCTTGTTATCCGATTTTGA
Organism: Eustalomyia histrio; assembly: GCA_949748255.1. Classification (NCBI taxonomy): domain Eukaryota; kingdom Metazoa; phylum Arthropoda; class Insecta; order Diptera; family Anthomyiidae; genus Eustalomyia; species Eustalomyia histrio. The sequence continues at coordinate 95,256,994 of OX456527.1, read as the reverse complement.
CAAAACTTCACACAGACAATAACTAAATTATTTATATTGTATTCCAGTTTTCTAGATCTACCATACCTGGGACTTATGAATTACGAATACATTCTTTCATGTTTATGGAAAAAATAGTTATATGATTTTTCACATAAAATTTATCATTCTAATTGAAAAACATTCCGTGTAAAAAGATCAGATCTGAAAAGATCTCAATGGATCTAATTACACCAGATCTAATTAGATCTCAAAATTGGGGACAAAATTGAGATCTAATTAGATCTGATGAAAAATAGACAGATCTAGCGCACCACCAGGTCAAATTTGCTCTTATATGTCCATTAGGTTTAATAATGGACATATAAAAATAAGAAAATTAAAAACACTTATTTTTGTATACATTTTTATCTTGGTGCCAGATGAATGAACAGATGAATGATATGAACAGATCTGGCACCAGATATAATCCCATATGAGCATATTTTCTCATATCTGTCCACGAAAATCACCAAATTTTACAGATCCCTTTAGATATGAGCATATCTTGTACAAGATCTGTCCTTAAAGTGGATCACATATGCCATATCTAAGCATATTTGATAAGATCTGACATCACATCTAATTGGATTAAAGCATATCTAATTAGATCTAAGCAGATCTGATCGGATCTAAAGTTTTTTAAACAAGATGACTTAAAATAACGCAAACAGGAATATAAAATTTGCCAAAAAAAAATTCTTAAGGTAATTTTGGTGAAAATGTTCAGACTATGTTAATCCTCTAGGTAAAATGTTTTATTCTTTATGAGTTAAAATTTCCAATATCGCTGCCCTGACTTTAGAACTATAAAAAGATTACTTTATTTTTGTGTATTTTTTTTAACTCTCCGAAGGATATGCGTTAAAATTAAAATATTTATAAATTAAAATACTTTGTCTACTATTTTTTTTTCTTCAAATATTTACAAAATATTTACAGAACTTGTAAAAATAAAATCACATTTGCTAAATTCACATACAGTTAACCCTTGACATACGCAGAGCAAAACACCGCGTTATAAAATTTGTTCTGATTTTTGGGTTTTTACAAAATTCACCTTACTATGTAAGAGGATAAATGTAACTTTGTTATTTCGTATGTATGTCGAAATATTGGCTTAACACTCCATAACGGGTATAGAATGATTCCTATACAATTTTAAGCCGATCTATCGCGTTCTAGGGAAAATATGAATCCGGCTGCTTGTAGATATCAGGTATTATCAGGCGAAGGGTATCCCGTTCACTTGGCTTTACTTTAAAACCTAAAGTAATACTTTACAAATTTTGTGATATATCACTTCTCATTTGAAGATAATGAAATAGTGGTTGATATACTTATCACTACGTATATAGAGGCTTTAAAAAAATGTGTTGCTGAAGGAATGATACAAGTAATGAGCTTTTGGTTTTGTATTATATAACTACTTACAACAAGCAAGTACGATTTTATACAAGTTTATAGTCTGAGTTTATTTTACAGATTTGTTTTATTTTTTTTTTTTTGTAAAGTATTTTATTTTTTTCCTACTGTTTTATGTTCCTGCTCTTATTTTACTCATTACAAGTATGTACTTATTTAAGTGCTTATTAGTATAACAGTGATTTCAATATTATTAGTAACTGCTTATTACAGTACTTTTTTGGTAAGGACTTCTTTATGTTTTTTCTCGTAAGCTTTGGGTAACCATTTCCCATCGAGGGCTACCTGTACTTTATTACTAATTAAGTCGTTAAATATTTTTTAAAAACTTTTTCTCTTTTGCAAAATAAAAATTTAATTAAACGTTCAGGTCTCGTTTTGTGCGGCAGATGAGTTTCGTAGACGTTCTTACATAAGGTACCCGCATAAAAAGAAACTAAATCAAAAATATCAACTCCTACTAAAAGTATGTAGTTTTTTATTGTTTGTTTTTTGAATGACTGATTCAATTAGTTAAAAAATATATTTCTATGAATTTCAATTGATTCTTCATTTAAAAATAAACTCTACGTATTACTTTTTAAATAAACTACAGTCGGTAACTGAAAATAAATTGTGAGTGTATAGGAGGATTTTTTCCTTTTTGGCCCTACACGTAAAAACTTCCATCTCACATGAAAAGAACTGCAACCTAAACACTCCGATTTTGCTGAATCTTAAGAGGCTTAAAAGGGATTCAAAAATTAGAGATTTTTGCATTTTTAGCCTTTTAAAATATTTCACCTTTACTTGAACCATATAAGATTGTGGTATTGTTGAAAAGGGTTATTTTAGGGCTTTTTATTAATACATTTTCTTAGTACTTTTTTATTTTTTTGTTGGGAAAATCAAAAAAGTGGCTTTCTGTATTTTCTGTTATAAAATTTTTTTAAAATGGATTCCAAATTCATGTATTCTATTACTTATTAAATTTAAGCGGACAAATATTTTTTATTTTTTTTTGGCAAAGTCCTTTTTTAATACATTTTGGAACAACTGTATATGTATATGAATATATTTTAAATTTAAGATTTCGATGAGTGAGAGACTATTCCCATAGTTGCTGCTCCGCTGAAATATTTATTTTCAGAAATTCCGTGGAAGTCTATAAATTTTAAAATCCTGCCGGTTAGACATGAGTTATTAGGGACGTTATCTTCCCTAGGTAGGATATTACAGAAAATATTTTCCTTTTTTTGCTCTTTCTCGTAAAAATTTTCAAAGATCTGGGTTTGGTGATTTTTTACGCCAGGGGATGGATCTATGTACATGCCTAATTCCAAGTTCCCAGATCCTCCGCTTTGTGCTAGGCGGCTAATAGGATATTTTAACGTCATTTTCACCAAGTTCTTATTGGAAATTGCATAAAGTATATCTTTAGTAAATTAGCTCATACCCCAAGGAACACATACATATTTTGAATTACAGATTCCTAGCCAAGAGGTTTTCGGCAGGCAGTCAAGGAAAGTCTTTTAACCTCTTGAACCACCATTTTTTTTTACGTCCCTGGCGAAAATTAAAAAAAAGTTCCTTATCAGTGAAATTGTCGATACTGCAAGGAACACATTTTAAGCTTTAGGTTAAGCGGTTTGGGCAGAGCGTTATTGGAGTGTATTTTCCACTCTCGAACAAAAAAGCGCCTTATCACTGAATTAGCCCATACAACTTAGAACACATACAAAAGTCCCAAAAGGTCTCTTTTTGATTTTTGAGTAGGATGTTAAGAGAAAAATTTTAATCTTAAGAAACTTATCCTCTTTCTAAACCCCCTGTAAAAATTTACAAAAATCCTATCGTAGAGAATGTCTACCATACATATTGAATATGTTTCTGACAAAAATTTTAAAAAGTAACGTTTCTCTTATATATATTTATGTAGATGATAGTAAAAACAAATATTATAATCAAATTTTGCAACTTTTTTAAAGATACCATACTGAACAATCTTCAGTATGGCAGGAATGCCATACTGAATGGCAAAATAAGGATGCCAGTCTTAATATATATGTTATTTTAATCTGTTATTTTTATCTTTATTTCTCTAGCTTCTAAAACTCCCATTTCTGAAAACGAATTGGAAATCTAGCATGTGTACTTATATTTTCCCAATTAATTTCCAGAAATGGAAACATTAGTAGTTGGAATATGAACCCTGTCGATTTGTGCTTTGAGAATCAAAGTCGACTGCCAGGGGTAAATTCAAAAAATAGATGGGAAAATCTCATTTGTACGGGTAATCATTCATTAACTGTAGAAAAGTAATTTTGCATATCACTTTCTCCTTTGAGTGGTTGATAAGCCGGTTCAAACCATGAGTTGTTGTGGGTGGAGGTTCCGAATGAGGCTGACGACGCTGAGGTCGAAAGTGTTTCACTCCCTCTAGCGCTGATCCTCACAATTTGTTTCCATCTTCTCTTACATTAATAAATTAGTGTCTTCTATGCCATAGTAACATTTAATTATTATCTCGAACGTCACAGATTCTAAATATAATCAAAAGAACCGGTTATAAAATAGATTCAAAGCTAGCCTGTTCTCAAAATTTGGCTGGATACTTAAAAAAAAAAAATTTATTTAAAAATTTAAAAACGCCTAAATTTGAAACCCCATAAAAAGAGACCTGACTGTATATTCAATTCAGCTTTACGCTTATAAAAAGGTCTTTTATATTCCAAAAAAAAATACTGTTCATTGTTGATTATACAAATTGAAACAACAATATTAGCGCAACTCAAAGGGAACATCAATATTAACGCAAATATGGAATACCATCGTCCTTTATTACCAAATGGTCAAATTGCACCGCTCTCCTGGGAAATAAAATTATTTTTTCTCAATATCGACTGGCCAATTAAGGATAATGCTGGACAATTTATGCGTATTTATGATAAAGTTATGCTCATAGCAGGATTGCTAATGTTTTTTTATATGAACGAGGCTGAAATGCATTATATAGTAGACAATATTAATGATATTGGTTTGGTATTAGAAGGAATGGCAACATATTTAATACTAATAGAGGCAAATTTAAGAATTTTTGATAAGGCTTTATTTAAACAAAGTTTTAAAGAGTTTCTTAATGAATTTTATCAAAAAATCTATTTTGAAAAGTAAGTATTCAGTTTACTCAAAATTCTTACTACTTTTACTATTGCAAAATTGCAAAGTTTTGTTTACTTTGTGTATTGACTACAGCTAGTAAAGCTGTAGTTGAAATAGTAAATTGTAATAAGTAATCTAACAAGCATATTCAATTAAGATTTCAATTTAGCAAATTATTTCTTATCAAATTATATATTTCATTTATAATTACAGATCCCTTAATAAACGCACATATCGTGAAATACAACGCAAAATATTGCCCACGAAAGTGTGTTCGTATTTTTATATATTAACTCTGTTCACTTACTTCTCAATACCCATTATGGGTTTCTTCTACAATATGCGTTTATTCCCTTTTAAGGCAACATTTCATTATGATCATACACTATGGTATTTTTATGTACCCACTTTAATCATTACCTTGTGGATTGGTGTTGCTGTTGTCTCTCATTTATCGGCGGAATCAAATTTGTTGGCAACTATTATTGTACATTTAAATGCTAGATATTTGGCATTGCAATATGATCTAAAAGTTTTGCATGAAAGCATTTCACAGGATATGAAAATTACAAAGAACGAAATATTATTGAAATATCGGAAAGCTTTCATAGGCATTGTCGCACGTAATGTGGAGTATAATGAGTTTGCACAGAAATTTCAACAACAATATTCATTCTGTATTTTTGTCATGATGTCATTAAGTGCAGTTTTACTTTGTGTATTGGCATTTAAAGCAGCAACGGTAAGTGTAATGTTGTTAATGCGTAATTGTTAATATTATTTCTGCTGAAATGTGATGGAATTAACAGTGTTGTTCATAAGGTTTATTTTCAAATTGACATCATTTATGAACAGATTGGTTAAACTTGGTTTAAGATATATTTTCAAAATAGTCAAACTGGCCGAGCTCGATAGAGTATATCATACTATGCATAAGATATTCTTTTGCGATCCAGATATTAAAAGAGTGCTTGCAAATCCCGACTTAAGAAAGAAGCAGTGGAACAGTGCTCTTCAACGCTATCGCGTCTATTGGCATCCCTTCTTAGCACTTTGTACCATACGAATATTTTTCATTCATGTTGGAAGTTTGCAAATGTTCAGTCGATCCCTAAAAAGGGTGAGGCTGGCAATCCTGATAGTTAGCACCCAATTGTTATCTGTTCTGCGCTCTTAAAGGATATGGGGAGCATGGTTAACAACCATCTTTTTAATTATAGTTAATATGGCTTTCGTAGAAGTCATTCTACGGGATACCTGATGGCGTTTCATTCGGAACGATGGGGTCGGTTCATTCACAGATTTGCAAAGTAGTTGCCCTTAATATTACCAAGTCAGTCTATCATAAAACACTTGTGTTAAAACTTACTGCTTTTGATGTCGAGGATGACTTTTCTCGATTCATATCTCAGGGATCCCATAATACTAGTTTTTATAGATGGGGTCTCATCCTATATTTCGTTCTTTCTACTTCCCCCCTTTTTCCTTTCTTTCTAAACGACATTCTTGATCAAATTTCAACAAATGTCATTCATATTTCTTTGAACATAGATCGAGCCTTATGGAGGTTGGGCATATTATGAAGAGCATATTACTCGTATGAATGACACACTCTATAAGGACCTAATAACAATCTCTCACTGAGGTCGTGTGAATAGGATAGATTTAAGTACACGCAAGACCCTATATTATTTGTTAACTCAGAGGGCCTTCGGGCCATCAATGTCATCTGTATACATTTTTGTTGAAGGAATCCAATTTAAGGTTGTTGGAGGAATCCAATTTTAGGGCCTTGGTTTTTTAAGTCGGTGTAAGAAGCACTTCACTCCTTCTGATCTTCTTACAATTTTTACCACCTATATCCGACCGAAAATAGATTACAACTTCCATCTATGAGCAGAATCCACAAAGTCTATTTTGAAGCGAAGCTTCTGGATCGTGGCGAAAGGAGGTCGTCGGTTCTTCTTAATGAATGTAATGTACTTGTCTATTAAATTAATGGAACACCTTCGGCATGTGGGTTGTGTAACACTGTTCTTTGAATGCTGCTACTATTTGTCCATCTGTTTGTGATCGATTGTCCAGTGAATAGCTCAACGCATTACAGATAAAATTCTTTTATTGGTTGAATCACCCGTATGTGGAAAAAACTCCCAGCAGATGTCTTTCCTCACACTAACAATTTAAAGAAATTTAAGTCAAACGTCGACAAACACCAATCCCTATTTTCTACCTCACATAAGCCTTTATCCTGAAATTAAATTAAACAATTTACTGCATTAGTAGGGGTATTCCTTGAAGGGGTGAAAAAAATAATCCTCAAACATTTTTAAACAATTATTGAGAACTATTTAAAATGTGTTCTTGGTTGTTGTTGTATACCGCCTTTAAGGCCTTATATGTTCTTCTATGGGAGGTAAGTCTTAACATAGACCTATTTTCACCAATTACAGTAGGAATTATCGAATAGAAACTCATGTGCAAAATTTCATATAATTACTTTCACAATTGGACTTTGTAAGGTTTTCTTGGAAAAACAAACAGGCCTTCGAACGGACATCGCTAAATCGAGTCATGGGTGTTGTTCTAGTATTTTTAGCAGTTACAAATAATATGTGTATAGCTTAAAAATGAGGGATATTTTAACAAAATTTGGGCGTTTATTGTAGAACATTGGTACAATATAAATTTATTCAAAGTTTTGGCCATCAATATTCATGACCATTTCACATCTTTCTGGCAACATATGGATTTCGTGCCAAAAGAACTCTCCATTTTTGAGGCCAAGAACGAATCAAGACAATTTCGGGTACTCAGTTAGAGCATTCTGCATCGATTGGCGGGGTAAGGTCTGGACTATAAGACGGGTGAGATAAAATTTCCAAACCACTATTTTTCAAATAATTTTTAGCTGGACGAGCGTTTTCATGGTGAAATATTGCGTCCTCAAGTCTGGTCGCATATTTGAGGCGTTTGTCGGCCAATGCTCGCATCAATTGTGTTCGGTACAAGTCCCCTGTGGTCGTTTTTGCAGCTAATAATGCATTGAACACTTTAATGGATATTTGGCTTTGACGTTGATTTGGTTGGTTGACCGGGATACGATTTCTTACGCTTTGTGTTATCGTATTTGTTTTTCATCGCTTGTAATTATTTGATGCAAAAATTACTTCTTTTTATGGCGTTCAAGAGGCATTTCGGATGAGCAAAATCGTCTTTCAATGTCTTTCGGCTTCAACTCGTGTGGTATCCAATTTTTTTCATTTGAATTAATCCTGCGGCTTAAAAACGTTTTGAAATTCCAGCTTTAGTGACTTTCTATGATTTTGCAAGTTCCTCTTGAGTGTGACAGCAATCTTCATCGCATATAGCCTCCAGTTCATCATTTTCGAAATTTTTTGGCTGATCTGGACGGTCTTTAACTTCCTTGTCAAAATCACTAGGTCTGAACAGCACAAACCATCTCTCGCACGTTGAAATCAATGGAAATTTTTCAGAATAAGTTTCGGTGAGCAATCGATGTGCTTAAGCTGCACTTTTTTTTAAATTGAAGAAGAAAAGCAAAACTTCCCGAAAGTAATGCTTTGTTGACACAAAATTTAACATTTTCAAAGAAAAAACAACTTTGTTATTTACACTATTGCGATCAATGACTATGTGAGTATAAATGATATATGCTTACCCTCCAAAATAACATAAAAGTTATTAAAGACACAAACCATATGTAAAAGTTATGCCATCTGTTGTGAATTTCGATAAGTTATAAACCCAAAAACAATACAAACTCAATACCACAGAGCGATTTAAATGCCTGTTGAAGAATCTCCGTTATGCAGCGATTTTAAATTGTTAAAATTAAGTGTATAATAAGCATAATTGTAACAAATTTAATAATTAAAACATATAATTAAAATACATTTTCAGCTCGGCATGACGACCCAAAATATTACTTTTATAAGCTGGATTATTGGCAAAATTGTGGAGCTGTTAGTTTTTGGTACACTAGGCTCAGAACTTATCGAAACGGTAATAGAAATATAAATAGTTTTAAAGGTATCTACTATAATTTTTTTTTACAGACTGATAAAATGAGTTCATGTTATTATTTGGCCAATTGGGAAGATGTAATTTCAAATTCCCCCAATACTCAAGATAATATTGATTTAATGAAATTATTAATACTGGCCATTCAACTAAATCAAAAACCATTTTATATAACCGGCTTCAATTTTTTCAATGTCAGTTTGGCCACTGTTATATCAGTAAGTATAACTGTACTTAAATTGTTAATTATTTCTTAAGAAGAAAAAAAAAAACTCATAAATATTTTGTAGATATTACAAGGAGCTGGGTCTTATTTTACCTTTTTATATGCTTTTCGTTAGAGTATATAAAAATTACTACCAACTGATTTGGTTCTTAAGATTATATTATTTCTTATATTTATATGCCTAGAATGTTTAAGTATGATGTTAAGAAGTTACACAAATAAATAAATAAAAAAAAAAATATTCGCCATATATAGCCATCCCCAGAATATAAATATTTCATTGAAACTCTAATTTATATTCTTTATGCGTAGATCATGTTATCAACTTATTTATGACCACAAAATGTACTTAATATATATGTAAGCTTCTGATTACACCATTACCTCGTATAATGCGGTTTAAAAGAGTGTTTCCTCTTTAAAAAAAAATCCACAATTTTTATAGAAAATATAAAAAAGTATGTATAACTCGGATTTTCTTGAATCTTTGAAAATACTCTTAAGTTTTGAAGAAAATTAAAAAAAAATTGAAATGATATGATTTATATACATTACGTATTTTTTTAACAGCGTATTAATCTCGTTATTCGAGGGTAGATTGTACTTTACTTTACTTTTATATATACACTTAAAATAGTTTGTAAGTAAAAATAACAGAAAATGTCATTTACAAGAAATGATATTTCATATAAAAACCGGTCTACTTAATCTTCATTTAAATTAAATGCTTTTATTTATTTATTTTTAAATGTTAATTAAACAACTGACACATCCGTAAGAAACAAATGATGTAATTAGTTAAAATAAATTTCAAAATTTTACCTACCAGTTCCTTAAAAAATAAATGTTTTTATCATTTATTTAAAATTGTTTCCCTATTTGTATTTTTTGTTTTTTTTTTTAATATACTCGTACAATACAAAATGTATGCATAGCTATAGACACTTTTTGTGCGAATGTGTTTGTGTATGTATGTGTGTTTATGAAGTTCTTGTTATTTGAATTGAAAAATTTTGCATATGTACGACCGATTTAAATAAAAAAACAAATTAAAATTTTTTGAATATTCTTTTTTGAAACATACGGCAAACAAAATTTAAATTTGTAATAACTGTTACGGACACAAATAAACCACAAATTTCTCTTTTGTGGGTTAATTTTTTTTAAATTTCAAACAAATAAAAAAAATTAATGAAACTGAAAAAAATCTGTAAATGATAGTAAATTATCTCGAATAAATGTATAAAAAAGTTAATGTAGATATTTCTTTGAAAAATACATGTATGTTCTTTATTTTTAAATGGAACGGAAAACTTTTTTATTAAATTACAAAAAGTTAACTACATAATATTTTGAGTGTAGTATAGATTTTAGCCAGAATATCTATACACTATTTAAAGTTTATCCACTTTCGATTAGACTTTGGTTACTTTCATACTTGTTTTTCTTTATTTTCTTCCGCATTATGAAGTGTTATAAAGTATATAAATGAAAATCCTTGTAAGGTTATGATTTTTATATGAGATTATATTGTTATAAATATAAAATGCTGTGTATGTCAAAAGAAATATTGTTGTGTTTAGATTTAACTTAAGTAATCTTTTGAATGCTTTGCTGAATGGTGAAATTTAAATTGATATTATTTTTTTTTTCGTTTAAGTAACTGAAACAAGTTTTTAATTTATTAAATCATTTTGTAGTTTTTGACTCTTAGTTTAAATTTGTATAAAAAATATTAGATTTTTAATAATTGTACTTGAAAAATAATTGCACAGAAATAGGCTTAAATTCTCAGAAAATTTTAAGTTGCTAAAGCAATAAATATTCTGATTAACAGACCTTTATTGTTATTTGTTAATGTTAATTAGAAAATTTATTTAATCAGTTATAGATAGATATAACAAAAATAACTTAATAATTCGTATTTAAAATAAATAATATAATAATATTGAAAAATTTAAACATATGACATTGACTCTACACTCTCATAAATTTTTGTTAAAATCTACTCTATGGGTTACCTACTATAAATTGGGCAAAATTAATTGAATCAGAATTTTTTAGCAACATTAGAATTTTGTTTAAGTTTAAATTATATATGTTCAGTTATAACGTGTGGTTAAATTTTAAGGGCCGATGTTGATTTTGAATAAAACACAAATTATTTAGGAAATTATTGTCATATCTTTTTATTATTATAATATGGTATGGTTCAATTATGTATGGAACAAAATATCGGCCAAATGGCTGCCGCGACCTCGGCGGCACACCTCCATCCGATGGTCCAAATTTTCGATGATGCTGAGGCATAATTGAGGTTCTATGGTTGTTAATGTGCCGAATCATCTCATCCTTTAGCTCTTGAATTGTTGCTGCCTTATCGACGTACACTTTTTCTTTCAAATAACCCCAAAGAAAGAAGTCTAACGGTGTCAAATCACAAGATCTTGGCGGCCAATTGACATCGCCACCACGTGAGATAACACGGCCATTGAATTTGTAGCGCAAAAGAGCCATTTTTTCGTCAGCTGTTTGGCAAGTGGCACCGTCTTGTTGAAACCACATATCGTGCACATCCATATCTTCCAATTCGGGCCATAAAAAGTTCGTTATCATCTCATGATAGCGAATACCATTCACAGTAACTGCCTGACCGGCCTCATTTTGGAAAAAATACGGCCCGATGATACGGCCAGCCCATAAACCGCACCAAACAGTCACTTTTTGCTTGTGCATTGGTTTTTCGACAATCACTCTTGGATTATCATTTGCCCAAATGCGGCAATTCTGCTTATTGACGAATCCACTGAGGTGAGAATATGCCTCATCACTGAAGATGATTTTCTTCGAAAATTGATCATCCACTGTTGCCATTTCTTGCCACCTTTCTGACCATTGACGACGTTTGGAATTGTCAAAGCCTCTTGAGTCAATTGCACCTTGTAAGCGTTTAATGCAAGTCTTTATGCACAATATTCATCAAAGACGAGCGTGACATATGCAATTGTTGGGCACGACGACGAGTTGAGGTGGACGGCTCTTCAGCCACACTATCGCGAATAGCAGCAATATTTTCTGCAGTACGAGCTGTACGAGCATGCACTGGTGTTTTCACATCTCCTACAGACCCGGTTTGCTAAAATTTTTGCACGATTTTTAGGATTGAACGCACATTTGGACCATTAAATTGACCGAAAAAATCACGAAGTGCACGATATGCATTTTAATTTGAACGCCCATTTTTATAATAAGCCTGAATAACTTTAACGCGTTGCTCGATTGTTTATCTTTCCATGGTTCAAATTGAGTTAGTCTGAAATTGAGAAATGTCAAATGAAATGCAGAAAAAACTTGACGTTTAGGTGTGGTTTACATTCAAAATCAGCCCTTAAAATGAATTATTATTTTAAATGTTCAGAAACACGTTAAAGAATGCTTATTTGTTTTTTTTACTAAATACTGTTCCTTACAGTTCCTTAAATTAAAAAAATTATTACATTTTCAGAAAGTTTGCACTTCATTATGGAATGAAATTCAAGTTAAAGAAAACAATAAAAATTAACAATAAAACTCTGAATAAAATCACAATAAGAATTAATATTATTATTAATTACATCAAATAATACAAAGGAAAAGAAAGTTCAATTAAAATCTGAGAGTTTTTATTATAAAAAACCTTAGTTTCTGAAAATCACTTGGATTGTTAACGATGAAGCTGTGAAAAACTTCATAGAAATTTTCGTTCAATATAAAAAATGTGATAGTTCTATTGAAATGTTCCTTGGAACCGGTAGGGTTTTGTGTAGCGAAATTTTGTCAAAGTATGTGTGTTTTTCTTTAACAAAAGTCATCGGAATGTAAAGGCTTTTCAATAGGAACAAGTTGTCAGAATTTGTTGAGTTTTCCATAGAAAAAAGTTCTAGATTTTTACAAGTCTTATGAATCGGGGAGTTTTTCTGTTGTTAAAAGCCCTTAGGGTTCGAAGGCTTTTCTCAGTTCTCAGAGTATGTAAAAAACTGTACTTAGAGTCTGGTGGTTTTTGTTTAAGAAAAAGCCCTCAGAATCTAAGGCTTTCGAATGATGCTTTTCTTATAGACAAAAGTCTTTAACAGTTTTTAATTGATTATAATACCTATCTTTAAAAAAGTCCTTATGATGTAAAATCTGTTTTTGGAGAGGAAAAATTTTCTGAATATGAAGAATTTTCATAGAAACAAATTCTTACAAAATTTAACGTTGTCCTGATGGAAAGTCCTAAGTATCAGAAAGGTTTTCTCTTAATAAAGTCAACCGAATATAAGAGCTTTTCTATGAGAAATATCCTCGGATGTGGAAGATTTTCTAAGAAAAAGGTGCATAGAATTGTTGGATTTTTTTTAATTTGAAAGTTTTTCAATAAAAAATTTTCTCTATATAACAACGTGTTTCACCGATTGGGAAACACAACAAAAATTTTCATAAGTCACTAACAACGAAAGCTTTAATATTTCAGGTGGTGAAAATAGGGGCGCTAAAACGAAGACGAGTTCTTTTTATCCTTTTCTATAACACATCCAAAATGTAAGTATTGAGGAAGCTGGTACTACATTTACAGTGAGGATTAAAAAATTCTAAATTTTGTTTTGAAGCTAGTTTTTCCTTTTTGACTGTCATTTGTTCTTATAGATTTGAGATTGAAAACAGAGATTTTAATTTCAGTTTATTTGAAAATAACATGATAAATAAAAAATTAGTTTCTATGATTTAGTTGCAATCCATCATCTCCCTGCCGGAAAAAAGGGGTCAGTTGGGAATTGGGACCTGTTCCGGCATATGTGAAAACTGAACCGGTTCCGAAAATACATATCACGAGATAGGTGTAAAGAGGACCGGTTCCTAAAGTACCTATCACGTGACCGGTTTAAAAGTCACGACATGTCCTTTTAGACCAGTCCTGTGACATTGACCCCCACCTAGGACAAGCCCATGTTAAAGTGACCGGTACCGTGACCGGTTCTTATCACAATGAACCGTTCACGTGACATGTCCTGGGATAGGTTCTTTTCCCGCAGGGTACATACTTTTAATGCAAATTTGTTTACCGTATCCGCTAAAAACTAATCACCTTTTCGTTAGGTATTTACTTTTAACAATTAAATTAATATTCAGAGTTAAATTTGCAAATAACTACAATGATTTCTTCTCTAAATGTTTTATCAAATTTTTATATTTGTTTTTACTTTTTGTATATTAACATTTTTCTATTACTCTAAGTACTTACAATTACACATTTTGTGCCTAATAATAAAGGGTTATTGCTAATAAACTGATATACAGGTTGGCAAACATGCAAAATATTATATTTGTGTGTCTTTTTGTAGACAAAAATGTCTAATGAAATTTCGTATACATTTGTGAAAAACATACTATATTTATAACAGTAATTTTACATACATCTTTTAGAGTGTAAGTCGTCTGAAGGTGCACATTGAGCTCAAATGGTATCAAAGTGGCGATTAATTGAAATTTATAAATAAAGCTTTTATAAATAATTAATTTTGGTATATGGAAAAAGTAGATTAAATTCTGCATCAACTAAGTTGTTTACTTTCTTTTCAGTAAGCGGTCAAAGTTAGCAAATTATTGCTGTTTTTAAAAAAAGTGAAATAATTGGAAATTTTAACAATTCAATCGATTATTATTAGTGTTAAATCTATTAAAGGTAAATTTTTTATAATGGAACCTTCAACATCAGGTATTAAAGTATATAGTGTTTTTTTGTTTATAAAATTTATGTCTAAATATTTTTAATAACTTTTTTAAAAAAGGTCCAAAATTGGGATAATTTCCGCAGTTAATCGGATATCAGCTTATATTTAAAATTAAAAAAGTCCAGACATTGCCCGGACTTTTTTTATTTTAATTTTTGTGCAAAAACTCTGGTTGTCATTTATTGAACAAGGCCAGTAAATGTGTTTTTGTGTTTTAATATTGTCATTCTCTTTATTTTTGGTATTTTATAGTTTTTGTTTTTGTTGATGCATTTTGTTTTTTAGAAATGAGTACGTGAGTGATTTCGGTCACTTAATTTCACGTACAAAAAATTGTATCACGCACAATTTACAGGAAGTAAACATATTTTTAATACTTTTAGCTACATTCAAGTGATTAAATTTTAATTAAATCATGATTACAAATTGTTTACGTTCACGAACTTATTCCCACGTCCTAAAATTTTCATAACCCAAATCTATAACCACCATATACTTTATGTTATATTAATTTTATTTAATAATTAAAGTTACGATAACGCTTGATATCTGAAAAATATGTCGTATCCAAAATGAGTTTCGAAAAAGAACTAGTTTGATTGTTCATCAGCCAAAACCGTTTTTTTAGAACACGGAAATTTCTGCTAAAATTAAAAAAAAAAAAATGCATACAATATTAATTGTAGTTTCTTGTGGCCATGAGATTCTTTTGTAAATTTGCTCAAAATATCAATGGTTTTGTATGCCTCCCACTTTGCCATGGGCCGAAGATTATACAGCAAGCATTTTACCAATAGGAGAATTATCGGAAAAAGCTCAAGAAGCAAGAAACAAAGATTTTAAAAATTATAGAGAGCACTTTGCTCGCAAATGCAGTCGGATATGAGCAAGAAATATGAGCAGACAAAAATTTAATTTATCAACTTCGAAATTAGAGTTAGTTTTGCCAGATATTTTGATGATGGCAATGAAGATAGTGATAAAGATGCTGATGATAATAACGATAAAGACTTTTAAATTTTTTATATTTTCAGATTAATTTTTTCCATTCACTGAATTCAGTGAAAACAAAAACTGGGTAAAAATTTATACAAGTAGGAATACATATTATTAACTTATTCTTTAAATTTATTTTGATTTCAAAGTTTATCTTTATCGTTATTATCAATTATTGTTATTCATTACTGAAAAATTATAATATTCTCTTTTGCGACTTTTTTGAAAAATATTGTACATATATAAAATTTTGTGAAAAATAAAAACTGGATTTAAAATTAAATTTATACTAATATAAATACATATAATAAATTTATTATTTGAATTTTTTAATAGCACATTAAGTATGATTTAATTTCCAATTTTATTTATTAATTTATCGCTTTTCTTTCCAAAGTTACAGCATAAAAATGAACTAAGGTCTTTTTTCCAAAAAACAATAATGCGCTTAACGGGTTTAACAAAATTTCCAATTTTATGCATTCCAAAGTTACAGCATAAACTGTGAACTAAGGTCTTTTTTTCCAAAAAAAAACAATAATGCGCTTAACGGGTTAAATTTTTTTTCTAAAATAATATAAAATATAATATTTTAAAACTACGGTTTCTACGAATTAATCGCCACTTTGGGTACCATCGAACCCACTGTGCGGTAGTTTGTTATGATATATAATAACAGCCTGTTATAATATGTTAAGTTTGGTATGTGTACCTCATTTTTGTAGGCTTTCATTTAACACTTTAATTATTACCTAATTTCAACTACAGTACGTATGATTGTTGAGAAATGTATTAACATTAAGTATACGCCTTCGTCTAACAATTATACCTTACGAGAACAAATTTCAAAAAACCAAACAGGCAAATTTGTGTTATCTGGTGGGAAAAAACAAATATTGCTAAACTAGGAGCCGGATATAGCAGGGCTATGCAAGAGTTTTATATTACCGTTGTTTTCTAAAACTATATTATATATTAAAATTAAATGATATATATTTTTTTTAAAAAACTACTTTATTTTAAAACTTTTTATAATGCAAATTAGAAATTCCATACAAAATCTTCTTTGTATGTATCGCGGAAATTATACTAGTGGTCGTTAAAAGAATAGTTATTTTAAGTTAAAATAGCTTACAGATAGTTGCTTAATCAGTCCGTTGGCTGTTTTTTTTTATTACAATTTTCATGCTTAACAACAGCAACAACTGCATATATGTTAGGTGCTTTTAAGGAAACATATGGTAGCACTTATTTTTTTAAATCTAGAATGTAAAAAAAAACAAATGTCAGACTTTTTACTACAATATTGATAATTTTAGGCAAAAGTTTATATAAGTTCCACCCTAACGTGTATCAAGCAAACAAACATTAATATTAAACGAGTTGTTTGTGAAAATAAACAAGGCACTGTGGCACAGTGATTTCAAAATGGATAGTTAATAAATAAAATAGTAGTTAATAATAAAGGATCTTCTAAACTAGTGATCTAATCATGAAATAGTATTCACAAAAACTCAATATGGGCACCTAAGCTTTTAGATGATTATTGTAATACTCAACCTGATTTATTACAGGCTGTACTGCAGGGTGTTAAAGTTTACCAACTCCGGTGTTTAAAAAAAATATGATTTTAAAATTCGAAGTTAAATATTTTTTTTTTTAAATTATACACTCAAAAAAATAAGTTAGTGGAAAAAATAGTTAAATTTTATGTTTAGCAAAAACTTTAGTCACATTTTCTTTGCTAACAAAATTGCGCTAATCAACACATTTATAGTAAGGACAAATCACAGCTTGTGTAATCAAGTAAAAATCCCCAGATAATTCCACCTGTTAGACATTTGAGTATTTTTGTAAAATCATTTCAGATTCGGGTATCAAGAATTTGGAATGCCTTACCACGAGATTTAAGAAAATTTAATTTTTCATTACTTAAATTCAAGTCCAGGGTAATAGAATTTGCGGAACTGCATGTGTTGGAGGCTTCTTAATATATACAATTTTTTAAGTACGGGAGGAAAAGCGTTGGAACTTTATTTATTAATTTGTGTTAATTAATTTATTATTTACATTCATTATGAATTTGTTTTTTTTAATTTATTTTTTTAATATTATAATTACTACATACTTTTTATTAAAAATGTGATCTTATTTATGTAAATATCATTATCTGCATATTTATTTATTGTATTAATAAGCTTTATTTTTATTAAGAAGTTTGTTATTTAGATAGTAGCTTTAATTAACCACATAAGGTCCTAATGGCTCGGATTTGTAAATGAAGAAATAATAAAAAAATGTAGTACAGACAAAACTTATTACTAAAAATACAACTCTTCCAAGACATCAAAAATACAACCGTGAAGATTTATCTCTCATACCTACAGAGGATAACTAAATGTGTGTATCTAGAAAACGTGAATATAGAAAAATTAAATATTGTATATGTAAGTCAGATTCTTTTTAAGTAGTAATTTATGATTTAAATTATAGACGAAATAAAATATTTAAATTTAATACCCTCAGAAAAAAGTTAGTAGAAAAATTTGTAAACGGTTTTCAATACCACTTTACTATTTTTGTACTGATTTTTAGTAAAAAAAATATTATTTAGCAAATCTTTTTGCTATTTATACTTTACAAATTACAGAATTTTCACAAAATATTTACAAAATTTTGTTGCTAATTTCATAAATCATTTTATACATTTTTGAAATCCGGTTTGCTAAAATTACAAAAAAAAAATTTTTCTAATTTTAAAAAAGTTAATATTGAAGGAAATATAATTTCTAATAATTAAAACTTACACCTTCTAAATAAAAATGACTTAAAATGTTACATAGATTAAAAATAGGGATCCGAAATGAAGATACCGACTCATGTCGAAAAATAGGGCATCCACTTAAAATAGGACTCAAAAAATTTGCTTAAAAGCAAATTAAAACAAAATAATAAATATGTATGGAAATGTATTTTTAGTTTGATTCAAGATCATAGGAAAAGTTTTTTCAAATGAAAAATTTTTTCTTTAGTTTTTAATTTAAGTAAACATGGAGAATACACAGAAAAAGTTACTAGACACCAGCCGAATGGAGTGCATTTTCTGGTCAGCTACGACTTTCATCAACATTCTTTGTGCCGAAATACCCATTGTAAATATCTCTATTTAACTCACAAATTAACGGAAAAAGCTATTTTATGCTAACATACAGTTGATTTTTATTATTGAGTACAGATCAACTGTATGTTCATTCGGCTGGTGTCTAATAACTTTTTCTGTGTATTCTCCATGTTTACTTAAATTAAAAAATAAGGAAAAAAAAAAAAAATTCATTTGTAAAAATTTTTCCTATGATCTCGAATCAAACTAAAAATACATTTCCATACATATAAGTATTAAAAAGATCAAAATAATAAATTCGTTTATATTTTTACTATTTTTAACTTTTGATTTTTTATTTAATTTTGTCTAAAATATTTTTTTTTTAAAAAGTAAATAAAATAAAAAATGTTGCTCGATAATTTTTTTTTGAATTTCGTACTAATATTAAAAATATTTAGTAAATTTTTTGGCTGATTTTAGCAAGCTGATTTTAAATTCCACTTTGCAAAAAGTTTACTAAAATTTATTAGCAGCTGCTAATTTTTCTACAAATTTCATTGTACTACACGACAGCAGACATGTGTTGCTAAGATTTTCAAAAATATCGTTGGGCTCAAATTAGCAAAAGTTCCCAAACAAACAGCAAAATTTTCAGTTGCCATTACAGGCTTTTTTGTGAGTGTAAAGATTAAGACGAAATGTGTATTCATAAGCAAGATATTTGTAAATAGTGATGATTTATGAAATTAAGACGAAAATAAAGCAAATATGCAGCATAATTATTTTAAACAATTTTAAGATTTTCAATAAAATTATGTCTAACTCATAAGTTTTTGTGAATATTTTTTCCCAATTGGATGAATAATTTATAAGACCCATAATTATTATTTTTATTTTGTATTTTCAAAGAAAATTTGAAATTGCTTTATGTACCTGGTAATTCAATTAAATTTGTGTCATTTTATAGCTTGAGAAGAGATGTTCATCATAAAAAATTGAGTCGAATTAAGATCCTGATTCCGATATATGGACAATCAAAATTGTACATGAAGGATCCTAAAGCAAATTTCCTACAATGAAGAGCTTTCTTGATTTGTGAGACTACTGAATGAAGCGCCGTCTCCATAAATAGTTCGCTCCATGCTGTTTTTTTGTACAAGGGATCATGATTCGGATTCTCTCAATATTCGAAATAAAGATGTATATTGAGAGCTTATCTTTTAAGCCCCCTTTGAACCAAAGCACATTTTTTCAGGAAAAGCAAAAAACTAGTTTATGCCCAAGTTCTTAAAGTATGAATCATTCTATCTTTTACAAAGTTTTTTAAATATGACTACTAAATCATACGTAAAAAAATATAAAATATTTGACGTTATTCGTAGCGCAGTGGTTGATAGAGAGTATTGCAATTGAAGAATCTTAATATTTTTTTGGCTGATAGAGGATATTACACAGTAAAGAAATTTAAGTAATTTTCAATTATATTAAAGTTTCAATATTTTCTTTTATGTTTTTTTTTTCAACATATAACAACTAAATAACAAAACAATTTTGAAGAAACAAGATAATTAGGATTGGACATGGCTACATATCTTACTATTACTTTGACTTCATTGTGGTGGGATAACAGGCTACAAATTTTGAAAATGTTGCTATTTACTAGGCTGAATTGAAAGTTGACAAACAAATAAGAGCTTTTGTTCAGTATATCCTGTGTATTTTTCAATTCAGTTCGGTAAGTTATTGTGTTCTTCATCTAAGTTTACTTTAAATTTAACATCACCATGTGGCAAATAATTTGCAATTTAAAATCTATTGATTGAATGCTACTTCCTTAAGAACTAGGACACATCTCTAAACGGGCATTTAAATGACCTTGATATATTAACTACAGTTGTATAAACAGTTATAGGAAACAACATTATTTAATATATGCAGAAATAATATATTTTTTATAAGTCGATAACCTTAATATGGTTGATAGAGGGTATTGCATTTAAAAATATATCTTGCGGTTGATAGCGAAATAACAAATATATTGTTTAGTTTTCTTCAAAGTTCTTGATTTATATTTTACTTTAAAATTAGCTTAATATCTTTTTCAAAAAAATTATAACAATTTATTTATCGCAATATTTCGTCACTGCATTGGGATAAATAAATGATTATAATTTTTAAAACAAGATCTTAAGTTCATTTTAAACAAAAAAAAAAAAAAAGAAATGACTAACATTAAAAAGTACTAAAATTGATTTTTCTCTGATATTTAATGATTTTCAAGAAATTGGTTTATAAACATTTATAAACATTTGTGAATATTAATCATTGCTAGTGCTCAGTTACGGTATTAGAATGTAAGTTGTAAATAATAATGATAATAATTTGTAAAAAATAATACTAATAATTTGTAAATAAATGAAATAAATAAATTTTTAATAAGTCGATAATCTGAATGTGGTTGATAGAGGGTATTGTATTCAACATTAAATCATAAACTAGTTGATAGAGAAATAACAAATATCGAAGAGAGATCATTAGAAGTGATTTTCAAGAAATTGGTTCATAGAGGGTATTGAATATAAGGTCCCGGTATTAAGTATAGAGGCAATAAAAAATTAAAGTTGACCGGGGCAGCTAGATTTTTTTTCGTACAAAGTGAAAAAAAAAATTATAAATAATTTAAAGTTTAACACCTCAAATATTTGAATACTAAACCACTGTGCAACAATTTGTTCACTAATGTTCAAAACCAACCACATAGTCGTCATCATCATTATCATCAACAGAAGTAGTTGTAGGTATTTGTATAAAACTTGGTAATTTTCGCGTTTGTTGTTGAAATTTGTATGTTTTTCTTTTTGTGCTCATAGTTTTTTTCAGTTTTGCTTGAACTATAAAAACAATGCAATTTATATTTATGTGAGCTAAGTGGTAGATGTTGTGGCAAATATACTCGAAAAACTTCAAAACAAACTCACATTGAGGCAAACATACACAAAGAAACAAACAAACGAACAATATCAGCTACAATATGAAAAACAAAAATAATATAAAAAAACTAGCAATTGAGTAGGAAATTACTTGACCTAGATTATGTGGTGGGTTAAAATGAAGAAAAGAAACAAAAGAATCGGTTTAAAACAGGTTTATAATAAAAACTTTTTTATTTGTTAAATGAAAGTGGTTAAAAAAAAGTTTTTATTTTTACGGAATTATAAATAAAATTAATAAAAAATTGAAACAAGGAAAAAGTGCAGGCATACGAAATTTTAAATATTTTGTATATTTTTGTAATTTAAATTAATGTTAGAAATTATTAATAACTTTGTGGGAATTCTTTTAGGAGACATCATGTCTGGTCTGTGTGGTGGCAAAACAAATTTTTTATAATAAATTTAAATTAACCTAATTAGTGTTTGTAAACTGGAAATATTGGTTAAACTTTTGATAATTGCTTAAACTTATTAAACATTTAAACTAATTTGAGCCCTTTGAAATTACTAATAAACAAATTAAATCAATCTGACAACACTCAATCATATATAAACCGTCATACTCGTATACTCGTAATTTGCCTAAATATTCATTTTAAATATATTTCTTCTTTAATTACTCGTAGCTTTATATTACTAAGTGGTGCTGCACGACGTATGAGTGTTATGTTATTCTCATTTCAATATAAAGTATACGCCACCGTAAAACATTTATTCTGAAAATAATGGTTTCAATACATCATTAAATAACTTTTTGTAATGGTAGTACTATTATTAAATTCTCGTAAATTGCAATAATATACTAAAATTATAATTTTTCGCAGCTTAATCAACATTTTTTTTTTTATAAAATCTACTAAATATGTTCTGAGAATTTTTAATATGCACTTCATTTATTAGTACGTTTTTTTTTCTTAAATCTCACATAATCTTTTCATTTCAAAATATTTTGATAGTTTTTCTCATTCGTTTTTTATGATCCAATTAAATTTAATTGAATAATCAAAAAATATTTTACACTTTAGTGATTTTCTACTACAGGAAGACACAAAAATCTCTTTTATAATTTGCTATACTCAGCATAAAATTCAGTCAAACACATAAACCACAAATGTATAATAACAGTTTGTATGTACAGTGTACAATGTTTTCACACAATTCTACCATGTGTCAGGAATGGAAAATTTAATATTTTTTAAGTTTTATGCAAAATAATATTAGAAGGTGATTTTAAAATTAATAATTTCTTTAACCTTTCATTGTAAAGTACCCTGATGTTCGAAAAAATAAAATGTTTGTTAAGTTTTAACAACTAATACAAAATTAAAATTTCCATCCCTGCCAAGTATATGTATAAGTTTATTATACTGTTGCTGCCATAGTGACATTACCATGATTTCGTTATGGACTTATACTTCTTCGTCTTTGCAAAAAAAGATGTTTAGTTAAATCTTGTTTTACTCAAGCATAACCTTTGGTAGCAAACAAAAATTTTCTAAAGTAAAAAAACCTTGAAATGTCAAAATATTTTCCAAAAAGTACTAGTATATAAAAAGTATAATAATATTTCAAAGGAAAATGTTTTTTTTTTTTTTTTAAAGTCAAAGTAAAGAGGTTTTATTTTGTGACTATTAAAGACCACAATGAGTGCTAGAGCGGAAACATAAGTAGTGGAAAATATTTGAATCAATGTGCATTTGCATTTATAAATAGTCAAAGATGCAAGTTTTAAAATTGTACATCAACAGGCAAAATATTGAAAAATAATGCATTAACTTCAAAAAAGAACATTCGGCTTACGTATTTCGGATACTAGGAGTTTTTATATGAAACAGAGATAATCGTGAGGCTTGTCTTTAAGAAAAAATATCATTCCTAAATCTATATATCAAATATAACGTGACTGCCTCACTAACTAGTTAGTTGAAATTTGGTACATAGGTTCTCCCCTCCAGCTTAAATATCTGCTAAACAGGGGACGTCTCCCCTGACATCCTACCCAATTCGCTTTTGCTAGAAACCTAAAATATACAATTTTTGTTCCCTGGGGTATGAATTTTTGCAGGGACGTGGCCCAAACTGCTTTGGCTAGAAATCTAAAATTTAGAATGTGTCTTCCCTGCATTATACGTTTATTCACAAATAAGAAACTTTTTGAAAGTTTTACCAGGAACATAGTAATATAAGGGTTCCAAATGGGAAAAAGTATCCCGCCTAACGTCTTGCCTGAATCGCTTTGGCAAGATACCTGAAATTTAAGGAGCGAATAGAATTGAAATACTAGAAAGCAAAATGCAACGGAAATGGAAACAAGCCGAAATTATACATTAGACAAGGGGAACAAAAAGAAATGAGAAACGTGTATAATTGAAGTACTAGACTAGAGAAATGAAATGGAATGGCACAAGGAACGAGTGAATTTGAGTGAAGGGAATCGAAGTGAAATAGGGAACGAGTGGACTTGAAACGCTAGACAAGGGGAACGAAATGAAATGGAACAAGAAACGAGTGGAATTGAAACACTAGACCATAGGAGACGAAATTTAACGAAACGGGACACGAGCGGAACTTAAACATTAGACAAGGGGAACGAAAATGAATGGCAAACGTGTAGAATAAAAGCACTAGGCAAAGGATACTAAATTTAATGAAACAATGAACGAGTGAAATTAAATGAAGGGAATCGAAATGGAACAGGAACGAGTGGAATTGAAACGATAGACAAGGGGAACGAAATAAAATGAAATGGAACGGCGAATGAGTGGAACTGGAACCCTAGACAAGGAAAACAGAATGTTATAGAACGTGACAGAGTACGAAAAGGAGTGGAACGGGGAACGGAAATATAATTGGAACGAGTGAATTTGAGTGAAGGGAATCGAAGTGAAATAGGAAATGAGTGGACTTAAAGCGCTAGACAAGCGGAAAGAAATGAATTGGAACAAGAAACGAGTGGAACTGAAGCACTAGACCATAGGAAACGAAATTTAACGAAACGGGACAGGAGCGGAACTTAAACATTAGACGAAGTGGAATGGGAAACGTGTACAATTAAAGCACTAGACTAAGGAAACCAAATGGAATGAAACAAGGAACGAGTGAAATTGAATGAAGGAAATCGAAATGGAATAGGGAACGAGTGGAATTGAAACGATAGACAAGGGGAACGAAATGAAATCGAGCGGCGAATAAGTGGAACTGGAACTCTAGTCAAGAAAAACAAAATGTGATAGAACGTGACGAAACGTGAGCTTAGGTCTGATAGAATTATTAATATAAACAAATTACACAAGTGAAGAATTGAAAAATGTAATTGAGATCGCCCAGGTATGGACTCACTGAATGACTCGTCTAAGCATGGGCTAACTCACTGATAAGGTACATTTTGGAATTTTCGTCAGCAACGCAGTAAAAATGGTGGTTCAAAAAGGCAAATGCACTTAAAGGCATGACCAAACCGCTTTTGGCTAGAAACCTGAAATATAATAAATGGCATAATTCACTGATAAAGTACTTTTTGTAATGGTAAAAAAGGGAAAAATCTTCCCCTCAACTGCTTTGGTTAGAAATCTGATATTTTCAATATATATTCCGTGGAGTATAGGAAAATGTACCGGTAAGAAAATTTCGTTAGTAACGTACTAAAAATTGGGATATAAAAGAGGAGAAGTTTCCCCCTTAACAGCCTGCCTAAATCCATTTAAATGGAAACCTTAAAATATATGTCCCTTGGGATATGGGCTAGTTCATTGATAAGGTACATTTTGACTTTTTTTTTACCAGGAAAGCGGGTTTAAAGGTAAAAGTTTCCCCCTTAATGACCTGCTTAAACTACTTTTAAGTATGTGTTCCTTGGTGTATGAGCTAATTTAGTGATAAGTTACTTTTTGAAATATCGCCAGGAACGATGCGGTTTTTAGCTTTAAAGAACGGGTGAAATTGAAACATAGAGGACAAGCTTAATTTTGGACAAAAAAATTGTTTCCCTTTCACAAGAAAACATCCACTAAATAAAAAAAAATATATATAAAAAAAAATTTATAGAGTTGAAAACAAAAAAATAATAGAGTTACCCAGCAAAACTTTGGTAATGGATGCGATATTCTCATGTGCTTCCTTGTAATGATAGCTCGTTTCTTTTTTCATTTTTTGTAAGCATAAAGTAATAAGTTACTGATTATTGATTACGCAATATATTATTTATAAATGTAAAGTAATAATTGAAATATTTTTGAAAATCTATTTTTAGATACATTACTTTGTGTTGTTTTGTAAGCAAAAGGGTAATGTATGTTTGTTTTCGCAACACTAGCGAAAAAACGAAGCGCGACAAGTCATTTAAGTTTAAAGCAATCAAATATTATATGAGTCGATAGCTCAGTGGGTAGAGTTCTTGGCTGGCAACCAGATTTCCCTGGTTCGATTCCCATCTTGACCACATTATTTTTAATTACAAAAATTTTAAATAAATTATAATAATTTTTTTTAATAAAAATTCCTCTTTTTAAAAATCTATTTTTAGACACAATACTTTTTCCATTATCGTAACCATATAAGTAACCCCTTACAATATCACCTCTAAAGTAATGGGTATATACATTACTTTGAGGCTCATCGCCCTTAAAATTCATCAATAAAGTAAGGTGTAAAGTAATCCATCGGCCCCTATGGCTACACATTACTTTACCCATTATTTGGTAATGTGTGGTTTTGCTGGGTAATGTACCTATCCTTAATATATTTTTAGAAACACATTATTTTGAGTCATTTTCTAATTATTTTCTTTCCTTCAGTCCTCTATGCTTCAAACATGTTATTGCCTACTAAATTTTCGATTCGGTTTGCCATTAGCTTTTGCAAATAAGTAATTATGTAATTTTTCCAGGTTAGTAAATACTTCCATTATGTTAAACACAATCAAACAAAAGATGTCAATTTAGTGAGAAAAAGATAAAAAATTTAATTGTTATACCCACAAATATTCGTCCTTTTTAATCAAATAACCAAATAACTATTATAATAGGAAAGCTCCTAGTGTTTAGGTAGATATTAGGTAAAAACCCTTACAAGCTTAATTCTTATGCAGACAGCATAGCAATAGAAATTTCACATAAATCATACCCGTTTAATTAAACTAAACTCAGCGTGACATTCTTTGGCAATTGTTATAACTATGACCTTTCCCTGTGTTACTGTATATATGGTATATGTAAGTATGCCTGTACCTTTTACCAATACTAAAATTTCAAATATTTCTACAATGTGTTTGATATATATTTAGTATAATAGAGTGTGAGAAGAAAATTTGGTAGTTAGCATTAGCAAACATAGAAATTTTTGGTTGGACAAAGAAGTTTGCTCTAAAGAGTAAATTGTTAGCAAAACCACCAGCAGCTTATGGCATATGATTGTGTTAAATATCTTTAAAATTGACAAATATTTTAAATTAAGGTGACTTTTGTATAAATTAAACTTTGTTTTTAAATTGAAATAAAAAAATCATTTGGTTGAATTTAATGTCATGCCTGCTTTTTAATTTGTCTGCCTGCATGATTGTAGTCACAGTCTGTCTGCACATTTTATTCATTTATTAAGGTGTCGACTTAACGCATAATTAACATAGTTAATTAATTAAGCATAATGACATTTTACTTATTAATATTATTTTTAATATTTATCCTTTAAAAGTATTAAATTTAAATGAGCATTAAATTTATAACATTTACATAAATGCTATTTTATAACTACTTTTTTTAAAATAGTAAAAAATACAATACATAATTCTGGTTATTTAAATATTAAGGTATTAAATTAATTTGAAGTATTAACTATCATATTGAAATATATTTAAAATAAAATTCTATTATCCAACTCTTCAAATAAATTTGTGAAACCATTTTGTAGAGGATATTTTTATTCAAAGTTTTAAATTTCTAGGGTTGGCACAGGTCAATAAAGAGATATTTGTTCCTTCATGCCAAATTTCTAGTTCTTAGCTAAAGCTGGGTGATAAATGGGTCCGTTTTTTTTTATTTATTTTGGAATTCCAAATAGATCGTTCGTAGATTAGCCCATACCCCTAGGGTACATATATTTTAAATTTCAAATTTTTAACCGATTTTAAGAGGGATAATTTTCCTCTTTTTGACCAAAAAACCCGTCTTAGTGGCTGTCTAAGTCGAAATATCAGACTGGGTGATTAAGGGACATCTTTTAACATTTAGACCACGTTACCAGTGGAAATTCCAAAAAGTACCTCTTCAGTAAATTCGCCTATACTCCGGAAAAGACATATTTTATATTTCACATTTCTAGCCGAAGGCGTTTGGGCAGATTTAAAAATTTCCAATAATCGCGTCTTGGTATGAGTGGAGAATGTACTTTAATGCTAAATTGCAAGTTTCTTGCTTCAGGGGCTTGGGCTGCCTAATCAGCCCATAGCCCAAAAATACATAAATATATTAAACTTCCGATTTTTAGCTTAAGTTGTTTAGAACACCGAAAATGGGACGACTTTCATCATTTGAACCCCTAGTTTTACCTGGCGAAAATTGTAACAAGTACCTTATCAATGAACTTTCAGATTTCTGGCCTAAAAAGGTGGGGGCAGGCCTTTCAGGCGATATATTTCACCTTTTAAACCTCAATTTTCACCACGTTCCTGACAAATAATTCCAAAATATCTAAGGAAGAATCCATTCTGCAGGCAATATATAGGTTTTCTAATCAAAACGGTTTGGGCAAGCCATTGAGATGGAGATTTCTGCTTTTGATTCCCCATTTTTGCCACATTCCTGTTTCAGTGAATTAGCTCTTACTCCAAGGAGTACATATTTTAAATCTTAGTTTTTCTGCCTAGGCGACTTTGGCAATCCGGTTAGCAGAGGCTTTCTCCCTTTTTCAGACACCTTTTCTGCCACATCCCTAGCGAAATTTCCAAAAAAAAAACCTTATCAGTAAATTAGCTCATACTCCGTTGATCACATAGGATTCTAGCCAGAGGGGTTTCGGCAAGCCGTTAAAGGAAGACTTTTGATCTTTTGAACCATTATTTTTACAACGTTCCTGGTGAAATTTCGAAAAGTATCTTATTAGTGAAACAGATAATACTCCACAGAGTACATATTTTTAAGTGCAGGTTTCTAGCCAAAGTGGTGTGGGCAGGCCGTTAAGGGGAAGACTTTTCCCATTTAACACCCGTTCTTATCTCTAGACAAAAAGGATGTTGTAGTTAGGGACCAAGCATAGTTATTTTAGACTAACTACAGAGGTTAAATGTCTAGGGGTGACTTTAGATAGTTGTAGCGTGACGTTACAAATAACCTACTTCATTCATATACCTAATACAGTTACTGATGCCCATAACCAACATTCTATTCTAGTAATTCTCATTCAGTTGGTAAAATTTACTACATATAGTGTCAAAGTTTAGAGGCAAAAAGCGCGAACTAGGATCTAGCTAGAGTTCGAGTATACCAACCAAATACTCGTTTCCTGACCTTACCTGACCTTACCTGACTCACCTGCCGATTATTCTTACTTAAAGTTATCTAATAACCATAGAATCTTTCCCGATCCCATCCGACTCGTGAGTCACGTAAACATAGTAACCGTAGCTAAAACCGATTTAACGTGACTCACCTGCCGATTATTCTCGTGAGTTATTTAGAAATATTTCCTCACCGTAGTTAATACCCTTTACCTGATACTACGACTCACCTGCCTATTATTCTCGTGAGTTAGTTAGGACCATTTACCAAAACTTTTCGTTCGCATTTCACGACTCACCATCGGGTTACTTCAGACCCTTGTCGTACTCCGACTTAGGGAGTAGTTTCGCTATAACCCTAAAAGCAACTTGTCTATGCCATAAACCGCTTTCCGTTCTCGTCACCTACGGAAGCTCTTATACTAATTACACTAGTTTACAAAATGAAATTTTTTTCATGTACAGTTGATGAGAGATTGATTTCCTTATGTATTTTCTCCCGCTGAATTCGAAAATCAAGGTTAAATTTTTTTTATGGAACAGTTTTTGAGATATTGTGATGCAAGGTATTGAGATGACGAACAAATATGTATAATCGGATCTTTGATCGGTAAAGCCGTTCAAAATATATCGATAACATTAGGGCACATTTTCAAAAAAATCATATTTTACAGTAACAATTTTCCGACGGAAAATTACAAATCGTTAAAAAAAACTTCTGGTTTCTCTTTATGTGCGTAAACCTGATACTTTTACGTAAGAACTAAGACAAACCAGAAGAAAATCGACCGAAAAATAACAAAGTTATAAGCAATTGAGTGAATAAATCCAAATCTCATATTTTAAGAATAATTTATTTTTTTCGACAATATATTGGGTTTAAACTCTTGCAATACATTCTTGACATTTTTGTGTGTTAGAAATAGTAGTTATGGCCCTTGCTTTGTCTCAGGTTGCTTTTGGGATCCGTTTCTCTAGTGAGAAACCATACATAGTCTCCCAACATTGCTTCATCCCAAAATCCTTGATAGCACCGCTCAATGGTCTTAATTTGTTGGTGAAATCTCTCGCCGTGTTCGTCACTTACGTCACCAAGATTGTCCTGAAAGAAATTCAAATGCGAATGCAAGAAATGGATTTTTAGAGACATATTTACACCTGTAAGAAATAAAAAAATGGTAAAAACAATACAATAGAAAACAACCAGAAATGAAATAAAATAATGGCATTCCGTACCCATCTTTTTGTAGTTCTTCAGCAAATCGGAAATAATTCCCTCGTAGTTAGGGCTTTTATTGTTCCCAAGAAAATAGGTAACAACCAGTTGAAATGAATTCCAGGCCTCGTTTTCAACGGGTGTTAAATATTTTGGAAAATCTGTGCTTTTTATCAATTTCTTTATGTGTGGACCATCGAAGACGCCTTCCTTGATTTTTGCTACAGAAAGCTGCGGGAAAAGGGTTTTCAAATAGGAAAATACTTGGCCTTCCTTGTCTTAGGCCTTCACAAAATTTTTAATGAGGTCAAGTTTAATGTGCAACGCTGGAAGGATTATATTTTCTTTTTTGACAAGAGGCACGTATTTAATATTGTCTTTGCCCACTGTGACGTTCTCCCTTTCTGGCCACTGTTTTCTTCTATAATGATGTTCACGAGCACGACTATCCCAGAGGCAAAGAAAGCAGCAATATTTTGTATATCCACCCTGCATTCCACACAACATGCCGACGACTTTGAGATCGGAACATATTTTCCAGTTGTGATGCTCATATTTAATGTATTTTAGCAAACTGGCCATTGTGGCGTATGATTCTTTAGTGTTGACGGCATGAGCGATGGAGATAGAAGGTTTTACATTTCCAATATGCAGTAGGACTGCTTTCAAACTCTCCTTACTACCATCAATGAACAAGCGCCACTCATTTGGATCATAAAGCTCTCCGAGTTGCTCAAACAATGCAGGAATATCGTTGCAGTAGCATATGTCGTTTTCCTTCTTAAAATGTTGTGCGTAAGGTTTATCACGGTTTCTGTAAAATGTTCCATTCACTCCCAGAGCCAAACAGTTCTGTTGCTTCAGCAAGATGCAAGTAACTCTGCTTTTTCCTTTGACAGCTCGAGATCTCTCACCAAATCATTCAATTCAGGCTGCGTAAACTTTTGCAATTGCGACTCCTGTTGAAATTCATTATCACTGCTTGTGTCTGTCTCTTGTGATGATTCGAAAGGTTCAATCATTGAACCGGGGTACTTAGGAATAGGATATTCACTTTAATGTGGAACTGGAAGCGAAACAGATGCTACTGTCGGATAAACCCATTTGGCACTCTTTCCAAAATCAGTGGATTTGCTTAGGCAAAAGTAACAATCAACCGAATGGCAGAGCGGCTCTCTCCATATCATCGGTACACCGAATTTCATGTATCGTCTAATTTGTAATAAAAATTCACTTTATTATTAATTCTATTGTATATATAAATTTAATCTTACTGTGATGAACCAGAAGCCCACGCGGCAAGAGTTATGTGGCACGATAAACAAACATTATTTGGTGTCCATTGCTCATGAAAAGTTGCAGGTGCTATTCCAAAATATTGCAGATAATTCTGTTTTAACGAATCGTTGAATCTAGGTCTATTTGGTTGGGGGACAAAATTGCCACACACGTAACAGAAATTATTTGGATTGTTTACGCACTCAAATTCTCGTTTTCTTTTATACATTTTGATGAACACAATGAAATATAATTTCAATCAAATTTGTGAGAATAATATACAAACAACCGACACTACGTTTTATAGAAGCTGTAAAAATAAAATGTCAACGTTAGAAGCTGTCAAAACAAAATGTCAGGGTTAGAATCTGGGGAATCTAAGGGAACAGTTTCGTAGGGTTTGTCTATACTGAGCAGTAGTTTGGTGATTGAACCCAATATATTGTCGAAAAAAATAAATTATTCTTAAAATATGAGATTTGGATTTATTCACTCAATTGCTTATAACTTTGTTATTTTTCGGTAGATTTTCTTCTGGTTTGTCTTAGTTCTTACGTAAAAGTATCAGGTTTACGCACATGAAGAGAAACCAGACGTTTTTGTAACGATTTGTTATTTTCCGTCGGAAAAGTGTTACTGTAAAATATGATTTTTTTGAAAATGTGCCATAATGTTATCGATTTATTTTGAACGGCTTTACCGATCAGATTACAAAGAGCTGATGTTTTGGATAGTACCGGTGCTATGAGTATAACACCTTATGTTATGTTACCAACGGATCTTCATATATAGGGCGATTGCAACATAGCGTATAAGTATTCTTTTGCCATGTCCAGAATGGCAAAAGTCTTTAAGACTGAGGTTTTTCCTAATTTGAATGGAACAAATCAAATAATTGATAATGGATGGAGGGAAAGGAGTATCAGTATCTGTAGTGACAGTCAGGCTGTGCTTAATCCACTTGAATCAACGATCACTTCATACAGGATTGTTAAGAAGTGCAGTCCCGATCTGAAAGAGGTTTCTGAGTATCAGCATCTCAGAATAATTACGTTGGATCGGTTCATACATGAAATCTGTTTTCACTGAGATGTGGTAAGATGGAACTGTCTGCGGTAGTACGAAGTGTTTTGTGAGCAAAAGCAGTGCTGCAAAAGTGCACTGTGCAGCGCATGATTTATATTAAATGTCTCGTATTAAGTAGACGTCCTGGTAACCCAATATTATATTAATTATTAAGCAAATAATTGTGTCATTATTTGAATAAATTTTCATTACTTACCAATTATTTTAACATATAATGCATATAGTAAAACAAATATCATTCCATGTACGTATTTATTTCAAAATTAAAATTAAATTTATTGATAACACACTTTTAACCTAAATTTTTTATTTGCATAATTAATTAGCAAATGACAGTGATGATATAAAATATGTTAAATATATATATGAAAATAAGCAAGAGGGTTGGCTTAAAGTTAACTTTTTAAATTTGTATTTTATATAAAAAAAATTCTCAGATTTTGCATAATTTTGTGTTTTGTATAAAAGCTTTGTGATTAATAAACATTATTCTTAGAGCAATTCTTGAATTTTAAGAAGTTTTTTTTGTAAAATAATTATTGGGTTGCAACAACATTATTTATCTTCAACCTAATTAGATCCTAAGGCATTTTTCGTTTTAAACAGTTTTTAATTTCTACAATTTTCTTATACTAATATTGTTGTTATAAACAATTTGTGATTTTGGATTTTTTTTAGCAATACTACTCAATTCTATGACATTTTCATTTGAACCCTCGTATATATTTATTTATATACAATTTAGTCATATAATATATTGACAATAGAGATTTAATATAGAGATTTTACATTAATATTTGTGTGATGATGCTACCAAATAACAACAATTTTATAATTAAAAAGGTTCAGGTTATAATATACAATTATGTAAATACCGGACAAGAGAGTATTTAATATTTAAATTAATTGTTTTTAACTGTACAATTATAATAAACATAATCAAAATGTAAATAAGTAATTAAAATGTGGGTGACTTTATCTTTTTACATATTAAATACATAACAATAATTAATCACAGTGCATTTTATTTACGTACGATTTTTTATATCAAATTGTACTATAATAATTAGATGGACAAATGCCGAAACAAAATATTGAAAACAGGTGGCATTATTTAATTCGACAAAACCAAACATGCTAAATTTTAATTTATGACATGCCAAATATTCACTGAATTGATTGATCTGTAAGTAGAAGAAGAAAAGAAAACAGTTGAAATTAATTTAAAAGGACTTAAATATCAATAATTTTTTTATATGATATAGTTAAATATCTATCAAATCGATAAATATCGATATAATTGATAAAACTACAACTGATTAATAATATCGATACATATCGATTAAATCGATGACGATGAAGTGGAAAAAAATCTATCAATGGGGGAACTACCTCTCCTACAACGGAGATCTCAAATTCCTGAAGTTTAAAATATTTGTTTCCTGGAGTATGCGCTAATTCACTGATGTTGATCGTGCAAAAAGAGGGTTCAAAATAGAAAAGACTCTCCCTTAATGTCCCTACCAAACCACTTTGGATGAAGACTTGTGTTTCATGGAGAATAGTATAATTCACTAATAGGGCGCCTTTTATAAGTTTCGCCAGAATCATGGACAAAAAAATGTGAGGTCAAGAGAAAAAAAGCCTCCTCCTCAACAGCCTGACCAACCCGATTAGAATTGAAACATTAGACAAGGAAAATTGGCATGAGATGGGGAACGAGTGAAATTGAAATACTAGACAAGGGTAACGAAATAGAATAAAATAGAAATGTAATGGGACGAGGAACGAGAGTTATTGGATTACTTTATACAGGAAATGAAATGGCATGAGATGGGGAACGAGTGGAATTGAAACACTTATAACCCTTTTGCTAAAAATCTGAAATTGAACATATATTTTCTTAGGAGTAATAAGATTGTTTTTGGAATAAGAACGTGGTAAAAATGGGGGTAAATGGGAGAAAAGTTCCCGTTAAATTACCACTCCGCCCCTTTCAAACAGTGGAAAACGGATTTTTTGATTTTTTTGGGTACACAGAGAAAACAGATTTACGTATTGTGACAACCGAATTTCTTGTCAACCGAATGGTTTGGTTGAACCCACCGACATATTTGTTTGTGGCCACCGAAATTCGGTTAATACAACAGAATTTCGGTTGAGACCATATATATTTCAATCGGATCAGGAATACATTTGGGTGCGACAACCGAATAATTATTCAATTGGCAATAAATTCGGTTGTTACAATAAATCTGTTTTCTCTGTGTAGTAGTAAAAAAGGGAAAATATCCTTATTAATGTTCGACTCAAAAATCTTTGGCTGGAAGTCTAACATTTAAAATATTTATGTATTTCCAGAGGTATGGGCTTATTCAATAAGGAATAAGAATAAAGAGTGGTAAAAATTGGGTTAAAAATTCGGTAACCTGTGCAAACTCTCTAACCAGTGGCGTAATTTAATGGTCGCTGGGTGGTGCACAGCACAAGGGCCCATGACCGACAGGGGCCGTTTGTTAAGAGTAGTAAATATTTTTTTTTATATGTATAAAAATGTGAATGCCAATATAAAAAAAATTGTTTGCATGCAATTTTTTTCAAGTAGTTCAATATATTTGAAACCAAATAATAATCACAGCACTATCATGCAGACCTTGAAAAAGACAAATCTTTATTGAATTAATACGCCAAAAAAATTAATTCTCTTTGTAAATCAGCCAGTGGATTCAATATTTTATAAATCAATTCATTAAATCAGATTTAAAATCATAATTGATTAATCGATTTTATTTAAATCTTTTTGATTCAATTGAATTAGATCATTTCAAACATATTTCTTTTTTAAATTCGGAAATTAAAAAAATTTATAGATATTTGCCATTTTGTAAAATGTTAATTTTTTAAAATGACCGATATCTCGAAAACTAAGCGAGATAGGGCAAAGCTGACAAAATGTTTGCTCTAATAGAGTATTAATTTACTACGATAATAAAAATAGTCCGGGAAACGAAATTTGTATTATCGGAGCGTGTTAATTTATATTATAATGATAATTGATTACAACCTTGTGGATGTTTTCTAAAAACGGAATCGAAGGGTAACCTTTGACGAACTTTGCAAAAATCAAGTCC
This sequence comes from Eustalomyia histrio, assembly GCA_949748255.1. Classification (NCBI taxonomy): domain Eukaryota; kingdom Metazoa; phylum Arthropoda; class Insecta; order Diptera; family Anthomyiidae; genus Eustalomyia; species Eustalomyia histrio. The sequence goes on along the minus strand of OX456527.1, from coordinate 95,221,098 downwards.
GTTATGCACAATCTCGCTTAAATCCCATACACACTGATCCCCAAGTTCCGTTTTTTCGTTTTTTTCAAGTTTCAAATTTCATACACAATTTTAAATCGAAAACTTGAAAATTACGATAATACGTATTTTGGGGCTCAGTATGAATGTAGTATTAGATTCGGAGAAATTCGCCATCTTGTAGAATTGCCTGTATCTCGAAAACTAATAGCCTTTTTCCACTGACCTACATCTTTCATCTTTCATTAATTTGCAAAGATGTTAACATCTTCCCATAAGAATTATACAGGCCAAAAATTCTACATCTTTCTACATCTACAAAAGATGATCCTTTCTCATTTTGTTCCATCTTTCATCAATTTCGTTATTTGAAGTGTCATCACTAAAAAAATGGCAAAACATTGATTTTCTTTATGCCATCACTAGCAAACTGACATTGCAGAAAACAAACAAAAAAAAATTATTCAACAAAGGAAAATGAGCGGCACATGTAAGAATTTCATACTTATGTCTACCAAAAATTCTTCTTTATCATCATCTTCTTCCAGAAGGACCTTTAATATTTCAATCTACTGCATTAAAATTCGGGTTTGTTCTTGCAAAGCAATAACTATGCCAATGATTAATGCTTTTCTAAATCAATTTTTTATTTTTAACAAAAATTATGAGTCTTTTCCACTTATTTTTTGACAGATAAATAAATAACAGATGAAAGATGAAATATGTTGCCAATGTATACACTTGTTTCACATTTTCAACATCTTCCATGCGATTCACAAAGATTTTTTCAATGTAAAAAGCCTACAAACGAGATAGAGCAATACCATAATAACTGCGTTATTAAATATATACCAGGTTCGGGAGATATCCAGAGTGATCCATTTTATAAAACAGCCTATGTCAAGCAAGTTAAATATCCAGAAAGTTTCATTGCAATTTTGGCATTAGCATTATTTAACTAATGCTAATAAAATTTTAATCACAATAAAAAAAATATTGCAGGATTTTTGTACTTGTTAGTGATTTTGAACTTTTTTTGTTTGGAGTACAATTTGATGTTTTGCACACGGGCCCTTGATGACTCAGCTACGCCACTGTCTCTAACCTAAAAATCTGAAACTTCAAATTAAAACTTTCACTACAAAAAAATTTTAAAAAATTTACTCAAAGGGGAAAATGCTTACAAAACCTAATTAAATTTTCTTTTTAATATATTCCGATATTTAAAACTATCGGCAAGGAACTATCGGGCTTCTCAGCTAGGTGTTAATAAAACACTTACCAATTGCATTAATTTTTTATATGTTTCACATTTTTCACCATCTATAGCGATAATTAAAGTTCTTTGTAATATTTGCCCAGTTTGATTACACGATTTTAGTAAATTACCAATGAGCAACACAATTGATATAGTTTCACAATAAAAACTTATTATACAAAATATACCCAATAAACCAACTAAATTATCTGAACGTATTACACCAGTTATAGACAATACAGCATGATATAACAGGCCAATATTGGAAGTAAATATTTTCAACAACATAAATAAATTAATTAAAGAACAAAATTTTATAATACGTGTTGTTAATTGAAAACATTCGAAATGCATTCGATAAATTATCAAATAATAATTAAGCAATTGTTTGTAAGTATAACATTTTGTTGTTAATATTTCTAATGATTCATTTACGTAGCAAAAATGTAAATGTAGTTTACAAAAAACAATCAGACATTGCATATTTGCAACTAAAACATAAAAGGAATGTAAAAAATTTAATAAAATCACTATAATGTAATTTATGCCTGGCTTATCTTGCGATCGCAGAATTTAAGTGCATACTAACAAATTTATAAATTATAAAATATTTTATACGATTTTCTTCATGCATTATATTCTGTGCTATAATTTTGTGAAAATTTTCACGAAATTTTTGATATTCTCTTTCAAATTTTTTATAATTTTTATATAAAAGTATGATTCCGTTTCTGTGAAACCACATTTGTATACTTATTGCTACCGTTACCAGTTGTATAGTTATTTTACTAAAACAATAGGTCCACCATAATATTGGTTTATTTGCCATATAATTACTTTCTTTGGCTAATTCGGGTGTCGTTAATGGAATTATAGACAAAATTGCTGATTGTATTATAACACTATAAATGATATAAAGTTTTGATGATTTAAATTTTTTGGTTTGCAAATTAAATGGTGCCGGCCATAAACCCACTATGAAGGAATAATAATAAATTATTTTTAGTAAAACTTCTGTAATATGTTGTGACATTTTGTAATGTCTTATTAGTTCTAATTATAATGAATGAATGGAAAATAATATTAAGGTAATTTTTTTGGTAATTATGAATTTTTTTTTGAGCTGATTATCTGTATAATTCTATTCACTTTTGTTATACAAGCAGTGATATCGTCAAAATCTTAACATGTGTTTTCACTTACAACTTTATTTTATTTACATATGTGATTTTTTTTTCTTATCAATTTATCTTTCAAAAAGTAATTAAGTTGTGTATACAATATATTAATGTAGTAGTATAATTAGTTATTTATAAAAGGAACACTCAACAAATAGTAAGCAGAAGAAAATAAATTCTTCTATTTCTTACAAAAAAAAAATTGCTTAAAGATTTGTTCATTCAAGTTTTATCTCATTCTTTATTATACATTTTTTGTATTTTGCTATCTCTTTTTAATTCACTCCAGAGTCAAGCATATTTGACCAATTTTCCTGTGAGAGCCCAGAACAATAACGGCACGTTTTTCCATACAAATTGACAATTAAAACGCGTCGAGCGTTGCAGCTGTGAAATAGAATCTATTTTATTTTCCAAATGTTTTGTTTTATTCTATAGTTTTTTGTTTCAAATTCTCTAAACACAGTTCCCGAATTTTAAAAATGTTTGTTAACAATGTTTGTGATATGTTGTAGCTCTCATGTTCGCTCTGTGTACTAGCAAAAGAACTTAGTATAATCGTTTCGAAAATTGTTTAAAAAAATTATTTCTTTATATTGTTTTCATAATATTAAAATGTAAAAAAAAACAATTAAGTTATTAGTAAGGAAAGGAGCCACTGGAGAGAAGAGAATCTCTATAGACTATAGACTAAACTAAATTAGACTAAAATAAATATGACAGTTTTTGTAGTCACAGTCGTACGTCGTAATTTTGGGACTATTTTAGCTCACATCAACAATCGATGCACGTCGCGTTTTTGTTCTTGTTCGAGCTTATTCCATCTAATGGAGGAAAACTTGTCGGAAATAAATTTAGCTCCAACAATGAAATCATTGAGCCTATTTTAATGATCTTGTGAAATCATATTATATGGAAGGGATACACTAATTGGAGAAACGTTGGATAAAGTGTATTGTGGTAAGAGAAGGAGAATATGTGGAGAAAAAACTTGTTAAAAACAAGTAAGAGCGGCTAAATTCGGCTATGCCAAATCTTATATACCCTTCATTATGGTTAGGAAAAAACTGAAGTTTATATATGGACATATATGGAATGGACAGATTTATATACGGACGCCTTTAAGAGGAAATAAACCATTTAGTTTGGTGATAAAACTTGGACTAAAACTGGGAAGATTTATGGTTCCAGAAAATAGGTATTTAAAAAAAATGTATGTGTTGGGCATAACTTTTTTGTATCTGAACCGATATTTCCGAGTTTTTTCAGCAAATATATTATACTAAAGATTTTCGATCTTTTGCTATATAAGACGTATCCATAGGTCATATTACAGCTCTAGAATAGTGTTTGTTGTTTGTGTATAAAAGGTGAAGAGGTGAAAGAAAAGAATTTCAACAAATTGTTAAAAGAAATCACTAGAACTGCATGTGTTTTATTTCTACAAAAACGTTTGATTTAGCTGGCAAATTTGCATTTGGAATTTTATTTCGCTTTTTTATTAAATAATATTTTTAATTTCTTTAGCTTAATTTTAAAAATTTAAAGGAAAATAGTTTATAATTTTTTTTTTTATAAATTATTATAAGTAAATTATAATATATAAATTATTATAAGCAAAAATAACCAAAAAAAAGTACAAAAAAAAGTGAATTGACCGGGATTCGAACCCGCGGCCTTAGAGAAAAAAAAGTATTTGTGACATAGCGTCTAGACAACTGAGCTATTGAAGCTCACACAAAATTATCGTTAATAGAGGTACATATATAAAAAGTTTTCGTTTATTAGAGATTTGTTTGGTTTTTATTTAAATGACAAATCTTTGTATGTGATTGTTGTTTGTGTATAAAAGGTGGAGATGAAAGAAAAGAATTTCAACAAATGGATGTGTTTGTTATGCGTAAAATTCTACATACATATTAAACAAAGGGATTTTACGGAAAAACTTAGTGGTAGTCCTGGTTTTTTGCTAATATCTCAGCCATTTATTAACCGATCTGTCTGATTTTCAATAGCAAACAGAAATGGATCACATGTAACAGAAATAAATAACAATCAAGTCCTCATCATGTCTGGGTTCTTCGGAAAACCCATTTCAACACACAGACGGACAGACGGACATCGTTAAATCAACTTCGTTCTTCATAAGGACCCAGGATATATATACTTTATAGGGTCTAAGATTAATATTGTAGAAATTACAAATGGAATGACAAACTTATATATACCCTTCTACCTGTGGTGAAGGGTATAAATAAACTGTCATTCATTTAAAAAACCACTGGTTTATTGAGCCTCCCTAGATTAACTCTTTCATATTTTATAAATTTTACCTGCAACATTGTGGAGGGAATTCAAATATTTGACACAACCAAATAATTAAATTATTAATTAAAACACTTACCAATTGTGTTAATTTCTTATATGTCTGATATTCTTCACCATCTTTAGCAGCAATTAAAATTTCTTTTAATATTTGTCGAGTTTGATTAAAAGATTTTAAAAGGTTGTGAATGGCTAACATTAATAAAAATGTATCACAATAAAAATTTATAATACAAAATATTCCTAATAAATTAACTAAATTATCTGAACTTATTATACCCGTTATTGACAATACAGCACTATATAGAAGTGCTATATTGGAAGTAAATATTTTCAATAACATAAATAAATTAATTAAAGAACAAAATTTTATAACACGTTTTGTTAATTGAAAACATTCGAAATGCATTTGATAAAATGCAAAATAATAATTAATCATTTCTTTTAATGTAAAACATTTGGTGGGTAATATTTCTAATGATTTATTGATGTAGCAAAAGTGTAAATTTAATTTACATACAACGGTTAAAAAGTGTAAATATGCTGCTATTACATAAAAAGAATGTAAAAAATTTAAGAAAACCATAAATATGTAATTTATGCTAGGTTTACCTTGCAATCGTATATATAAACAAGCTATAAGAATAGAATTTAAGTGTATGGTAAGACATTTGTAAATCATTAAACGTTTCATACGATAATCGTCATGTATTAAAGACTGCGCTATATTTGTACTAAAATTCGTACAAAATTTTTCGTACTTTCTTTCAAATTTTTTATAATCTTCATATAAATGTATGACACTTTTTCGGCCTAAACACATTTGAAGACTTATTACTACAGTTACCAGTTGTATAGTTATTTTACCAACATAGTATATGACCTGGAAAATAGGTTTATTTGACATATAATTTCTTTCTCTTCTTAGTTGTGGTGTCGTTACTGGAATAATAGTTAAAAATGCCAACTGTATTATGACACTATAAATTATATACAATTTTGATGAGTTGAATTTTTTTGTTTGCCAATTAAACGGTGCTGGCCATAAACCCAATATAAAGGAATAATAATAAATTATTTTTATAATAATATTTTGTAAAACTTCTACAATTTGTTGTGACATCTTGTAATATCCTTTTAGTACTAATTGTTGCGGAAGAAAATAAAATTTATAAGGTAAGTTTAAATGGTTATTATTTATTTGTTTTGTAAAAGATTATCTTTTTAATTTAATTTACATTCATATTATAATTTAAATAAAGTATTTTTGTATCGATTTTTTTAAAGTAAATTTTGTAGCATTTTAAGAATTTCTTACTGAAAAAATCAGGCAGGGGAATACTTATACAATAAGTCATTACATCCCAGCAAAAACACACCTTACCAAATAATGAGTCTAGTAATCTAAACTCCAAGGTTTTCACATATTACCCTTTATATTATAATTCTAACTTTTTTTTATATGAGATGTACCAAAAGGTAAGGTGTTCTGCTTGTGTGCAAGCTTATGAATAAATAAAGAATAATGGGTTACGCGTATGAATATTAATAATTGGTTACTAATAACTAATTATTATTTATATTTCTGTAAGATATTGAGCAATGCATTATTTTTGAACTCCTAGTAACCATATATAATTTAACTTTGAGTAAGCGACAAGGTAATGTGTTGCGGTTTTGTGAATCCTGATTTATAATCTGCTTTTCTTCCAAAAGGAAATATGTAAATTAACCCTTTGACGGCCAATGGTTGATAAATGACCCATTTTTAGTTTTTGTCGTATTTAGCCAAATTTTTAACAGTTTAATATGGCTTGTATTGACAGATGATAGTTCTTACTTTCACATAATACTAACTATTTGGATCAATATGGTCTCAGAGCCAATATGATTACCACAAATTCATGAAAAAATATATATATATTTTTGCATAATTTTTGGAACACATTTTCTCGAATCCTATTGGACAACACAGAGGATCAATATATTGGTAGGACATGGTACATTCCTTAAATTTTTAGAAACATTGAGATATTTTGAATTGGTTCACTTTATTTATTACAGGATACTGAGACAATTTGGGACATACATATGTATCCCATGGGTCGTCAAAGGTCAAAAAGAGGAAGTATTTGCTCAGTTTTAAACTTTTTTAATTAGCATTGATATTCAAGTAATTTTTACTTGATTTGATTTTTATAGATTTTTTCTTTTGATTCCAAATTTGGTCTCCAAAATTTTCAATCTCTTTACAATTTTAAAAAATTTTATAAAAAGGATATTTCGGAACTACATTTAAATTTTTGCCGTATTCATGATCTGAACGCCAAAATGCATTATATAAGATATGTCATAACACAATCAAGTTGAAATAAATTAATTCAATAGTATTCTAAACTACATTTTATGCCTTTTCCTTTTCACATACATGTTAATTTGTTTTATTAAACACTTTTAATTCATAAATTAATAAAATACACATTAATAAATAAAGTTAACAATGACTCATTATTATTTATATTAAAATAATAGAAAAAGTAAGTCATTACAGGTAACATATTATTATTTAATTCAATATAACAAAATAAGTAACATATTATAGGTAATCCATTATTTTTATTTTGAAAATAATGCTGAATGTTAGAAGTACTTATTACAATGTAATGTATTAAGTAATGATATGTCATTACCAAGTTTTTGGTGGGATACTACGTCTGCTTCTGGAATGTGTAAATATCCTAAAATATTTTATATATTTTTATATTTTAAGTTTTATAATTTAATCCGCATATCAGTCACACAATACTCACATGACTCGCTACCCATAGAAGAAAGACACTGCAGCATGCGTCTTTACTTTTTAAAAAATTGTAGAGGAAGTAACCAGAAATTTATGTACTCGTACCTTAAGCAAACAAATTTTAGATATTGTTATGTATTATTGCATGTCTAGAGTATTTTTGATATGAGAAAAGTTAATTAGATATAATTATATTTGGCTCCATGGTTTTCGAATTCCAGCCAGGAAGATAATTTTTTTAAAATTTTTTTTTTAATATTTGTTTACAAAACTTTTAAATTTTAATTCATTTCGGCACAAGAGCTAAAAATTTTTGATATAAGATGTAATTAGTTTATAATAATGTAGGTACATATAAAATTATATGTGATCTTTGTTTAAAAAGTTTTCATATTTTTTTATTTTAGAAATTATAATTATTAATCTTCATTTCTTCTCAATTCATAAGTTATGATTATTTATAATTATATGTATATAATACAGGGTGATTCAGTCACGACCCGACGAATTTCACTAGCGTATTCCTTGGCTAATTTTATGAAAATATGTCTATTACCATTATCCCCGAAAATGCAAGTGCGCAAAATGGCAGCGGTTTAAAAATTTTCGGATTGGTGGTCGGAGAGTAGTAGGGTAAAAATTCTAACTTCTGAACCAGTGGTCGGTAAGACCTCTTGGCTTTCTTTAAGGCATTTTAAAAAGGTAAGAGGTAGGGCTATCTTTTAAGAGAAAAAAAAAACATAAGTTACCTGTCATCTGGCTAAGCAAATTTTGAGCGCCCCGGTAGGCTAGTTGGTAGCGTGCTAGCTTATCAGTGCGGGGGTCGTGGGTTCAATTCCCACCAGAGGCTCTAGTTTGTTTTCGCTACAACGAGCTAGAAGTTTGTTATTTAGATAGTAGCTTTAATTAGCCACATAAGGCCCTAATGGCTCGGTTATGTAAATGAAGATAAAAAACAAAAAAATTGAGGTTATGTGCACGTTCTTATGTCTTTTTCCATTTTGTTTTTTCAAAAGCTCTGTATCTCGGAGATTTCACTTTTTTTTTTAATATTTTCTTTATTGAAAGAAAGGCCTCCCAAAGACCTCTTCAACAAGCCCAAAAACAAAAAATCCGACCACTGGTTCAGAAGTTAGCAATATTACCCTACTACCCTCCGACCACCAATACGAAAATTTTCAAACCGCTGCTATTTTGCGCACTTGCATTTTCGGGGATGGTCGTAATGGACATATTTGCGTGAAATGAGCCAAGGAATATGCTGGTAAAATTCGGCGGGTCGAGACTGAATCACCCTGTATAATATATAGTTATATATAATTATATAAAATCAGAAAAGTACAGAACCAATTTAGTATCATTTATTCAGCCATGATATGTAAAAATGTTTCAAAATTGCCGAATATATAATTATATATAAGTCTCGACGCACTGCTGAGTGCTTAACTTAGTACAAATCAATCACACCGAGTTTAATTCCTGGCGAAGGGAGTGTTCATTTAGAATTTTAATTTTTTAGTTTAATTTTTCTTTTGTATACATTTTGTAATAAACTAGATTCCGTTTGTTGAATCTAATCTGATACAATTCGATTTTAAATTTTTTGTATAAATTTGGATCTTACTTAATCCCTAAATATATTTCTGGATCTAATTTGATCTGACACTTTTCGGATCAATTTAGATCCTTGTAAATCCTTAAATATATTGCTGGATTAATTTGATCTGCCATTTATCGGATCACATCAGCAGATATTAAAGAATACCAAATATGGATATGATTTAATATTGCGCCAGATAATTTTTTTACTCGGTACTCCTGTCCGTCAAAAAGATCAAAAATTTCAGTTTAAAAACTTTTGTCATTCTTCGTATAGCATCGTTCAGAGACCAACCGGATCCTGTACCATTAGAGTTAAAGATCCATCAGTGTGAAAAGTATTAGAATAATCCACAAGTAGGTTAGTTGGGTTGCTCCTCCGGTCCTTCGTACTCAGAATGATTTCTTCAAACTAGTACATATGAACTGATTTTACTTATTTTCAATACAAAACTTTTTGGCAGGATAACAAACAATCTGTTTAAAAACGAGGAACCCCATTAGCGTTTTTGTGATGTGACCTATTACAGATATGATTATTTTTATACAAAATAATATGTCTTTATTTCACAGAGTTTTGATAAAAATTAAAATTTAAATTAAAATTAAAACAATATTTTCATTTTGACAAACACAAATATTTTATAAATAGATAAGTAAATAGATCAAATTCTAACAAAGTAAAATCTTACAAGTATTTAAAAACATTTAATTTGTATTCAAGTCATATAACTGAACAACAACGCTAGCTCAGCTTAGAATTACATAAATGTTATGATTATATATTATTATATATGATTATATATTAATAGGGTCTTAGAGATTTATATGTCGATATCTTACAAGCGAAAGGCGAACTGATATCTTCCGTCATCACATATGTGGTGGGTATGCAATAAGTATTTGCCAGTCTTCTAATGAATAAAATGTCCAAAAATACATCTTATTTAATTTCTTCCATTTTTGATCCTTTTGAAGATATAATTTCAACGATTATGTGAAGTAGAACAAAATAAAATCTATCATAAAAACGATCGAAATAAAGAAAGACTAACTTAAAATTGACATCTTCGTATCATTATATGGTATTTTGGGACCAGTTTAATACTATTGGATAGTTTATCTTAAATAGGATTAAGTACATTTAAACATCACTATACAGGTTGGTTGAAAAGTTCCTGCGCTCGAAATGAAAGAATACTGTTTTTGTTACGAAATATATTTTTTTATTCAATATAATCTCCTAGAAGCTCAATACAATTGTTCCAATGATCTTCCAATAATTTTATCCCATCCTTATAATGGTTTTCCGGAAGCTCTGCAAAATAACTGTCTATGGCTGCTATGGCCTCTTCATTCGACGAAAAATGCTTGCCATGAAGGAATTGTTTGAGATTTCTGTAGAGATAGTAGTCACTGGGAGCCAAATCTGGTGAATACTTTGAATTTAGCCATCGTCAAAACACTTTTGTGAGCAGGTGCATTGTCTTGACGAAAAATGATTTTTTTCTTCTTTAAACCAGGTCTTTTCTCACGAATTTTTTCATCCAGTTGATTTTTTTACCTTTATGAAGATAATCAATCAACAAAATTCCTTTTGCATCCCAAAAAACTGATGACATAACCTTCTTTGCTGATCGTTGTGACTTCACCTGCTTTGGAGCTGAACAACCAGCTTCAGTCCACTGTAAACGTTCTTGTTTCAATTTAGGATCATGGTGGTAGATCCAAGTCTCATCCATAGTTATAAAACGACGCAAGAAGTCGGGTTTATTCGGCTTAAAACGCTCCAAATTACGCTGAGAAATTTGTTTTCGATCCAGTTTTTGTTGAATTGTTAATGTGTGCGGCACTAACTTTCCAAACAGTTTTTTCATACGTAATTCTTGATGTAAAATATGGAGTACTCGTTCGTCTGAGATGCCTATGGCATTAGCAATTTCACGCTTAGTCAAACTTGGATCTTCACTAACCATATTATGTACCTGCTCAAGGATTTCTGCTGTGGCTGCAGTTTTTGGTCGTCCTTCGCGTGGATCATCTTTAAGGCTGGTACGACCACGTTTAAATTCACCAGCCCAAAATTCAACGGTGCGTTTTGAAGGTGAGGACTCCTTATACACTTCTAACAATTGTTCATAAATTTCCTTTGCTTTTAAACCCTTCAAAACAAAGAGTCTAATAACTGCACGATATTCAATTTTTTCCATATTAAAAGAAAATCAGTGACACGTCAACTTCAAATGGCTTGTAAACAAAGAAAGAATTGACAGAATGACTTGCAACTTTGCATGTGTTCTCAGGACAGTTATACAACTTGAGTCAGAAAAAGTTTGGAGCTATCAGTGCCATCTATTGGTGAGCGCAGGAACTTTTCAACCAATGTATATATGTTAACAATAAGTAGAAATGACAACATTGTAATTTTTTTTAGTAAATAATTGATTTTTACTTGTTTTATCATACAGCATTAAAATCTTCGTTTTCTTAAAATGAGGACTTGACAATTTTTCACACGAAATATTAAAACCTACTATATTAACCGTAATCGAGATATTTTGAAGAGGCCTGTACCCCATTTCAATATCTGATTCGGGAAGTTTTCGCACCGAGAAATTCATGGTCACCCTTTTTTTTATATAGGGTGACATAATAGATGATAAAGTTGATGAGATTTTTACTAGAAATAATTTTAGAGTTTTTAACTTTTAAAGCACACTTAATTTTGTAAAATTTCCTATTAGATAGAGAAATAACATGCATAGAGCGCCTTATTATCTTCTTTAGATAAATATATAACTTATTAACTGTGACACCCTATAAAAAGCAGAACAAGGTTGCGTTTCAAATGTTTTTTTTTTCCGAAAGTTTATCGATGCCAGAAATATAGAAATAAAGTACAGGTTATTGCAAAAATTTAATATACAAATGTAGTTTAACAGATAATACAAATAGGCCAACACTTTTTTTGTAGATCTTTATTGCAATACAACTTTCTTTAAAATCGCTTGTCGCAGAAAAGCGACAAGCTGTCAAAATTTTCGCATGCCCAGGGTGCCCTAATTAAATCGTTAATGATTGAGCTTCCGATGATTCTGCGAGGTCCCTTATCTCGAAATTTCTATGGGCCTACTGATAAGAAATGGCTGATTTATTTTCAAAATATTTTTAATATTCTCCACTAAGCAATGTATAAACATTTTTAATTACCTTTATTTTTGTTGTTTTTTTTTTCTTACATATATATTTACCCCCATATGCATATACATTTAGTTGATTCTTATAATAGTCTTATAAGGAAAATTTGTTGTTGTTTTACATGTTTATTTGATTTATAAGTGTGTTATAAAAATCAACAGAATGTCTATGCATATGACAGTTAGACTTTGTTAACAATTAACACTTACCACTTGTGATAACTTATTATATGTTTGATATTCTTCGCCTTCTTTAGCAACAATTAAAACTTCTTTTAATAGTTGTCCAGTCTGATTACAAGAAGTTAATAAATTATCAATAGCTAACCCTAATAAAAATATATCACAATAAAAATTTAATATACAAAATGCTCCAAATAAATCTATATAAATATCTGAACGTAAAATTCCAGTTAGCGACAATACAGCATGATATAATAATCCTATATTGGAAGTAAATGTTCTCAACAATATAAATAAATTAACCAAAGAGCATAATTTTATAATACGTGTTGTTAGTTGAAAACATTCGAAATGCATTTGATAAAATACAAAATAATAATTAATCAATTGTTTAAAGGTAAAACATTTGTTTGTTAACATTTCCAATGACTTATTGATGTAGGAAAATTGTAAATTAATTTCACATAGAACGGTAAAAAATTGTAGGTTTGCTACTAAAACATAAAATGAATGTAAAAAATTTAAGAAAACCATTAATATGTAATTTGTATCTGGTTTATCTTGCAGGTATAGAAACAATATTGCCATGAGAATAGAATTCAGGTGTATGGTAATAAATTTTAAAATTATTAAACGCTTCATATAATTTTCGCTATGTCTTAGATTCTGTAATATATTTTTACGAAATTTTACACGAAATTCTTGATATTTTCTTTCAAAATTTTTATAATCTTCATATAAATGTATGATGTTTTTACGGCTTAACCACATTTGTAGAGTTATTACAGCAGTTGTTAATTGTATAGTTGTTTTAACAGAAGAATAAGTCCACTTTAATATGGGTTTATTCAACATATAATTACTCTCTTTTCTTAAGTGTGGTATCGTTAATGGAATTATTGATAAAATTGCGACTTGTATTACAACACTGTAGATCAGATAAACTTTTGATGATTTAAATTTTTTAGTTTGCCAATTAAATGGTGCTGGCCATAAACTTAATATGTAGGAATAATAATAAATTGTTTTTAATATAATATTTTGTAAAATGTCTACTATTTGTTGTGACATTTTGTAATGCCCTTTTATAACTAATTGTAATGTGAGGACAGAACAAAATATATGTGTTGATTTTGATTTGGAATACTTATTTTTTATGTAGATTATCTTTCTAATTCAATTTATTTTCGTATTACAAGTACTGAGGTTGTAGGAATCTTAACACGCATTTTCACTTATAACTTTGTTTAAATATACAAGAGTGATTTGTTTGCACTCAGAAAAAAAAGTTAGTAGAATAATTTGTAAACGGTTTTCAATGGCACTCTACTATTTTTGTACTGATTTTTAGTAAAAATTTATTATTTAGCAAATCTTTTTGCTATTTACATTTTACAAATTACAGAATTTTTACTGAATATTTACAAATTTTTGTTGCTAATTTCAGAAATCATTTTACAAATTTTTGAAAACCGATTTGCTAAAATTAGCAAAAAATATTACTAATTTTATAAAAGTGGATATTAAAGGAAATGTTATTTCTAATTAAAACTTACACCTACAAACTTAAATTTCCTTAAAATGTTACATATATAAAAAAAAGGGATCGGAATTGAAGATACCGACTCATGGATGTCCTATCCATTTAAAATAGCACTAAAAAGGTTTTTTAGTTCTAAAAATCCGCCCTAAAAATAATTAAAATTTAACCTTAAAAGTAAAAAAAAAAAATTGACCAAAATATTTTTCAAAACAGAAATTACCAAATTAAAACAAAATGATAAATTCGTTAATGTTTTGACAAATTTTATTGATTTTTTTTTTCATTTTGTATAAAATATTTTTTAAAAAATATAATCAAAATTTTTTATGCTCGATAAAAAAAAATAAATTTAAAACTTTGTACTAATATTAATAATATTTACTAATTTTTTTTTGCTGATTTTAGCAAAAAGATTTTAAATTCCACTTTACAAAAAGTCTACTAAAATTTAGTAGCGGCTACTAATTTTTCTACTAATTTCATTGTACTACACGTCAGCAGACATGTGTTGCTAAGACTAGCAAAAAATATCGCTGGGCTCAAATTAGCAGAATTTCCCGTAATAACAGCAAAATGTTCAGTTGCTATTGCAGACTTATTAAATTTTAGTAAACATTTTGTAAAGCTGAATTTATATCCGGTTTGCTAAAATCACCAAAATAAATTTACTAAATATTGTGAATATTAGTGCAAAATTTTAAATTTATTTTTTTTTATCGAGCATCAATGTTTTTTATTTTATTTTTTTCCAAAAATATTTTATACAAAATTAACAAAAAAATCAAAGGCTTAAAAATCTTAAAAATTGTTTAAATATAAACGAATTAATTTTTTTGTTTTTATTTGGTAATTTCTGTTTTGAAAAATATTTTAGTTATATTTTTTATTTTTAGGTCAAATTTTAATTTGATTTTTAGAACAAGAAAACTTTAAATGGATGTCCCATTTTAAGACATGAGTCGGTATATTCACTTCCCGAACCCTGTTTTAATCTATGTAACATTTAAGGGCAATTTAAGTTTTTGGGTGTAAGTTATAATTAGAAATAACATTTCCTTCAATATCCACTTTTTTAAAATAAGTTTTTTTGCCAATTTTAGCAAATCGGTTTTCAAAAATTTGTAAAATGATTTCTGAAATTAACATCAAAATTTCATAAATATTCTGTAAAAACTCTGTAATTTTTAAATTGTAAATAGCAAAAAGATTTGCTAAATAATAATTTGTTTACTAAAAATCAGTACAAAAATAGTAAAGTGAGATTGAAAACCGTTTAAAATTGTTCTACTAACTTTTTTTTCTGAGTGTACCCCACATCACTACGAGGTCAGGGTATCATGAGTTTGCGCTGATGTTTGTAATTACCAAAAATATCGATCTGAGTCACTTTCCGATGCGATTTTACGATGTCACTCCATTCGTCTATCCATGCTTCAAAATATAAAAATATTTGAATGAAATTTACAATTTAAAATAGATCTGCTAAAATCAGCAACAAATTGTACTAAACATTTTTTATCACCAAAAAAAAATTGTACTCACAACCAAATAATTTTTTCACTACAAAATTATTTTTTCAAATCCATACTGCTTTCAATTTAAAATTGTTCTATATTATTTGTACCAAGAACACTGTGGAGAGCAAGGATGATAAAATTGGTACTATAGTACTTTTTGTAGAGCTGCCAGGTTTGATACTTAAGTAATCATAGGATTCCCTAAAAATTCTTGTCTTGACTGAAGGCAGTTAAAATGGAGAATGTTTGAGGCAAAGCAGTGTACCGATTCTTAGTAAATTTCGAATCTAGATGAAGCTGACTTTCAGGGTTAAGTGTATGTTTTATTTGTTGGACATGAGTGGGCGTTGAAGACTATCTTCAAACTGATATCTAAGACATTTAGAAATACAGGGGAACACTGCATATCTGGCTAAAATACTGCTACATAAAAAACCTTGTTTATCGATGTCAGCAATGAACTTCAGGATAATCATTATCAAAAGTAATGCTGTACGTACTCGTATGTATCTCTACAAATGGGTTTGATATTTTATTTTTAGATTTTGTGAATTTTTTAAATGAAATGTATTTGAAAATTTTACCAAAAAAAAAAAATATAATTTTGAAGTTTTTGGGATTGATTATTTAATTAGTTTTTGTAACTAAAATTCTCATTTATCATTCTTGGGGAGGATAAATATTATGAAAAAAAATTCAGTAAAAGCGAATTTAATATTTTTGTTTGTTTATTGTTAAAAACATCAGAACATACTCATTATACACTTAGCGAAAGGCTTCATCATATTATTAAGTTTTTCATAGATTTTGTCCAATGTAACACTTCATAAACATAAGAAAGCTGTTTCATACAAATATTACTATTTAACATAATTTGGTTTCGAATTTTATTAGGACTTGGCCATATCTCATTTTTCGAGATATGGATAATTTTTCCAAAAAAAAAAAGATTGACAGTTTTCTATGAATAAATTTTATAATATTTATGAAGACTACATATATATGATGAAAAGTTTATGACAAAGAATTTATGACATGTTTTATGAATGTGATACAACAAAGAAAATATTTAATCATATCTAATTTAATGTTCTTTAATATCTGCTGTAATATCTACACTCTAAAAAATGCTTTTAAAATTACTACAATGGAGTGTGTAATTTTTTATGGAAATATACAGAAAGTACTTAAATAAAAGCAAATTATGCTTAAAAATATTATTTAAACGTTGATATCAACAGAAATACGCACATAAAACTATTTTCAAACTTTTTTATTTTATTAATACTAATATTGTGTGTAAATTTTTATATTAGGCACAAAGTGTTTAATTATATGTAATTTATAGAATAGTATACAAATTGTCAAAATATAAAAAAAGATAATAGAAAAATTTTCAATAAATATAAAATAAACGTTTTAAAGAAAAACAGCGTATTTAAGCGCTAATCATATTAAAAATTTAATAAAGAACAGATGAATGTTCGAACTGGGGGTGGGTAAATGAATTCTGCAATAATATTTAATGTCCTAATAATTTATGTATTTTTTCAAATATTAAAATATAGAGATAGTTAAGCGCGCAGAATTTTTTGTAATCCCCATTAAACAACATCCATAACAAGACATGTTCCTGACATCCGTATTGAGGGTGGTAGCATTTCCGAAAATTACAAACTCTGGGCGTCAAAAGGAGTAAACTTATACGATACAATTATCCGTATTTTTTAACACATTTATACCAAACGGAGTATTCGATTGAACAGCCATATGACCGATAACTTTTAATGAAAGGAATTGTCACTTTAGATGGGCGAAACTGAACCCCGAGCTGATCTAGAACACATCACTACTCCCTAGCTCGGTGACATATCCAAGAACTTTCATAGAAAATGACACAAAACTAATCCTAATTGCACGCAGAGAAAAAACATGATTGCAATATGATCACTGCTACTATATTGTGCTTTCTGCAATTGGGCATGGTTGTCACAACAAAGTTATTGGTTTTCTAACCATCAACATGGTCGCTACCATCATTATTTAGTAAATATTTTACTATTTTATGATTAGCTCCTTCTATTTTATATCATGATTGGCTGTAACCATACTGTGGTAACAAAAATTCAGACTATGGAAAAAATATGATAATTATACAACGATAAAATGCTGGCAACAATCAATAAATAATAATACAATCAAAGAACGAAAAGTTATCAATCTCTATGATTTTTTCCTAAACAATTTTTCTTCAAAAAGTCCTTAATATTAAGTTTTTTTTAGAAAAAACATTTCTAAAGGAAATATTCTTAAATTTAAAGAGCTTTTTATTAATTTCTAAGAACTTTTCCTTTAAGAAATTTTCTTAGATTATGGATCATATAATGATAATCCAGGAATCATAATATAGTTATGAGGGACCATAATATGATAACATTTTGAGCATACTATGATTATTTGCGATCATATTATGATAAATTCAATATAAAATGTTTAGTTAGGACAATGATATGGTGATTTTTGAATCATAATATAACTGTAGGAACCATATTATGGTAAAAATATGGTTATTTTATTATCATAATATGATAACCATAATATAGTTGGATTATGTTTACCACAACCATAAACCTAAAAATATATGATGCTCTTCGAATATGATTGACCCAACTATGTTTTTTCTTTGCGTGTGAAGATTTCACTGACACATCTTGGGCTAGTTATGTGATATGCTACAAGAGATCAATTTCCCATCCTATGACAACGCCAAGTTAAAGTGTCAGGTCGACCAAATTCTCCAAAATGTTTTTAATAACTTTATTAATAACTACAAAATGTTGCATGCGCAATGTCCACCATATGAGATTTTAAGATATTGTATGTCTTTTTATACATTTTTTTAAGTGATATTTAATAACTAAATCAATATTTTGTATTTTTTGTTAATTGCTTAATTTTACACTTAATACATTAATTATTCCCTTTTTTGTACTTTTTGTTAATTATATTGTTGATAACACAATCCTAATGTTATTAATAACTTAATTTTAATTTCTAATTGTTAACAACTTATATGCTATTAAAATCGCAAAATCAAACATTTGTTGGATTCCTTATTTTAATTAATTTAAATAATTTTTAAAAGAATATTAAAGCAATTACCATTTGTTTATAAACATTAAAAATGTATCCGTATTCAAAATAATTTTACATTTACACACATGAAGTGTGTTTCTAAAATAATTTCAAATGTATGAATACAAATTTTCGTGTCTACAATTTTAAGACACAATGTGCCAACATATTTAAATTTTACACGCTTTTAGTATTTCTAAGGTTTAAAACGTAGGCATTAAGTTACCTACAATTATGGTAGTAAATTTATATAAAAATGTATTAGAGTGTAGCTGATTTTCTTTGATCCGAAAAATGGCAGATTAAATTAGATCCAGCAATATATTTGAGGATTAGGTAGAATTGAAATTTATCTGAAAAATGACAAGTCGAATTGTATCAGAAAATCTTGTTTGTTTATTAAAAAACGTATAAAAACAAAATTTTAAAAAATTAAACTAAAAATAAAAAAATTGTAGTCGACTTAATTTACACAACCAAACACTTCTATAAAGACTACTTTATTAGACTAGTATATAATTATATCCTTGGGACTTATATATAATTACATATTCCCCAGCAAAATAAAATGGATGTTATTCTTTACGAATCTCTTTTTCAGATTATCCAAAGAAGTTAATAGTGCAAATTTTTCGATTTGTAAGAAGTCATTTTAAACATGTAAAAAAACAATTATTTAGTTGGTCCATAATTGGTTAATTCCTGCAGTCATTAAATGCCTTATTGAAAACATATTTGTATACCAGTGATATTCATTTTGTCCTGCTGGGAATACTAATTCTTGGCGTGTTCAAAAAAAATCCACTCCCTATATTTATTTTGTAGTCCCTATATTTAACAACTTCCGTAAACTAATAAAAAAGTCCATCTGCTCATCGATTTTTCATAGCAACGAAACAAACTACTTCCTCCCAATAACACGCCAATGTTAAAGTCAATAATGATTTACCGAAATTTTCACAACTTCGTGTTCAGTAGATGCAGTGTTTAACTACTTCTTCCTCAGCTCTTATTTTGCTGGGTGGTTAATTCGAAAAAAAAATGTGGAAAATGTTACATATCATGATATAATTAATGAACCCAGCAAAACTTTGGTAATGGGTGCGATATTCTCATGCGTTACTTTGTAATGATAGCTCGTTACCTTTTTCATTATTTGCAAGCATGAAGTAATAAGTTACTCATTATTGATTACGTAATATATGATTTATAAATGTAAAGTAATAATTGAAATATTTTTGAAAATCTATTTTTAGATACATTCCCAGCAAAAATGAAGCTGCCAAAGAAGCAAAAAAGCATCACTACTATGGCAAAGGCATCACTTCTTTTCTAATGGTTTCATCGATGAATTTAACATTAGCGTGTCATAGGATGGAAGTATTCAAATGAAGCTACTAGCATTACTCATACTTTACTCTAAGGAAGCAATGGCGATGCAACAATTAGATATTCTGATGCATGAGTGGAAAATGTTCATATACTTTGTGGTATTTAAGCTTTGATGAAAATTTAATTCAAAAGAATGCAGAAAAATAAGTTTAAAGAAGCGAAATTTATGCATTGATTTACAAATACTTTTTATTAAAACAAATAAATAATTTTGCATTAGTGAAAAAGCAATTTTGTAATATTCTTCAAAAATTTGAATGCATTTTTAGACAAATTTTAAAATATTTTTGGATAATTTAAAAACTGGCTGTACAATTTTGAAACACTTTTAGACAATTTTAAAATATTTTTTAACAATATTAAATAATTTTTGCACAATTTTAAAACATTTATGGACAATTTGAAATAATTTTTACACAATTTTAAAATTATTTTGGTAAATTCTGAATTAAAACTGGAAATGATGTAGTGTTAAATAAAATACATAATGCAAAAATGCTCAGATTGCGTCGTCATAAATATTTAAGGCTGAAAAAATGCAAATGTCACGCCAGCTAGTTTCAATTAAAGGTTAAAAAAATCAGTTTTTCTTGATTTTTCAAAACTTTTATAAAAATTGCAAAACTGCATAAAATCTAACCATCATGAAATTTTAAACTAAAATACAAAAAATGATTTAATAAAAAAATTAAAAAAGTTCAAGATTCCAAAAAAATATATGATATACTATAACTTATGCTTTAGAAGTAATAAACATTGATATTTTAATATATGCATCGGGTTTATATCCAAATCACTGCATTTGAAATATGAACACATGAATTCTTTTGGAAGTGCCTTATAATAACACCAAAAAATCATAAAAGAATATCAACTGAAGTTTAGGAAGCAATGAAAGAAGTTATAGTCACAGAATGACTACCATTTTTTTGCTGGGTTACTTTGTGTTTTTTTTTTGGTAATGTATGTTTGTTTTGATAACACTAGCGAAAAAAAGAAGCGCAACAATTCATTTATGTTTAAAGCAATAAAATACTATATGCGTCGATAGCTCAGTGGGTAGAGTTCTTGGCTGGCAACCAGATTTCCGTGGTTCGATTCCCATCTAGATTACTTTATTTTTAATTACAAATAATTAAAATAAAATATTTGTAATATTTGTTTTTTTTTTAAATTTCTCTTTTTTTAAAATCTATTTTTAGACACATTACTTTTTCCATTCTCGTAACCATATAAGTAACCCCTTACATTATCACCTCTAAAGTAATGGGTATATACATTACTTTGAGGCTCATCGTCTGTAAATTTATCAATGAAGTAAGGTGTAAAGTAATCCATCGGCCCCTTTGGCTATACATTACTTTACCCATTATTTGGTAATGTGTGGTTTTGCTTGGAAACTAAATTGTGTTCTTATCTGATTATATATTGTATAATTATATTTATGTAATCATAAATTTAAAAAAAAAATAAATTAAATTCAAACTCATTCAATTACTATAGAGCCATATATAATTATATCCTATATTGTATTATTAAAAATTTCCAGATTTTTCATCTCTGTGGTAGGTGTTCGAAATCATTGACATGTAATAACATACAATTTTATCTTATATCATATTAACAATACTCTTGATAAAGAACTATATATTACCATATATTATATTTTATATCATGTAAAAAAAGTTTTGTTATAAAGCAATATATTGAATCATATATAATTATATCTTATACCATATGAAAAAATATTTCTTACGATATATTGCATCAAATATTGAATAATGTATAATTATATTTCATGCTATTGATAAGCTACCATATATTATTATATCTCAAATATGTAGTATATATAAAAAGTAAATATAAATATTAATGGTTCTGTATAATCCATATATATGGTCCTCTATAAGCCACATATAATAATATAGTGTTATATATACTTTTATATGATAACTAGATACTTTAATATATAAGATAATTAAAACATATACCTGAGGGTCAATTCTCGTTCTGTGATAATGTGAAGTGAAAAAAAAAACTTTTCATTTTCGTTTTCATAAGCACTTTTCACTCGAACTTTTCACAAATACATAAATTGCGATTCTCGTATGTATTATGAAAAAAATGTTTCATTCGCACTGTACCCATGAAAATTTTGTAACTGTGTTATCCAAAATTTAAGGCAAATGTCAAAACAGAGAAAAACGTAAACAAAAGTGAATTAAGTTCGTAAAATTTATTTTAAATAATTATATAAAAATATCTGGATTAATTGTATTATTGGATATTACTCAAAGAATTTCGGATGAACAAAGGTAAGACAATGATGTTACAAGCATTTCATTGCAGTAAATAATTTAATAATTTATAGGAATTTTTTGAGAGTGCTGAGACGCATACTTCGTGCTGACCACAATCCATTTGAGATGACAACCGACAAGTACTTCATTGATTTATATCGGCTTACTTTAAGTGAACTATATTTGGTGCGCGTATGAAGTCTAACATTACTTCAAGAAAAAAAAAACTCATAAAGAATATAAATAAACTATAAATAAATATGCCATACTTTTGCCATTTTTCACTGTCCTTTAGGGTCCCACTAAAACTGTTAAAGCTCGCCGCTAATTCGTTACACTTTTCGTCTCTAAAT
The DNA here is from genome assembly GCA_949748255.1 of Eustalomyia histrio. Classification (NCBI taxonomy): domain Eukaryota; kingdom Metazoa; phylum Arthropoda; class Insecta; order Diptera; family Anthomyiidae; genus Eustalomyia; species Eustalomyia histrio. The sequence continues at coordinate 95,198,321 of OX456527.1, read as the reverse complement.
TTGGCACCATCTGCAGTTACAAATCTGTAAATATGGGATTAATAAAAGTGTGATTATGATTATTAAGCTACTTACTTATCGTTTGCAATGTCCACATGCTTTTCTTAATAATTAATTAAATACTCCTTTTGGCTTTCGCTGGCACGCTTTCCTCTTACAATCTTCTCCATGTTTATTTCACTTATAAATAGTCTGTGTAAACAATTTTTTCATATGAAAATATTTTGACAGTTGTTTGCACTGTTACACAAAACAAGAATCGCCAGTGCTGTGCAATCGTGAAAAAATCTTGTTTCGTTCCACTTCTTTTTTCATATGAAAACGTTTTGATATTTCTTTACATTTTTTCACAGAACGCGAATCAAAAGTACTATGAAAACGTGAAAAAACTTTTCATTTCACCGTTTCACAGAACGAGAATTGACCCTCTGGTCATATATAATTATATATAGTTATGCATGCCGACATATATATTTATATATAATAATATACAAATTGGCCTCAAAAATATTTTGGTGCTGTCGACAAAATTTTTTTTTGCTAATTCATCTTTTGCAGGATAGCGCTATCAAGGCCACATTAGTTTTAATGACAAAGTTAATATTTTAACTGTCAATTTAAACTTTTAACTGACAAAAAATGTTGATGTACATGATGAAGATAAAAAGGTAGATTAACTTTAAACAAGTACATCAGTTTAAAGTAATATCTGCAATTAATTTATGTCAAGTTATGTTTTTTTTTACAAAATTTAAATGTAAAGAATATTTAATGAAATTCAATTGAATAATTGAAGTTTTAACAAAATACTTACCAATTGTGTTAACTTTTTATATGTGTAATTATTTTCGTTTTCATTAGTGATAATTAAAGTTCTTTTAAAAATTTGTCCAGTTTGATTAACAGTTGTTAATAGATTATCAATGGCTAATACAAATAATATAGTATCACAATAAAAATTTATTATACAAAATATTCCCAAGAAATCAATTAAATTATCTGAACGTATAATACCCGTTGATGATAATACAGCATGATATAATAATCCTATATTGGAAGTAAATGTTCTCAACAACATAAATAAAATATCCAAAGACCATGATTTCACAATACGTGTTGTTAATTGAAAACATTCGAAATACATTTGATAAAATACAAAATAATAATTAAACAACTGGCCAAAGGTAAAGCATTTTGTTGGTAATATTTCCAATGATTTATTAATGTAGGAAAAGTGTAAATTAACTGTACATAGAATGGTAAAAAATTGTAAATTTGTTACTACATCATAAAATGTTTGTAAAAAATTTAGAAAAATCATAAATTTGTAATTTTTATCTGGTTTATCTTGCATGTGTAGAAATAAGATTGATATAAGAATAGAATTTAAGTGTATGGTAACAAATTTTAAAATTATTAAAAGTTGCATACGATTTTCGCTGTGCTTTATAATCTCTGATATATTTTTACGAAATTTTACACGAAATTGTTGATATTTTCTTTCAAATTTTTTATAATCTTCATATAAATGTATGATGCCTTTTCGGCCCAACCACATTTGTAGACTTATTACAATAGTTGCCAGTTGTATATTTATTTTACCAAAAGTATAGGTCCACATTAATATAGGTTTATCGAACATATAATTACTTGTTTTTCTTAATTGAGGTAATGTTAATGGAATTATTGGCCATAAACCCAATGTAATGGAATAATAATAAATTATTTTGAATATAATATTTTGTAAAATTTCTGTTATTTGTTGTGACATTTTGTAAAGTCTTACTAGTACTAAGTATTGTGTAAGAAAATAAATAATATAAGGTAAATGTTTTTTTTGGGGGGTATTTATTTGTTTTGGAAAAGATAATCTTTTTAGTTAATTCAATTTAATTATACAAATAAAAGTATGCAGTTAATACTTTTGTATCGATTTTTACTTATAAATATAGAAATGTGTGACATAACTTTTTGAGCTTTTTGTAACCTCGCACTACTTTACAAGGGCTTTGAAGAGACTTCTGCCAAAACCATTTTAAATTATGTTGGTCTTTTGAAGCCGAATCAAGGTCAATATTGCGTAATTGTACTTCAAAATAGTTTATTTACCCAGATACATTTATTTATAAGGATTTTATTTTATTTGGAATAATCTATAATTCATAATTATACCACAAATATGGCATTGGGAATTAAGAAGAGTGAAAACGAACCAAAAAAGGTTACTATTATCTAATTGTTGGTATTTCCAATCAACTTAACGAACAAAATTCGTTTAGAAATTTATTTAGTAAATATACTAGAAAATTAGTACAATTTATCAAATTTTTTTAAAAAATTGTCGATATACGAAATTGGTAACTACAAATATGATTATCATGATCAAAAATATCATTAAATTAGGGTTTCAGTGGAACCAACCAAATTGTGGATTGTATTGATTATATAAGCCACCAATGATTGGTATTTGTAAACGAATTTTTTGCTAAATTTATTTTATTAAACAATTATTTAAATTTAAAATTATTCATCAAAATTAATGAGAGTTTGGGGCTAGTGGGTTGAGAGCCAGCTAAGAACTCCTTATTTCTCTGTTCAAATCCCGGTAAAGGCAAACATTAAAAAAATATATTTTTTTTTTAATTAAAATAATATATTAAAATGTTTAAATAACAAATATATCAAAGAAAATTAAATTGTGTTGTAGTAAGTAAGAGTGTGAATTATGAATCCGAATGCCTAGGTTCGATACCGGAAAAATCTAAAAATACAATTTTGTGGAACGTAATAATATTTTGTGGAATATAAATTAAATTTAAATTCAAATTTAAATTAAAATTAGACAACTGAATATTGGCTTTCACAACTAAAAATATAATTTAATATGAAGATAGTTGTATGTACCGCCAGAACTCGATTGGCAACAAATTCGGTGGCCACAACTGATACGGTTTTCTGGGTGTATTTTTATGAATTTGAACACCACATAAATTTGCAAATTTTTTGAGTATAATCATGTCAGGAAATTTTACTTACTATGGAATTATCCTTAAAGCACTAAAATTTGGCAAACATATTTGGACTCATAAATGAACCGAGAGGTCAAACTTGCAAACGCATTTAACTGATTCAAAAATATTTGAATAATTAACATAAATTTTAAACCGTTTTGTTTTTGATGTCCGTAGTTTCAAGCAATAGATAAATAGCAGTTCCTATTTATTTTCTGCTATTTTAACTTACAAACAATTTTTTTTTTATTTTATTTATATTTATCATATAATTACAAATTATATCCTAATACCCTAACCGAGCACTAGCAACAAAAGCTATCGGCTCGTTGTAGCGAAAACAGACCAAAGCCTCTGGTGGGAATTGAACCCACGACCCCCGCACTGATGAACTAGCTAGCTACTAACTAGCCTACCGGGGCGCTCAAACTATTTTAAGTGTATATTTCTAGTACATTTTCCGATTTTTTTCATTTAAAAAAAATCACATAATCTTGAAATAAAATATTGAATTTATTTGGGGAAATATGTACGTGTTCATTTAAAAACAAACTCTTAATTTTTAAATACACTACAATCGGTAATGGAAAATATATTGTGAGTGTAGGTTTGCTTAGAATATATATATTTTATATTGTTATTTTTACTTTTCAAAGTCTGTTAAAAATTAAGGGAAATAAGCTAAAATTAAAATATAAAGAAATTTTCAAAAATTTGTTGAAACATTCCTATTTTTTTACTTTTTAAACTCCTTTGAACATTTAGAGGAAAAAACTACAGTTTTTCGAAAATTTTAAATTTTTTGTATTAATATAGTTAAAAACAGGCATGGCAATCGTTTTAAAATGTTAGTGTTATTATATAACGGTATTTCAAAATTATTTCGTTAGTTTATTTTTGGGTTATCAGTAGTTTACATTACTTCGGTAGGCTATTTTAAGGTTAACAGTATTTTATTTTATTTTGTTAGTGGCATCTTTAGGTTAATCATAGTTCTTTTATGACATTTGTGACAAATTCACAGACCGTCACTGTGTTAATTCTTGTGAATGAGCGTAAACGATAATAATAGCTGACCTAAAAATGTTAAAATGTAAATTTTCATTTATAAGTCCTTTGAGAGAAAAAAATAAATAAAATTTAAAGCTGTTTCGCTGAGTTATTTATGGGTTTACAGTATTTTGTATTTGCCGTTAGGGTAATTTAGGGCTAACGGTATTTTAGTTTGTTTCGTTTAGTCTTCGCCAATGATTGCAGAAGAATAGTCTAATATTAACTAAATGTAGATTATAGCTGCTGTTTAGTAGGCTTATTTTAAACTAATTTTAAAAATATTTTCTTTCACTTAAAAAAAAAAACGTAAAAATAAAAAAAAATTAATATTAAAAAAAGCTTAAAACAGCAAAGCGCTTGGTTTTTTCACTAAATGAATCAGGTTTAGTATATTTTCGTCTTCTTTTGTGTGAAATTGTGCTAAATGCAACCGGTTCTATTGTTTTAAAATAAAACTGGTTCTTCTATAAGTTACCTTTTGTTTGAGTTCCGAGGACTTGTTCTTATTCTCGTCTGCATATTTGAATGAACACAAAATTTCTCTTAATATTTGTACGGTTTGTTTGCACAATGTTAAGGTATTATTTAGGCTTTTATTAATAATAAACAATTCTAATATAAATTTTTAAGACAAAATAAAACAACCCAGTAAATAAGTAAGAATCCAAAGAACAGGTTGCAGAACAACTTATATGGCATTAGCATACGTTCTAATTTATGTTCTTCAACCAGTTGTTTTTGTATGGAGTTTGACCCATTAGCAATAGATTCGTTTCACTCGAACTATAACAGGTTGATTTAGAGCCGGTTCTAGAACCAGTTATAGAACTGGTTCTGAAACAGTGAAACCTTATATTTTGAGTCCTGGAATTTAGTTCTAGAACATGTTCCACAGAACCGGTTCTAGCATGGATTCAAAGGTACACTCACCAAAAAAAGTCAGTAATGGCAACTAAAAATTTTGCTGTCATAACGGGAAATTTTGCTAATTTGAGCCCAGCGGTATTTTTTTTTTGCTAATTTTAGCAACTGATGTCTCCTGACGTGAAGTACAATGAAAATAGTAGAACAAATTAGAAGCCGCTACTAAATTTTGGTAAACCTTTTGTAAAGTGGAATTTAAAATCAGTTTGCTAAAATCAGCAAAAAAATTTTCTAAGTATTATAAATGTTAGTACAATCAAATTAGTATAAAAATTTAGTAAGTGCTACTAAATTTTAGTAAAATATAGCAAAATTAAAATTAAAAAATTATTAAAATGCACAAATTAACACAATTATTTTTAGATACACTTGTTACACTTTCAAACTGCTTTTTTTTGAAATTACCTTACTAATTTAAATATACAAATTTATATTTTTATCGAATAACATTTTTTTTTCAAATTTAAAAAATTCGAGGGCTAAAAAAAATAGTTAAAACATAAACGAATTTATTATTCTGTTTCAATTTGCTAATTATTGTTTTGAAAAATATTTTTATCAAATTTTTTGGATTTTAAGGTCCAATTTTAACTGTTTTAAGGGCTGATTTTTAGTTCTAGTGGATGTCCTATTCTGGGATATGCGGAGACTTCCCATCCCCTTTCTTCAACCTATGTAACATTTTAAGGCAATTTAAGTTTTAATTATTAAAAATAACATTTCCTTCAATATCCACTTCTTTAAAATTAGTAATTTTTTTGTGCTAAGCTTAGCAAATCGGTTTTCAAAAATTTGTTAAATAATTTCTGAAGTTAGCAACTAAAATTTGTAAATATTCTGTAAAAGTTCAGTAATTTATAAAAAGTAAATAACAAAAAAAATTTACTAAACAATATTTTTTTTTGCTAAAAATCAGTACAAAAATAGGAAAGTGGGATTGAAAACTGTACAAACTGCACAAATTTTTCTACTACCTTTTTTTCGGAGTGTAAAGAGTTCTAAAAAATTTAGCTGGGAGCTAAACTTAAAAAATAATCTAAATGTATACTACCATTCCCCATCAATACAGAATGATATAGAAGTGACAGATTTGAGGAAAACATTTTGATTAACATAAATACGAATTCCAAGCATTTTGCTCTTAAAATATGCAACAAATACATTAGAAAACAATCAAAATGCATTTTATATAATATTAAGCAATTGTTTGTCAGTAATTTTTTTTTTTTTGTATAACTTCCAATGATATAATGGGGATAGCTAAATGTAATTATAATTTACATTAAACAAAAGAAAAAAATATTTGTGCCACTAATAGATAAAACCACTGTAAAACAAGTAAAAAATGCTAAATTCGGCTGTGCCGAATCTTTGAATACCTTCCACCAATATCCTAAAAATATGTTCTCTACTGTTTTTGATACAAATAATATAAAAAAACTTTTGAAGTAAAATTATGTAGGTGAAAAAATTTTTGAGGTGAAAAACTTTTTTTAGATGTAAAAAGAAAATTTTTGGTGGAAAAAAAATTTAGAGGTAAAAAAAATTTTTTGAGGTGAAAAAACTTTTTGTGGTGAAAAAAATTTTAGTGGTGAAAAAATGTTTGAGGTGAATACAAAATACTTACTGCTAAGCGACTGGTGAAAAAAATATGAGAAAATATGTTATGTACCAGTCGCTACTATGAAATTGTACTACCCAGCAAAAAATTGTGGAACCTGTTGCTATAGCTATCTATTCTAGAACAGGTTCTCTGGTAACGAGGCCCCGTTCTATTAATGGTTCCACTGAATCGGTGGCACTAAACATGTTGTAGAACGCGTTGTAGAACTAGTTCTTCAGAATTAGAACACATCGAGCTTAGAAACATAGCTCCAAAAACACGAAGTAAGGGGTAAAATAGATGCCCATATTTTTCCAAGTTCTTGTTAAGCTTTACGGAATCTATTCCTTTTTTAAAATTCCCATATAAAATTCACCAATGGAACAACATATTCCAGAACAGGTTCCAAAGAACGGGTATATGTTCTACTTTTGCGTTAAAGAACCAGTTGCTTTTGGGACAAACTCAAACAAAAATCATTGATGATAGAACCTAAAGTAGAACAGGTTGCATGCAAGTACAAGTTGTTCTACAACCGGTTCTTTGCAGCCGATATTTTTGCTGGGTAACTTTGTATGGGCAATTTAAAGACACTTTTACATTTGCACTAGTTATTTTAACCATGGACTGCACAAAAAACACATTTTAAAGCATAGTTTTTGGCAAATACTTAATTTTGTTACTGGCTAATGGGGACTTTCTGATGCGCCACGTATTTATAAATAGTTGAAAAGAATGTTCTTTCTTTAAAAAATTAAAGTGTGTTTGTCTAATGGAGAGAATACAGCAAAGAAATTAACTTGTTAAAGAAAGAACATGAGTTGTAACTATTTGTCAATAAATGGCCCATCAGAAGGTGCATTCTCTCCATTAGGCATATTTTGCTGCAGAGCTAGTCTCCATTAGCCATATTGTGCTACAATATGCAGTAGAGTATTATTGATTTTCCATGTTATATTCTTCGTAACATAAATGAATATTTGACAATAACTATGAAAAATATATGTTTTATGTGCACATTATACCTTAATTTTTTAAATCAAAATTCATTTAGATGTTTAAAAGCATAATATTGCACTTTATTCATGTGAATTTTATGATGAAAGAAAAAATTAACATAAATATACATTTGCCAATCCTTCAATTCTCAAAAATACAAATACATTACAAATGGAATAAATAAAAATACTATTTTCCTCTATGAAAATTTCTTTTTTGATGTTAAAATGTAAAACAAATGCTTTTATTATGTCAAACATTTGAAAAATTGACTTTAAAATTATGTAATAAGTCTACTAACATCTGAATGCATTAGAATTTGAAGTATGTAGTTAATTAAATATTTTTGGTAAATAAATTAATTGAAAGCCTAATCCAAGGCTACGTCGACCTAGCCATGAGGCAGGCTATTGTTTTAATGTGATTCTGCGCCACCTATTCAAAAGTAGCGGCACTTTCTTTATATACAAATGTCTTTGGTTACAAAAACAAAAAATACATTTTATGGAATGAAATGAAAAACCAACAAAGCTTAACAAAAAAAAAAATAGATACAGAAAAATTTGTATGGAAAATTTAGAGGTACCTTCGCATTTTTACTCATAACTTTTGAACCGCTGGACCTATTTTGCTCATTTTCAATACCAAACTGCTCGGGAGGATGTTAAATAATCTGGGTCTTCAAGTCGTGATCGCCATTTCAACAGACAGGCAGACAGACGGGCATCGCTAAATTGACTTTAAATTGCATAACGATCTCGAATATATATACTTTATGGGGTCTTAAAACTATATTTCGACCTGTTACAAACGGAATGACGAACTGATATATACCCTCACCATAACTATATGGTGGAGGGTATAAAAATATTTGGAAAATATCACTTTCAGAGTTTTCTTCCATTTGTATATGCAAACACTCACCATTAAAAAATATCAAAGATGTAAGGTAAAAAACATTATAAATCATAAAATGTTTATACGCTTTTTTTCCTGTTTAACATTTTCATCAATAGTTTAATATTTATTATTCTGTTTCAATTTGCTAATTATTGTTTTGAAAAATATTTTTATCAAATTTTTTGGATTTTAAGGTCCAATTTTAACTGTTTTAAGGGCTGATTTTTAGTTCTAGTGGATGTCCTATTCTGGGATATGCGGAGACTTCCCATCCCCTTTCTTCAACCTATGTAACATTTTAAGGCAATTTAAGTTTTAATTATTAAAAATAACATTTCCTTCAATATCCACTTCTTTAAAATTAGTAATTTTTTTGTGCTAAGCTTAGCAAATCGGTTTTCAAAAATTTGTTAAATAATTTCTGAAGTTAGCAACTAAAATTTGTAAATATTCTGTAAAAGTTCAGTAATTTATAAAAAGTAAATAACAAAAAAAATTTACTAAACAATATTTTTTTTTGCTAAAAATCAGTACAAAAATAGGAAAGTGGGATTGAAAACTGTACAAACTGCACAAATTTTTCTACTACCTTTTTTTCGGAGTGTAAAGAGTTCTAAAAAATTTAGCTGGGAGCTAAACTTAAAAAATAATCTAAATGTATACTACCATTCCCCATCAATACAGAATGATATAGAAGTGACAGATTTGAGGAAAACATTTTGATTAACATAAATACGAATTCCAAGCATTTTGCTCTTAAAATATGCAACAAATACATTAGAAAACAATCAAAATGCATTTTATATAATATTAAGCAATTGTTTGTCAGTAATTTTTTTTTTTTTGTATAACTTCCAATGATATAATGGGGATAGCTAAATGTAATTATAATTTACATTAAACAAAAGAAAAAAATATTTGTGCCACTAATAGATAAAACCACTGTAAAACAAGTAAAAAATGCTAAATTCGGCTGTGCCGAATCTTTGAATACCTTCCACCAATATCCTAAAAATATGTTCTCTACTGTTTTTGATACAAATAATATAAAAAAACTTTTGAAGTAAAATTATGTAGGTGAAAAAATTTTTGAGGTGAAAAACTTTTTTTAGATGTAAAAAGAAAATTTTTGGTGGAAAAAAAATTTAGAGGTAAAAAAAATTTTTTGAGGTGAAAAAACTTTTTGTGGTGAAAAAAATTTTAGTGGTGAAAAAATGTTTGAGGTGAATACAAAATACTTACTGCTAAGCGACTGGTGAAAAAAATATGAGAAAATATGTTATGTACCAGTCGCTACTATGAAATTGTACTACCCAGCAAAAAATTGTGGAACCTGTTGCTATAGCTATCTATTCTAGAACAGGTTCTCTGGTAACGAGGCCCCGTTCTATTAATGGTTCCACTGAATCGGTGGCACTAAACATGTTGTAGAACGCGTTGTAGAACTAGTTCTTCAGAATTAGAACACATCGAGCTTAGAAACATAGCTCCAAAAACACGAAGTAAGGGGTAAAATAGATGCCCATATTTTTCCAAGTTCTTGTTAAGCTTTACGGAATCTATTCCTTTTTTAAAATTCCCATATAAAATTCACCAATGGAACAACATATTCCAGAACAGGTTCCAAAGAACGGGTATATGTTCTACTTTTGCGTTAAAGAACCAGTTGCTTTTGGGACAAACTCAAACAAAAATCATTGATGATAGAACCTAAAGTAGAACAGGTTGCATGCAAGTACAAGTTGTTCTACAACCGGTTCTTTGCAGCCGATATTTTTGCTGGGTAACTTTGTATGGGCAATTTAAAGACACTTTTACATTTGCACTAGTTATTTTAACCATGGACTGCACAAAAAACACATTTTAAAGCATAGTTTTTGGCAAATACTTAATTTTGTTACTGGCTAATGGGGACTTTCTGATGCGCCACGTATTTATAAATAGTTGAAAAGAATGTTCTTTCTTTAAAAAATTAAAGTGTGTTTGTCTAATGGAGAGAATACAGCAAAGAAATTAACTTGTTAAAGAAAGAACATGAGTTGTAACTATTTGTCAATAAATGGCCCATCAGAAGGTGCATTCTCTCCATTAGGCATATTTTGCTGCAGAGCTAGTCTCCATTAGCCATATTGTGCTACAATATGCAGTAGAGTATTATTGATTTTCCATGTTATATTCTTCGTAACATAAATGAATATTTGACAATAACTATGAAAAATATATGTTTTATGTGCACATTATACCTTAATTTTTTAAATCAAAATTCATTTAGATGTTTAAAAGCATAATATTGCACTTTATTCATGTGAATTTTATGATGAAAGAAAAAATTAACATAAATATACATTTGCCAATCCTTCAATTCTCAAAAATACAAATACATTACAAATGGAATAAATAAAAATACTATTTTCCTCTATGAAAATTTCTTTTTTGATGTTAAAATGTAAAACAAATGCTTTTATTATGTCAAACATTTGAAAAATTGACTTTAAAATTATGTAATAAGTCTACTAACATCTGAATGCATTAGAATTTGAAGTATGTAGTTAATTAAATATTTTTGGTAAATAAATTAATTGAAAGCCTAATCCAAGGCTACGTCGACCTAGCCATGAGGCAGGCTATTGTTTTAATGTGATTCTGCGCCACCTATTCAAAAGTAGCGGCACTTTCTTTATATACAAATGTCTTTGGTTACAAAAACAAAAAATACATTTTATGGAATGAAATGAAAAACCAACAAAGCTTAACAAAAAAAAAAATAGATACAGAAAAATTTGTATGGAAAATTTAGAGGTACCTTCGCATTTTTACTCATAACTTTTGAACCGCTGGACCTATTTTGCTCATTTTCAATACCAAACTGCTCGGGAGGATGTTAAATAATCTGGGTCTTCAAGTCGTGATCGCCATTTCAACAGACAGGCAGACAGACGGGCATCGCTAAATTGACTTTAAATTGCATAACGATCTCGAATATATATACTTTATGGGGTCTTAAAACTATATTTCGACCTGTTACAAACGGAATGACGAACTGATATATACCCTCAGGTGGAGGGTATAAAAATATTTGGAAAATATCACTTTCAGAGTTTTCTTCCATTTGTATATGCAAACACTCACCATTAAAAAATATCAAAGATGTAAGGTAAAAAACATTATAAATCATAAAATGTTTATACGCTTTTTTTCCTGTTTAACATTTTCATCAATAGTTTAACGAAAATTTAACCAGTATTTTGAATACTTTTTTCAAATTTCTTATAATTTTCTTAAAAATTCATAGAACCCTGACTATGTAGCCATTTTTGTAAATTTATTGTTACAATAGTTACAACTCTACATGTTCTACCAACAAAATATTTCCATTGTACATATAACACTGTTCGTGCACTCTTGAACACCTTAGTGTACATTATTATTCTGTGTACCTTTTTTATAAATATGTTTTCGTTTTTTAAATAAAACACTTACCAATGGTGTAAGTTGTTGATATTCCTTGTACCCTTCATCATATATTGATGTACACCGAATATCTCTTAATATTTGTCCAGTTTTATTGCATAATGTTATGGTGTTATTTATGGCTTTCATTAATAATATACAATCCCAATAGAAATTTATAATACAAAATAAACATACTAAATTTACAAAACCATTAGAATGTATACTACCATTCCACAATAATACAGCATGATATAAAATCACGATATTTGAAGAAAATATTTTGATTAGCATAAACATAAATACCATACGACTTTCTCTTAAAATACGTAAAGATATTTGAAAACATTCAAAATGCATTTGATATAATATAGCATAGTATTTAAACAATTGTTTATGAGTAAAACATTTTGTTTTTAATATTTCTAATGATATATTAATAGAAGTAAAATGTAAATATAATTTACATAAAACAAAAACAAACTGTAAATTTGTCACTAATAGATAATAAGTTTGTAAACGGTTTGCAAAAACTTTTAACAAATAAGCACCTTTAGGTTTGTCCTCCATTTGTATGACCAAACTTGAGATGAAAAGGGAATTTAAGTGCAAGGTAGAAAATTTATAAATCATAAAACGTTTTACACAATTTTCTTCCTGTTTAAGATCCTTATCAATATTTTCACGAAATTGTAACCAGAATTCTTGATATTTTCTTTCAAATTGTTTATAGCTTTCATATAACTTTATAGTACTTTGCCTACATAGCCATATTTGTAAACTTATAACGGCAATAGTTAAAATTCTACATGTTTTACCACCAAAATATGTCCACTGTAAAACCGGTTTGTTTGACATGTAATTCTGTTCGTGTTCCCTTGGGGGTGAAGTGAAAGGACTTATTGCTAAAAATGCACATTGTATTATTGCACTATAAATGCGATATAATTTGGATGATTTAAATTCCTTAGTTTTCCAATTAAATGGTTCTGGCCATATACCCAAAATAAGCGAGTAATAGTATATTGATTTTAATATAAACGTTTGTACTATTTCACCGATTTGTAGTGACATTTTGTAGCGTTTTACTTGCACTAATTTTAGTTGGAGTTAAACAATGTTAATTTTAGTGCTATTAATATTTTTGCTGTTTGTATTTGTTTTGGAGAAGTAATTTTTTTTTAACAATTTAATAAATTAAAAGCATCTGATTATACGATAGGAAATTTAATTAACTAAATGTATGGTCAAATTTTTGCTTATATGTTAATAATTTTATAAATTAATACAATATTTGTTTTAAAAATCGAGTATAATAATGGCTTTTTTTTGCCGAAAAAGGTAAAATTTGGTTTTCACCAAAATGAAAGAGAATTCAAAGAGCATGCAATAAAACTATTTTCCTTTTGGTTTCTAAAAAGGACGATTATGGAGGATTGATTAAAAAATTTGAGTGCATTTTAATGTAGAATCCATACTAAATCTCAGAACAACCCGAACACTGCATTTTTTTGCCAAAAAATTAAAAACTATTTTTCACCAAATATTATGCTGAAATAAAAGGGAGTACTAATGGCATCCAATAAAACTATTTTTCACTGCCAAATTTCTTTTTGTTTCTGAGAAAATGACGATTATGAAGGATCGATTATGAACATTTTAATGCATTTATGTTATTTTGCTAATTTAAGCCCAGGTGGTAGTTTTTGCTAATCCTAGCAACTTATGTCTGCTGACGTGTAGTACAATGAAATTTGTAGAAAAAATTAGCTGCCGCTACAAAATTTTAGTATACTCTTGGAAAGTGGAATTTAAAATCTGTTTGCTTAAATCAGAAAAAAAAATTATTATGTAAATACTACTAATTTTTGGTCGAGCTTCAAAATTTTTTTAAAAAAATATTTTAGACAAAATAATTGTAAAAACATAAACGAATTTATCATTTTGTTTAATTTAGGTAATTTCTGTTTTGAAAAAAAAAATTTAAGTTTTTTTTTTTACTTTTAACCTCAAATTTTGATTGTTTTTAGGGCTGATTTTTAGAACTTAACAAACTTTTTAGTGCTATAAGTGGATGTCATATTTTCAGACATGAGTCGGTATCTTCACAATCGCTCCCTTTATTTAAAATATGTAACACTTTTAGACAATCTAAGCTTGTAGGTATAAGTTTTTATTAGAAACAACATTTCCTTCACTATCTAATTTTTTAAAATTAGTAAATTTTATGCTTATTTTAACAAATCTGATTTCAAAAATTTGTAAAATGATTTCTGAAATTAGCATCGAAAATTTGTAAATATTCTGTAAAACTTCTGTAATATGTAAAATGTAGCAAAAAGATTTGCAAATAATAATTTTTTTTACAAAAATAGTACAGATTGAAAACGCCTACAAATTTTTCGAACAACTTTTTTTACTGAGTGTATAATTTTTTGCACAAAATCGAATATTTTGTTTTCACTTAATATTATACTCATACGAAAGGCAATACTAAGGGCATTCAATAAAAATACTTTTCACTGCGAAATTCCTTGTAGTTTCTGAGATAATGATGATTATGGAGGATTGACAATGGAATTTTTTATGCATTTTAATGCAAAATCCATACTTAATCTCAGAATTTCGCAGAGATTTATGTACTGCTAGATAGCTCTTTAAATTCCCTTTCATTTGAGTATAATAATGTATAATATTGAGTGAAAATTTTTTCGATTTTTTGGAAAAAAGGATGATGTATACACTGTCTATTTTGCCAAAAAATGGAAAATTTTTGTTTCATCCAATATTATACTCAAACGAAAGGAAATATCAAGGGTATCAAACAAAACTACTTTTCGCTGCGAAATTCTTCTTAGTTCCTGAGAAAATGATGATTATGGAGGATCGATTATGGTAATTTTAATGCATTTCAATGCAAAATCCATACTAAATCTCAGAATTTCGCAGAGATTTATGTACTGCTAGATAGCTCTTTAAATTCCCTTTCATTTGAGTATAATAATGTATAATATTGAGTGAAAATTTTTTCGATTTTTTGGAAAAAAGGATGATGTATACACTGTCTATTTTGCCAAAAAATGGAAAATTTTTGTTTCATCCAATATTATACTCAAACGAAAGGAAATATCAAGGGTATCAAACAAAACTACTTTTCGCTGCGAAATTCTTCTTAGTTCCTGAGAAAATGATGATTATGGAGGATCGATTATGGTAATTTTAATGCATTTCAATGCAAAATCCATACTAAATCTCAGAATTTCCCAGAGATTTATGTACTGCTAAAAAGCTCTTTAAATTCCCTTTCATTTGAGTATAATAATGTATAATATTAAGTGAAAAAATTTTTTTCGATTTTTTGGAAAAAAGGATGATGTATAACACTGTCTATTTTGCCAAAAAATGGAAAATTTTTGTTTCACTCAATATTATACTCAAACGAAAGGAAATATTAAGGGCATCAAATAAAACTACTTTTCGCTGCGAAATTCCTCTTAGTTCCTGAGAAAATGATGATTATGGAGGATCGATTATGGTAATTTTAATGCATTTCAATGCAAAATCCATACTAAATCTCAGAATTTCCCAGAGATTTATGTACTGCTAAATAGCTCCTTAAATTCCCTTTCATTTGAGTATAATAATGTATAATATTGAGTGAAAAAAATTTTTTAGATTTTTTGCAAAAAAGGATGATGTATTTTGCCAAAAAAATGGAAAATTTTTGTTTCACTCAATATTATACTCAAACGAAAGGAAATATTAAGGGCATCAAATAAAACTACTTTTCGCTGCGAAATTCCTCTTAGTTCCTGAGAAAATGATGATTATGGAGGATCGATTATGGTAATTTTAATGCATTTCAATGCAAAATCCATACTAAATCTCAGAATTTCCCAGAGATTTATGTACTGCTAAATAGCTCTTTAAATTCCCTTTCATTTGAGTATAATAATGTATAATATTGAGTGAAAAAATTTTTTTCGATTTTTTGCAAAAAAGGATGATGTATACACTGTCTATTTTGCCGAAAAATGGAAAATTTTTGTTTCACTCAATATTATACTCAAACGAAAGGAAATATTAAGGGCATCAAATAAAACTACTTTTCGCTGCGAAATTCCTCTTAGTTCCTGAGAAAATGATGATTATGGATGATCGATTTTGGTAATTTTAATGCATTTCAATGCAAAATCCATACTAAATCTCAGAATTTCCCAGAGATTTATGTACTGCTAAATAGCTCTTTGAATTCCCTTTCATTTGAGTATAATAATGTATAATATTGAGTGAAAAAATTTTTTTCGATTTTTTGGAAAAAAGGTCTATTTTGCCAAAAAATGGAAAATTTTTGTTTCACTCAGTATTATACTCAAACGAAAGGAAATATTAAGGGCATCAAATAAAACTACTTTTCGCTGCGAAATTCCTCTTAGTTCCTGAGAAAATGATGATTATGGAGGATCGATTATGGTAATTTTAATGCATTTCAATGCAAAATCCATACTAAATCTCAGAATTTCCCAGAGATTTATGTACTGCTAAATAGCTCTTTGAATTACCTTTCATTTGAGTATAATAATGTATAATATTGAGTGAACAAATTTTTTCGATTTTTTGGAAAAAAGGATGATGTCTATTTTGCCAAAAAATGGAAAATTTTTGTTTCACTCAATATTATACTCAAACGAAAGGAAATATTAAGGGCATCAAATAAAACTACTTTTCGCTGCGAAATTCCTCTTAGTTCCTGAGAAAATGATGATTATGGAGGATCGATTATGGTAATTTTAATGCATTTCAATGCAAAATCCATACTAAATCTCAGAATTTCCCAGAGATTTATGTACTGCTAAATAGCTCTTTAAATTCCCTTTCATTTGAGTATAATAATGTATAATATTGAGTGAAAAAAATTTTTTCGATTTTTTGGAAAAAAGGTTGATTTATACACTGTCTATTTTGCCAAAAAATGGAAAATTTTTGTTTCACTCAATATTATACTCAAACGAAAGGAAATATTAAGGGCATCAAATAAAACTACTTTTCGCTGCGAAATTCCTCTTAGTTCCTGAGAAAATGATGATTATGGAGGATCGATTATGGTAATTTTAATGCATTTCAATGCAAAATCCATACTAAATCTCAGAATTTCCCAGAGATTTATGTACTGCTAAATAGCTCTTTAAATTCCCTTTCATTTGAGTATAATAATGTATAATATTGAGTGAAAAAAATTTTTTCGATATTTTGCCAAAAAATGGAAAATTTTTGTTTCACTCAATATTATACTCAAACGAAAGGAAATATTAAGGGCATCAAATAAAACTACTTTTCGCTGCGAAATTCCTCTTAGTTCCTGAGAAAATGATGATTATGGAGGATCGATTATGGTAATTTTAATGCATTTCAATGCAAAATCCATACTAAATCTCAGAATTTCCCAGAGATTTATGTACTGCTAAATAGCTCTTTAAATTCCTTTCATTTGAGTATAATAATGTATAATATTGAGTGAAAAAAATTTTTTCGATTTTTTGCAAAAAAGGATGATGTATACACTGTCTATTTTGCCAAAAAATGGAAAATTTTTGTTTCACTCAATATTATACTCAAACAAAAGGAAATATTAAGGGCATCAAATAAAACTACTTTTCGCTGCGAAATTCCTCTTAGTTCCTGAGAAAATGATGATTATGGAGGATCGATTATGGTAATTTTAATGCATTTCAATGCAAAATCCATACTAAATCTCAGAATTTCCTAGAGATTTATGTACTGCTAAATAGCTCTTTAAATTCCCTTTCATTTGAGTATAATAATGTATAATATTGAGTGAAAAAAATTTTTTCGATTTTTTGGAAAAAAAAATGGAAAATTTTTGTTTCACTCAATATTATACTCAAACGAAAGGAAATATTAAGGGCATCAAATAAAACTACTTTTCGCTGCGAAATTCCTCTTAGTTCCTGAGAAAATGATGATTATGGAGGATCGATTATGGTAATTTTAATGCATTTCAATGCAAAATCCATACTAAATCTCAGAATTTCCCAGAGATTTATGTACTGCTAAATAGCTCTTTAAATTCCCTTTCATTTGAGTATAATAATGTATAATATTGAGTGAAAAAAATTTTTTCGATTTTTTGCAAAAAAGGATGATGTATTTTGCCAAAACAATGGAAAATTTTTGTTTCACTCAATATTATACTCAAACGAAAGGAAATATTAAGGGCATCAAATAAAACTACTTTTCGCTGCGAAATTCCTCTTAGTTCCTGAGAAAATGATGATTATGGAGGATCGATTATGGTAATTTTAATGCATTTCAATGCAAAATCCATACTAAATCTCAGAATTTCCCAGAGATTTATGTAAAATTCCCTTTCATTTGAGTATAATAATGTATAATATTGAGTGAAAAAATTTTTTTCGATTTTTTGCAAAAAAGGATGATGTATATATTACACTGTCTATTTTGCCAAAAAATGGAAAATTTTTGTTTCACTCAATATTATACTCAAACGAAAGGAAATATTAAGGGCATCAAATAAAACTACTTTTCGCTGCGAAATTCCTCTTAGTTCCTGAGAAAATGATGATTATGGAGGATCGATTATGGTAATTTTAATGCATTTCAATGCAAAATCCATACTAAATCTCAGAATTTCCCAGAGATTTATGTACTGCTAAATAGCTCTTTAAATTCCCTTTCATTTGAGTATAATAATGTATAATATTGAGTGAAAAAATTTTTTTCGATTTTTTGCAAAAAAGGATGATGTATATATTACACTGTCTATTTTGCCAAAAAATGGAAAATTTTTGTTTCACTCAATATTATACTCAAACGAAAGGAAATATTAAGGGCATCAAATAAAACTACTTTTCGCTGCGAAATTCCTCTTAGTTCCTGAGAAAATGATGATTATGGAGGATCGATTATGGTAATTTTAATGCATTTCAATGCAAAATCCATACTAAATCTCAGAATTTTTCAGAGATTTATGTACTGCTAAATAGCTCTTTAAATTTCCTTTCATTTGAGTATAATAATGTATAATATTGAGAGAAAAATTTTTTTTCGATTTTTTGCAAAAAAGGATGATGTATACACTGCCTATTTTGCCAAAAAATGGAAAATTTTTGTTTCACTCAATATTATACTCAAACGAAAGGAAATATTAAGGGCATCAAATAAAACTACTTTTCGCTGCGAAATTCCTCTTAGTTCCTGAGAAAATGATGATTATGGAGGATCGATTATGGTAATTTTAATGCATTTCAATGCAAAATCCATACTAAATCTCAGAATTTCTCAGAGATTTATGTACTGCTAAATAGCTCTTTAAGTTCCCTTTCATTTGAGTATAATAATGTATAATATTGAGTGAAAAAAATTTTTTCGATTTTTTGCAAAAAAGGATGATGTATACACTGTCTATTTTGCCAAAAAATGGAAAATTTTTGTTTCACTCAATATTATACTCAAACGAAAGGAAATATTAAGGGCATCAAATAAAACTACTTTTCGCTGCGAAATTCCTCTTAGTTCCTGAGAAAATGATGATTATGGAGGATCGATTATGGTAATTTTAATGCATTTCAATGCAAAATCCATACTAAATCTCAGAATTTCCCAGAGATTTATGTACTGCTAAATAGCTCTTTAAATTCCCTTTCATTTGAGTATAATAATGTATAATATTGAGTGAAAAAAATTTTTTCGATTTTTTGGAAAAAAGGTTGATGTATACACTGTCTATTTTGCCAAAAAATGGAAAATTTTTGTTTCACTCAATATTATACTCAAACGAAAGGAAATATTAAGGGCATCAAATAAAACTACTTTTCGCTGCGAAATTCCTCTTAGTTCCTGAGAAAATGATGATTATGGAGGATCGATTATGGTAATTTTAATGCATTTCAATGCAAAATCCATACTAAATCTCAGAATTTCCCAGAGATTTATGTACTGCTAAATAGCTCTTTAAATTCCCTTTCATTTGAGTATAATAATGTATAATATTGAGTGAAAAAATTTTTTTCGATTTTTTGCAAAAAAGGATGATGTATACACTGTCTATTTTGCCAAAAAATGGAAAATTTTTGTTTCACTCAATATTATACTCAAACGAAAGGAAATATTAAGGGCATCAAATAAAACTACTTTTCGCTGCGAAATTCCTCTTAGTTCCTGAGAAAATGATGATTATGGAGGATCGATTATGGTAATTTTAATGCATTTCAATGCAAAATCCATACTAAATCTCAGAATTTCCCAGAGATTTATGTACTGCTAAATAGCTCTTTAAATTCCCTTTCATTTGAGTATAATAATGTATAATATTGAGTGAAAAAAATTTTTTCGATTTTTTGGAAAAAAGGATGATGTATACACTCTATTTTGCCAAAAAATGGAAAATTTTTGTTTCACTCAATATTATACTCAAACGAAAGGAAATATTAAGGGCATCAAATAAAACTACTTTTCGCTGCGAAATTCCTCTTAGTTCCTGAGAAAATGATGATTATGGAGGATCGATTATGGAAATTTTAATGCATTTCAATGCAAAATCCATACTAAATCTCAGAATTTCCCAGAGATTTATGTACTGCTAAATAGCTCTTTAAATTCCCTTTCATTTGAGTATAATAATGTATAATATTGGGTGAAAAAAATTTTTTCGATTTTTTGCAAAAAAGGATGATGTATACACTGTCTATTTTGCCAAAAAATGGAAAATTTTTGTTTCACTCAATATTATACTCAAACGAAAGGAAATATTAAGGGCATCAAATAAAACTACTTTTCGCTGCGAAATTCCTCTTAGTTCCTGAGAAAATGATGATTATGGAGGATCGATTATGGTAATTTTAATGCATTTCAATGCAAAATCCATACTAAATCTCAGAATTTCCCAGAGATTTATGTACTGCTAAATAGCTCTTTAAATTCCCTTTCATTTGAGTATAATAATGTATAATATTGAGTGAAAAAAATTTTTTCGATTTTTTGGAATAAAGGATGATGTATATATACACTGTCTATTTTGCCAAAAAATGGAAAATTTTTGTTTCACTCAATATTATACTCAAACGAAAGGAAATATTAAGGGCATCAAATAAAACTACTTTTCGCTGCGAAATTCCTCTTAGTTCCTGAGAAAATGATGATTATGGAGGATCGATTATGGTAATTTTAATGCATTTCAATGCAAAATCCATACTAAATCTCAGAATTTCCCAGAGATTTATGTACTGCTAAATAGCTCTTTAAATTCCCTTTCATTTGAGTATAATAATGTATAATATTGAGTGAAAAAATTTTTTTCGATTTTTTGCAAAAAAGGATGATGTTATACACTGTCTATTTTGCCAAAAAATGGAAAATTTTTGTTTCACTCAATATTATACTCAAACGAAAGGAAATATTAAGGGCATCAAATAAAACTACTTTTCGCTGCGAAATTCCTCTTAGTTCCTTAGAAAATGATGATTATGGAGGATCGATTATGGTAATTTTAATGCATTTCAATGCAAAATCCATACTAAATCTCAGAATTTCCCAGAGATTTATGTACTGCTAAATAGCTCTTTAAATTCCCTTTCATTTGAGTATAATAATGTATAATATTGGGTGAAAAAAATTTTTTCGATTTTTTGCAAAAAAGGATGATGTATATATTACACTGTCTATTTTGCCAAAAAATGGAAAATTTTTGTTTCACTCAATATTATACTCAAACGAAAGGAAATATTAAGGGCATCAAATAAAACTACTTTTCGCTGCGAAATTCCTCTTAGTTCCTGAGAAAATGATGATTATGGAGGATCGATTATGGAAATTTTAATGCATTTCAATGCAAAATCCATACTAAATCTCAGAATTTCCCAGAGATTTATGTACTGCTAAATAGCTCTTTAAATTCCCTTTCATTTGAGTATAATAATGTATAATATTGGGTGAAAAAAATTTTTTCGATTTTTTGCAAAAAAGGATGATGTATACACTGTCTATTTTGCCAAAAAATGGAAAATTTTTGTTTCACTCAATATTATACTCAAACGAAAGGAAATATTAAGGGCATCAAATAAAACTACTTTTCGCTGCGAAATTCCTCTTAGTTCCTGAGAAAATGATGATTATGGAGGATCGATTATGGTAATTTTAATGCATTTCAATGCAAAATCCATACTAAATCTCAGAATTTCCCAGAGATTTATGTACTGCTAAATAGCTCTTTAAATTCCCTTTCATTTGAGTATAATAATGTATAATATTGAGTGAAAAAAATTTTTTCGATTTTTTGGAATAAAGGATGATGTATATATACACTGTCTATTTTGCCAAAAAATGGAAAATTTTTGTTTCACTCAATATTATACTCAAACGAAAGGAAATATTAAGGGCATCAAATAAAACTACTTTTCGCTGCGAAATTCCTCTTAGTTCCTGAGAAAATGATGATTATGGAGGATCGATTATGGTAATTTTAATGCATTTCAATGCAAAATCCATACTAAATCTCAGAATTTCCCAGAGATTTATGTACTGCTAAATAGCTCTTTAAATTCCCTTTCATTTGAGTATAATAATGTATAATATTGAGTGAAAAAATTTTTTTCGATTTTTTGCAAAAAAGGATGATGTTATACACTGTCTATTTTGCCAAAAAATGGAAAATTTTTGTTTCACTCAATATTATACTCAAACGAAAGGAAATATTAAGGGCATCAAATAAAACTACTTTTCGCTGCGAAATTCCTCTTAGTTCCTTAGAAAATGATGATTATGGAGGATCGATTATGGTAATTTTAATGCATTTCAATGCAAAATCCATACTAAATCTCAGAATTTCCCAGAGATTTATGTACTGCTAAATAGCTCTTTAAATTCCCTTTCATTTGAGTATAATAATGTATAATATTGGGTGAAAAAAATTTTTTCGATTTTTTGCAAAAAAGGATGATGTATATATTACACTGTCTATTTTGCCAAAAAATGGAAAATTTTTGTTTCACTCAATATTATACTCAAACGAAAGGAAATATTAAGGGCATCAAATAAAACTACTTTTCGCTGCGAAATTCCTCTTAGTTCCTGAGAAAATGATGATTATGGAGGATCGATTATGGTAATTTTAATGCATTTCAATGCAAAATCCATACTAAATCTCAGAATTTCCCAGAGATTTATGTACTGCTAAATAGCTCTTTAAGTTCCCTTTCATTTGAGTATAATAATGTATAATATTGAGTGAAAAAAATTTTTTCGATTTTTTGCAAAAAAGGATGATGTATACACTGTCTATTTTGCCAAAAAATGGAAAATTTTTGTTTCACTCAATATTATACTCAAACGAAAGGAAATATTAAGGGCATCAAATAAAACTACTTTTCGCTGCGAAATTCCTCTTAGTTCCTGAGAAAATGATGATTATGGAGGATCGATTATGGTAATTTTAATGCATTTCAATGCAAAATCCATACTAAATCTCAGAATTTCCCAGAGATTTATGTACTGCTAAATAGCTCTTTAAATTCCCTTTCATTTGAGTATAATAATGTATAATATTGAGTGAAAAAATTTTTTTCGATTTTTTGGAAAAAAGGTTGATGTATACACTGTCTATTTTGCCAAAAAATGGAAAATTTTTGTTTCACTCAATATTATACTCAAACGAAAGGAAATATTAAGGGCATCAAATAAAACTACTTTTCGCTGCGAAATTCCTCTTAGTTCCTGAGAAAATGATGATTATGGAGGATCGATTATGGTAATTTTAATGCATTTCAATGTAAAATCCATACTAAATCTCAGAATTTCCCAGAGATTTATGTACTGCTAAATAGCTCTTTAAATTCCCTTTCATTTGAGTATAATAATGTATAATATTGAGTGAAAAAATTTTTTTCGATTTTTTGGAAAAAAGGTTGATGTATACACTGTCTATTTTGCCAAAAAATGGAAAATTTTTGTTTCACTCAATATTATACTCAAACGAAAGGAAATATTAAGGGCATCAAATAAAACTACTTTTCGCTGCGAAATTCCTCTTAGTTCCTGAGAAAATGATGATTATGGAGGATCGATTATGGTAATTTTAATGCATTTCAATGCAAAATCCATACTAAATCTCAGAATTTCCCAGAGATTTATGTACTGCTAAATAGCTCTTTAAATTCCCTTTCATTTGAGTATAATAATGTATAATATTGAGTGAAAAAATTTTTTTCGATTTTTTGCAAAAAAGGATGATGTATATATTACACTGTCTATTTTGCCAAAAAATGGAAAATTTTTGTTTCACTCAATATTATACTCAAACGAAAGGAAATATTAAGGGCATCAAATAAAACTACTTTTCGCTGCGAAATTCCTCTTAGTTCCTGAGAAAATGATGATTATGGAGGATCGATTATGGTAATTTTAATGCATTTCAATGCAAAATCCATACTAAATCTCAGAATTTTCCAGAGATTTATGTACTGCTAAATAGCTCTTTAAATTTCCTTTCATTTGAGTATAATAATGTATAATATTGAGTGAAAAATTTTTTTTCGATTTTTTGCAAAAAAGGATGATGTATACACTGTCTATTTTGCCAAAAAATGGAAAATTTTTGTTTCACTCAATATTATACTCAAACGAAAGGAAATATTAAGGGCATCAAATAAAACTACTTTTCGCTGCGAAATTCCTCTTAGTTCCTGAGAAAATGATGATTATGGAGGATCGATTATGGTAATTTTAATGCATTTCAATGCAAAATCCATACTAAATCTCAGAATTTCCCAGAGATTTATGTACTGCTAAATAGCTCTTTAAATTCCCTTTCATTTGAGTATAATAATGTATAATATTGAGTGAAAAAAATTTTTTCGATTTTTTGGAAAAAAGGATGATGTATACACTCTATTTTGCCAAAAAATGGAAAATTTTTGTTTCACTCAATATTATACTCAAACGAAAGGAAATATTAAGGGCATCAAATAAAACTACTTTTCGCTGCGAAATTCCTCTTAGTTCCTGAGAAAATGATGATTATGGAGGATCGATTATGGTAATTTTAATGCATTTCAATGCAAAATCCATACTAAATCTCAGAATTTCCCAGAGATTTATGTACTGCTAAATAGCTCTTTAAATTCCCTTTCATTTGAGTATAATAATGTATAATATTGGGTGAAAAAAATTTTTTCGATTTTTTGCAAAAAAGGATGATGTATACACTGTCTATTTTGCCAAAAAATGGAAAATTTTTGTTTCACTCAATATTATACTCAAACGAAAGGAAATATTAAGGGCATCAAATAAAACTACTTTTCGCTGCGAAATTCCTCTTAGTTCCTGAGAAAATGATGATTATGGAGGATCGATTATGGTAATTTTAATGCATTTCAATGCAAAATCCATACTAAATCTCAGAATTTCCCAGAGATTTATGTACTGCTAAATAGCTCTTTAAATTCCCTTTCATTTGAGTATAATAATGTATAATATTGAGTGAAAAAAATTTTTTCGATTTTTTGGAATAAAGGATGATGTATATATACACTGTCTATTTTGCCAAAAAATGGAAAATTTTTGTTTCACTCAATATTATACTCAAACGAAAGGAAATATTAAGGGCATCAAATATGGAGGATCGATTATGGTAATTTTAATGCATTTCAATGCAAAATTCATACTAAATCTCAGAATTTCCCAGAGATTTATGTACTGCTAAATAGCTCTTTAAATTCCCTTTCATTTGAGTATAATAATGTATAATATTGAGTGAAAAAAATTTTTTCGATTTTTTGGAAAAAAGGATGATGTATACACTGTCTATTTTGCCAAAAAATGGAAAATTTTTGTTTCACTCAATATTATACTCAAACGAAAGGAAATATTAAGGGCATCAAATAAAACTACTTTTCGCTGCGAAATTCCTCTTAGTTCCTGAGAAAATGATGATTATGGAGGATCGATTATGGAAATTTTAATGCATTTCAATGCAAAATCCATACTAAATCTCAGAATTTCCCAGAGATTTATGTACTGCTAAATAGCTCTTTAAATTCCCTTTCATTTGAGTATAATAATGTATAATATTGGGTGAAAAAAATTTTTTCGATTTTTTGCAAAAAAGGATGATGTATACACTGTCTATTTTGCCAAAAAATGGAAAATTTTTGTTTCACTCAATATTATACTCAAACGAAAGGAAATATTAAGGGCATCAAATAAAACTACTTTTCGCTGCGAAATTCCTCTTAGTTCCTGAGAAAATGATGATTATGGAGGATCGATTATGGTAATTTTAATGCATTTCAATGCAAAATCCATACTAAATCTCAGAATTTCCCAGAGATTTATGTACTGCTAAATAGCTCTTTAAATTCCCTTTCATTTGAGTATAATAAGTGAAAAAAATTTTTTCGATTTTTTGGAATAAAGGATGATGTATATTTACACTGTCTATTTTGCCAAAAAATGGAAAATTTTTGTTTCACTCAATATTATACTCAAACGAAAGGAAATATTAAGGGCATCAAATAAAACTACTTTTCGCTGCGAAATTCCTCTTAGTTCCTGAGAAAATGATGATTATGGAGGATCGATTATGGTAATTTTAATGCATTTCAATGCAAAATCCATACTAAATCTCAGAATTTCCCAGAGATTTATGTACTGCTAAATAGCTCTTTAAATTCCCTTTCATTTGAGTATAATAATGTATAATATTGAGTGAAAAAATTTTTTTCGATTTTTTGCAAAAAAGGATGATGTTATACACTGTCTATTTTGCCAAAAAATGGAAAATTTTTGTTTCACTCAATATTATACTCAAACGAAAGGAAATATTAAGGGCATCAAATAAAACTACTTTTCGCTGCGAAATTCCTCTTAGTTCCTTAGAAAATGATGATTATGGAGGATCGATTATGGTAATTTTAATGCATTTCAATGCAAAATCCATACTAAATCTCAGAATTTCCCAGAGATTTATGTACTGCTAAATAGCTCTTTAAATTCCCTTTCATTTGAGTATAATAATGTATAATATTGGGTGAAAAAAATTTTTTCGATTTTTTGCAAAAAAGGATGATGTATATATTACACTGTCTATTTTGCCAAAAAATGGAAAATTTTTGTTTCACTCAATATTATACTCAAACGAAAGGAAATATTAAGGGCATCAAATAAAACTACTTTTCGCTGCGAAATTCCTCTTAGTTCCTGAGAAAATGATGATTATGGAGGATCGATTATGGTAATTTTAATGCATTTCAATGCAAAATCCATACTAAATCTCAGAATTTCCCAGAGATTTATGTACTGCTAAATAGCTCTTTAAATTCCCTTTCATTTGAGTATAATAATGTATAATATTGAGTGAAAAAAATTTTTTCGATTTTTTGCAAAAAAGGATGATGTATACACTGTCTATTTTGCCAAAAAATGGAAAATTTTTGTTTCACTCAATATTATACTCAAACGAAAGGAAATATTAAGGGCATCAAATAAAACTACTTTTCGCTGCGAAATTCCTCTTAGTTCCTGAGAAAATGATGATTATGGAGGATCGATTATGGTAATTTTAATGCATTTCAATGCAAAATCCATACTAAATCTCAGAATTTCCCAGAGATTTATGTACTGCTAAATAGCTCTTTAAATTCCCTTTCATTTGAGTATAATAATGTATAATATTGAGTGAAAAAAATTTTTTCGATTTTTTGGAATAAAGGATGATGTATATATACACTGTCTATTTTGCCAAAAAATGGAAAATTTTTGTTTCACTCAATATTATACTCAAACGAAAGGAAATATTAAGGGCATCAAATATGGAGGATCGATTATGGTAATTTTAATGCATTTCAATGCAAAATCCATACTAAATCTCAGAATTTCCCAGAGATTTATGTACTGCTAAATAGCTCTTTAAATTCCCTTTCATTTGAGTATAATAATGTATAATATTGGGTGAAAAAAATTTTTTCGATTTTTTGCAAAAAAGGATGATGTATACACTGTCTATTTTGCCAAAAAATGGAAAATTTTTGTTTCACTCAATATTATACTCAAACGAAAGGAAATATTAAGGGCATCAAATAAAACTACTTTTCGCTGCGAAATTCCTCTTAGTTCCTGAGAAAATGATGATTATGGAGGATCGATTATGGTAATTTTAATGCATTTCAATGCAAAATCCATACTAAATCTCAGAATTTCCCAGAGATTTATGTACTGCTAAATAGCTCTTTAAATTCCCTTTCATTTGAGTATAATAATGTATAATATTGAGTGAAAAAAATTTTTTCGATTTTTTGGAAAAAAGGATGATGTATACACTGTCTATTTTGCCAAAAAATGGAAAATTTTTGTTTCACTCAATATTATACTCAAACGAAAGGAAATATTAAGGGCATCAAATAAAACTACTTTTCGCTGCGAAATTCCTCTTAGTTCCTGAGAAAATGATGATTATGGAGGATCGATTATGGTAATTTTAATGCATTTCAATGCAAAATCCATACTAAATCTCAGAATTTCCCAGAGATTTATGTACTGCTAAATAGCTCTTTAAATTCCCTTTCATTTGAGTATAATAATGTATAATATTGAGTGAAAAAAATTTTTTCGATTTTTTGGAATAAAGGATGATGTATATATACACTGTCTATTTTGCCAAAAAATGGAAAATTTTTGTTTCACTCAATATTATACTCAAACGAAAGGAAATATTAAGGGCATCAAATATGGAGGATCGATTATGGTAATTTTAATGCATTTCAATGCAAAATCCATACTAAATCTCAGAATTTCCCAGAGATTTATGTACTGCTAAATAGCTCTTTAAATTCCCTTTCATTTGAGTATAATAATGTATAATATTGAGTGAAAAAAATTTTTTCGATTTTTTGCAAAAAAGGATGATGTATACACTGTCTATTTTGCCAAAAAATGGAAAATTTTTGTTTCACTCAATATTATACTCAAACGAAAGGAAATATTAAGGGCATCAAATAAAACTACTTTTCGCTGCGAAATTCCTCTTAGTTCCTGAGAAAATGATGATTATGGAGGATCGATTATGGTAATTTTAATGCATTTCAATGCAAAATCCATACTAAATCTCAGAATTTCCCAGAGATTTATGTACTGCTAAATAGCTCTTTAAATTCCCTTTCATTTGAGTATAATAATGTATAATATTGAGTGAAAAAAATTTTTTCGATTTTTTGCAAAAAAGGATGTATAACACTGTCTATTTTGCCAAAAAATGGAAAATTTTTGTTTCACTCAATATTATACTCAAACGAAAGGAAATATTAAGGGCATCAAATAAAACTACTTTTCGCTGCGAAATTCCTCTTAGTTCCTGAGAAAATGATGATTATGGAGGATCGATTATGGTAATTTTAATGCATTTCAATGCAAAATCCATACTAAATCTCAGAATTTCCCAGAGATTTATGTACTGCTAAATAGCTCTTTAAATTCCCTTTCATTTGAGTATAATAATGTATAATATTGAGTGAAAAAAATTTTTTCGATTTTTTGCAAAAAAGGATGATGTATTTTGCCAAAAAAATGGAAAATTTTTGTTTCACTCAATATTATACTCAAACGAAAGGAAATATTAAGGGCATCAAATAAAACTACTTTTCGCTGCGAAATTCCTCTTAGTTCCTGAGAAAATGATGATTATGGAGGATCGATTATGGTAATTTTAATGCATTTCAATGCAAAATCCATACTAAATCTCAGAATTTCCCAGAGATTTATGTACTGCTAAATAGCTCTTTAAATTCCCTTTCATTTGAGTATAATAATGTATAATATTGAGTGAAAAAATTTTTTTCGATTTTTTGCAAAAAAGGATGATGTATACACTATCTATTTTGCCGAAAAATGGAAAATTTTTGTTTCACTCAATATTATACTCAAACGAAAGGAAATATTAAGGGCATCAAATAAAACTACTTTTCGCTGCGAAATTCCTCTTAGTTCCTGAGAAAATGATGATTATGGAGGATCGATTATGGTAATTTTAATGCATTTCAATGCAAAATCCATACTAAATCTCAGAATTTCCCAGAGATTTATGTACTGCTAAATAGCTCTTTAAATTCCCTTTCATTTGAGTATAATAATGTATAATATTGAGTGAAAAAAATTTTTTCGATTTTTTGGAATAAAGGATGATGTATATATACACTGTCTATTTTGCCAAAAAATGGAAAATTTTTGTTTCACTCAATATTATACTCAAACGAAAGGAAATATTAAGGGCATCAAATATGGAGGATCGATTATGGTAATTTTAATGCATTTCAATGCAAAATCCATACTAAATCTCAGAATTTGCTGAGATTTATGTACTGCTAAATAGCTCTTTAAATTCCCTTTCATTTGAGTATAATAATGTATAATATTGAGTGAAAAAAATTTTTTCGATTTTTTGGAAAAAAGGATGATGTATACACTGTCTATTTTGCCAAAAAATGGAAAATTTTTGTTTCACTCAATATTATACTCAAACGAAAGGAAATATTAAGGGCATCAAATAAAACTACTTTTCGCTGCGAAATTCCTCTTAGTTCCTGAGAAAATGATGATTATGGAGGATTGATTATGGTAATTTTAATGCATTTCAATACAAAATCCATACTAAATCTCAGAATTTCCCAGAGATTTATGTACTGCTAAATAGCTCTTTAAATTCCCTTTCATTTGAGTATAATAATGTATAATATTGAGTGAAAAAAATTTTTTCGATTTTTTGCAAAAAAGGATGATGTATATATACACTGTCTATTTTGCCAAAAAAATGGAAAATTTTTGTTTCACTCAATATTATACTCAAACGAAAGGAAATATTAAGGGCATCAAATAAAACTACTTTTCGCTGCGAAATTCCTCTTAGTTCCTGAGAAAATGATGATTATGGAGGATCGATTATGGTAATTTTAATGCATTTCAATGCAAAATCCATACTAAATCTCAGAATTTCCCAGAGATTTATGTACTGCTAAATAGCTCTTTAAATTCCCTTTCATTTGAGTATAATAATGTATAATATTGAGTGAAAAAAATTTTTTCGATTTTTTGCAAAAAAGGATGATGTATAACACTGTCTATTTTGCCAAAAAATGGAAAATTTTTGTTTCACTCAATATTATACTCAAACAAAAGGAAATATTAAGGGCATCAAATAAAACTACTTTTCGCTGCGAAATTCCTCTTAGTTCCTGAGAAAATGATGATTATGGAGGATCGATTATGGTAATTTTAATGCATTTCAATGCAAAATCCATACTAAATCTCAGAATTTCCCAGAGATTTATGTACTGCTAATAGCTCTTTAAATTCCCTTTCATTTGAGTATAATAATGTATAATATTGAGTGAAAAAAATTTTTTCGATTTTTTGGAAAAAAGGATGATGTATAACACTGTCTATTTTGCCAAAAAATGGAAAATTTTTGTTTCACTCAATATTATACTCAAACGAAAGAAAATATTAAGGGCATCAAATAAAACTACTTTTCGCTGCGAAATTCCTCTTAGTTCCTGAGAAAATGATGATTATGGAGGATCGATTATGGTAATTTTAATGCATTTCAATGCAAAATCCATACTAAATCTCAGAATTTGCTGAGATTTATGTACTGCTAAATAGCTCTTTAAATTCCCTTTCATTTGAGTATAATAATGTATAATATTGAGTGAAAAAAATTTTTTCGATTTTTTTGAAAAAAGGATGATGTATACACTGTCTATTTTGCCAAAAAATGGAAAATTTTTGTTTCACTCAATATTATACTCAAACGAAAGGAAATATTAAGGGCATCAAATAAAACTACTTTTCGCTGCGAAATTCCTCTTAGTTCCTGAGAAAATGATGATTATGGAGGATCGATTATGGTAATTTTAATGCATTTCAATGCAAAATCCATACTAAATCTCAGAATTTCCCAGAGATTTATGTACTGCTAAATAGCTCTTTAAATTCCCTTTCATTTGAGTATAATAATGTATAATATTGAGTGAAAAAAATTTTTTCGATTTTTTGGAATAAAGGATGATGTATACACTGTCTATTTTGCCAAAAAATGGAAAATTTTTGTTTCACTCAATATTATACTCAAACGAAAGGAAATATTAAGGGCATCAAATATGGAGGATCGATTATGGTAATTTTAATGCATTTCAATGCAAAATCCATACTAAATCTCAGAATTTGCTGAGATTTATGTACTGCTAAATAGCTCTTTAAATTCCCTTTCATTTGAGTATAATAATGTATAATATTGAGTGAAAAAAATTTTTTCGATTTTTTGGAAAAAAGGATGATGTATACACTGTCTATTTTGCCAAAAAATGGAAAATTTTTGTTTCACTCAATATTATACTCAAACGAAAGGAAATATTAAGGGCATCAAATAAAACTACTTTTCGCTGCGAAATTCCTCTTAGTTCCTGAGAAAATGATGATTATGGAGGATTGATTATGGTAATTTTAATGCATTTCAATACAAAATCCATACTAAATCTCAGAATTTCCCAGAGATTTATGTACTGCTAAATAGCTCTTTAAATTCCCTTTCATTTGAGTATAATAATGTATAATATTGAGTGAAAAAAATTTTTTCGATTTTTTGCAAAAAAGGATGATGTATACACTGTCTATTTTGCCAAAAAATGGAAAATTTTTGTTTCACTCAATATTATACTCAAACGAAAGGAAATATTAAGGGCATCAAATAAAACTACTTTTCGCTGCGAAATTCCTCTTAGTTCCTGAGAAAATGATGATTATGGAGGATCGATTATGGTAATTTTAATGCATTTCAATGCAAAATCCATACTAAATCTCAGAATTTCCCAGAGATTTATGTAAAATTCCCTTTCATTTGAGTATAATAATGTATAATATTGAGTGAAAAAAATTTTTTCGATTTTTTGCAAAAAAGGATGATGTATACACTGTCTATTTTGCCAAAAAAATGGAAAATTTTTGTTTCACTCAATATTATACTCAAACGAAAGGAAATATTAAGGGCATCAAATAAAACTACTTTTCGCTGCGAAATTCCTCTTAGTTCCTGAGAAAATGATGATTATGGAGGATCGATTATGGTAATTTTAATGCATTTCAATGCAAAATCCATACTAAATCTCAGAATTTCCCAGAGATTTATGTACTGCTAAATAGCTCTTTAAATTCCCTTTCATTTGAGTATAATAATGTATAATATTGAGTGAAAAAAATTTTTTCGATTTTTTGGAAAAAAGGATGATGTATAACACTGTCTATTTTGCCAAAAAATGGAAAATTTTTGTTTCACTCAATATTATACTCAAACGAAAGAAAATATTAAGGGCATCAAATAAAACTACTTTTCGCTGCGAAATTCCTCTTAGTTCCTGAGAAAATGATGATTATGGAGGATCGATTATGGTAATTTTAATGCATTTCAATGCAAAATCCATACTAAATCTCAGAATTTGCTGAGATTTATGTACTGCTAAATAGCTCTTTAAATTCCCTTTCATTTGAGTATAATAATGTATAATATTGAGTGAAAAAAATTTTTTCGATTTTTTGGAAAAAAGGATGATGTATACACTGTCTATTTTGGCAAAAAATGGAAAATTTTTGTTTCACTCAATATTATACTCAAACGAAAGGAAATATTAAGGGCATCAAATAAAACTACTTTTCGCTGCGAAATTCCTCTTAGTTCCTGAGAAAATGATGATTATGGAGGATCGATTATGGTAATTTTAATGCATTTCAATGCAAAATCCATACTAAATCTCAGAATTTGCTGAGATTTATGTACTGCTAAATAGCTCTTTAAATTCCCTTTCATTTGAGTATAATAATGTATAATATTGAGTGAAAAAAATTTTTTCGATTTTTTGCAAAAAAGGATGATGTATACACTGTCTATTTTGCCAGAAAATGGAAAATTTTTGTTTCACTCAATATTATACTCAAACAAAAGGAAATATTAAGGGCATCAAATAAAACTACTTTTCGCTGCGAAATTCCTCTTAGTTCCTGAGAAAATGATGATTATGGAGGATCGATTATGGTAATTTTAATGCATTTCAATGCAAAATCCATACTAAATCTCAGAATTTCCCAGAGATTTATGTACTGCTAATAGCTCTTTAAATTCCCTTTCATTTGAGTATAATAATGTATAATATTGAGTGAAAAAAATTTTTTCGATTTTTTGGAAAAAAGGATGATGTATATATACACTGTCTATTTTGCCAAAAAATGGAAAATTTTTGTTTCACTCAATATTATACTCAAACGAAAGGAAATATTAAGGGCATCAAATAAAACTACTTTTCGCTGCGAAATTCCTCTTAGTTCCTGAGAAAATGATGATTATGGAGGATCGATTATGGTAATTTTAATGCATTTCAATGCAAAATCCATACTAAATCTCAGAATTTGCTGAGATTTATGTACTGCTAAATAGCTCTTTAAATTCCCTTTCATTTGAGTATAATAATGTATAATATTGAGTGAAAAAAATTTTTTCGATTTTTTGGAAAAAAGGATGATGTATAACACTGTCTATTTTGCCAAAAAATGGAAAATTTTTGTTTCACTCAATATTATACTCAAACGAAAGAAAATATTAAGGGCATCAAATAAAACTACTTTTCGCTGCGAAATTCCTCTTAGTTCCTGAGAAAATGATGATTATGGAGGATCGATTATGGTAATTTTAATGCATTTCAATGCAAAATCCATACTAAATCTCAGAATTTGCTGAGATTTATGTACTGCTAAATAGCTCTTTAAATTCCCTTTCATTTGAGTATAATAATGTATAATATTGAGTGAAAAAAATTTTTTCGATTTTTTGGAAAAAAGGATGATGTATACACTGTCTATTTTGCCAAAAAATGGAAAATTTTTGTTTCACTCAATATTATACTCAAACGAAAGGAAATATTAAGGGCATCAAATAAAACTACTTTTCGCTGCGAAATTCCTCTTAGTTCCTGAGAAAATGATGATTATGGAGGATCGATTATGGTAATTTTAATGCATTTCAATGCAAAATCCATACTAAATCTCAGAATTTCCCAGAGATTTATGTACTGCTAAATAGCTCTTTAAATTCCCTTTCATTTGAGTATAATAATGTATAATATTGAGTGAAAAAAATTTTTTCGATTTTTTGGAAAAAAAGGATGATGTATACACTGTCTATTTTGCCAGAAAATGGAAAATTTTAGTTTCGATTATGGTAATTTTAATGCATTTCAATGCAAAATCCATACTAAATATCAGAATTTCCCAGAGATTTATGTACTGCTAAATAGCTCTTTAAATTCCCTTTCATTTGAGTATAATAATGTATAATATTGAGTGAAAAAAATTTTTTCGATTTTTTGCAAAAAAGGATGATGTATACACTGTCTATTTTGCCAAAAAATGGAAAATTTTTGTTTCACTCAATATTATACTCAAACGAAAGGAAATATTAAGGGCATCAAATAAAACTACTTTTTGCTGCGAAATTCCTCTTAGTTCCTGAGAAAATGATGATTATGGAGGATCGATTATGGTAATTTTAATGCATTTCAATGCAAAATCCATACTAAATCTCAGAATTTGCTGAGATTTATGTACTGCTAAATAGCTCTTTAAATTCCCTTTCATTTGAGTATAATAATGTATAATATTGAGTGAAAAAAATTTTTTCGATTTTTTGGAAAAAAGGATGATGTACACACTGTCTATTTTGCCAAAAATGGAAAATTTTTGTTTCACTCAATATTATACTCAAACGAAAGGAAATATTAAGGGCATCAAATAAAACTACTTTTCGCTGCGAAATTCCTCTTAGTTCCTGAGAAAATGATGATTATGGAGGATCGATTATGGTAATTTTAATGCATTTCAATGCAAAATCCATACTAAATCTCAGAATTTCCCAGAGATTTATGTACTGCTAAATAGCTCTTTAAATTCCCTTTCATTTGAGTATAATAATGTATAATATTGAGTGAAAAAATTTTTTTCGATTTTTTGGAAAAAAGGATGATGTATAACACTGTCTATTTTGCCAAAAAATGGAAAATTTTTGTTTCACTCAATATTATACTCAAACGAAAGGAAATATTAAGGGCATCAAATAAAACTACTTTTCGCTGCGAAATTCCTCTTAGTTCCTGAGAAAATGATGATTATGGAGGATCGATTATGGTAATTTTAATGCATTTCAATGCAAAATCCATACTAAATCTCAGAATTTCCCAAAGATTTATGTACTGCTAAATAGCTCTTTAAATTCCCTTTCATTTGAGTATAATAATGTATAATATTGAGTGAAAAAAATTTTTTCGATTTTTTGCAAAAAAGGATGATGTATATATACACTGTCTATTTTGCCAAAAAATGGAAAATTTTTGTTTCACTCAATATTATACTCAAACGAAAGGAAATATTAAGGGCATCAAATAAAACTACTTTTCGCTGCGAAATTCCTCTTAGTTCCTGAGAAAATGATGATTATGGAGGATCGATTATGGTAATTTTAATGCATTTCAATGCAAAATCCATACTAAATCTCGGAATTTCCCAAAGATTTATGTACTGCTAAATAGCTCTTTAAATTCCCTTTCATTTGAGTATAATAATGTATAATATTGAGTGAAAAAAATTTTTTCGAATTTTTGGAAAAAAGGATGATTATAATACACTGTCTATTTTGCCAAAAAATGGAAAATTTTTGTTTCACTCAATATTATACTCAAACGAAAGGAAATATTAAGGGCATCAAATAAAATTACTTTTCGCTGCGAAATTCCTCTTAGTTCCTGAGAAAATGATGATTATGGAGGATCGATTATGGTAATTTTAATGCATTTCAATGCAAAATCCATACTAAATCTCAGAATTTCCCAGAGATTTATGTACTGCTAAATAGCTCTTTAAATTCCCTTTCATTTGAGTATAATAATGTATAATATTGAGTGAAAAAATTTTTTTCGAATTTTTGGAAAAAAGGATGATGTATACACTGTCTATTTTGCCAAAAAATGGAAAATTTTTGTTTCACTCAATGTTATACTCAAACGAAAGGAAATATTAAGGGCATCAAATAAAACTACTTTTCGCTGCGAAATTCCTCTTAGTTCCTGAGAAAATGATGATTATGGAGGATCGATTATGGTAATTTTAATGCATTTCAATGCAAAATCCATACTAAATCTCAGAATTTCCCAGAGATTTATGTACTGCTAAATAGCTCTTTAAATTCCCTTTCATTTGAGTATAATAATGTATAATATTGAGTGAAAAAATTTCTTTCGATTTTTTGCAAAAAAGGATGATGTATACACTGTCTATTTTGCCAAAAAATGGAAAATTTTTGTTTCACTCAATATTATACTCAAACGAAAGGAAATATTAAGGGCATCAAATAAAACTACTTTTCGCTGCGAAATTCCTCTTAGTTCCTGAGAAAATGATGATTATGGAGAATCGATTATGGTAATTTTAATGCATTTCAATGCAAAATCCATACTAAATCTCAGAATTTGCCTGAGATTTATGTTCTGCTAAATAGCTCTTTAAATTCCCTTTCATTTGAGTATAATAATGTATAATATTGAGTGAAAAAAATTTTTCGATTTTTTGCAAAAAAGGATGATTTATACACTGTCTATTTTGCCAAACAATGGAAAATTTTTGTTTCACTCAATATTATACTCAAACGAAAGGAAATATTAAGGGCATCAAATAAAACTACTTTTCGCTGCAAAATTCCTCTTAGTTCCTGAGAAAATGATGATTATGGAGGATCGATTATGGTAATTTTAATGCATTTCAATGCAAAATCCATACTAAAGCTCAGAATTTGCCTGAGATTTATGTACTGCTAAATAGCTCTTTAAATTCCCCTTCATTTGAGTATAATAATGTATAATATTGAGTGAAAAAAATTTTTTCGAATTTTTGGAAAAAAGGATGATTATAATACACTGTCTATTTTGCCAAAAAATGGAAAAATTTTGTTTCACTCAATATTATACTCAAACGAAAGGAAATATTAAGGGTATCAAATAAAACTACTTTTCGATGCGAAATTCCTCTTAGTTCCTGAGAAAATGATGATTATGGAGGATCGATTATGGTAATTTTAATGCATTTCAATGCAAAATCCATACTAAATCTCAGAATTTCCCAGAGATTTATGTACTGCTAAATAGCTCTTTAAATTCCCTTTCATTTGAGTATAATAATGTATAATATTGAGTGAAAAAATTTTTTTCGATTTTTTGCAAAAAAGGATGATGTATATATACACTGTCTATTTTGCCAAAAAATGGAAAATTTTTGTTTCACTCAATATTATACTCAAACGAAAGGAAATATTAAGGGCATCAAATAAAACTACTTTTCGCTGCGAAATTCCTCTTAGTTCCTGAGAAAATGATGATTATGGAGGATCGATTATGGTAATTTTAATGCATTTCAATGCAAAATCCATACTAAATCTCAGAATTTCCCAGAGATTTATGTACTGCTAAATAGCTCTTTAAATTCCCTTTCATTTGAGTATAATAATGTATAATATTGAGTGAAAAAAATTTTTTCGATTTTTTGGAAAAAAGGATGATGTATACACTACACTGTCTATTTTGCCAAAAAATGGAAAATTTTTGTTTCACTCAATATTATACTCAAACGAAAGGAAATATTAAGGGCATCAAATAAAACTACTTTTCGCTGCGAAATTCCTCTTAGTTCCTGAGAAAATGATGATTATGGAGGATCGATTATGGTAATTTTAATGCATTTCAATGCAAAATCCATACTAAATCTCAGAATTTCCCAGAGATTTATGTACTGCTAAATAGCTCTTTAAATTCCCTTTCATTTGAGTATAATAATGTATAATATTGAGTGAAAAAAATTTTTTCGATTTTTTGGAAAAAAGGATGATGTATAACACTGTCTATTTTGCCAAAAAATGGAAAATTTTTGTTTCACTCAATATTATACTCAAACGAAAGGAAATATTAAGGGCATCAAATAAAACTACTTTTCGCTGCGAAATTCCTCTTAGTTCCTGAGAAAATGATGATTATGGAGGATCGATTATGGTAATTTTAATGCATTTCAATGCAAAATCCATACTAAATCTCAGAATTTCCCAGAGATTTATGTACTGCTAAATAGCTCTTTAAATTCCCTTTCATTTGAGTATAATAATGTATAATATTGAGTGAAAAAATTTTTTTCGATTTTTTGCAAAAAAGGATGATGTATATATACACTGTCTATTTTGCCAAAAAATGGAAAATTTTTGTTTCACTCAATATTATACTCAAACGAAAGGAAATATTAAGGGCATCAAATAAAACTACTTTTCGCTGCGAAATTCCTCTTAGTTCCTGAGAAAATGATGATTATGGAGGATCGATTATGGTAATTTTAATGCATTTCAATGCAAAATCCATACTAAATCTCAGAATTTGCCTGAGATTTATGTACTGCTAAATAGCTGTTTAAATTCCCTTTCATTTGAGTATAATAATGTATAATATTGAGTGAAAAAAATTTTTTCGATTTTTTGCAAAAAGGATGATGTATACACTGTCTATTTTGCCAAAAAATGGAAAATTTTTGTTTCACTCAATATTATACTCAAACGAAAGGAAATATTAAGGGCATCAAATAAAACTACTTTTCGCTGCGAAATTCCTCTTAGTTCCTGAGAAAATGATGATTATGGAGGATCGATTATGGTAATTTTAATGCATTTCAATGCAAAATCCATACTAAATCTCAGAATTTGCCTGAGATTTATGTACTGCTAAATAGCTGTTTAAATTCCCTTTCATTTGAGTATAATAATGTATAATATTGAGTGAAAAAAATTTTTTCGATTTTTTGCAAAAAGGATGATGTATACACTGTCTATTTTGCCAAAAAATGGAAAATTTTTGTTTCACTCAATATTATACTCAAACGAAAGGAAATATTAAGGGCATCAAATAAAACTACTTTTCGCTGCGAAATTCCTCTTAGTTCCTGAGAAAATGATGATTATGGAGGATCGATTATGGTAATTTTAATGCATTTCAATGCAAAATCCATACTAAATCTCAGAATTTCCCAGAGATTTATGCACTGCTAAATAGCTCTTTGGATTCCCTTTCATTTGAGTATAATAATGTATAATATTGAGTGAAAAAATTTTTTTTCGATTTTTTGGAAAAAAGGATGATGTATACACTGTCTATTTTGCCAAAAAATGGAAAATTTTTGTTTCACTCAATATTATACTCAAACGAAAGGAAATATTAAGGGCATCAAATAAAACTACTTTTCGCTGCGAAATTCCTCTTAGTTTCTGAGAAAATGATGATTATGGAGGATCGATTATGGTAATTTTAATGCATTTCAATGCAAAATCCATACTAAATCTCAGAATTTCCCAGAGATTTATGCACTGCTAAATAGCTCTTTGGATTCCCTTTCATTTGAGTATAATAATGTATAATATTGAGTGAAAAAAATTTTTTCGATTTTTTGGAAAAAAGGATGATGTATACACTGTCTATTTTGCCAAAAAATGGAAAATTTTTGTTTCACTCAATATTATACTCAAACGAAAGGAAATATTAAGGGCATCAAATAAAACTACTTTTCGCTGCGAAATTCCTCTTAGTTCCTGAGAAAATGATGATTATGGAGGATCGATTATGGTAATTTTAATGCATTTCAATGCAAAATCCATACTAAATCTCAGAATTTGCCTGAGATTTATGTACTGCTAAATAGCTCTTTAAATTCCCTTTCATTTGAGTATAATAATGTATAATATTGAGTGAAAAAATTTTTTTCGATTTTTTGGAAAAAAGGATGATGTATACACTGTCTATTTTGCCAAAAAATGGAAAATTTTTGTTTCACTCAATATTATACTCAAACGAAAGGAAATATTAAGGGCATCAAATAAAACTACTTTTCGCTGCGAAATTCCTCTTAGTTCCTGAGAAAATGATGATTATGGAGGATCGATTATGGTAATTTTAATGCATTTCAATGCAAAATCCATACTAAATCTCAGAATTTAGGGTATTAACATAAAATTTGTAATTATATTTAGGGTATTAACATAAAATTTGTAATTATATGATTAATATAAAATAAATAAATAATAATATATATTTATGTACTGCTAAATAGCTCTTTAAATTCCCTTTCATTTAAGTATAATAATGTATAATATTGAGTGAAAAAATTTTTTTCGATTTTTTGCAAAAAAGGATGATGTATATATACACTGTCTATTTTGCCAAAAAATGGAAAATTTTTGTTTCACTCAATATTATACTCAAACGAAAGGAAATATTAAGGGCATCAAATAAAACTACTTTTCGCTGCGAAATTCCTCTTAGTTCCTGAGAAAATGATGATTATGGAGGATCGATTATGGTAATTTTAATGCATTTCAATGCAAAATCCATACAAAATCTCAGAATTTCCCAGAGATTTATGTACTGCTAAAAAGCTCTTTAAATTCCCTTTCATTTGAGTATAATAATGTATAATATTGAGTGAAAAAAATTTTTTCGATTTTTTGAAAAAGATGATGTATACACTGTCTATTTTGCCAAAAAATGGAAAATTTTTGTTTCACTCAATCTTATA
This sequence comes from Eustalomyia histrio, assembly GCA_949748255.1. Classification (NCBI taxonomy): domain Eukaryota; kingdom Metazoa; phylum Arthropoda; class Insecta; order Diptera; family Anthomyiidae; genus Eustalomyia; species Eustalomyia histrio. The sequence goes on along the minus strand of OX456527.1, from coordinate 95,156,672 downwards.
CTCAAACGAAAGGAAATACTAAGGGCATCAAATAAAACTACTTTTCGCTGCGAAATTCCTCTTAGTTCCTGAGAAAATGATGATTATGGAGGATCGATTATGGAAATCTTAATGCATTTCAATGCAAAATCCATACTAAATCTCAGAATTTCCCAGAGATTTATATACTGCTAAATAGCTCTTTAAACTCCCTTTCATTTGAGTATAATAATGTATAATATTGAGAGAAAAAAAATTTTTCGATTTTTTGCAAAAAAGGATGATGTATACACTGTCTATTTTGCCAAAAAATGGAAAATTTTTGTTTCACTCAATATTATACTCAAACGAAAGGAAATATTAAGGGCATCAAATAAGACTACTTTTCGCTGCGAAATTCCTCTTAGTTCCTGAGAAAATGATGATTATGGAGGATCGATTATGGTAATTTTAAAGCATTTCAATGCAAAATCCATACTAAATCTCAGAATTTGCCTGCGATTTATGTACTGCTAAATAGCTCTTTAAATTCCCTTTCATTTGAGTATAATAATGTATAATATTGAGTGAAAAAATTTTTTTCGATTTTTTGGAAAAAAGGATGATGTACACTGTCTATTTTGCCAAAAAATGGAAAATTTTTGTTTCACTCAATATTATACTCAAACGAAAGGAAATATTAAGGGCATCAAATAAAACTACTTTTCGCTGCGAAATTCCTCTTAGTTCCTGAGAAAATTATGATTATGGAGGATCGATTATGGTAATTTTAATGCATTTCAATGCAAAATCCATACTAAATCTCAGAATTTAGGGTATTAACATAAAATTTGTAATTATATTTAGGGTATTAACATAAAATTTGTAATTATATGATTAATATAAAATAAATAAATAATAATATATATTTATGTACTGCTAAATAGCTCTTTAAATTCCCTTTCATTTAAGTATAATAATGTATAATATTGAGTGAAAAAATTTTTTTCGATTTTTTGCAAAAAAGGATGATGTATATATACACTGTCTATTTTGCCAAAAAATGGAAAATTTTTGTTTCACTCAATATTATACTCAAACGAAAGGAAATATTAAGGGCATCAAATAAAACTACTTTTCGCTGCGAAATTCCTCTTAGATAATGTATACACTGTCTATTTTGCCAAAAAATGGAAAATTTTTGTTTCACTCAATATTATACTCAAACGAAAGGAACTATTAAGGGCATCAAATAAAACTACTTTTCGCTGCGAAATTCCTCTTAGTTCCTGAGAAAATGATGATTATGGAGGATCGATTAAGGTAATTTTAATGCATTTCAATGCAAAATCCATACTAAATCTCAGAATTTGCCTGAGATTTATGTACTGCTAAATAGCTCTTTAAATTCCCTTTCATTTGAGTATAATAATGTATAATATTGAGTGAAAAAATTTTTTTCGATTTTTTGGAAAAAAGGATGATGTATACACTGTCTATTTTGCCAATAAATGGAAAATTTTTGTTTCACTCAATATTATACTCAAACGAAAGGAAATATTAAGGGCATCAAATAAAACTACTTTTCGCTGCGAAATTCCTCTTAGATGATGTATACACTGTCTATTTTGCCAAAAAATGGAAAATTTTTGTTTCACTCAATATTATACTCAAACGAAAGGAAATATTAAGGGCATCAAATAAAACTACTTTTCGCTGCGAAATTCCTCTTAGTTCCTGAGAAAATGATGATTATGGAGGATCGATTATGGTAATTTTAATGCATTTCAATGCAAAATCCATACAAAATCTCAGAATTTCCCAGAGATTTATGTACTGCTAAAAAGCTCTTTAAATTCCCTTTCATTTGAGTATAATAATGTATAATATTGAGTGAAAAAAATTTTTTCGAATTTTTGGAAAAAAGGATGATGTATATACACTGTCTATTTTGCCAAAAAATGGAAAATTTTTGTTTCACTCAATATTATACTCAAACGAAAGGAAATATTAAGGGCATCAAATAAAACTACTTTTCGCTGCGAAATTCCTCTTAGTTCCTGAGAAAATGATGATTATGGAGGATCGATTAAGGTAATTTAAATGCATTTCAATGCAAAATCCATACTTAATCTCAGAATTTCCCAGAGATTTATGTACTGCTAAATAGCTCTTTAAATTCCCTTTCATTTGAGTATAATAATGTATAATATTGAGTGAAAAAAATTTTTTCGATTTTTTGGAAAAAAGGATGATGTATACACTGTCTATTTTGCCAAAAAATGGAAAATTTTTGTTTCACTCAATATTATACTCAAACGAAAGGAAATATTAAGGGCATCAAATAAAACTACTTTTCGCTGCGAAATTCCTCTTAGTTCCTGAGAAAATGATGATTATGGAGGATCGATTATGGTAATTTTAATGCATTTCAATGCAAAATCCATACTAAATCTTAGAATTTCCCAGAGATTTATGTACTGCTAAATAGCTCTTTAAATTCCCTTTCATTTGAGTATAATAATGTATAATATTGAGTGAAAAAAATTTTTTCGATTTTTTTGAAAAAAGGATGATGTATACACTGTCTATTTTGCCAAAAAATGGAAAATTTTTGTTTCACTCAATATTATACTCAAACGAAAGGAAATATTAAGGGCATCAAATAAAACTACTTTTCGCTGCGAAATTCCTCTTAGTTCCTGAGAAAATGATGATTATGGAGGATCGATTATGGTAATTTTAATGCATTTCAATGCAAAATCCATACTAAATCTCAGAATTTCCCAGAGATTTATGTACTGCTAAATAGCTCTTTAAATTCCCTTTCATTTGAGTATAATAATGTATAATATTGAGTGAAAAAAATTTTTTCGATTTTTTTGAAAAAAGGATGATGTATACACTGTCTATTTTGCCAAAAAATGGAAAATTTTTGTTTCACTCAATATTATACTCAAACGAAAGGAAATATTAAGGGCATCAAATAAAACTACTTTTCGCTGCGAAATTCCTCTTAGTTCCTGAGAAAATGATGATTATGGAGGATCGATTATGGTAATTTTAATGCATTTCAATGCAAAATCCATACTAAATCTCAGAATTTCCCAGAGATTTATGTACTGCTAAATAGCTCTTTAAATTCCTTTTCATGTATAATATTGAGTGAAAAATTTTTTTCGATTTTTTGGAAAAAAGGATGATGTATACACTGTCTATTTTGCCAAAAAATGGAAAATTGTTGTTTCACTCAATATTATACTCAAACGAAAGGAAATATTAAGGGCATCAAATAAAACTACTTTCCGCTGCGAAATTCCTCTTAGTTCCTGAGAAAATTATGATTATGGAGGATCGATTATGGTAATTTTAATGCATTTCAATGCAAAATCCATACTAAATCTCAGAATTTCCCAGAGATTTATATTCTGCTAAACAGCTCTTTAAATTCCCTTTCATTTGAGTATAATAATGTATAATATTTAGTGAAAAAAAATTTTTGATATTTTGAAAATTTTGATTTTTTGCCAAATTCGTTTTTTTTTCTGAGAAAATTATCATTATGGAGGATCGATTATGAAAATTCTCTACTAATTCTAAAAATGTTTCAGATATTTTTTACTACTTAATTGCCGTTTTAATATAAAATACTTACCAATCGTGTCAGTTGCCGATGTTCATTATGACCTTCCTCAAATGTTGATGTACAACAAATTCCTCTTAATATTTGTCCTGTTGTATTGGACGATCTTAAAGTATTATTTATGGCTCTCATTAATAATATACAGTCCCAATAGAAATTTGTTATACAAAATAAGCCCACTAAATTTGCAAAACCATTAGAATGTATACTACCATTCCACAACAATACAGCATGATATAAAATCACGATATTTGATGAAAACATTTTTATTAACATGAACACGGATACCAAACAACTTGCCTTTAAAAGATTCAAAGACATTTGAAAACATTCAAAGTGCATTTGATAAAATATAGTATAGTACCTAAACAATTGTTTGGGAGTAAAACATTTTGTTTGTAATACTTGTAATGATGTATTGATATAAGTAAAATGTAAATATAATCTACACAAAACAAAGGAAAATTGCAAATTTGCCACTAGTATATAAAAGGTTTGTAAAAAGTTTATAAGCACCATTAGAAAATAAGTACTTTTAGGATTTTCTTCCATTTGTATAAACATACTTGCAATGAAGATAGAATTAAAGTGTATGGTAAAAAATTTATAAATCATAAAACGGTTTATATGATTTTCTTCCTGTTTAAGATCCTTATCAATATTTTCACGAAAATATAACCAAAATTCTTGATATTTCCTTTCAAATTGTTTATAGTTTTCATATAAATTCATAGCACCTTGTCGATGTAGCCATATTTGTAAACTTATAATTACAATTGTTAAAATTTTACATGTTTTACCAGCATAATATGTCCACAGTAAAATCGGTTTGTTAAACATGTAACTTTGTTCATGTTCCGCTTGGGGTTTAGTTAAAGGACTTATTGCTAAAAATGCACATTGTATTATTGCACTATAAATGCGATATAATTTGGATGATTTAAATTCCTTTGTTTGCCAATTAAATGGTTCTGGCCATATACCCAAAAAAAGGGAATAATAGTATATGGTTTTTATTATAAACGTTTGTATTAATACAACAATTTGAAGTGACATTTTGTAAGTGGTTTTTAGTACTGACTTGTATTGGAGAAATGTAATGTTCTACATATGGACACCATTGTTGAAACTTTTGCTGTTATGTTTTGTAGAAGACTTTTTCAATTAAATTAATTAAATGCAATCGATTAGTTGTGTATAAAACAAATCGAGTTTTGTTTTTTTTTTCTTTACAATAAAAGCATAAAGATGTGCAGGGGTTATACAATTTAATTAATTCGTCACTAAGTGTGAAAAACTGTTGGCCAATTCCCTTGATAGATATAAAAGGGAATTGCTCCAACTGTTTTAAATTAATTTTTAAATAACTTGAATTTAATATTCTTTTGGGTTTATTATTACGTTTCTTACCTCATTTGTGAAAATGCCTTAAATATTATAACTCGTTTTTTGTTACATTTTCAGGTATTTATTTTATATCCAATAATAATTTTTTCTTGTCTCTAAATTCATACAATCTTAGTTTATATATTTACTAATACATACTTACTGATCTAAATTTTTCTTTTTAAAAACTACGTGTACAATATTGTATTTTTTTTTGTCTTGTCTTCTTTAAATTGAAAGTTATTTTTTTACAATTTTACCAGTATCAATTTAGTGTGTATGTGTGAGTGTGTTATTTTTAAATTTTACACAATTTATTTTGGGTTTTTTTTTTATAGAATATTTAATTGTTCTTTATTTATTTTCCATATAAACTAATTATTAAAATATTGTTTTATTTTCTTTTTCTGTATTTTGTGCAAAAAATATGGCATTTCTTTAGATTTTATATTTTTTACTATTTTTACCTATTTTTTTTTTATTAAATTTATTTGTTTTAGGGCTGAACTATACGAAACTTTTGAATAAAATTTTTAAATTTATACCAATATAAACTCAATAGACCGATTCACCATAAATAGATCATAAATAGATCATAAAAAGTGCCCCCGCCCCAAAATATACCTTTGTCGAATAATAATTTGTTTAAAAGAAGATTTGGCCGAGATGAAGCACACACAGCTGGTGCTGTACGCAAGTTTGTGCAAAAAGGGGACAACACTTCTGGTACCTTTCGTCGTACGGTACATATCGATAAGAATCTGGCTGGCCAAGTCTTGAAAGCCGACCGATATAATTTTTTCGACTTAATTTCAACAATTTTACACCTTTAAATAAACTTTCCGTGAAAATAATGAACAATATTTTTCACTTCCAATAAAATTTCAGCAAATTTACATTATGACATTGCTTTTGCGCCACCTTGTTTATATTTTTATATTTATTTTTTTGTATGGAGCCAATTTTAAACTCAAGTCGATTTCACTCTATAATGCCCAAGACCGGCAAAAAGTGGTCCTCAGATATTGAGTAGTTTTTGGCTTAATAATATTTTTTTATTAAATCAATAATATTATATCCATAGAAAACATAATTTTCTACTTATTCTGCATTTTAACTCTTTCTGTTCCTTGAACGATTTTTAAGCGAGAAGGATGTAAATTTAAAAAAAAATTAAATTTTTAAAACAGAAAAAATTATTTAAAAAATCGACAAAAAAATATTTACGTTCGGGCATACATTATTGATTATAACAAAGATAATAAAATAAATTACTATTTTTGTGCCAGGACTCACGGAACACGGTCAGGACACGATATTAACCCTTCTATGCATTTTGTATCATATATGAGACAACCACAGTTTTTTTCATTTATTACATTTATAATCTGCAAAATAGTGGTAAAAGTCGCAATAGTAAGTTAGAAGACATAGCGACGTACACGATCAAACAAGAAAATCAATGCATATGCGATCATATTTATTCTAAAATAACAGTTGTTCTGTGACAGTCGCTGAAACTGCAAGTGTAATTTGGAAGCTGATATAAATCGTACGTTTTAAGATAATTACTAATGAAATCATAGATTTAATTTATATATTTTATTTGTTATTTAGTATATATCATTATTTAGTTTTAATTTGTGAAATTTTATATTTTTTGGTAGTCAATAAATAGTTTATTTCGGTTGTACCATATATGATACATTATGCGTTCAGCAATAAAAAAATGGTTGTATCATATATGATGCAACCACATATGTATATGTAATTTTACTGTAAAACAAGTTAGAATATATTATTTAAAAAGTTTTTTTTTTAGCTATAATCATGTCATCTAAGTCTAAATTTTTAAATAACGAAATGAAAACTAATTTAGTTAATCACTTTTTCGAGAGCGAAGACGATTTGGATGATAATGGTAGTGACGAGGAAGAATTTTCAGAAAACTATAACCCTACAATATGCGGATTACCAAACGAGTTATCCGGGGATGATACAGAAGCTGACGATCATACACTCAGAATATTATGTAGTTAACTGTTTGTAGTTTAATAAAAAAGTTTTCCGTTACATTTAAAAATAAAGGAACATACTTTTATTTTTCAAAGAAATGTCTATATTAACTTTTTTATACATTTATTCGAAATAATTTACTATCATTTACCGATTTTTTTCAGTTTCATTTATTTTTTTCATTTGTTTGAAATTTAATAAAAATTTACCCACATAACGGAAACTTGTGGTTTGTTTGTGTCCGTAACAGTTATTACAAATTTAAATTTTGTTTTCTGTCTGTTTAAAAAAAAATATTCAAAAAATTTCAATTTGTTTTTTTATTTAAATTGGTTGTATATATACAAAATTTTTCAATACAAATTACAAGAACTTCATAAACACACATACATACACAAATACATTCACACAAAAAGTGTTTAAAGCTTCATATGCATACATACATTTTGTATTGTACGAGTATATTAAAAAAAAAAAACAAAAAATACAAAAACGGAAATAATTTCAAATAAATGAAAAAAACATTTATTTTTTAACGATTGGTAGGTAAAATTTTGACATTTATTTTAACTGATTACATCATTTGTTTCTTACGGATGTGTCTGTTAATTAATCAACATTTAAAAATAAATAACAAATGGCATTTAATTTAAATGAAAATTAAGTAGACCGGTTTTTAAATGAAATATCATTTATTGTAAAGGATATTTTCAGTTATTTTAACTTACAAACTTTTTTAAGTGTATAGACGATTTCGACATAAATGGCAATAGAATTATAAAAGAAACTATGTCTCTATCTGAATTCGAGAAAATTAGGAGAATTCTTCATTTCAATCGAAATTCTAAAAATGTACCACGTGATGACAGAAACCATGATCGAATTTTTACGCTCTACTGAAAGAATTTGCAACAGTCGCAAAGGAACAAAATCTTTCTGTAGACGAACAATTATGTTCAACAAAAGCTAGAAGTTACTTGAAGCAATACATGCCATAAAGGGGGATGTAAGCTCTTCGTTTTGAGTGGTGTCTCAGGCTTTACATACACATGGGTGGTGTTGATCTACTTGACAGCCTGATTGGAAGCCATAAAATTAAACTCCGATCCAAGAAATGGTATATACGAATATTTTACCATTTACCGGATATTACAACAGTCAACTCGTGGCTACTGTACAAATGCATTTCAAAGAACGAAATGAGAAAAAAACTTTATCTTTAGCGGATTTCCGAATTGAAATTGGGGTAAGTTTATGTAGGGCCGGCCAAACATTGAAACCTCTTGGACGTCATTCGAGTCTCGTGTCGCAGGAAATAGAAGCTAAAAAGAAAAAGCCTAACGCAGCTCTTATTCCATCAAGAGATGTTCGCGAGGATAATTTATCTCATTTTCCAGTATGGATGAAAGATCGGAAGCGCTGTAAGCTGGCTGGATGTTCAAGCTTATCTTATATTAATTGTGAAAAATGTAAGGTACATTTTTGCCTAAACAAGGATCGTAACTGTTTTTAAGTTTTCCATGGCCATTAACAAAACATGATATCAATAACTTATAAAGAAGAGTAAAAATACTTTCTATAAAGTCTTTATGTATGTAATCAAAATGAATTGTTTTTCATGTTATTTTTTTCCTTAATACTTTAAATTCTTCATGAAATTTGTATTATTTATGTTACTTTTTTTATTAAATGTAAGGTAACGCCATGAATTTATTTCAAATTTGTGTTTAATTTTTATACACAAGTGCATTTTGTCTCATATATGATACAACCAGAAAAATGCATTTTCCATGACCTTCCGGCTTCCAAAATAAAAAAATATATTTTTTCGATAATCCAGTATTCGATTTACACAAAAAAAATTTTTTTGTTTTTAAATAAAAAAAATCATGCATGGAAGGGTTAACATTTTTCTTTTGACAAGAAAAAATTTGCAATTTTGTGAATATCCGCGGTGCCAAATTTTGATAACATATTTTAATTAATGCAATCGGCAAGCGAATTCACAAATATCTGTATACAAAAAAAAAACAAAAATAAAAAATATATATTTGTAGACTATTACTAAAAAAAGGATACTCTAGGACATGTTGGGATATAGTATATATATGTACCATTAGATGGGCTTTTTAAATATTTTTTACATGATATCCATATTGTGGACAATGTCTATAGTTAAAATACAAAATTGTTTCAAAAACTAAAAAAGTAGCTCGATTTAAAAGGGTGCAGCGCTAGTGAGATGTCTTTGCTGCAACCAAAATTTTTTGGGAATTATTATAAAACAAAGGTATATTTTGAGGGGGACACCTCTTTACTTTTTTTTACATATTAAGAAAGCAAAGTTCAATTAGATTTCATTCTTTAGACTATTTTTTTACAAATTCCAATTTACCCTTTTAATTTTTTTCTTTGTTTTGTTTTAACAAAACTTTAAATTGAATTTACTTAAAAACAGGAGTAGGTAAATTAGATTTAAAAAGAAAGATTATTAAGCATTTAATATTTCAGTTTTAACTTAAGCCTAAATATAACTTTTTAAAAGTTGTATTATCCGTGTATATAAAATGGCGGGGTAAAAGATTAGATTTATTTAACATAGTTGGAATAACTAGAATGTATTTAAAACAAAAATGTATTAATAAACATAAAAAACTAAAAAAAAATGTGAGTTTCGTTCCACTCAAATAATGTAATACAACAGGCTGCCCCTTTATCTATCTTCTCTTTCACAGATGGCAGCAACAATTGTCGCACATCGATGGCTTAATATAAAAAGTCCCTAACTCGATTTTTTGTTACTTGACAGGAGAAGGAAAAAACTTAATAAAATACGTAAAATTTTAGATACAAAAAAGTTTTAATGCAATTATTAATAAAAAGAGTCAACACATTTTGGAAATTGCATTAAAACTTTTTTTGAATCTAAATTTTGCGGATTTTATTAAGTTATTTCCTTCTCCTGTCAAGTAACAAAAACTAAGTTAGGGCCTTTTTATATTAAGCCATCGATGTGCGACAATTGTTGCTGTGACAATCGATGTGCGACAATTGTTGCGATCATTGGCCAAGTCCTATAACCTCCAAATGGGGTCGATTTTAATGCTAGTTTGACCCAATGTGCCTGATTAAGACTTGCTTGATACTCGTACTTTAAGTAAGATTTTCTTAAGAAATCTTGTTTTGACTGAAGTCAGCCAGTTACAGGCATGGAAAACTGGCGATTGTTTGAGGTAAAAAACTGTGCAACAATTACTTCCGATCACTATCTATACCCCTAACATCCTGCTCTGAAGCTTTTGGGCCGCATGTACACTCACCAAAAAAAGTATGTAATGGCAACAGAAAATTTTGCTTTTATTACAGGAAATTTTGCTAATTTGAGGGCAGCGGTATTTTATACTAATCTAAGCAACACATGCCTACTAGTGTAGTACAATGAAATTAGTAGAAAAGTTAGTTGCCGCTACTAAATTAATAATAAACTTTTTACAAAGTAAAATTTTAAATCGGTTTGCTAAAATCAGCAAAAAAAAATTACTAAATATTATTAAATAAGTATAAAAAATTAGTAAGGGCTACTAAATTTTAGTAATATAGAAATATTTAATTTAAAAAAAAAAATAAAAAAATGCACATATTGACTGCATTATTTTTAGATATACTTGTTACACTTTAAAGCTGCTAATTTCTTTTAAAATTGCCCTTCGAATATACAAATAATTTATATATATTTTTTATCGAACAAAATTTTTTTATTTACTTATTTTTTTTTCAAAAAATATTTTAGACAAAATTAAAAAAAAATTCAAAGGCTTACAGGTTGGTTGAAAAGTTTCTGCGCTCACCAAGAGACGGCACTGCTAGCTCCAAGCTTTTTTTTTTCTCAAGTTGGTATAACTGTCCTGAGAACACATGCAAAGTTGCAAGTCATTCTGTCAATTCTTTCTTTGTTTACAAGCCATTTGAAGTTGACGTGTCATTGATTTTTTATAATATGGAAAAAATTTAATATCGTGCAGTCATTAGATTCTTTGTTTTGAAGGGTTTAAAAGCAAAGGAAATTTATGAACAATTGTTAGAAGTGTAAAAGGAGCCCTCACCTTCAAAACGCACCGTTGAATTTTGGGCTGGTGAATTTAAATGTGGTCGTACCAGCCTTAAAGACGATCCACGCGAAGGACGACCAAAAACTGCAAGCACAGCAGAAATCATTGAGCAGGTACATAATATGGTTAGTGAAGATCCAAGTTTGACTAAGCGTGAAATTGCTAATGCCATAGGCATTTTAGACGAACGAGTACTTCATGTTTTACATGAAGAATTACGTATGAAAAAACTGTTTGGAAAGTTAGTGCTGCACACATTAACAATTCAACAAAAACTGGATCGAAAACAAATTTCTCAGCGTAATTTGGAGCGTTTTAAGCCGAATAAAACCGATTTCTTGCTTCGTTTTATAACTATAAATGAGACTTGGATCTACCACCATGATCCTAAATTGAAACAAGAACGTTTACAGTGGACTGAAGCTGGTTGTTCAGCTCCAAAGCGGGTGAAGTCACAACGATCAGCAAAGAAGGTTATGGCATCAGTCTTTTGGGATGCAAAAGGAATTTTGATTGATTATCTTCAGAAAGGTAAAACAATAAACTCTGAATATTATTGCAGCCTTTTGGATCAGCTGGATGAAAAAATTAGTGAGAAAAGACCTGGTTTAAAGAAGAAAAAAATCATTTTTCATCAAGACAATTCAGCTGCTCACAAAAGTGTTTTAACGATGGCTAAATTTAAAGAATTAAAGTACGAATTGCTTGAACATCCACCGTATTCACCAGATTTGGCTCCCAGTGACTACTATCTCTTCAGAAATCTCAAACAATTCCTTCGTGGAAAGCATTTTTCGTCGAATGAAGAGGCCATAGCAGCCGTATACGGTTATTTTGCAGAGCTTCGGGAAAACCATTATAAGGATGGGATAAAATTATTGGAAGATCATTGGAACAAGTGTATTGAGTTCTAGGAGATTATATTGAATAACAAAATATATTTCGTAACAAAAACAGTATTCTTTCATTTCGAGCGCAGGAAATTTTCAACCAACCTGTAAGAAATAGTTAAACCACAAACGAATTTATCATTTTTTTTTTTTTTGTTTTAAGTAAATTTTTGGATGTTATGGTAAAATTTTAATTGTTTTAAGGGCTGATTTTTAGTGCTATTTTAAGTGGATGTCCTGTTGTGTTGTGTATTTTTACTTTTAATCTCTTTTTTTAACCTATGCATCATTTTATGGCAATTTGAGTTTGTAAAAATTGTAATTATTAGAAATAAAATTTCCTTCAATATCCACTCTTTTAAAATTAGTAAATTTGTTTGCTAATTTTAGCAAATCCGTTTTCAAAAATTTGTAAAATAATTTCTGAAATTAGCAACAAAAATGTGTAAACATTTTGTAAAAATTTTGTAATTTGTAAAATGTAAATGGCAAAAAAAATTTACTAAATAATAATTTTTTTACTAAAAATTAGAACAAAATCAGGTTGAAACCTTTTTACAAATTGTTCTACTAACTTTTTTTTTCTGAGTGTACTACTATTTTCATCCTTTCCATAACATATTTTCCTAAAAATCTACACAATGCACTTTATTAGTAAGGGGCACCCCCTGAGTGTGGGATTAGAGTACGCCATTACTATTTGCTTTGAAGTAATGAAAAAAGTAACTTGTTGTAAGTAGCTCATTATTATATGTTTTTAAGTAATGCATACCTGCCGTAAATTGATATCATTACTGGTAGTTCAAAAAAATAATGAAATCTTATTGCCATTACCACACTGGGACAAGTAGCATCTCTAAAGAAAATTCTGTTGTAATAGGTCCTTTCTGAATTGGTCTAAAATATTATTGAATTTGGGAATGTTTTCAAATTTAAAGAAAATCGAACCACTTTTTAGACACACAAAACCGTATTGTATTTCGGCACATAAAACTGTAGATATTTTTTTTTTTGAAATTCCAAATTTGAAAAAAATCGGACCAGATTTGGACTTAGTCCTCTTATGAACCCAATTTTCCAATATTTGCTTAAACTAACTTTAATCAAAACACAGCAAGCAAATATAAAGGTATAAGAATGGCATTTGGTATATAAATTTCCACTGACCTAAAGACGAACTCTACTGAATTAGAATCGGTCCATATTCACCCCTACCTACCATGGAAAGATCCCCTTTGTGTATTCCATCACACAAAACCGTAGAAATTGGGTTGAAATTTGAATTATAAATGTTAGATGGGAACATATGTTAATCATGCATCATAATTAAAAATAAAAATCGGATCACATTTGGATCCAGTTTCCATAAACTCACTTTTTCGGTTATTTCGTTCAGATTTATCTCTATTTACAAAAATTATACTTCGTTTAGGCTATTATATAGTCGACTTTAAGTTCAGATTCCTTATTAAAAAAATTTAAATGGAAAAAATTTGGTTAAAAAAAAAAACATTTTGTGAAAAAAAAAATTTTAAACTTGTAAAAGGGCCTTTAAGACGATCAAAGATGCTGTACAACATGTTCGGCATTTGATTATGTAATGCATTGTATGATGGCTATTGCAAAAACAAATACACAGAGTCATCAAGCCATGTTGTCCAGCCTGCTATTGGCCGCTTAATAAAAAAAAATTTTGTGACAAAATGTTCGCAAAAAGTTTTGTGAAGAAAAAATTATATACGACATAAATTTGCGGAATATTTTTTAAAAAATTTCAGCTTTTAACTTTTTCCACCAAAAATATATAAAATCTATTACAAAACATGCGTATCCATAGATAGTAAATGTTTTGGGAAGCAAAAACTTCTGCAAGAAAATCTAAGAGATCTCTTTGCAATTACTGTCATAACTTTTAAACCACTCTATAGATTTTACTCTTTCTTAATACCAAACAACTTAAAACATTAGTCAAAACTTTGGCAAAAACCTATTAATCCCTTTTTAATAGAATGTTTCTAAATAGTTTCATTTTATTATAGGTTTAAAAACTACCTATATGTGGCCTTGCCCAGTGTGGTGGAAAGTATAGAAAAATTAGGATTTTGCATTTTTTTAACAAATTTTAAAAACAATTATATTTTAGAAATTTTTTTTATATTTTTGTTTTATATTGTTTAAAAGCATCATTTCAAATCTTGCTTTCCAACTGTGTTAAATATATCTTATCTGTTTTGTTATGTTTAAAAAAAGGCAGTTTTGTAGTTAAAAAAATTATATAAAGAATTTATGCATTTGTGTTTAAAATAAAAATAAGTTATTTATTTTTTTTTTGTTTTTTATATCATTTCTATATATCAAATTCAAAAAAATTCTATTCACTAAATAACTTTTGTATGTGAAAATGTTCAACAAATTCGTGTGTTTTTTTCTGTTTTTGTTTTTTAATATAAAGTTTTTCTTTCTGTGTACTTCTAACAAAACTCTATTTTGTTAAAGAATCCTTGTGTTTAGTATTTTTACACATTAAACGTAAAATTAAAAACATTAATACTACTATTGATAAGGAAATGATAACGAAAAATATAATTTCACCATATGTCAACTTACGCGTATACTCCTTTATACAAATCAGTGATGATTCATCATCTAAAATGGTATTCATTAAATGTTCTTTATCTTTGTGTTGATGCCACAAATCAAATTGTTCCAAATTCCATTGGGTGTGTTGTGTCAAATCTTCCAGTGTGGAAGAGTGTGTAACATTGGGACAATTTTGTATGCCATCACAGACAAAATGGCGGGGTAGGCAGATATTGGTGTTGCCAGGACATTTAAAACTGCATTCATTGTCCTGCAGTAAAGAGGCAGCCAAACTACCGTCAGGATTGCGGGGTAGGTGAAATAGTTCAGTCCATACTAAACGAAATATATTTTTACCCGGTTGACCATCGCCTGTATATTGTATTAGCACCGGCAAAGGATCTTGATCAGCTCCCAAAGCACCTAAATCGGCTGTTGATAATATGGGCAAATCTCTGGCTAGTGATATATTTTCGGGGCATATTATAAATCTAGGTTCTAAACGTCCCGCTAGATATACTTCTATTTTAGCACTTTCACAGGTACGATCACCAAATCTAGCCTTTTCTAAATTAAGCCATAAATCGCGTTGTGAGGCCACCTTCAGCTCCCATATACATTTTTCTCTTCTATAATGATGTTCCGGTTGAGAGCCCATAGGTCCTGTTACCAAAGCTAAAGCCTTTTTAAAAGGATACACTAATTCACCATCAGGAGAGGGTCCCAATGTTATGGGACCACACAGGGGACCATGAGCAAATTCATAAGAGGCCTCAAATAATGGATTGGGATTCTTAAAATACGAAGTTATAGCATGTTGTCCTTGCACTATCATTTCCAAATTCATTTGATCCGCTGAGGATATAACCCGTACAGGTCTGGGTATGTTGTCACAGAAACAAGCTAAATTATTTTGAAATTTCTCCCTCTCCTCCCATATCACTAATTTATCTACTCGCTCCTCGTGACATCGGGTACAGGCATTATTATTGTAGGGTAATTCTTTAAACATCACCGAATTTACTTCGATAACAGCTCTGGCATATAACCGGCGATCTGTCACAAATTTATATTGACATCTTACATCGGAACCACCAGTACGTTTGAATATCAACGAATTCATGGGTGATCTAATTTTGCCGCCTGGATGTTTCCAGGCATACATAACTTCATCACACAATGTATTCGGTACTGGATCTCCAAACCGGGTATTATTAAAGAAATCATAATGAGCCCAATAGTATAAAGAACTACCACTGTACGAACCCGTCTTTGATTCAAATTGTACAAACAGCGAGGGACTGGTGCTAACGAAATCCACTTTTTCCATGGGTCTTGAGAATGTATCGCAAAATGTTTTGATAATACGTGCTGGATCGGCATGATCGGAATCGTAAATGGTTAAAGATTCACCACAATCACCATCATATTTCAATATGGGTGATTCTATGCGATTTATGCGAAAACTGAAAAGATAAGGAATAGTGTTTTTACAAATTTTGTTAGTAATAAGATAATTAAAAATTTTATTAAAAAAAAACTTTATAAGAAATAGTGTTGTAACATTAAATGAATAGAACAAATTTCCAGAGGTTTCAGCTGGATGGATTAATGGAGCCACACTTGCTCTTTCTACCCCGTTTTCAATAAATTTTTATTGCAATTCCCAAGATTTTTTTCAGGGAATTAACTTATATTTAAAAATATTATTCGAAGGGTTTGGCCAGACATTAAGTGGGATACTTTCCACTTTTGAACACCCATTTTTACCAAGTTCCTGGAGAAAATTTTAAAAACTACCATATCGGTGAATTAGCTCATACTCCAAGGAACAAATCTTTTTAAATTTAGATATCTATAAGTTTGGGCAGATCGTAAAGGGGTAAACTTTTCAACTTTTGAACCCTTCATTTTTAAAATATCCCTGATGAAAAAAAGTCAATAAATAATCCCATACAGGGCTGTCCTTTAAGCAGGTACTTTCCTTTTTTGAAATCCTACTATTACCACTATCCTGCCAAAAGCTCCAACAAATATCTTATTAGTGAATTAGCCCACACTTCAGGGAACATTTATTTTAAATTTCAGATATTTTATGCCGCAATATGTATCTATATGCCTAATTTCAATTTCCTAAGTGCAACTTTCCCCTCTTTATCTTAATCTTAACCGCGTTCTTATTGCTACGCGGAATTAATTATTTTTAGTAGGTTAGCTTATACCCCAAAGAAGAGTCTGGGCAGGGGGTGGCTTTTCCTCTTTTTAACTACCATTTTTACCACGTTCCTGACGCAAATAAAAAAAACTTTTAGTGAATATCCCCGCACTTCAGGAAATACATGTTTTAATATTTTGGTTTTTAGGCAAAATGTTTTTGGGTAGGATATTACATGGACAGATTTGCCCACTTTTGAAACTAAATTTTCTACATTCCTGAAGAAAATTTAAAAAAGAACTTTATAAGGGAACACACAGTTTCTGGTTTCTAGCCAAAGTAGTTTTAGCAGGTCATTAATGGGGGAATGCTCTTGCCTTTTAAATCACCAACCATTTTTATTACGTTCCTGATGACAATTTGCAAAATGTATTTTATCAGGAATAACCCCATACTCCAGGTAACACATATCTTTCAGGTTTCCAGCCAAAGAAGTTTGGTCAGGCCGCCAAAGAGGATACCTTTCCCCTTTTCGTCCCACCCCATTAAAATTTCTATTAGTATATGTCTACGTCGGAAGAGCAACTTTCCTGTCAAATTTGGTACATATGTTTTTATTTGCCCCAGAACGAACATAATTGAAATTATTTAGAATCGCCCCATTTTGGGGAATTTGGTCCGCTTACCGAAATTTCATGCAAATTATACTTAGCGTATAGTTTTATATATAGTCGGCATGCTCGACTTTAATCTTTTTTACTAGTTTTAACGTAATGTTGCACAATTTTGTAATAAATGTTTGCCTAAAAATTTGTTTATTAAATTACTGTTTAGATTTGTACTTCCACAATGGAATGTTTTTCTAATCTAATAATTTTTTTCTGTCTTTGCAAACCTAAAAAGCCACAACATATTACCACATTTTTGTATGGAGTCGAAAAAACAAAAACAAATTGAATCCTTGCACATCACAACTGGCATGTGGCCAACATAATTCAGAAATCCTTTTTAGTGAAATAGAAACTAGAAAACATAATCCTATCCTTTGCTTATTTAACACTCAACCAGCATACAAAAAATATTAAAACTAAACTCAACTATGAAAGAAAAACAAACTTTAACCAAACAAGCCCGAGTGACATTGTAAAAATAACACATAACAGTATTTGATAACAGGTGAGTAGCAGAAAATTACAAAAGGTAGAAATTCAATTAAGAGAAAAGTTAAATTTTGTGAAATAATACAAAAGTTTGAATTGTTTCGACAGAAATATAATTTAGTATATATTAAGAAAACACTTTTTAATCGCTTAGAAAAGAGGAAGAGTCAAAGTTAAAAACTTTGTAAAATTTTAAAAATAATTAAATTAACCCTGCTGTTAGGTTAAAAAAAACCTTACGAATGTTAGGTTAATGGACCATTTGGTCCATACTTCAATATTCATACTAAATAACCTTTTAATCTTATATTTGTATCTATTTTGGATCACTTCTCCCAAATATTATCAATTTAAGCTTTACTCAACGTTAAATATAAGCGCGTGAGTGAATTTTGGCTCACGCTCACGCGTGATTCACGTGAATCACGCAAATCACGTGACCAGCGCAAATCTCTACTTAACACAGCTAATGTAAAAATTTGTTGAGGGATTCCCCATTTTGCATTTTTCTTTACTCAGGATAGCTAATGTAAAACACAATTGTGGAATTCCCCTTTTTGCATTTTTCTTTATTCAACATAAACAGCTAATGTAAAAAACAAGTTTGGGATTCCCCTTTTTTGTTTTTTTTAATCAACATAGATTAAATATGTAAAGGACAATTGTGAGATCCCCCTTTTTTGATAAAATATATTACTGAAAGTGGAAAAAATGAAGATGTTCATGGTTTATTTGATGCAAAATTTTGTCGCCCCATTTTCCCATCAATTATGTCTGAAGATACATTTCATATGATTAAGGATGCCATCCGTTTCGATGATGTTTTGAGTCGACGACAAATGCGTAGTTGCGATAAATTTGCTCCTATTCGTGAACTGTGGGACCGTTGGCAACAACTTCTCCCAATGTTTTACAATTGTCACGAAAATGTCAACATTGATGAGCAGCTTGTTGCATTCAAGGGGCGATGTACTTTTCGACAGTTCATGCCATCAAAACCAGCAAAATACGGTTTGAAATTTTGGTTATCGGTGGACTCTAAATCAGGCTACGTAAGAAATGCACAGCCTGAAAAATACCAAGGGCAACGCGTTGTATTGGACACAAAACGCAAAACAAATCGATGGCCAAACATTGTATTTGCAAACACACTTGATATATCCGCATTGAACGCGTACATAATATTTTCTGAAATCGACGTTTCATGGGCTACAGCTAATCGAAATCGCAGGAGACCAGAGTTTTTGCGGCAACTAGCACTTTCTCTGGGTAGCGCGTATATGATGAAACGGACTAGAATACCTCAACAAGAGTTCTCAGCACAGTTATTGACTGAAATACGCTCACCATGCATAGTTAAAGTGGCGGTCTTCAAACAATACTTCTAATTCTGGGACTCGAAGGCGTGGAATTTGTAGTTGCAGCACGTTTATTTGCAAAACTAACCGAAAAACATTTTTTATTTTTCTCAGTCCTGTTTTAAGTCAGAACCTTGAATTTTTGGGTATAACATCATTTTATAAAAAGACCACGTGAGCTTAAAAATTAAGTCACTATATGTATGTCACCGTTCAAAAATTACAAAGGAAACAATACAAAATTGGACCAAATGGGCTTAACCTAACAGCAGGGTTAAAATTAAATAAAATAAAATTTAAATAAGTTGGAAACAATGTTCCCCTTCCTAGAAAATGTTGAGTATGAACAGAAAATTTGGCTGAAGTTCATTGTTTCAAATAAATTAAAAATTTGATTTAAGGACTTCAAATTTGATTTTTTTCTATTAATTTATAACTTCTTTGGACATAATATATAGATTGCGCGTCATTACAAAAAATGTGTATTTGTTATTTCTCCCTTTGATTTTACAAACAAATCTCTACTTCGTCCCTGCCTTTATAAAAAAGTCTGTAATGGCAACTGAAAATTTTGCTGTTATTACGGAAAATTTTGCTTATTTGATTAAGTCCAGTGATATTTTTTGCAAATCTTAGCAACACATGTCTGCTGACAATTAGTAAAATGAAATTTGTCGAAAAGCTAGTAGTTGCTACTAAATTTTAGTAAACTTTTTGTAAAGTGGAATTTCACATATTTTAAATATTATTATTATTAGTACAAAATTTCCAATTTTTTTTTATCGAACATTAAAATTTTTTTATTTAATTTATTTTTTTAAAAAAATATTTTAGACAAAATTAAAAAAAATCAAAAATTATTTTGTTTTAATTTCTCTTTTGAAAAATATTTTAGTCAATTTTTTTAGTTTTAAGGTCAAATTTGTATTGTTTCTAGGGCTGTTTTTTAGAACCAAAAAAACTTTTTAGTGCTCTTTCAATTTTTAGACATGAGTAGGTATATTCACTTCCGATCCCTTTTTTGTAATCTACATATGTAACATTTTAAGGCAATTTAAGTTTTTAGGTGTAAGTTTTAATTAGAAAAAACATTTCCTTAAATACCCACTTTTTTAACATTAGTAAAATTTTTTTCTAATTTTAGCAAATCGGTTTTCAAAAATTTGTAAAATGCTTTCTGAAATTAGCAACAAAAATTTGTAAATATTCTGTATAAAATCTGTTATTTGTAAAATGTAAATAGCAAACAGATTTGCTAAATAATATTTTTTTTACTAAAAATCAATACAAAAATAGTATAGTAGGATTGAAAATTGTTTACAAATTTTTCTACTAACTTTTTTTCTGAGTGTAAACGCAGCATTAGGGAATGATAAAATTTAGGGGCAAACTTAAATTTTTATATTAATTTATAACTTCTTCGGACATAATATGAAGATTGAACCTCATTACAAAAAAATGTGTATTTGTTATTTCTCCCTTTTATTTTACAAACAAATCTCTACTGCGTCCCTGCCTGCATAAATATATGTATCTGTGTATAACAAACAAATGGAATCAGACACAATTTTTTTTTAGAAAATAGAATTTTCCAAATATTACACAACTCTTATACTTTCCTCACATCGTCATGTTGTAAAGATTAAGGTAAATATAAACTAGGAACACAGTATCCGCGTACATAGTAAACCTATAAAAAAAAACAATTTCGTGCCCAGTAAAAATACCAGGAATGCATTTTCTTTAAAAAAAATCTGCTTAGCATCATTAAGTAAACTCAAATTAAATAAAAATTTTAGAAAAAGGTCCTTGTAAGGCTTATCCTGAATACTTTTCATGTATAAGAAATAAACAACGCCACTACATGGCGAGGGTATGATAAGTTTGTGTAGATGTTTGTAGGTGACTCATGTCCAAATAAAATACAAATTTAGGACATACACTTAAGCCCGATAGTTGGCTTGTTGTCAGCTTTCATGTCGCTATAGTTCCAGTCACAATCTTATTTAAGGACACAGACCAATTGATGAAATTCTCCAGTCTCATCTAGCCCATTGTACTAAGGTCACCAAAAGTTTGAATATTATCGACAGATAAGCATAAGTTCCTGAGTGCGTTCAGGCCATTCAGAATATGTGTACCCTCAACGATGAATATCTGGTGAGAAATCCAAGTTTCATTTTAACGAGTTTTAACCGTCGTTTAGTTTCTCCTTTATCCGGACCCCCCATAGTGGTCATAGATACTGTTGCGGTTTCCCATATTATTTTATGAGCAAATCAGTCCATTCACATTCTGCAAATTGACTGCGCACAAAGAAGAATAATCTCTAGCTAATTCGTCAGCCATCTAGTTTCCTGCGATGTTTTAATGCCTCCGAACCCATATAATATCAAACCAGCAAAAATGAAGCTGCCAAAGAAGCAGTAAAAGCATCACTACTATGGCAAAGGCATCACTTCTTTTCTAATGGTTTCATCGATAAATTTAACATTAGCGTATCATAGGATGGAAGTATTCAAATATAACTACTTCCATTACTCCAAGGAAGCAATGACAATGCAAAGATTTGATATTCTGATTCATTAGTGAAAAAGGTAAATATACTTTATAATATTTCGGCTTTGATGAAAATTCAATTCATAAGAATGCAGAAAAAAATGTTTTAAGAAGCGAACTTTATGCATTGATATAGAAATACTCTTTATTAGAACAAATACAAAATTCTGCATTAATGAAAAAGCTGTTATGGGCAACTTTGAAATATTTTTCAAATATTTTAATGGACTTTTGGACAAATTTAAAAACTGGTTGGACAATTTTTAGACAATTGTAAAATATTTTTGAACAGTTTTAAATTATTTTCGAAAATTTTAAAACATTTTTACAAAAAAAAAAATTGTTGAAACATATGTAAAAAAAAATTTAAAAACACATGTCTTTAATATTAGCGAATCACTACATTTGAAATATGAACATATGAATTATTTTGGAAGTTCCTTAGAATAACACCAATTAACCAAAAAAAAAAAATGTTGACTGAAGTTAAGGAAGCAATAAAAGAAGTTATAGTCACAGAATGACTACCATTTTTTTTTTGCAGGAAACAATGACCCAAGTTGACTACTAATTTCCTTCTTGAACCCAAGAATATTGTCTGGTCTTACAGAGTACAAAGAAATTGCCTGGATAGCAGCATAAAGATCTTTATATTTCCGGTGATCCCTTTAATATTAATAAATATTATTATGACCTGGGAAGGCGGAAGCATTTTCCAGCAGAGATGTGGCAGCTATAGAAGCCACACCCAGTCCTTTCATCCACTTTCGAACCATCCGTATAGAAGTGAATGCCTGTATTGTTCCTTAAAAAGGTACCTTCTAACCAGATACTTTGCTCGGTATTCGTGCATTGCAACTTGCAGTTTTAAGCTCCCGTATTTCTTATCACAATTCAATTCTGTGCTGCTGTATCTCGGTATGCCGTCTAAGATCTTCTGATGGATTATCTTCCGAGGGCATAACCAAAGTGACCTCAAATTTTAGCCGAATCTTAATATATCCCGAATCTGATGGCAACGCTGATGCCTAAGCAACATGGGCGCTATATATTCTGAAGTGGCTTAATACTACAATTTCTTCGCATTTATGTTTACCAAACTACTACCAATATTGGGATGACTAGGCATGTGTAGCTCCAGTGTGTCATTGTCGGAGCCTACTGCGTTTCCCTAGTGATCCTGCTCTCGATGTGTTGATTTGTCTTTAACTAATAAAAGTCATCGATGTGTTGATCCGCCACTCGTATTATCATTAATTCATTAGTGTATACCCAAACTTATTTCATACACAAAAAAGATTCATTGTAACAAAGGAATTTCTTGCTAACCTAATGGTTTGGTTGAAGCCACCGATATATACGTTGCATTAACCGGATTTCGGGTGAAACCAAATATTTCAATTGTATTAGTAAAACATTTGGTTGGGATAACTAAACAATTCGGTTGCTGCATCCAAAATATTCAGTTGCCAAGAAATTCGGTTGTCACGATAAATCTGTTGCCTCTGTGTACACAAATAAATTTAATGATTAACTAAACAAGTAATGATATTAAAATTCTGCTGAAGATCACTTGGGAGAGCGTGAAAACAATATTTATCATATCACAATATATGATCTTTAAATAAATTCAATTAATTTTATTATTTAAAATAAAAAACTATTAGCAAATTCATTTATTCAATCGAATAAATTTTATTTAATTATAAATATTTAAAAGTACCTAAAGGCAGTGTCGTGTTTTAGAAGGTTAACTGTTTACTTCTAAAAACAAAAGAAATCTAACTAAGGTGATAACATCCAGTTAAGGACTATAATACAACAAGCTCATCCATATACTAAATTTATATTTACATCCCTAAACAAATAGAAACTGTACCACAGTTAAGAATAAAGTTTTTTCTTTTTTTTTATAAACTCTTTATCGTATTGCCTCTACTCTAATACTGTTCTAATGGATGACGAGGTATAAAGTTGTAGTACATAACAACATAAGTGTGTCAGCATATTTTGTTGTTTTTCCTTATATAGATAATATTTTTTGCAATAACTATGTATGGCTTATAAGGACATACCGCAAGGCATAATATACGTTCTTTAGTTGTTGGTATTTTTATATATGTTACATACATAGAAAAGTAAAGTGTACTGTATGTTTAAATATATAAACGCAATGTAACGTCATGCACGTTCTTGTCGTAAATACAATATATATTTTTTTTCTTCATTGTTTTTTTTTTTTTTTGTATATATATATTTTCGGCAAGTAGAGCAAATAAAAACGAAATGAAATTTTGCTGTTACAGCATAATTTTTTGTACGTTTTTGTTTTTTGCTTTTTTTTTCTTCATACAATTTTCGCCCTGTCTATTTAAGATGCTTGCTACAAAATTTTGTAGGCGTAAGGCATAAAACTCTTTTTATTAGCTTGATTTTTTTTTAAATTCTAAGACAGTGTTTCCTAAGTTCTGATTTAAACTAAATGGTATTTTTTATAGTTGTAGTGCTCAGAATTAGAAGAGAAATTAAAACTTTTGTACGCTTAAATGAAGTAAAAATTTCTTTAATCCCCTTATGCCCAAAGCTGACTTATTTATTTAAAAGTAAACATTTTTTATTAAAGAAGTTGAATTGGTTTATTTTACAAATTTTTTTATTGTTTTGACATTAATTTCGTATTTCTATGCATGTTTTTTTACAAGTGTTTTAGATAAGATTACATTTATCAAAAGGTTTCCGACTTTTTCCCTTATTATCTTGCAGCAAATGAACGCTTCTGTTCCATTTTCTATGAAGGTTTTGCAGTGTAAATATTTAATATTTAAGAAAGAAAAAAAATTAAGTGCATCTGTTTAGCTAAATCATGGGTTTAAGGAAAGATTAAGCTATATTAAGAATACATTTTTGTGAACAAAGCTTATATTGTATAAATATCAGGGTAAAAAATAACGCAAAATAAGGGACATTATCCCAATTTTTGATTTGGGGGTTATAACCGACAATTTTTATGAATGAACATTCTTCTTTCATAACATCCAATCCAAAAAAGGGACCAATATGATCAGTCAAAAATAGATAAAGTCGCCATTGGCTTTAAGACTGTTTTTTAAATGATATAATCCCCTTTGTGGGTAATCATAATTCCAGTAAAGTTTATCTGCGTAGACGGCTTATGGCCGGAGTTCAACGTGGTTCTGTTCATAATCCCCAGTTAAAAATTGATGAATTTCCCACGCGCATAAAGACCATTTTTTAAATAACATAATCCCCATTGTAGGCATAATTATAATACCAGTTAAGTAAAGCTTTTTAGGTTAGCCTGCCTAAGGCCGAGCTTAGGGGTTTTTCACTCTGTGGTATGTGCGAAGCTGGCTGGTCAAACGTTTTCTGTATAGTGGCCTTTGACCTGATTTAGGTTTCTCCTCTGTGAAATGTTCGATGCCGGCTTTGGATGTTTTTAAACCGATAATTATCACTAAGATCTAGATTAGCTCTATCCCTTTTCGTTCAATTCCACTCGTTCCCAATCCGTTCTCTATGTATAGTGTTTTAATTCCAATCGTTCCCCGTTAAACTTTATTGCGTTTATCTTCCCTGGTGTTTCAATTCCAGGCATTCTCCGTTGCATTCAATTTTGTTCCCCTTTTCTATTGTTTCAATTCCACTCGTTCCTGTTATGTTATTTTTCGTTCCCCAATTTACTTGTTTCAATTAAACTCATTTTTTAAATTTCTGCCTTCTACCCAAAGAAAAGGAACAGGGAACCCATATTTTAAATATCAGACTCCTAGTCGAACGGGTTTTGTGTAGGCTGTTATTGGGGAGTATTTTTCCCATTTTGATATTTTAAATTTCAGGTTTCTATCTAACGCAGTTCGGTTAGACTGTTAACGGTGTCACTTTTCGCATTTTAGTCCCAATTTTCACCCTGTTCCTGTCGGAAATTCTAAAACGTTGCTTGTGTAGTGAACATACATTTTGAATTTCAGGTTTCCAGCCTAAGTAGTTTGGTTAGTCCGTAAAGGGGGGAAATTACCCATATTTTAATCTGACTTTTACCGACAAAATACGACGCAAAGAGCATTAAAACTTTTCAGGATTACACGAAAACGTATTTGTTCTGAAAAAGTCTATGGTGGTTAAGAAACTAAATATAGAAGTTAATAAATAAATAATTTTTGTGCCAATTATTTATTTTTAAAGAAGCATGTATCATACAGATTTGATTGAAATTTTTGGACTTATGCCCTTTTTGAAATGACCTCTTAGAAATAATCGCAAATCAAAAGATTTTTGGAAGAAGTGACATTTAATCATCATTAATTTCTTCATATTATTTACTCTGTATAAAAATTTTGGTACTTTTCTGGAATGCATTTTTCTAGTTTTTTCAAATCAGGTATTTTTTTTTTATTGATTGACACTTTGGCAGGAGTATCATTTGATGGTAAAGGCGGGCTGGTGCCCATTCTCTGTAAGAGCTGGAATTCATAATTGATTAAACAATCTATAGATTCACGTTTTGTAACAAAACCTAGTTAAGATTTGGAAAATGTGAAATGTGACACTTGGAAAAGAGCAGAAGTTTTTTTTGGTTTGATCATTTGATTCGTTTTAAAAATTAGTAGAAACATACAGACTTTAGATTTCACTTGAAACATACAGACTTTTAATACAGACTTTAGATTTCGAGGGCCATATAACGTGGTTTATTGCACTTGAAGCTCTACCATTTTAACAAAGAATACGTGAACCGCTTAAATGAATTAAATGGCGTCAAAAAGTGATATTTCGAAATGACAGGTTCAATTGATTTAAACAAGAAGTCCTTCTGTGCATATTCAGTAGACTTTAAATTAAAACTAAATTAATTTAAAATCTGTTACTTCTAATGTATGATTTCTTGTTTACAATAAAATTCAAACCATAATAAACTTTACAAAAAGTCTATAAAAGCAATGCTCAACCATAATTGGATTTGTACAGAAATTATTTATTTTACCAAGATGAAATTAACTAATGATATTTAAAAAGTTTTAAAGGTTTTCACTTTGTAATTCACTTGTAATTTTCAAACATTTAATAATACATTTTACTTTTAATACAAAATGTATTAATTTTTACAAATTGCATTAAAATGTTTTTACAAGTTTTTGGGTAAGAAAATTTCTCCTGGCATCCTAAGATTCCTTGAACAATAATCATAATTAATTTTTAAAGAACAGATTTTGGTCAAATTTAGTCTTTATTTTAAAGGCATTCTTGTAATGTTTATTATATTTGTTTTAGTTTTTTAAGTAAAATGTTTTATATTTTCTTTCTCGTATTTTAACTGCACATTTTACGCGAAAAATTTGTGGACTGAAAATGTAGTAATTTACATTTTAATTCGAAAATATTATACTACATTAATTAAAAATAATAAATTTCAAATATATAATTGAAAAAGAGATTACTAGTGCCTTAAGGCAGGCTCATAAGATAATAAATATTCTTAGATATTATAATCTTAACAAGTACAAATATCTTAGGAATTTTTTAAATCTTTACCACCGTTTCGGAATTCCCTCCTTAAAGCCTTAAGCTAGAATAAAAAATAAAGTTGGTTGTATATAAATTTCCTAAGGTGCATGGTGTGACTTTCCAAATTTTGTTTTATAATAAAATATTTTGTCATATTTTATTAGTAAAACCTAATGTAATTGTATCCAGTTTTGTGATTATTATTTTTTTTTCTCTCAATATTATTTTCATATAATATTTTGTGTACAAAAAAAAATATAAGATAGAAAAAATTCACATTATAAAAATATCTGCCGGCTTTGTTGTAAACATAGAATATCTATACAAATGTATATAACTTGGAGGTCTGAAAAGTTTAATATGGCATTTATATGACACAAATACTACTGCATATTACATTATTACATGTCCTTGTCTTTTATTTTTTTATGCAAAAAAAAAAAGTCAGGCAACAGTCATATTACTTTTGAGGCTTTTTATGATATGCAGAGTTTCTATATTTTTTATTTTATTTTTGCAAATGTAATTGAAAAAGTTTTTCTATTAATTTTATTAAATTCAACTGTATATTGTCAAAGAGATATAAATTTTAAGTCACCGTATGTGTAATAGAAATGAGGAAGGGAATTGTAGTGATATATGGTTGTTGTTACATAAAATAAATTTAAAAAAATTTATTTGAATTATGAATGTTATTAAAGTAAGTTTTTTTCTTTGATAGGAAAAGGCTGTATTATAATTTAGATTTGTTTGTAACAAAAATTTATTTTAGGGTAGGGTAACTTTTTAGAAAAAAAAATATATCCGGAGATTCACAGTTACCATTGTTAACTCCATACAAATGGAGCATTCATAACAATTGTTAAGCACTAAGCCTTGTATTAAACAAACTAAAAGTTGTTAACAGCGTATGAGTTATAAATATTAATACAATTTAAATATCACTTATACGCTTTGGTGCTAAACTTCTTAAAACTCTGACTTACCGATAGACTCAACATCTGAAGTTACAAACTTGGAATTTGAAAAAGTTCACACGGAGTGGGACAAAAAAAGGAAAATTCTCCCCCTCACGACCTCTCCAAACCCCTTTTTGCCGGAAACATGAAATTTAAAATATGTGGGGATTATGGCTAACTGATGGATTTTTGAAAATTTCAACCTTCTCGACGACCTGCCTTTTTGGCTGGAAACCCGAAGTTTAAAAAATTTGTTTTTTTTTTTAGAATGGCTATCATTGATAATATGGGATTTTGAGCAATTCCTACGAGAAAGGACAACAAGATCAAAAGTCAACTTTAGCTAGAAAGGGAAAAAGTTGTCCCCATAATGGATTGTCCTAACCGATGTGGCCAGGAGCATGATAACCTAACCGGGAACAAGGCGAATTGAAACACTATACAGGGATAACAATATACAAAGGATCGGGGAACGAGTGGAAATGAAATACTACACAAGTACATCGGAATAGAATGTAACAGTAAACGAGTGGAATTGAAACCCTAGTCAAGGGGAACTAAATGGAATGAAACGGGGAATAAGTGGAATTGAAACAATAAACACTCTGAACAAAATGAATTGAAGCAGGGAACGAGTGGAATTGAAATAATAGACTAAAGGATCAACATAAAGGGGGACAAAATGGCATGAAACGGAAAACCAGTGG
Organism: Eustalomyia histrio; assembly: GCA_949748255.1. Lineage (NCBI taxonomy): Eukaryota > Metazoa > Arthropoda > Insecta > Diptera > Anthomyiidae > Eustalomyia > Eustalomyia histrio. Next base: position 95,127,669 of record OX456527.1, on the reverse strand, counting down.
AATCGAAACACAAGACAAGGGGAAAGAAATGAAACGAAACGGGTAACGAGTGGAATTAAAACAATGGCCTAGGGAAACAAAACGGCAAAAGAAGCTAAACCACTAATGAAATGGAATGTAGCCGGGGAATGAGTGGAATTTAAACACTAGAAAACGGAAACAAAATGGTATGAAACGGGAAATGAGGAAACCCGAGACCAGGGTAAGGAAATTCAAAATGTATGATTGAAAAAAAATTTAGCATGACGTATAAGTAATATTAATATAAGGTGAATTAAATATCACTCATACGCCTACATACTTACATATGTATGTATATTGTAAAAATTCGGCATGGAAAATAATTATGTGAAATTATTCACGATTCAGGTGAATAAAGAGCAACTGAAAAATAGGAATTGTCGGTGTATTTAAAGAAAAAAAAAAAACTGTAAAAAGCTACCATTTAATGATTTACATTCCACTCTATAAGGTATAATAAATTGTACTTTTATAAAAATCTATTTTTTATAGAAATTTCAATTATAGTAATGTTACTTATCCCAACAAATAAATTATATTGCCACAAACACACCAACAGTTTAATTACATTTATACAGCTATAGTTTCTTTTCTTTGTCGAAATAAATTCTTCAAAAATAACAAGAAAAGAAAACTAATACCAAAGATAGTTTTCCTTCCTTAATTTTTTTTCCTTAACCATTAACTTAAACATAACATCTTACTTCAAGTGTAACATATTTTTGTGGCTGTTATACATTTTATTTTTTTTTTTTTTTTTTCATGTTTTTGAACTATTTTTCCCACTGATCCTTCATGTTCCAGCGTAAGTTTTACTTTTTGGTTGAGAAACAGAAAACAAAGAAAAGAAAATGATTTAAAACAAAAAAAAAAAAATAAAATGAACAACTTTGTGTATTGTTAAGTGAGAAGGAGCTAAAGTTGTCGTTGTATAAAGTTGTTGTTATTTTTGCTGTTTCATTTTCATGCTGTTGTTGTACTTTTTGCCACTTAAGTATTTTAATGAAAATTCTAGTAAAGATTTATGTGACGTTTTAATTTAACCTGTCACTTGGGTTAAAATGCCGCGTCGTCTGTTATTTGTAAATTGTATGTATGTATATAGAAATATTTGTAAGTCTAAATGTGAGCATATAACTGTAAGTATGTATGTGTATTTACAACTGCAAATATGTTTGTTATATGTCATTTTATATTACGATATATATTGTTAAAAAAAAACAAATAAAAACTATAACAAAAAAAATATGAAGAAGAAGAAGTAAATGTGGATAATAAAACAAAATACAATATGATGTTGAACAGACATAAAATTTCACTGCAAATATTACTACTACCACTGATGTTGATGAGTAAAGACTTCCGTTTGTTTGTAAATAAGAACAAAAACACTCAAGTTAAAAATGTTTGTATGTAGTAGTAATGTTAGTGTGGTAGTCGTGCTGTTGATGTTAATATAGTATATGATTGCTGACATTTTTTTTTTTTTTTTTCTTTCTTGCTGTTGATGATGTTTTTATTATTATTTTATATATTTTGAAGACATTATGAAGATTAAAAAAAAAAAAAAGAATATATTTTTGGTTTTACAGAACAACTGTGACGGTTTTATTTTTAGATTGTTACATTGATGGTTATACCTTAAAAACCAAATTTATTTTTGTATTTTAGTGCAAGCAGCTTTCATTAGACAAATTTATTTCTTCTCAGATTATAAGGGGATCAATAACATTTTTTGAAAAATCTTGAAAATACTCCTTAAATCTAATTAATTTTGTCAATATAAACTCCTTCAGAATCCTTTTAAATTTGGTCATACAAAATTAATTAAAATTGTATAATTTACACTGCTGAAATGACAATGATTTATGTGTCATTTCACTATCGTATGTCCAACGATATCACATTTTCATATGGTCCCTTTAAAAACTAAAAATTCCCCTTTTGACAGAAAGTTATTAGGTAAAAGTCATCAGTTCCATCGTATATTTTTTCTATCACTTATTCCTCGGGAAACTTTTTTAGTTTTATATTAAATAAAGATAACTTAAATGTTTGTTCAAATTAGATTTTCAACGGAAATTTTATTTAAAATTACTCAAATCCATTTGACAGATTTTTTGACTTAATGTTGCTTCTCTTTATAAAAAGGTAGCTCTGCTCAACGTTTGAATTTGAGAGATAAAACCTCGTTAATTAATGTAACGAGAAAAATATTTCATCTACATAGTTAATTTTATTTTATTCTATAAATTTTTTTTAAATACATGCCTTTTGTTTAAACATGTGCAGAAAATTTTCCAACCTGAACAGTTATATGAGACATTAAAAATTTCAATAAAGATTATCTCTACGAGAAGCCATTATAATCCGCTTTGCTCTTTGAAATAATTGTATGTATAAATCAGACTGCAATAGGGACTTTTTAAATTCGACCCCTGCAATTATAATATGTACGTTAAATTGTTTACGAATGCATATATTTGTTACTGAATGCTCAGAATTTTTTACACAGAGGCGTGCAATGATAGTAGTAGAGTAACTTACATGCAATAAATTTAAAATTAATAAAGCATAAATCTTGGGGAAAAATTAACAATATTATTTTTAGATTATTGCACTACTACAATTTAAACTTTGTTGTTGTAATTAAAAAAATTTCAAAAAAAATTTATATATATAAATTCCCATATTCGAAGGTGCAAAAAAAATAAAAGACTCAGTATGAAAATTTTACGAAATATTAAAAAATATCACATTGAGTTTTGTTAAAAATATAGTTATGGTTATATGGGCCACAGGAAAATCGGTCCATGTTAAGATCTAGTGCCAATACATAAAGGTGCATCGTGGCTCTTTCGCAAACTAAATATACAGCTACTTTTATTAAATATGGTACACTAACTCACATGAGCCCAAGGGCAAAGCTAATTAATTTTAATTAGAATCAGTCTCTGTTTAGACCTGAGGGTCAATTCTCGTTCTGTGAAACGGTGAAATGAAAAGTTTTTTCACGTTTTCATAGTACTTTTGATTCGCGTTCTGTGAAAAAATGTAAAGAAATATCAAAACGTTTTCATATGAAAAAAAAAAGTGGAACGAAACAAGATTTTTTCACGATTGCACAGCACTGGCGATTCTTGTTTTGTGTAACAGTGTAAACAACTGTCAAAATATTTTCATATGAAAAAATTGTTTACACAGACTATATATAAGTGAAAAAACATGGAGAAGATTGTAAGAGGAAAGCGTGCCAGCAAAAGCCAAAAGGAGTATTTAATTAATTATTGAGAAAAGCATGTGGACATTGCAAACGATAAGTAAGTAGCTTAATAACCATAATCACAATTTTATTAATTCCATATTTACAGATTTGTAACCGCAGATGGTGCCAAATTTAGAGACGAAAAGTGTAACGAATTAGCGGTGAGCCTTAACAGTTTTAGTGGGACCCAAAAGGACAGTGAAAAATGGCAAAAGTATGGCATATTTATTTATAGTTTATTTATATTCTTTATGCAATTTTTTTTTTAAGTAGACTTCATACGCGCACCAAATATAGTTCACTTAAAGTAAGCCGATATAAATACATGAAGTGCTTGTCGGTTGTCATCTTGAATGGATTGTGGTCAGCACGAAGTATGCGTCTCAGCACTATCAAAAAATTCCTATAAATTATTAAATTATTTACTGCAATGAAATGCTTGTAACATCATTGTCTTACCTTTGTTCATCCGGATTTCTTTGAGTAATATTCAATAATACAATTAATCCAGATATTTTTATATAATTATTTAAAATAAATTTTACGAACTTAATTCACTTTTGTTTACGTTTTTCTCTGTTTTGACATTTGCTTTAAATTTTGGATAACACAGTTACAAAAGTTTCATGGGTACAGTGCGAATGAAACATTTTTTTCATAATACATACGAGAATCGCAATTTATGTATTTGTGAAATGTTCGAGTGAAAAGTGCTTATGAAAACGAAAATGAAAATTTTTTTTCACTTCACATTATCACAGAACGAGAATTGACCCTCTGGTGACCATATAGCAGTGTCCCACGCTCGCTACAAATATTCCCGATTTTCTCAACATCAAGAAATATAAAATCATGGACCCATTAAAGTCTAGCTAACTTTACAGCTAACATACCTGACTTTAAATTTATTACTTTAAATTTGTTGCAGGCAAGTGCCTATATTTCTTGTTACACTACTGTATGTATGGTACACGTGTGGGTTAAAATTCATGTGGTCATGTATAAAAACGTACTTTTTCCGGCTTATACATGTAGTTAAAAATTTGTATCGCTAGCTTAAATGAAAATTTGATAAAACAAAAGCTAAGAAAATATCTTCAAAATGGATTTAGAATTACAAGGCACAAAATTACGGATCAATTAAAATATTAAAAACATTCTACACAGAAAAAAATATCACAAAATTTTAAGTAATTAAAAAATATTTTTTAAAATTTAAATTCGATTTATTGTTTGTAAAATGTTTGTAAAAATTGTTATATTTCATAAAAAAATTCTTGGAAAATAAAAATTTAAGTTAAAAAAAAAAAAAATAACAAAAAGGTGCCTTTTTAAAAAATATATATATTTTGTTTTTGTATTTACAAAAATATTCTATGAAAGGTGTTCAATATTACAAACAAAATTTTGTAATTTGTTTGTGTGTATGAGAAATTGACGAATAAAAAGTTTAAGTAGAAATATTTCGGTATTAAAATTAAAAATTTTAGCTATTTTGAAATCAAAAGAAAAGAATTTGAAGAAGACCCTACTGTAGTCGGTCTGTCAACCCTTACTTATTACCTGATGGAACTACAGTACGTATGATTATTATAATATAAGCACTATAAAATTAAGTATACGTCTTCGTATAACATTTATAATACTTTTTTAATGAAAATCTAAAAAAAACAATTTCAAAGCCCCAAAAAATCATTAAATCTAAAGAAAGGGATATTTTCAAGCTTAGAAATGGAATATTAAAAATATGCAAAATAAAAAAAAATAAAACAAGCAAAAAATACATAAAAATAAAAAATGTACAGGTTGGTTGAAAAGTTCCTGCGCTCACCAAGAGATGGCACTGCTAGCTCCAAACTTTTTTTCTCATGTTGGTATACCTGTCCTTAGAACACATGCAAAGTTGCAAGTCATTCTGTCAATTCTTTCTTTGTTTACAAGCCATTTGAAGTTGACGTGTCATTGATTTTTTTTTAATATGGAAAAAATTGAATATCGTGCAGTCATTAGATTCTTTGTTTTGAAGGGTTTAAAAGCAAAGGAAATTTTATGAACAATTGTTAGAAGCGTATAAGGAGTCCTCACCTTCAAAACGCACCGTTGAATTTTGGGCTGGTGAATTTAAACGTGGTCGTACCAGCCTTAAAGACGATCCACGCGAAGGACGACTAAAAACTGCAACCACAGCAGAAATCATTGAGCAGGTACATATTATGGTTAGTGAAGATCCAAGTTTGACTAAGCGTTAAATTGCTAATGCCATAGGCATCTCAGACGAACGAGTACTCCATATTTTACATAAAGAATTACGTATGAAAAAACTGTTTGGAAAGTTAGTGCCGCACTCATTAACAATTCAACAAAAACTGGATCGAAAACAAATTTCTCAGCGTAATTTTGAGCGTTTTAAGCCGAATAAAACCGACTTCTTGCGTCGTTTTATAACAATGGATGAGACTTGGATCTACCACCATGTAAATCACTCAACTCTGAATATTATTGCAGCCTTTTGGATCAGCTGGATGAAAAAATTCGTGAGAAAAGACCTGGTTTAAAGAAGAAAAAAATCATTTTTCATCAAGACAATGCACCTGCTCACAAAAGTGTTTTAAGGATGGCTAAATTCAAAGAATTAAAGTACGAATTGCTTGAACATCCACCGTATTCACCAGATTTGGCTCCCAGTGACTACTATCTCTTTAGAAATCTCAAACAATTCCTTCGTGGAAAGCATTTTTCGTCGAATGAAGAGGCCATAGCAGCCGTAGACGGTTATTTTGCAGAGCTTCCGGAAAATCATTATAAAGATGGTATAAAATTATTGGAAGATCGTTGAAACAAGTGTATTGAGCTTCTAGGAGATTATATTGAATAAAAAAATATATTTCGTAACAAAAACAGTATTCATACATTTCGAGCGCAGGAACTTTTCAACCAAATTGTAAAAAGATACAAATTTGTCCACTCTGGTGTTAATAAACTAAGCTCGAAATATGTAAATGGGGATTATGAAATGTTTTAATTATTTAACGCTATTTTCAAAACTCATTTCAAGTATCAAAATTAAGTGGTATTTTAAAAGATTGTTTCATTTTCAAATCTGAAATAATGCAAATGAGAAATTTTTATACAAAATCCTCTTTGTGTATATCGCGGAAATTATAGTAGTGTTCGTTTAAAGTTATTGCAAGTTAAAATAACTTTCAGATACAATACGCCCGATAGCTGTTTTACTTTTATTATAATTCATTGCATTCTCAACAATACCTAAAGCTACATAGAAGGCACTAAGTTATAAAGAGAGAAAAATAGTGGCTTAAAAATTTTGAGTTTAAGAAAGTCTGATAGACTTAGAATTGAAATATTGAAAATTTTTGTTAAAAATTCGAATAAATTTTATATTAACTTGGTGTACGAAAATATTGTATTGGGAATTAAAATGAGGGAAAAGGAACTAAAAAATAATCTTACATATTATCCAATTAATAGTATTTCCAATAAACTTTAACAATAAAATTCGTTTAGTAATTTTGTACAGTAGAATCAATCCTTTATTTAGTGAATGCACTAGACAATTAATACAATCTATTAAATTTTTTAAAAAATTGTCGATATTCGAAACTGATTACCACAAATACGGTTATCATAATCAAATATATCATTAAAGATTGAACCAACCGAATTGTGGATTGTATTGATTATAGAAGCCACTAACGATTCGTATTTGTAAACGAATTTTCTGCGTTATTTGTTTTCCTAAAAAATTATTCATATTGAAAATTAGGCATTAAAATGTATAAATGTTTAAATAACAAATATATCAAATAAAATTAAATTAAATTATGGTGCAGTAAGTAAGGGTGTGAACTATGAATCTGAATGCCCAGGTTCGATACCAAAAAAATCTAAAAATATTTTTTTTTAAATAAAATATTAAATAAGACAACTGAATATTGGCTTTCACAAATAAAAATATAATTTAATATGAAAACAGTTGTCGTAGCAGCCCGAGTTCGATTGGCAACAAATTCGGTGGCCAAAACTGATACTGTTTTCTGGGTGTAGGCAACACCAATAATAATGTTCATAAAACTGTAACTATGAAAATATGATCTCCTCACCTATTAAATCTTATCTTTATTAATATATATACAAATTTAATAAATAGGATTTTTTTTGCGTTTTATAATCACCCTTATTGTAGTTGTCGTAATCGACACAAGACAATGTCGTCTTGGGTTTTTTTTTGAAATTGGTATTCCCGTTGTCGTTATCGAAAATAATTGATAACTGTCGACAAGTATTTGGTATTCTGTAAGAAAATGTGACGACGATATTGTCTTGAAACGACTCTGATTTTGTCGACACAACTTTTAGTAACCACTTGAGGAAAAGTAATGACTGAAAAAAAAAATAAAACGAAAAAAATGGGAAGAAATATCAAATTTATTAAATGCCTATGGCCCACCGAGAATAATGTGAGATGGATGGCAGAAGGTAAAGAAAGCATGATCATATAAAGTGCATTATAAAAATATAACAAAATTTATTTATAGGTTTGGCGAGACTAAAAATTTAAAGTTAAAAAGAAAATGGTAGCCAACAAAGCCAAGTGTAATGCTACAGGTGGCGGAAGATTCAAGCAATTTATATTGAGCCCGCTGGAGGAAGCTGTGGCAAATCTTCTACAGTTTCAGAAACAGCTGAACGCTAAGTTAAAGTCGTTTCCAACACTGAGCTGGTACGACCCCTGGGCTAAACATTTTAATGTAGCTGCCAACTTTATTGTTTTGGAAATAAATGTGGACTTGATTCCGGTTTTCAAATAAGTTGCTATTGTTTCCAGCACATCTTTGAAGGCTGTTTTATTCAGCCGAAAGTAACTTTCAAAAATTAGAAGATTAACATTCTTTAAAGTAACAGACTTTGATTTTGCTACTCACTTGTTATCCGGCAGATTCAAGATATTGGATTTCTGTATGAGAAGTCTTCTTTCCAATACTAGATTTTCTTTATTTTCTTCATCGCTGGTATCAGAATTTAAATTAAACAAAATAAATCTGCCGACTCAATTTTTAGAGATGTGTTTTTGTTTAAATCGATAAACTGTCAACGTCGTTACAACACTGTTTTAGAATACCAATTGGGTGTCGAAGTGATGTCGACGTCGAAGCAAAGTGATGTTGACTCAAAAACGACGACGACATTGATAACGACAACTAGAATAAGGGTGAATATGTTTCATAAATACTATAAAAAGTTTCATTTAAGATCAACGATAGCCCTTTAAGGTCAGGGATAGCCCTTTGAAAGAGTTCAAAATTTTTAGAGAAAAATCTTTATCATCGTTATGAAAAACTTTATAGATTTTCTTCATATTTATTATAAATATGATAGAGCTATTAGAGATATTACTACTGGCCTAATTTTATTATCAAAGTGTGATAACTAGATCAACAAATTTCTTTCATTTTGCCATTTTCCAAAAAAAAAAAAAAAAAATAGGAATGACTTTTTTCTGTGAAGAAAAGTTATGAAAAATATTTTATAAATTGTTTATGCAAAATTTATAACAAGCTATTTATGTAACAGTTTGATCAATATGCTGAATCTTTTTTCCATGATTGTATAAGGTTTACTAACAAAATTTTACAGAATAAGATTCATGAGAAAAAGAAGGAAGATTAAACTTAAGTTCTCTTAACATTGACAGATTTGTTTAGTTTTTTTATCTAAATTGTTTATAATTCTTTTCACAGCAAAAACTTTTATTTATATTAAGTCCAATGTAAAACAATTTAATGTCCTCTTAACATTTAATATAACTATATGTTGGTTTTCATTATTATTTCTGTGATTGTTTTAATTTTTCAACTTTATTTTTTAATGCTACGTTTTTTCTTATTCTCTTATAATGTCACAAAAAAAAGACATATATTTATGCGGGTGTTTATACAATGTGGGGCTGGTCATATGGTGGATGCAGTATGTACAAACCATAAATATGTATAGCATGTGGCTTTTTTTTTTTTGGTACATGTATGTGTTTCCATGTATGTTGGCATTTCAACTCTTAAATTCTTACGTACAAATTGTCTAGACACTGTCAACATTGTTACCGGCTAAAGTTTTTTGTACTCTGAACAAAATTTTTAGCAGAAACTTTTATAAATCTGTTATTGTTTTTATTTTTCTGATATTTACAACAATAAAAACATAGCTTTTGTATGTTCATAGTATATGTGTGTGTGTGTTTGATATTTTATTGTTAACTGTGATTTTTAATTTCAGACAAATACAGTTGTAGAACAATTGTGTTAAGCTTGGTATGTAGTAAAAACAAAGAAATTATTAAAAGAGGATTAAAAAATTTTTCATGTGAAGTATTTAACTAGAAAGAATTTTGTTGAAAATTTTTCAGAATTATTAAAGCAAATTTTCCATGAAAAAATGAAAATGAAAAATTAAAAAATTAAATGGTTTTAATGAATGTATATTTGGATGTTTCTTAATTTTTTAATTTGAGAATTTTGCGATAGAAGAGCACTCCAGTAACGCGTACTTACGAGCTGATTATGCCGAAATTAATGAAAAAAGTGCACCAGTGCTTGAAGTTGGCATAAAAGATAATTTGTTTTTTATTTCTTTGACAAAAACTATAAAACCCCGATTTTTATCCACAAGTGCAAAAATTAAGAAAATAGACAATATTCTTTATTTTTCCCATTATCAAGAATTTAATCACCAAAGTTAGCAAGTTGATAAGAGTTCTAAATGAAGTAAATATATTTAATTTACATTTAATTGCATTTTATTGAACAGAAAGTTCTCAAAATTTATGGGTAATAAATGGTTGAAACTATTTCAGGTATTACCTAGTAAAGGGTATCCTTTACTTTGAAACCTACACTCACCAAAAAAAGTCTGTAATGTCAACTGAAAATTTTGCTGTTATTACGGGAAATTCTGCTAATTTGAGTCCAGCAGTATTTTTTTGCTAATCTTAGCAACACATGTCTGCTGACGTGTAGTACAATGAAATTAGTAGAAAAATTAGTAGCCGCTACTAAATTTTAGTAGACTTTTTGTAAAGTGGAATTTAAAATCTGTTTGCTAAAATCAGCAAAAAAAAATTACTAAATATTATTAATATTAGTAAAAAGCTTTGAATTTATTTTTTTTATCGAGCATCAAAAATTTTAATTATATTTTTTAAATAACGAATTAATCATTTTGTTTTAATTTGGTAATTTCTGTTTTGAAAAATATTTTGGTCAGTTTTTTTTTTACTTTTAAGGTTTAATTTTAATTGTTTTTAGGGCTGATTTTTAGAATCAAAAAACGTTTTTTCTGCTATTTTAAGTGGATGTCCTCTTTTTAGACATGAGTCGGTATCTTCACTTCCGATACCTTTTTAAATATATGTAACATTTTAAGGAAATTTAAGTTTTTAGGTGTTAGTTTTAATTAGAAATAACATTTTCTTCAATATCCACGTTTTTAAAATTAGTAAAATTTTTTGCTAATTTTAGCAAATCGGTTTTCAAAAATTTGTAAAATGATTTCTGAAATTAGCAACAAAAATTTGTAAATATTCTGTAAAAATTCTGTAATTTGTAAAATGTAAATAGCAAAAAGATTTGCTAAATAATAATTTTTTACTAAAAATCAGTACAAAAATAGTAGAGTGGGATTGAAAACCATTTACAAATTTTTCTACTAACTTTTTTTTCTGAGTGTAAAGGACTAGGTTACAAATATTGTAATATATCACTACTTATTTGAAAGTTATAAAATAATAAATTAACGATATTGATATATATACTGATATATACTGTGGATTACTGTACATTAACAAAGAAAAAGGAATATACGATGGCGGGCCAATAAATCCGTGACATTTTGTATTTCCCACCTCTTAACTGAAAGAGTAATACTGATCCGTCAACAGAGATCTATCAATTGTCAAAATTTAAACAAGCTGCGTCATTAAATTTGTGTTTGAATGTCATTGATAGCAGACTATCGCGTGATTTGAGAAGAAAATTAAAAAAAGTGAATTTCGTGTGCTCATTAAGCAGAATTTTTTGCGGGAAAAAACTAGGTTACAATCACTCAAACAGGTTACCTTTGAATCTATTCCAGAACAGTTTCTTTTATCACCGGTTTTGTGGAACATGTTTAAGAACTGATTCCCGGGAGTAAAAATGTAAGGCTTCAATGTCCCAGAACCAGTTCTATAACTGGTTCTAAAACCGGTTCTAGAGCAATCTGTTCTAGTTTGGATGAAACCAACTTACTGCCCTATATAAAAACAACCGGTAGTAGAAAATAAATTGGAACCTATGCTTATGCCATATAAGTTGTTCTGCAACCGGTTTTTTGGATTCTTACTATTTAGTGGGTAGGCTAAGCTTGATAAAACCTATGGGAACTCTGCACCATCAATTATAATGGTTGACTGAGTTTCGTTGTGGCCGTAAAAGCACGCCCGAGGCAATTGAAAAATTCACGATATGGTGTTGGCCGATCGAAGATTGAAAGTACGAGAGATTGTAAAAGCCATAGGCATCTCACATGGCTCAGTGGTTTCTATTTTGTATGATCACTTGGGTATTAGAAAGCTTTTCGCAAGATGAGTGCCACGTTTGCTCACAATCAAAAACAAACGCATGTGCAGTTTCCATAGCAAAAATACACAGAGGGACTGTTTCTTGTTTCCAAACCTGAAGAAATGGCACAAACAGACGCCCATTTTGATAACCTCGACAAATATTTTGGAAGGGATACACAAATTTGAGAAACGTTGGACAAAGGGTATAGAGCTCAAAGGAGAGATAAATTAAATGATTTTTTATCCGAAAACCTGTATTTCATTCAAAAAGTCACCGACTTATTGACCCACCCTCTTATATATAATTTTTTTAAAAATTTACCCGATTTTTTATAACCCATGTAAAAATCTAAATATATATGAGCATACATGATTTTACATGGGCCTGTATATGATCATACATGGGCATACATGGTCATATACGTCCATACATTGTTCAATATATGACCATACATGATCTCATATATGATCATATATCTTCGGATCTGAAATTTGAGGGTATATGGACGATCATATGCGAGCATACATGAATAATATATGAGCATGTATGATGATAATATATGCACATATATCACCATATACCCTCAAATTTCAGATCCGAAGGTATATGGTCACATATAAGATTATGTATGGACGTATATGACCATGTATGCCCATGTATGATCATATACAAGCCCATGTATGATCATGTATGTTCATATATAATTCGATTTTTACATGGGAAATCATTAATTGAAGCGATTATTTGTCCATGCCCTTTTATTACTTTTATTTTACATGACTAATTTTACTCATTACAAGTATGCATTGATTTTAGCTTATATTGGTTATAATTAGCTACTTAATCCAGTACTTTCTTTGTAGGGTCTTTTTTGTGTCAATACTAGTCGGCTTTGGGTAACTATTTTCTTACAATGACACCCCTTTTTAAAATAATGTGTCATTTGAGCAAAGTGTAAGGGCCAATTTACACGGTGACTTTTTACATGCAATTATTGTGTGCAATTCTTGTTTGTTGGCGAACGGGGTAACGAAGAAGCACGCTTTTCGTTTTTCGTGCGTGTTTTTGTTATTTTTCTTTCGTAATCGTACTTATGCATTCTTCTTTTGTTGCTTTATTTACATTCGGTTTTAGAGCAAAAACGTCACCGTACAAATAGACATAACTTTGGAAGCAATTTTGGAAAGGGAATTAAGAAAAATGCATGCAATCGTATAAATTGGATCTATGTACTTATACTTTTATATTTTCTTATTCCATTTCTTATTCCAATTTCTTATTCCATTACCTGGTAATATCTAGTTTTGCTGGGATATTAAAGTAGTAACTCTAAAAATTCAACATTTGGAATGCAATTACATCTTGGTGAAATTAATAATTTTTGCACAAATCGGTCACTTCAATCACTATAGACATTTGAAAAATAATTTCATTAAGCAGTTGTCCCCCAAAGATTTTCCTTAATATCATTCAATTGCATTAATGTTTTGTATGTAGGAAAATTTAATTTAAAAATATAATTCAGCTACATGATTTAAAATTATTTTGTTTTTTAAGAACCCCATATATTTTCTCAAGATTTTCTCATTACACATATTTATATGTATTACTATTTGAAGCTTTTCTGAAACGTGTTTTTTTTTTTTAAAAAATATTTATATTTTCCTATATGACTATTTCAAATATAAGCATGTATGCATTTCATTAGCATAAATTTGTTTGTCCTATAAATTAATCAAAATATATATTAACTTCATTTACACAATTACCTTGGAAAATATAAACGCACAATTTCACCAGCTCTTCCTTTAATATGATAACTGCATGAGGTATTGGGTGGATACCAATGGGCTATACTCAAAAATATACCCTCACTAGCGCTGCTGTCCTTTAGTGAATCGGAACTAAGTAACCAATCACAAATGCCATGTTTAATACCAGCTGTTTCCACATGTCCTGGCCAGTTGCCAACATTAAAATGAAAACCGGTATTTAGTAAAGGTCCTGCAGGTGATGTAACAAATTCAACATACATATATTGTGATGTACCTGGAAATATTGAAACAAAAACAGAAATAAATATGCATACATTTACACAATGTAACTAAGTATGAATGTAAAATTGTATTTAGTACAAAGTTTATATTTCATTTCCTACGGGCAAAACGAGAATAAGGTGTTGGGCGTTTCAGCTTCACCTTATGTGTACCCTTTGCTATGGGTGGGTGGGTGAGTGTGTGTGTATGTTGTATTTGTTGTTGTGTAAGCTTATAAACATTTAATAAATATTAATTGCATTAGCATGCAATATCCCTCATATGACATATTTCGATTTTATAAACTCTATTTTATAAACTCTATTTCACTAGTGAAATGTGTACTTTTTTTCTGGACAAAATGTAATTTATTATGCAATTTTTTAGTAAAATTGTTAAAAAAAAAACTTAACAACTTTAGATGGGACGTTATTGTATACTACATAGTTTAAAAATCTGATACTTTATTACCGGTTGTTTTAAACGATTCCCGGCCAGTGGTGTCTAATGGCATCCCTCGTATTCTGTGAAATTTTTAGTTCGGCCGCGTGCTATGAACACACATGAGCATGTTCATATTGTGGATAAAGGGCTTAAAAATGTTTACCCAACGCTCCCATCTATTCAGGCGGGCACAATATACACTCCAAATAAAAAAAATCAAAAACTTTTATTTTTTTACCAGATTTTGATTCTGGACTTCCGGTATTAGGTTAAATATCGGATTATTCAAGTTGGTTGCGCTCGAAATGAAAGAATACTGTTTTTGTTACGAAATATATTTTTTTATTCAATATAATCTCCTAGAAGCTCAATACACTTGTTCCAATGATCTTCCAATAATTTTATTCCATTCTTATAATGGTTTTCCGGAAGCTCTGCAATATAACCGTCTACGGCTGCTATGGCCTCTTCATTCGACGAAAAATGCTTTCCACGAAGGAATTGTTTGAGATTTCTGAAGAGATAGTAGTCACTGGGAGCCAAATCTGGTGAATACGGTGGATGTTCAACCAATTCGTACTTTAATTCTTTGAATTTAGCCATCGTCAAAACACTTTTGTGAGCAGGTGAATTGTCTTGATGAAAAATGATTTTCTTCTTCTTTAAACCAGGTCTTTTCTCACGAATTTTTTCATCCAGCTGATCCAAAAGGCTGCAATAATATTCAGAGTTGATTTTTTTACCTTTCTGAAGATAATCCATTAACAAAATTCCTTTTGCATCCCAAAAAACTGGTGCCATAACCTTTTTTGCTGATCGTTGTGACTTCACCTGCTTTGGAGCTGAACAACCAGCATCAGTCCACAGTAAACGTTCTTGTTTCAATTTAGGATCATGGTGGTAGATCCAAGTCTCATCCATAGTTATAAAACGACGCAAGAAGTCGGTTTTATTCGGCTTAAAACGCTCAAAATTACGCTGAGAAATTTGTTTTCGATCCAGTTTTTGTTGAATTGTTAATGTGTGCGGTACTAACTTTCCAAACAGTTTTTTCATACGTAATTCTTCATGTAAAATATGGAGTACTCGTTCGTCTGAGATGCCTATGGCATTAGCAATTTCACGCTTAGTCAAACTTGGATCTCCACTTACCATATTATGTACCTGCTCAATGATTTCTGCTGTGGTTGCAGTTTTTGGTCGTCCTTCGCGTGGATCGTCTTTAAGGCTGGTACGACCACGTTTAAATTCACCAGCCCAAAATTCAACGGTGCGTTTTGAAGGTGAGGACTCCTTATATACTTCTAACAATTGTTCATAAATTTCCTTTGCTTTTAAACCCTTCAAAACAAAGAATCTAATGACTGCACGATATTCAATTTTTTCCATATTAAAAAAAATTAATGACACGTCAACTTCAAATGGCTTGTAAGCAAAGAAAGACTTGCAGCTTTGCATGTGTTCCAGAGAACTGCAAAATCAACTTTTTTCTTGATTTAATCATACACAAAAATTCTTGTTCACTTTTAATAATTCAACAAAATTCACTGTAGAATAAAATCAGCATCATGTTACTGAACACTGTTAAGTGCTTACATTTGCATAAAACATAAACGACAGATGATTCACACTGATTCCAATTACGCGTTCAGTAACATGATGCTGATTTTATTCTACAGTGAATTTTGTTGAATTATTAAAAGTGAACAAGAATTTTTGTGTATGATTAAATCAAGAAAAAAGTTGATTTTGCAGTTCTCTGATGTGTTCTCAGGACAGTTGTACCAACTTGAGAAAAAAAAGTTTGGAGCTAGCAGTGCCATCTCTTGGTGAGCGCAGGAACTTTTCAACGAACCTGTATTAGGAAGACTATCGAATTATATTCATTTTTTAAGATTTTTTGTTTAACTATTTTGTAGTGAATATATAACTTTAGGGTGTGCACATGACACTCAAAGGTACATTTTGCCCATTTTTTCCCCAATTTTAGCGCACGTTAATTAAACTCAGATTCACTATCTAATTTGATTTACCGATGTTTTAAAATTGTTGCTGTAGGTTAGATACTGCTCTGGGATAGTCAAACCGTACATTTTGTCTGCCAGCAGTCAGTTATAAATAGAACCTCTTCCATGGACACGTTGGTGAAATAAACTGTTCTAGAATAGATTCAGTAGTAACTGGTTCCAAAAAATTTTACAGGGATATTTTATAATGATTCTTGAAATATTTATTCTTCTTCTTTTTTTTCTATCACATATTTAAATTTAATAAAAATCAGAGAGCTTTGCAATTTTCTAAATTTTGGGTCATTTTCTGTACACATTTTTGCCCCCTAAATTCCCAAATGTTTCCTAAAGACTTAAAATTAAATGCGGAAAGTAACTAATTGGGTCTTCAAAGTTGTTTAAGTTAAATGAAATCTCTTAAGAGTTATTGTGACTACAGTGTGAAATGAAAGTATTCCAAAGTTTGTGAGCAAAAACTATTGCTGATGAAGTTTTCTATCGATAGCTTTTATATACGATAAAAGCTTTAATATGTTATTAAGCAAAAAAAGTACTTTAACTATTAAATTACAATTTATTACATTGAAGACCCCTTTTTGGTGGTCCTGTATATAATTTCTTAATTTAAATTTTCGGATATTTTGTATTAAAAAAAATTATATGTATAAGATATATTTTCGTCTAGTTCAAGATCATGAAAATTTTTCAAATGAACTACACTGAAAATTTGTTCTGTGGCACAATATGGAAGGGACGTAAGCTGTTTTTCACTTAAACGTAAAAGCCATACGTCAGTGTGGTAACATTTGCGAAAAAAGGGAATACGGAGGAGAATAGACGATAAAAAAAATCTAAAAGTAGAATGTTGTGTATGTGTTGGTCACTTCTGAGTAAAAGAACAAAACAATAACAGAAATCTGAATAGGAAAGGATGCTGCAAATTAATTGCATTGCCCTGCATATTTAAGATAGTTAAGCGGTCGTCGCACCTTGGTGTAGTTACGATTGTAATGTAGGATAAAATTTCATGTTCGATTCTTACGGACGACGGGTTGTTGAAAAAATGATTCTGTAGATACAATCTAGCAATAGTTGTGTGTGTTATACACAATTAATAAATTTTAATGAAAAATCACTGATGACTCCTGTCCATAGATAGGAAAAGGCAAAAACTAGTCTAATTATAATAATTTGGTTGCTGTACTAAACTATTCAGTTGTCGAGAAATTCGGTTTCTCTGTGTTGTTAAAAAAAAAAACGTTTTTTTCTTCTTCCTAACCTCAACCTAACTAAAATGACCTGAAAATCTTGGTAACCCAAAAGGATTAATGGGGATGCAGGTGCGGGCGTCTGTGGACCCAAATTATAATGTGCCCTTCCGATGGGCAAGTACCTGTCCATACTCCAAACGGAGATCTTCGCCATGTATGTATGTGCATTAGACCGTACCACCTTATAGGCAAAAAAAAAAAAAGTTCACCGTACACCCTCAAATATAAAGTATTTTAACAAGAAAATTTCGAAAATGTTTTTTTTTTTTTTGCCGAACGTAGGGGTCGCCATTTTATATTTTTCTTTATATCTTCAACATTTACCGTCGGATCTTAAAGTGTTGTATATCAATGTTTTTTGTCTCGCGGAGACCGATGTTTTCCTCGAAGGAGCCATTGACCTCAAGTAACCCGTTCTAGTATTAACCCACCAGATCTCAGTTGCTACCACCTTAATGTACTCCCCTAATATTTTAAAATGAAAGCTCGCAAAAAAGCAATAAACTTTTGCTAGGAAAGTATTCCAATAATTCCAGCGGAACTATTATTTTATTTTTTTTTTAATTTTTGTTGTTGCCGAATGTAGGCATTTTTAATTTTTTTGTCTTATCTTCTGTATTTACAGTCGGATCTTAAAGGGTTATATATCAATGTTTTTGTCGCAATGATACCAATTTGTTACATCAATAATCATTGACCTCAAGCACCCTTTTATACTACTTAAGGGGTAACACCTACGTAAAAAGCCTATATATAAAAACTTCTTTTTTTTATTTTCTTTATTTACGGAGATGTGTTAACAGAGATTGGTTTTCACAAGATTTATGAAGGAGTACAAAAAAATATGTCTTTTACACAAAGTTTTACAAAATGATAGTATATTTACAATAGAGGTCCACGGCACGCAGCATTACTAAATCAATTTTTGGTGGATTTCTCTGAAATTTATAATGCATATGGAAAACTAAATTTATGCTGAGTGCTCTGGATCACTTATAAAATAACACAAATTTTAATCGATCATATTTTGACGTGATTCAAGTTGGCAGTATTATTTGAGTCAAGAGAACTTCAATATGGACTTCTTAATAGCTATTAGTTGCGATGGAACTCCTACCAACACTGGATACAAAAATGGAGTCATTGTAAGAATGGAACGCCATTTACAGAAACCTTTGCAATGGTTCGTATGCCTATAATTTAACCAATTTAAGGTGGATTGCTCTGAAACATACTATAAAGTGTAGAAAACTAAATTATCTAAAGAAAAGCGTATGAGTTTTTGGGTATATTAATTTTTGACAAAACAGCGAAGTGTTAAAGTCAAAATATCAATTTTTTATACTCGTAAAGAAACAGCTCTAAGTCAAAAAGTATTTGACCTATCCAAAACTCCTACGCGCATCCATAGATAATTTAGTTTTCCATATGCATTATAAATTTCAGAGAAATCCACAAAAAATTGATTAAGTAATGCTGCGTGCCGTAGACCTCTATTGTAAATATACTATCATTTTGTAAAACTTTGTGTAAAAGAAATATTTGTTTGTACTCCTTCATAAATCTTTTGCAAACCAATCTTTGTTAACACATCTCCGTAAATAAAGAAAATAAAAAAAAGAAGTTTTTATATATAGGCTTTTTACGTAGGTGTTACCCCTTAAGTAGTATAAAAGGTTGCTTGAGGTCAATGATTTTTTATATAACAAATTGGTATTATTGCGACAAAAATATTGATATATAACCCTTTAAGATCCGACTGTAAATACAGAAGATAAGACAAAAAAATTAAAAATGCCCTACATTCGGCAACAACAAAAATTAAAAAAAAAATAAAATAATAGTTCCGCTGGAATTATTGGAATACTTTCCTAGCAAAAGTCTATTGCTTTTTTGCGAGCTTTCATTTTAAAATATTAAGGTAGTACATTAAGGTGGTAGCAACTGAGATCTGGTGGGTTAATACTGGAACGGGTTACTTGAGGTCAATGGCTCCTTCGAGGAAAACATCGGTCTGCGCGAGGCAAAAAACATTGATATACAACACTTTAAGATCCGACGGTAAATGGCGAAGATATAAAGAAAAATATAAAATGGCGACCCCTACGTTCGGCAAAAAAAAAAAAAACATTTTCGAAATTTTCCTGTTAAAACACTTTATATTTGAGGGTGTACGGTAAACTTTTTTTATGAGGTACGGTCTAATGTGCATGTGAGTGTCTTAAAAGGCACACACTTTCGGAGAAACAAGCGGCACTCAGGACTAACTGGGCACGAGGAGGCAGCTAATAAAAAGGCTGACAGGATGGACAACTGCGGAGCCCGTCAACACTTCTATTTCCCTGAATCTTGCTGTGGTGTACCTACGGGGTATATCAGATAAAACTGTTAAGAGCTGGAATGCTTTAATTAGCAAACGCCAGTGGAAAATCCGGGAGACTTCTTTTCCTGAATAGGAAGGATTTAAGGACATTAACGGTATTCTTCACTAGATAATGTAATCTTAGGCACTATTTAAACACCAGAAGGGTCTGCTAATACGGATACTTACAGGTTCTGCGGATCAGACATCGGAGAATATAAACTATCCCGCTTGGAAAATTTGGAAATCTGTGCCTAATAGGGTGATTGGCTTCATTGGAAGCCTCCATATTTAGGACAAAATAAGGCTGCACAAAATACCGATATCGCGGTTCTTATCTAATCTACTGAAATCATAAATTGGTATGAATATTAATTAAAAGGCCTTTTCGGAAATGCATCACTGTTTTGCATGTGATGCGCATTGCGCTCGTAATAGGCTTTTTACACTGAACAACATCTTTGTGAAATGGACGGAAGATGTTGAAAACGTGAAACATGTATTTACATTGGCAACATCTTTCATCTGTCTTTTATTCAGCTGTCAAAAAAATAAAAGAAAAAGACGCATATTTTCTGTTAAAAATAAAAAATGGATTTAGATAAAGCATTAATCATTGGAGTAGTTGTTGCTTTGCAAGAACAAACCCGTATTTAATTCAGTACATTGAAATATTAAAGACCATTCTGGAAAAAGATGATGATGAAGAAGAATTTTTGGTAGACATAAGAATAAAATTATTACATGTGCCGCTCATTTTCCTTTGTTGATTTTTTTTTTTTTTTTGTATATTTTCTGCAATGTCAATTTTCTAGTTATGGCCCAAAAATAACGAAAGATGTAAGATGGAACAAAATGAGACAGGATCATCTTTTGCAGATGAAGAATTTTTGGCCTGTATAATTCTTTTGGGAAATGTTAACATATTTGCAAATTGATGAAAGATGTAAGATGTAACTCACTGGAAAAAGGCTATAAGAGCAACAGATGTTCGAAAATGAATATGATGCTCAACAAGAGCGCAAACAAATATCAGACACGCATCACAAAAATGACTGATGCAATGCAAGACTAAGTATAAAATTTGTTATTTATTTTTTTTCTTTGATTTATATTTGTTAATATATTTTTTAGAGTCGAGAATGGTACAATCCAGAATACAACTGAAATTGTCTATTACGTTCGAAAATATAAACCAAACTGCGTAACAAACAAGCGTCGGCGTCAGCTGATTAACATGAGCATTGCAAACCAATCACAAATGTGCAACAAATGCAGGGCAGTGATGCATTTCTGGACACACACATTGTATTAATTGCAAAATTACGATATAATGTTAGATTTATAAAGCATTGGAGTTGTTTTTATAAAGTTTTTGGATTTAAGAGTTTTGTCTTATTGTTAACCGGATTTCACATTATGTCCTGTTTTTTTTATTTCATTTACTTACCTATTATACTAAATGGAAATTTTCCTAGGCCACAAAATTTACCAATTAAAGGCGAATGTTCATCTCGACCATCATACACAGCCAGCCAATCATAAGGACAATGTTCATTGCCAGAACCTATGGGACGGATAGGACAAGTCATGACATTTTCACATCTGTAAATATAGACAAAAAATATGAAATTAAAAATAGCCTTAAATTAGAAAATTTTGTATAAACTTAAAATATACATTTAAAACTATTTCGGTATATCAGTATGGTGATAAAAAAAATATATAAAGAAAAATTCCTAGAATTTGTATTTCCTTTTTTTCTGCAAATTTAACGTTAAATATTTGATTATAATATAAAAATACATTTCTGTTTTTAAAAATCATTTCTTTGTTTGCCGTAAATTTAACCAAATATGTTATGTACGGCTACTCTTTACTTATGAGCCATGATTTGTTCTCTTACTTTTTTAATACCATTTAGCTTTAGGGGGTATTATAAACTTTCTAATATCCTCATCATTGTTATCGTCATCAAATTTTGCAGAAATTTGTTACCATAGATTTATTTTTATTTTTTTTTTTTTTGCTATTTATTTTGAATATAGATCTATCTGTTTACATAGAAACTCATTATCGACCATGAGTTTTAACAAAAAAACATTCAAGTGATTATTTTCGATGTGCTGGCGATTTGGTTGATTATAATGTTCAACAAAAAAAAATCCAGGAGTAGCAGCAGCAATATTATCGACTACATACCAATAGCAACAACTTTTTGTCCATACAATTATATAGCAATGATGTTGATGATTATGATGATAAAAAAAAATTTGTTGGTAGTGGTCTATCTGTCTATTTTGTTATATCGTACTTATATCTATCTGTATGCCTGTTATTCTAATGATAACGTTAATGATAATGAGGGATGACTGCAGATGATGATTATGGCAATGATGTTGAAACATTTTAATGTATTATTCAGACTACAGTACTACGAGTACGCCATAATGATTATAAAGTTTTTGCCAAACAATTTTAATTTTACAAATCGTTTGTCATAAAGTGATAACTCATAACTGACAATTTTCTTTATAACTAAAATTAAATATGACAAAAGATTTTTATATGTAACAGATAGATGTAGTTGAAAAAAAATTGGCAGTTATGAGTTATCAACTTATTACCATCGCTATACTTTTTTTTTATAAATTTAATTTATTCACATTTAAATAATTGATGATGAGAGTAGATATACGAACTGTCAGACTGTTAAGCTGGTTTGGAAAGAATGCTTAAATGAATCAACGAAGGGATAGATGAATGGATGGATGGATGGATGAATCAATGGTTGGATGACGGTTAGCTAAAATTGTTACATAAAAATGTTGTTAGAACATTGTTACATAATTAAACATAAAAACAGTGTTAACAATTAAATGAATTGAATTATGATTTATGATCAAATAATGATGTGAAATATTTTATGAAATAAACTTAATAAAAAAAAACAAGTGAAATGTTTGCAATATGATGAATAACTTAGATGAACAAGTAAAGATAATAAATTATAAATTTTAATTGGAGTAAAACGACATTTTATTTAAAATTTTAATTGATGATGATGATAAACGTGCCACAGTGAAAAAAATATTCATTTTCTAATTCATTAATTTTGAATCTTTTAAACAACTGATCCTGAAGGAGGAGCTAAAATTTTAGATAACTATTTCTGTAATCACCTTTTTGTAGCACGTGCTGTATTTGCAAGGTGTTAAAGTTTAGCATTTCGGGAAAGTTTTATGGTGGTAGTAATATTATCTCTTATACAAGGGGCGGCAATAAGTATCACCCTATTGGAAAGTGCTGCCATTTTTGCAAATGGCATCGAATGTCAGTTTAATTTTGCCATTCGTGAATAGACACGTGCAAAAATTTATAGTCAATAACGATAAAAAACTATATACCTCAAGAACACGCGATTTTGGAACTCACCACCGAAGTGGATGATTTTCCATCAAAATTTATTTTATCATGAGCGACGAGATTATTTTATATCAGCGGCTGCGTTAATAAGTAAAATTTTCGGTTCAAGCATAATATATTAAGCACCATTACACCCTCCCAAAGTCTGCGTGTTGTGTGCAGTTACGTTGAAAAGGGTGATTGGATCTTATTTTTTCAAAGAAGACAACGGTAACGCTATTACCATGAACGGCGAACAATTACTGAATTTTTCATATCGAAATTTGACGATAAGGATGAGAAGTACATGTGGTTTCAAAAGAACGGGGCCACTTTGTTATGCTACAGGGTGGCGCAAAAATACCCTTCCGATGTTTTTTGGCTGTAATTTAAAAAAAATGAAAAACTTTGATTCTTCTTGTGGATTATTTTTATTTGGTCTTTTAATTTTTTTTACATCAAGTCGAGAATATGATGTCATGTAAATGGCCGCCGCCACAGTTGATTGTCATTTGAGCCCTTTTTATGGCATTTTCCATCACTTTGGCCAAAACTTCCGGCGTTAGGTCCTCACATTCTTGACGGATATTGTCTTTAAGAGCTGCAAGAGTCTGAGGCTTGTTGACATAAACCCGCGACTTCAAAAAGCCACACAAAAAGAAGTCTGGAGCGGTCAAATCAGGCGATCTTGCTGGCCAGACAAATCGCCAAAACGGGAGATTAGGCGCCCGGGAAATGCATCCTTCAGCATATCGGTTGTGGCACGTGCAGTGTGTGGCGGTGCACCGTCCTGTTGGAACCACATGTTTTCCAATCCCAATTCATCAAGTTGCGGCAAAAAGAACTCGTTGATCATTGCTCTGTAGCGCTCACCATTCACAGTAACCGGCTCGCGACGTCTTCGAAGAGAAAAGGTCCGATGACTCCTCCAGCGAAAACAGCACACCATACAGTGACTTTGAGCGGGTGTAATGGCTCTTCGTGGGTTACACGCGGATTTTCAGTGCCCCAGAAGCGTAAATTTTGCGTATTTACGTACCCGCTAAGATGGAAATGGGCCTCATCACTCATGATTATTTTTGATGAAAAATCATCTTCGTTATTGCTCAAATAAATAGTCACCAATATTCCGCGTTCTGGAGCAGTGTAGCGTAACATTGTTTATTAATGTGTATTTCGCATGTGTTTACTACACAAATGTCAAAACAGAACTGACATTAGGGGCCAATCGCAAAATTTATAGCATTTTCTGATAGGAGGATTACTTTTGCGCCACCTTGTACGTATTTTGAGGGAAACATTGCCAGCGCGTGTTATCTCGTATTTCTATGATTTGGCTAGACCAGCCAGATCACCCGATTTTACTGTCGTGGAATTTTTCCTATGGAAATATTTGTAGTGGTTGTTGCACGCGAAAACGATCCACACCTTGGAGAAGTCAAAGAACAAAATTCGAACCGGAATAAACGAAATGACACCACAAATACTGCGCACAGTTATGCAAATTGTATTCAAAAAAAAACCCAAATTTGCATAAGCGCCGACATCGGCTATTTGTCGGGTATTATTTTCCACAATAAATTGAAACAAAATTTATAAGTGAGAATGAACATAAACATCTAATAATTAAATGAGTTTTCACTTAAACAAATGTTTCAGCGAAAGAAAATCAGATGATGAATTTTGCCCCATCCTGTAGTATTTTACTTCAAATTTCAAAATCTTCACTTTTTCCTCGACTTTTTGTTTTTTCATTACCAAAAGAAAATGTTGACGTATATCAAACGTTAGGATAAAATTTGTTTAATTTTTTACCTAAAACTGTCAATATTTCAATTTGAAGTCTGCCTTTCCTAACTTTTAAAGTAAACAAATTATTAGTACCTACAGTGTAGTTTCTGGTATTGTTTAAATTGTAATAAAAATAAAACATCCAATGGGCTGACTAAGCATATATATTTGTAACTTATTTTAACTTACAATAAATTTTTTTTATACGACCACAAGTATAATTTCCGCGATGAACACAAAGAAGATTTTATATAAAAATTTTTGATTTCCATTATAAAAAGTTTCAAAGTAAAGCAGTCTTTTAAAATACCACTTAATTTTAATATTTCAAATGAGTTTTAAAAACAATGGTAATTTATAAAAACATTTCGTAACCCCCACACACATATTTCCAGCTTCTAATCTGGTTTATTATCCCCAGAGAAGACAAAATTTATCTTTTGGATTTTTTACTTACTTTTTAATTTTTAATTTTGGATATTTCTTAATACTCTATTTTAAAGCTTACGAATACCTTTTTCTTATAATTTTATGAATTTGTTTGGCTTTAAAATTGTTTTATTTTTTAGATTTTCATTCATAAAGTATAAATGTTATACGAAGGCGTATACTTAATTTTATAGTACTAATATCATAATAACCATACGTACTGTAGTTCCATCAGGGAAAATAATTAAAGTGTTAAAAGAAAAATGGATAACATGTAATTTGATGCAAATTGGATACCCAACGAAGTGAACAAATCTTGGTTTATATGTAACAGATTGAATATATTTTATTATTATATTTTAAAAGGACCTTTCAGATAAATTAAAAATTTGATAAGATTTAGTTCTATTTTTAATATGTTACATACATGAATTACCAAAATATACGGCAATTTTGATTCAATTTACTAATTTTAATTAAAATGTATTAAAACTTTAAGAACTACCTTAAATAGAATTAATGCCAAAAGTTCTTACAATTCGCAAAGTTTTATCATATTTTTTTAAAAATTTCTTATTGGAATTTTTCTATTTGATGTTAAAATGGTTCGTTTCTTAGTTTTATCCTTATAAATTCAGAAGTTGTTAATCTATTTTGACTCTTCATACATTTAATTCTTATGAGTAGATTCGAAAATATATGAAAAATGATTAAAACAATAAAGTCGGGCATGCAGATTATATGATACTACACCAAGAATAATTTGAGTTAAACTTGGGGAAGCTGATCATATTCCGGGAAGTACTGTTATCCTTTTTTTAACACGTCAGAAAATAAAGATCGAAAATTAACAAAAAGTTAATTTAAGCAAATATAAAAAAGGTGAGTTTATATGGGAACTAGGTTGAAATATGGTACGTTTTTCTTTAAATTTGGAGGAATAACCGTACAGTATCACAATTCACAATCCAAAGTTTAACTAGAACTTTTCCATGAGAGTTAGGTTTTAATTTGCTTACACTCTAACCGAATTCATCAGGTTTCATCCTCGGCCAAATGGAAAATTATCTAACAAATATCATCTAAATATATTCATAGTTGCCACTTGTAGTTTGATTACAAGTTCATTTAAGCAAATACCAGCAAAGTGGGTTCATATGACAACTAAGTCCAAATATGGTCTGTGATTTGCGGTTATATATAACATTCATAGCCCAATCTTCAGCCAGATATGTACGGGTTTGTGTGTCTAAATGGCAAGTAAACCCAATTCAGAAAATACCTTTCTATGAGAGGTTGGTCTGAATATGGAATGATTTTCACTATATTCAATAGTGCTCGCCTATGTACCAAATTTCATACAATTATCTTTATATTTGCAAGGCCTTCATGGAACGGACATTCGGAAGGAAATCGATAAATTGAATCAGGAAGTAATCCTCTCGAATTCAATGCACTCACCACCAATTGGATACCTCATACATCTGTTTTGGGATTAATAACTGCATTGAAATACCAGATGATATGACGGAGGGTTGATGCTTCAGCTCACATTTATGGCCTCTTTCAAAGCAGTAGATTGGGACGGCGACCATTAGCAGGTTTCAAAGCAGCCCTTCATCAAGGAATGTACCCAAATATTTGTCATTTTATGAAAGTGCAAACCTCGTTTAGCCTCGGCAGTTTCAACTCTCTGATACTCTTCCAAGTAATGATGAATTTACCCAGCGCACTAATCTTACTCCAGTTACGAAAAATTTTCAATGAGAACTCCACAAGCTCCGACAGAATATCGGGATATTTTGACATTATTGCAATATTTACGTCGTCTGCAATAGCAACGTCAAATGGTCAAATTCAGAGTCGTTGCGACAGTACACCCTGCCTCTCACAGTAAATTTGGATTCCGTTGAGGCGCCAAGTGTAGTTTTAATTATTCTACATCTTAGCAAGTTCGTGTTAAACTCCTGTATAGCATCCCTAACCGTTTGTCGTTGTTAAAAGCATCTCCTACAAAAGTAGCCAATGTGTATTCCTTATATTTGAGCGATCTCTTAATATATCCCACAATAGCAGTGCCGTATCCATTTACTTGCCGTTATTGTAGGCATGGGAGGGGGATAAGATATCCTAAGCTGTAAATCGATAATCCTCTCCAAGGTATTCAATAGTGAGGAAGATAAAATTATTAGTCTATATCCATTTGGTATATCTATATTCATTTTGGTATTGCAATGTTAAACCAGCATTCCTCTGTAGGTCAGCTTATATAATATCATCAGAACCCGCTGATTTATATGGGTCAAAAATGTCAAACGCACAGTGCAGACTCCTCTCTTTTTTAGGGAGGGTAACTGCCCACCCTACAAAGCATTTTGTGTCAGTCACAGGAATACAGCCCGGAAAATGTACATCCATGAGAACAACCTATGTCTTTTGGCTGCACGTGGTCTAACTGCTGCATTGTCCCTAAATATATCTCTGGGCATTGGGAGTTTTAGGCAGTATTTTCCGACGACGACTAGTTACAGTTTCTCCCGCTTATTTGTTTACAGTGTTTTGAAGGCAGCAGAGTTCGAAAAACTACGAAAACTGTATTGCTATTTCGTAGTATTTTCATTCTTTCGCATAAAATTGCTAAATAAAACGCATAAATTCGGAAAGTAAAACTCAACACCAAGCTGATAGGCCTATATTTGGGCACCAGCAATGGTCAGAAAGCTAAAATTGTGACGTATAAATTTCAAAACCAAACAAAAAAACTCGAAAAATACGCCACCGCCATTTTAGATTTATCTCATAAACTGAAGCAGAGCCGCGAATAACGTTGTAAGCGACAAAATTGAAATTGTTGAGAAATCGAAAAAACGTTTTAGAACTTGTAGGTGTATCCCCCACTGACTGACTTCTTTAGATTGCATTTTGATAACGAAATCCTGCCTAATTTTATTTGAAAGTCATAAAAGAGAGTTATTCTAACGGTAATCTGGAAAAAACAGGTTTTGTAACAATTGTCACTTAAAACGTTATTCGCGGCTCCGCTTCAACTATTGAGCCAATATTTACGTGACGTATAAATTCGGAAACTAAAATATCTGACCTACCAGACAGCATATAAGTAGCTCAAAATGTTATAATATTAGAGAAATCATGATTTGAATTTTTTTTTAGAGAATTAAAAACCACTTTATGTGGTGTGGGGTATAATAACATTGTGCTTATATTTGTTACTACCAAAAATATGTGACTCAAACCCACATTTTATTTACACCTGTTATTATACACTTTACTATATTTACTGCCCCGTTAATTGAAATTCTTGCCCGAAATTTGATCTGCCTTCCGGAGTATGTCACAAATCATACTGTTTTGTAGGCTATCATTTAGTCAGCATGCCCGAGTTTAATTTTTTTAATATTTTTTTTTTCTTTTTGTTAAATTAATTTCCAATTTCACTGGCCCTTTTTTTGTGTATTTGAACATCCGTTATGCCTTTATTAGTTTTTGAGTATAATTTACACTTCA
The DNA here is from genome assembly GCA_949748255.1 of Eustalomyia histrio. Classification (NCBI taxonomy): domain Eukaryota; kingdom Metazoa; phylum Arthropoda; class Insecta; order Diptera; family Anthomyiidae; genus Eustalomyia; species Eustalomyia histrio. Next base: position 95,098,496 of record OX456527.1, on the reverse strand, counting down.
GTGACCATAGTAAAACATCAAAAAGAAATTTTTAGTTAACACGTTCATTCACAAAAGCCCCCAAAAGAAAGTGCGTATATAGAAAAAAAAAATTAACTCAAAAACAAAAAAACCAAAGAAAAGAAAATTTCCATATCATTTTTATTAAAGCCTTTGAAAAGGGTACCTTTTTTAATTGATGTTTTTTGGCTTAAAATTTGGGTGTACACATAAAAAAATTAATCAAAAACAGGAAAGAAAGTATAAATTTGGAAGTTTCTAAAATTAATTTTTATTGTTATTTTTTTATGGTTTAAACAAGATGGTTTTTTGTTAAGAAAATTATTGTGTTGTTGACCTATCTTAATGTTTTTATAGACATTTTTATAAAGATAAAGGTTGAGTTTGTTGTATTTATGATACTTTTGTAACTTTTACATTTTGTTTAACATTTACGGCCTGTTTATGTTTTTTGCCTTAACATTTTGACCTTTGTCTGTTTCTTTTTTTTTTTTTTTTGCTTTGCTTTTTTCTTTTCGTTTTTTGATTGCAAGCCATTATTACGCTTATTTTGTAGTCTTTGTCTTCCGTTGCCTAAAATTTGTTTTTTTTTATTATTTTTTTTAACTTCCGATTTTTATTACATTTGCTACGCATTTAGTTTGATTTCTTCTTTTTGTAATACGCTTGAAAGCATTTTATATATTTTTTTTTTCAAAAAGTTATCAGAACTGATGTTAAAACACAGGTGTTTGTTTTTGTTACCCTATAATGGGTATAGAAATCGTATAAACGAAGTTGAACTATTTATGGAAAACATATTTCAAGACCTTTTTACACAAAAAGTGTCTTTTGGTTTCAAACAAAACCAATAGAAATTATATAAAATTGCAAAAGTTTTAAATGAACAGGTAATTTTCCGAAAAGCAGTAAAAAACAATCTCAATTTGTAAATTTATCCTAACGAAAATCCTTTCACCCGGAATAGCTTAAATTAATCTGTCCTAGTGAAACAAATGTCATAAAATTTTTTTTCGATTTATTGTATATAAGGTATATCCAAATGACAGAAGTATTATTTTAAGTGTAGGTCGACCTTAAGATTTTATAACTGACTTTTTTTTCTCCCCTAGTTTTTCTATATTCTATGTAATGGAAATTGTTTAAATTTTCTCATTTTTTCTGTTCTCGAGTCATGACCATATTTTTTACATTTTATTTATTTAATATCATTGCCAACTTTAGATAAACGTAGGTATTTAAGTATATATTCTTAGGTTTTTTTTTATAAAGCATTTAATTTGAATTTGTTTTTCAATTCATTTTCCTTTTTTCCCCTATTTCCTTGACTTTAATGTTCAATGAACACGTAATAGTGAACAAAAAAAAAATTGTTCAAGGGAAAACGCAGATCAAGGAAAACAAAAAAAAAAAGGAAACTAAATTCTTGCTCATTTTTAACAAATGAATACATGGACATCATCAAATGTACAAGAGATAACAGTGGTAGAACGAATACAAATGACGACTTATGCAGGGCATTTGTTAGATGTTAAACATAATGATACACACATACTCACACCTTTAAATATACATCTACAATCAATAACACTCTTTAGTTTACTCATACACAAACACACACTGCCACAGTCCCCTTCATACACTGAACCAAAAGTTGTAAGTAAAATTAATATAAAAATTTTTTAATTTTGGACGAAATTATATTTTTATTGAAATTTTATTTTTATTAAAATGAATATATTTTTTACGAAGAAATTGTCGTTTTGACAAATTTATGTTTGTTAAAATGACAAAATTCAATTCATTAATTCTACAAAAGTTTATAAAAAAGGAAAATTAAAAAGGTTTAGAGCCCCATCTAAGAAAGATTATATGTGTTCATATCTGTTTAGATTTTGGATGTATAATTTCAAAATACGCGATTTATTTTATAAATTTTGTGGGTATTGGCCATCGTTAGCCACCTTTTCCCTTCTTACTGGCAACATATGGATTCCACACCAAAATAACTGCTCATTTTTTAAAGCCAAGAACGAATCAAGCCAATTTCAGAAACCCTGTTCTGAAGTGAAGCGAATTCAAGTGCGATGGTCATTTATCAATTAAAAAAATGGTAGACGGACAGGGCAAGGTCTGGAACATAAGATGGGTGAGGCACAACTTCCCAACTTTTTTTAATCGGTCTTGCAAGATGTGGCCGAGCGTTGTTGTGATGGAACAATAAGGCTTAGTGAGATCAGCCAATGATCTCTTCAAACGAGTCAATTGTGTTCGGAACAGGTGATCACATCTGGCCCGATTTCATAATATGCCAAATATAGATAATTACCTTGGCGTCATGGCATGGATTCACATTCATTTTTTTTCGCTTCGGGTTGTCGTAATAGATCCATTTTTCATCGCTAATAATGATTCAATACAAAAATTTCTTCTTTTTATGGCGTTCAAGCAGCATTTCGGACCCGCAAAATCGTATTTCAAAGTCTTTCGGCTTCAACTCGTGTGGTACCGAATTTCCTTGATTTTGGATGAATACTGTTGTTTGCAAACATTTTTAAATTGCTAAGTGACTCCTAATGTTTTTGTAAGTTCTTCTTGTGTTTAACAAAAATCTTTATAGAGTAATGCCTCCAATTCATCATCTTTCAACTTTTTGGCTGGCTTGAGCGGTCTTTGTCTTCCGTATCAAAATCATCACTTCTGTACAACACAAATCATCTCTCGCACGCTGAAAACAACGAAATATATTTAGGACAAGCTTCGGTGAGCAATCGATGTGCTTCAGCAGTACCTTTTCAAATTGAAAGAGTCAAGCAAAACTTACCGCGAATGATGCTTTGTTGACACAAAACTCGACATTTTGCGAAGCGAAAAAAATTAGTTGTTTATTTCATTTCGTTCAATAATAAAATGAGATTAAATGATATTGACCCTCCAAAATGTCAAAGAAAATAGTAAAGACATAAACCATGCATAAAAGATGCGCCATCTGTTGTGAATTCCGCTTTTTTTTTCAACTATACACCCAATATAATTAGATATGATTGAATCTAATTAGATGTGACGCCAGATAAGATCATATATAATAAGATGTGGTATATTTGATACACTTTATGATCAAATTTGATCAGATATAGAAGTAGTTCTGGGATAAGAAAAACTTTGTGATTTTTGTTACCATATATAAGCATATCTGGTCATATAAGATGGAATCTGATGCAGAATGTGTTCATATCTGATCAAAATAAAAATGTAAAAAAATTAAATTGTTTTTTAATTTTTTATTTTTTTTTATTGAATCTGATTTCATATTATATTGCCAGATCAAAATGGATCTTATTATACATGGTGTAACAGATCTGCTAGATTCGATGAGATCTAATTATATCTTAAATTTGTCCACAAGATCTGGTACAATTAGATCTTATGCCATCTAGTTAGATCTGATCTTATTTTACAAGGGTCTAATAATTACAGACCCTTGTAAAAAGATCAAACAATTTAAAACTATAATCACTAGTGATTTATATCAAAATAATTAGTGACTCTTTTATTTTTTTAATTCTAATAAATTTATGCAATTATGTACATTCTATTTTATATTAATGTGAATTGTATTTTATCTTCAAATAAATGGTTTACATAATAATTGGAATTGAAAAATTAAATTCAATATTTAAATAAATTCAAACAGCCTTGCATGTCTCATTATTTTTTGAAATTTTATCAAATCCAATAATTTTCATAAAAAATGTAAACTTACGCAAGGCGTTTATTATTTTAAGAAAATTTATAAAATATATAAAATGTAAAAAATTATGAAATATAAAATTAAAAATTTATAATGAGTCGATAAAAAAGGGTTGATTGAAGAAAATGCATTATTAAATAAAATGCATTAGTCAAACATACAAAATAATAATTCAAATTGATCAAATATAATTGATTACATAACAAACATTTTTATTAAAACAACACCACATTAAATAATTAAACGTCAAAAATAAATGCTTAGTAAACAAGGTGTTTAATAAATGGAGAGGTTTAGTTAGCTGTATAGTGATCACTCCATTCATCAATTTAAGGTAGGTGCGAACTGGCTAAATACAATATAAACTTAATTCATATTTTCAAATTTTAAGAAATTTTAAATTGTATTTTCAAATCTTTTTCAAAGAAATGTTAAACCCTTTTGTCAATTTGTATTTAGTTTTGAGCGCCCCGGTAGGCTAGTTGGTAGCGTGCTAGCTTATCAGTACGGGGGTCGTGGGTTCAATTCCCACAAGAGGCTCTGGTCTGTTTTCGCTACAACGAGCCGAATGAATGCCTTTGTTGCTAGTGCTCGGTTAGGGTATTAACATATAATTTGTAATTATATGATTAATAAATAAATAAAATAAATAAATAATAAAATAAATAAAAAATTTATTTATTTAGACATCTCGCACAGGACCTTAATATATGAATTTAAGTTAATTTCACTGCTGTTTTTGGTTCAGTGTAGTTTGTATGCATATCATAGTAAGTATATGCTTATTTAAGTAGTAGGGTCGTTTTTTTAACTTTTCCTTATGTTTTTTTTTCAACTAAATGGAAAACGGAAATTAATGTTCATTTCTTTAAATGTATTTTTTCTGTAATTTTTTTTTCTTTATTGGAACAAATGTTGAAACACGGTTGAATGAGTGTGCCAAAGTGTGGCTGCAGATAAAAATAAGTGAACATAGAAAAAATATGGACAGATACTTAGGAATCTATATAAAGTAGATTGAAACAACAATTGTAACAATTTATATTGATTTGCTACAATTCATCGTACAAATATTTTTTGCAATGAAACGTAAAAAAAATTAATCAATTTTTTTCTTAATAATTAATTGGTAAAAAAATAATTGCTGAAAAAAATTACAAAAATCTTTAAAATTGCTATTGATGTTTTTAATGTTTAACACAAAAAAAAATGACAACGAATAATATTTTTTATTTTAAATGAAATATATAAAATGATTTATTTTATAAGCTCCGATTTCTGGTTAAAATAAATATTTCGCCAAGATAAAATTACGTTAGAAGTCTGAAAATCAAAAAAATTTAAAAATTTGTAGAAAACATGTCTTAACTTGATTATTTGCAGATCAATTGTTGAAATTTATTAATTTTTCTACCTATATAAAGTACTAGCTATGGTGTCTTGGTAATGAAAAAATTTCCATATCCATTTTTTAAAAATTAATGATTATTAAGAGTCTAACTTCATTAGTCAAAGTTAATAGTTTAAGCAAGGACGGTAGAAAACTCAGGATGTACAACATTTTTAGCTAAAAATTTGGCATTTTGCACATCCTGAGTTTTATACCGTCCTTGGTTTAAGGTTCATTTCAAAAAAAAAAAAAGTAGCTAACAAAAAAAATTTATGTAATTTCTAGGGCAGCGATTTTTATGCAATAAAAATCGAAAATATGCACTTAAAATATGCAGTTAATATGCAGTAAATATACACTAAAAATCGAAAAAAATGTATTTAAAATTTGCTGATTTTTATTGCACTTTTCACTCTTTGGGATGGATATATCTCGCAACTTATAAAAATCATTGGTGGCTGCTTTTGCTGAGCTAGAATACAGCGTTAACCAACTTACCCCCACTCTCCCCTACATATAATAGGCCCATGTTAAAGTAATGTGGTATTTGATCAAAATGTAAGTTCTTACAATTTTTGTCGTCTGCTTTCATAGCAACACAGAGAAAATAGATTCATTGTGATAACCGAATTTCTTGCCAACTGAATAGTTTGGTTGCAGCAACAGAATTTTTCTGTTGTTGCAATAAAATATATTCCTGATTCGATTGAAATATATGGTTCGAACCAAAATTCTGTTGTATTGACTGAATTTCCGTCGCCATAAACAAATATGTCGGTGCCTCCAACCAAACCCTTCGGTTGACAAGAAATTCGATTGTCACAATTAATATGTTTCTTTCTGGGTTTGGAAATAGAAAATAAAATAAATAAAATATGACACCAAAAGCACCTTGTCCCGTTCATGGCAAATCTTCCATGTGGTAAACACACCTATCAGGTATCTGATGGCCGCTTGGCTATCAATGAAAACAACCTCCGCTGAAGATATCCCTGACACCTTATCCGAGATAAAGACCTTTGTATGAGAGAAGTAAGAGTCGATAATCATAACGATCTCTATGTATACGCATCCTTTACCCTTCATTCCCTTTTGGAGCCATCCGTGAAAACCTGGAGTGTCTCCGCAGATAGGTCAGGCCCTTCCGATCTGTCCGGTATCCAAGTTTTAAACTCAAAATTTTACGAGAGTGGCAGGATGCGATAATCAATATGCACCGAAGTCCCACTGAAGCCTCACTATCATGACTAGTCCAAATAATCTCAAAGTCCATGCCCCGATAACCGTTAGGCCTATAGCCTTGTTCGCGGTAATTTGGCTCGCGAGGTCTGTTAGCAACCAATGCAGAATGGTCAATAAAGCCTTAGTTGGGGTGGTATGAAGAGCGCCTGCAATCTGTAACTTCATTGTCCGAAAGATGCTTTCGAAAATCATGCAATTAGTCCCCTTAGCCAGCGCACACCACTAAATGGATACCACAAACATCAGTTGACGGGGCTTAATACCCATTTAAACTTAATGGCCCTTTTGCAGCAGTTGACAGCGACACGACTCTGGCCTGAGTGGCATTTTATCAAGGACAATACCTAGATGGTTGGCTTTCTCGGGTATTGCAAGCTCAATTCCGTTCAAACTCACCAGTTCGAAGTTTCTCATCCTAACTCCTAACTCACCGCCAGTTCACTACTCTAGCTTCAGCCAGAGAAAATTTTCAGTGAGGACTTCATGAGCTCCGACAGAATTACCGGTTATTTCCTGATATCAGAATTGCCATGTTGTCCGCATAGGCAACCGCCTTTCAGCCAATTTGTTTATTCGAACGAGTAGTCCAATTAAATTCCAGAGATTATCTCACTGCAACTTTGGATACCATGAACGCGCCAAGTGTAGATCTAAAAATTCTACACCTTAGTAAGTTCGTGACGAACTGACCGCATCAGGTTTTAAGTTGTTTAAGGCTCCTTCTATATCCAAAAAAGCGACATCGCACTTGTGCGTGCAATGCTGTATCCCCTGACTGGCCCTTATTATAGCATGTTAGGGGCCGGAAAATAACCAGGTCCTAAGATTTATATCGATAATATTCTCCAGGGTCTTGAATAAAAAGGAAGATAGAAGTTTACAGTCCATCTAGCGGAGAAAATAATGTTTTTTGATAAAAAAAAAATTATTCCCTTTTCAAAACTGGCTCAAGCATTCAAATCGGTTCACCCATTCTGTTTTTATAGAACTTTTTATAATAGTATTACATTACAAGTGAACCTCCACGGTCCTTCGAAGCTTAAAAATCGATTTTCTCAAAATTCTGACGTGCTACAGCAAAACGCCGAAACACGTATTTCTTAATTTAAAGCCTACTATTTTCATATTCTGTTAACATTTCTCATGTGTACCAACCACTGTCGTACTGTGTTATATAAGCCACTAACGATTGGTATTTGTAAACGAATTTCCTGCAAAAATTTATTCTCTTAAAAAATTAGTCATCAAAATATATGTGTTTGTGGTGAAGTGGGTAGAGAGCTAGCCTCGTACTGCTAATTTCCGTGTTCAAATCCCGGTGAAGACAAACATTTAAACAAATATTTTTTTAATTAAAATAAAATATTCACTTATAAAATCATAACTTAATTAATATGATAAAAAAAATTGCATGAATATTATGAACTATTTTTTGCATTTTTTAAAATGCCTCATAAATAAAGGTTGGTTGAAAAGTTCCTGCGCTCACCAAGAGATGGCACTGCTAGCTCCAAACTTTTTTTCTCTCAAGTTGGTATAACTGTCCTGAGAACACATGCAAAGTTGCAAGTCATTCTGTCAATTCTTTCTTTGTTTACAAGCCATTTGAAGTTGACGTGTCATTGATTTTTTTTAATATGGAACAAATTGAATATCGTGCAGTCATTAGATTCTTTGTTTTGAAGGGTTTAAAGCAAAAGATATTTATGAACAATTGTTAGAAGTGTATAAGGAGTCCTCACCTTCAAAACGCACCGTTGAATTTTGGGCTGGTGAATTTAAACGTGGTCGTACCAGCCTTAAAGACGATCCACGCGAAGGACGACCAAAAACTACAACCACAGCATAAATCATTGAGCAGGTACATAATATGGTTAGTGAAGATCCAAGTTTGACTAAGCGTGAAATTGCTAATACCATAGGCATCTCAGAGGAACGAGTACTCCATATTTTTTATGAAAAATTACGTATGAAAAAACTGTTTGAAAAGTTAGTGCCGCACACATTAACAATTCAACAAAAACTGGACCGAAAACAAATTTCTCAGTGTAATTTGGGGCGTTTTAAGCCGAATAAAACCGACTTCTTGCGTCGTTTTATAACTATAGATGAGACTTGGATCTACCACCATGATCCTAAATTGAAACAAGAACGTTTACAGTGGACTGAAGCTGGTTGTTCAGCTCCAAAGCAGGTGAAGTCACAACGATCAGCAAAGAAGGTAATGGAATCAGTTTTTTGGGATGCAAAAGGAATTTTGTTGATTAATTATCTTCAGAAAGGTAAAACAATCAACTCTGAATATTAATATTATGGATGAAAAATTTGTGAGAAAAGACCTGGTTTAAAGAAGAAAGAAATCATTTTTCATCAAGATAATGCACCTGCTCACAAAAGTGTTTTGACGATGGCTAAATTCAAAGAATTAAAGTACGAATTGCTTGAACATCCACCGTATTCACTAGATTTGGCTACCAGTGGCTACTATCTCTTCAGAAATCTCAAACAATTCCTTCGTGGAAAGCATTTTTCGTCGAATGAAGAGGCCATATCAGCCGTAGACGGTTATTTTGCAGAGCTTCCGGAAAACCATTATAAGGATGGGATAAAATTTTTGGAAGATCATTGGAACAAGTGTATTGAGCTTTTAGGAGATTATATTGTATAAAAAATATATTTCGTAACAAAAACATTATTCTTTCATTTCGAGCGCAGGAACTTTTCAACCAACCTGTACCATGGTGGTTTACTTTCGCTCCTGCGAATAAAAGACTTGCATGCCATTGAATGTTTGCAGACTCCACCACCACGTCAAAAATGTTTCATTAACTTTGATCAAATTATTTAGAGGAAATTATTAGATTTTTATTTAGAGGAAAATTAACTTTTTAAAGGAAATAATAAGCACTACTAATTTCGTCAAAAGATATTTGTGTAAATTAATTCGTCGAATTTTGGTAAAGACCAAAGTCATCATGATTTCTTAAATAGTAACACTAGATCAAACTGTTGTTTAGTATAAAAAATGTTTAAGCATTTCGGGGTTTGCTGACGTCGTTTTCAATATCCATCATGATAAATCGCCTCAATTAAGCGACAAATCAAAATATTAGTTTTTCTTCCATAGTTGTTGCTAATGAAAAAGAATTGGTTAAAATATTAACACAATCCCAAGAAATAGCATAAGAAGTTTGAATATAAAAATTTTGGAGAAGGTTCAACTTGAATTACATTAATTGTAAGTAAGACATTAATTTTAGGAAAAAATTTTAAAAGAAATTTTGCTCTTAAATAAAATTTCAAATCATGAACTTATGATTCTGCTTAAATTGTACAACAGCATTTTTTGTTTTAAGGTTATTAACTTTTTTAACATTACTTAAACTTTTTGGAGGCAAAAAATTCTGATTTTAATATTTTTCGAAAAACTTAACTTTTTTATTCAACTTTTAGTTATAAAACATCAATTTCAATAAACAGTTATTTAAAAGTTTTTTAATGCACCCAAAACACATACCCACACACTTACAAAAATACATACAGTCTGACATGGTAGACAAACAGACTGATGGAAGGACAGACAGAGAGGAAAACAAACCAGCATAACTTTATGTGGAATCATATCACAGAAAGTTAACGGAAATAGTCTGGCATTCGATTTCCCCATTGTAGATATGTGTTTGTGTGCGTATGTATGTGTAACACATACACAATACGCAGTTATGAACAACACGTTTTCACGTTAAAAACTCTATAATGAGAAGCGAAATGAAATCATAAATATAAGAAAAACTTTTTTGTTATTTACATAGGGAAATATATAAATATATCGATGGTCACAAGTTGACCACGCGTAATAGGCGATGAAATTACTAACTTAGATAAGGCTGCCCAATGACTTTAGTATGAGGGAGAAGTTGTTTGGCATGCTTAACCTAAGGTAGAAATTAACAATCAATTACGAGTTATCAATTTATGACCAGCAATATATGGATAAATATTTAGCAGTAGCAGCAGCAAATAATAAATGTGACTTCGAATATATGTTATATTTTCTCATTGATAATAAAAAAAATATATTTATAATATTTTATTTATTTGGTAGAAAGAAGAAACAAAAAAAAGGACTTTAGGAAAATATATAGGACAGTCTTTGTCAATTGAGCCACTTGAAGTGTCCAACAAAAATGAGCGTGAATTTTAACAGAGCTAAGTACTTCGTTTGCATATAAAAATTACTGATGTATATTTTCGTGCCGATAATTAAAAGATGAGTCATGTCACAGAAATTGATTGAAACTTTAATTAATATTTAGAAGACGAATCATTAATTTTATTAAGTTTTTTTCCCAAAATTTTGTTATTAAACATATTTTTTACACCAAATGGTTACATAATCGTAATTTATACTTAATTAACTTTCCTAAAAGGTATGCAAATTAAAAATAATTTGGAAAATTTTCAAGTTTTTACAAATTCTTCAGACTATTAATGTGTCAATATCTCTTAACTATAAAATGCAAAAGCAATTTTTTTTATTTTTGAGAAATTTTATAATGTCACATTAAAAAAATAATTCTTTAGACTAAAAATTATATTGCAAAAATCGATTTCTTTTCCCATCGAGGTCAAAATTCCGATTTTTGGATATATTGTGTATCGAAATATTTTGTTAGTTTTTACGGATTTTGATGGAACTTAATGTAATGTCATTACTTTCCGAAACTTCAGATTGATATTTTTGAAGGAAAAGATCAAAATCAGCGCCTTTGTGTACTTGGGGCCAAAATTATCCAAAATTTGAAATAATTTTTTAAATGCAAATATAAATATTTGCATAATAAATATAAAAACCTTTTAATTTTGGATTTTTCAGGAGGCAAACATCGAAATTCTCCCTTATATAAGCTGCGGCTCAAAATAAACCTAAAATAATAAAATACATTTGATTCCCATGTGTATTTTAAATGTTTCACTTTAGAAACTATTTTTAGTAATTATAATATAAGGGTGGGTGCGAACTGGCTAAATAAAATTTAAACTAAATTCAGGTTTACAAATTGCTATGAAATTTGTAATATTTTCCAAATATTTTTCAAAGAAATTTTAAACCCTAAGGGTCGCACAGACCCTTAATTACGATCGTCTGTATGATGGTTCAAACTTTTTATTCAACAACATTGTCCTGAGGCTACATCTCTGATATACAAATATTGAATGCAAATAAGAGCACCATAACTTGATAATTATTTGTGAAAAGTAGATAATAGTATGATTAAAAGATGAAGTATTATAATTGGAAAAATAAATTGTTCATGTACATATTAGATAATTCTAGCACTTCTGATTGAAAAAAATATGCATTGTGTAGCCTGGCTTTGGTTGACAAAACTTCAAGTAGCCTCTCATCGATTGTGGTGTATCTCGTTAAGAGGTACTGCTTTGAGTCAAAGCTATAAGAGGGCTGCAGTCTAGTAGCTCCCTGTGTCTGTTAAATTGTTCAATAAAAATGTTTTCTTTTTTTCTCTCAGGGTTTGTTTCGATTTTTCCTTAAAAATGTCAGATTTAGACCTCGGAGAACAATTAAATTTTGTTTTATTAAAATCCGTAAAAAGTAAACAACATATATTTATATATTTTTGTGAAAAATACAAAATTTCCAAAATTTTGATCTTTGACCTAGCCAGGAAATGAGGAGCATTGACCAAATTTTTGGCAAAATTTACTATCTTATCAAAAAACTATTATTTCTGTTCATTGAATCTCAACACCTGCAAACCAATTTTACCCCATCGCCAATATTAGGATAAAAAACTATTTTTTTTCTCAAATAAGCTTAACTGAAATAACTGCAGTTCAAATTTTTTAATTTGGTTAAAGAAAATTAAAAAAAAAAAATAAAAATAAAATTGGATTTATGAAAATGCATTGAGAAATGCATGGGTTCAAAAAAAAATTTTTTTTTGGATACCTAGGAATGTGTTAGGACAATCCCTGAGAGGAAAAAACCAGACGGAAGCAGTTTTACTAAAGTATGAGATTTTGTTAAAATTTAATAAAGATTTTGTTAAAATTTGTTAATGCAAAACGAGCTTAACAAAATATCAAAATGGTGTCATGACAATGGGATTATAATAAAAGCAACGAAAACTAAATCAATGCATATAAAATCGCCACATCTTATTCGTAATAACGTCAGCTTAAAATTTCACAACACACAATGCCTACACAACATAACCGTAAACAGGTACGATAACTGCGCAACATTTAATGAAGTCGTAAGCTCGTAGAAACAACAATATAATCAATAACAATATGCTCAACAACAACATGCTCAACAGCAACATTCTTAACAACAACATGTTCAACAACATCGTGCTCAACAACAACATGCTTGTCAACAACAACTACATGCTAGTCAACAACAACATAGTCGTCAACGGCAACAACAATAGCCAAACCACGTACAACAACATTGTCAGCAAACTTGAGATACTGAATGTTAACAGTATTTATTGTACAACACTATTAAAAGAATTTTTTAAAGATAATCGTTTTTAAAAGCCATCGATCATGACCACAACACGCGACTTCGAGCCGACGGAAGATACAAGGTGGAACGTCATCACAACAACTACGGCAAAAATACCTTATCTGTAGTATTACAAATTCCCTTTAAATTTAATAAATATTGCAAATTCTATTCGCAATGAAGTCAAAATTAAATATAATTCAATAAATTAAAAAACTAAAGAAATTAAACCAAATTATTGTAAATAATGCAATGAATTAAAACATAATTTATTAAATAAGTTTATTATTCCATGATTAAATATTTTACATTCTGCAGACAAGCCAAATGGCTTCGCGGAATTAGAATTAAGTCTCAATTGAGTAAATAAATAATTATTAAAAAAATAAAATTTAAGTCAAATATTATATGTCCTCCTCGGGCTTTCCATAGCACTTAACCCCACGGAAGTAACAATTTCGCCAGTTTTCCCTCAGATGGCGGGCAGCAACTGTTTTAAGATGTACCATATCGCGCAATTATAGTGTTGTCATATTTGAAACCTTTCATCTTTTAATTATTAAAAAGAATTTCTCGAGTGTTATTTCCCTTAAAAAAAGTAGTGCAAGTATAAGACTGTAGTCTGAGTATTCCGTTTTGGAAAGATAAGTAAGTATAGATTACAATTCTGTAATTAATAAGTGTGAAACAGTGCATATATTCGGTGGCAAAACTTTTGAAAAAAAAACTTTAAAGTAATTTATCGCCTCATAAATACTAATCAAATTTTAAATTTTTTTCTTTATAATTTTAGTACCCCAAAATAATTCATATAAAATATACATAATCATACATGAACTGGTATATTATAATACTTGGGCATACATTACCATATAACCATACATGATTTCAAATATGACCATATATTTTCGAATACGAAATTTCAGAATATTTGGTCGTATATGATCATGTATGATCATATATGAGCATATACGAATCGCAAGTAAATATACAGGGGCATATATGAAAATAAACAGCCATGTAACCTCAAATTTCGCATCCATAATCATATATGAGATTATGTATGGTAATATATTAAACTATGCATGGCCATACATAATCATGTATAATCATACACTACATGTACATGTATATTTTGATTTTCACTTGGGTATGCAAAATTTTCTTTGCAACCATGCCTCCGACTAATTAGATTTAAAAAAAACGTCACCCGGTGTTAAAAAGTAAATGCTTTTAAATTATTTTTTTAAATTTTTGTCAGATTATTTATTCATATAAACATTTTGATCAGAAGAGAGGGACAGAAAACTTAATGAAATGGAAGTCCCTACCGCCCAAAATTTTTGCAGAGGTAAATAAATTATTTGTTGCAACTTTAAAAATATTTTTCCATACTTGGTGTGGGTTTTTGAAGTTCTATACGTCAGGGCCAAGAAAGCGGACAAATTTGTTTAAAGTTACCAAATTCAGTTGACGCACTTCAAAATGGCGAATTTAATTATGCGATGAACGCTATTTTGGGTTTGCCATTTTTTTTTTTATTTTTCGAAAATATAACTTTAGATTTTGAATAAAATTCGATAATTTTTAAATTTTTTTTTCGCCATTTTAGATTCGCCGTATTGAATTAAAAAAACCGCCACTTGGCATTGAAAAGAAAATGTTGTAAAATGATTTTTTTTACTAAAAACCGATAATAAAAACTGTTAGCAATTTTTGCCGTATTGAGTGCCTCGATTGGAAAAGAATAGCTCATATATAAAATTATTTTAAACATTTATAAAAATAAGTAAAACTTTTTTCCAACACATTTGCAAATGATAGAAAAAGTTTTTTTATTTTTGGGTAAATTTGTTTTTTCTTTGCATGTAATTTTTTTTTGTATGATATATTGAAAAGTGTAGTAAAATAAATATTATGATTTACATATTATTGAAAAATCGTGTATTAAAATTTCCTTTTTTATATATCTTTTTTATAGTTTTAAAATTCTTTAGTTATATAAAAGTTTGGCAAAACAAATAAAACAACTTTAAACATTTTGCTTGTTAGTATTGTCAAATTGCCATTGTCACTTTGCCAGAGAATTTCTCTCGTATACTATATGAATATTTTACAATGATTTTTTTTTTTTTTTTGTTTATCTTCTCTATAATTTTGCCTTTAGTGTTGAAGATGTGACATAAGCAGTTGGTTGTTTGTCAGAAAGACGTGCCAAAATGACAAATTACTAACAACTAAATAAACGCTAATTTCTCGTACTTTCTAATTTCTTGTCAGTCCCTATGTCTTTTCAATGTGTTGGTTGGCTGGTTTGTTATAACTCCTCTTATTTTCATATTTAAGAGCCAAAAAGTTAAAGGCTTAAAGAAGAAATGTTTGTTTCATTTCTATCCAGGTATTTTTTTTTTTCTGTAAACTTACCTTTGTCCATCGACCGCAAACTGTTCATTTTGTAGATACAATTTGATATATGGTTGTCTAGTATGTAATTTATAACGACAATTTAAGGCTCTTGGATATAAACCTGGATAGGCGGGTGATTGTACATAACATGTTTGTAAACGACAATCACGATATTCGCGTTCACAATAAGATCTGAAATAGATAAAAATAAATATTTATTTAAAAAATAAGTTTTAAAAAATATTTTTGTTTAACAATTTCTTATAAAATAACGTCGATAAAATTAACGGAAAATTATAGTTAAAACAACTGCAATTCATACACTCAGAATATTATGTAGTTAACTGTTTGTAGTTTAATAAAAAAGTTTTCCGTTCCATTTAAAAATAAAGGGACATACATTTATTTTTCAAAGAAATATCTATATTAACTTTTTTATACATTTATTCGAAATAATTTACTATCATTGACCATTTTTTTTTTCAGTTTCATTTATTTTTTGCATTTGTTTGAAATTTAATAAAAATTTACCCACAAAACGGAAACTTGTGGTTTATTTGTGTCCGTAACAGTTATTACAAATTTAAATTTTGTATGTTGTCTGTTTCAAAAAAAAAAAAAATATTCAAAAAATTTCAATTTGTTTTCTTATTTAAATTGGTTGTATATATACAAAATTTGTCAATACACTCAGAAAAAAAGTTAGTAGAAAAATTTGTAAACAGTTTTCAATCCCACTTTACTATTTTTGTACTGATTTTTAGTAAAAAAAATTATTATTTAGCAAATCTTTTTGCTATTTACATTTTACAAATTACTGAATTTTTACAAATTTTTGTTGCTAATTTCAGAAATCATTTTACAAATTTTTGAAAACCGAATTGCTAAAATTAGCAAAAAAAAAATTACTAATTTTAAAAAAGTGGATATTGAAGGAAATGTTATTTCTAATTAAAACTTACACGTGCAAACTTAAATTGCCTTAAAATGTTACATAGATTAAAAAAAGGATCGGAAATGAATTTACCGACATCCATTTAAAATAGCACTAAAATTTTTTTTAGTTCTAAAAATCAGCCCTAAAAACAATTAAAATTTGATCTTAAAAGTAAAAAAAAATTACTAAAATATTTTTCAAACCAGAAATTACCAAATAAAAACAATTAATAAATTCGTTTACCTTTTAACAATAAGGTTTTTAAGCCTTTAATTTTGAAAAAATCTTGATGCTCGAAAAAAATTTTAATTTTTTACTAATATTAATAATATTTAGTAATTTTTTTTGCTGATTTTAGCAAACAAATTTTAAATTCCACTTTGCAAAAAGTTGACTAAAATTTAGTAGCGGCCACTAATTTTTCTACTAATTTCATTTTACTACACGTCAGCAGACATGTGTTGCTAAGATTAGCAAAAAATACTGCTGGGCTCAAATTAGCAGAATTTCCCGTAATAACAGCAAAATTTTCAGTTGCCATTACAGACTTTTTTTGGTGAGTGTACAAATTACAAGAACTTCATTAACACACATACATACACAAACACATTCATACAAAAAGTGTCTATAGCTACAAAGCATACATACATTTTATATTGCACGAGTATATTAAAAAGAAAACAAAAAATACAAAAACGGAAAGGATTGGTAGGTAAAATTTTTACATTTATTTTAACTGATTATATCATTTGTTTCTTAAGGATGTGTCAGTTGATTAATCAACATTTAAAAATAAATAACAAATGCCATTTAATTTAAATGAAATTAAGTATATCGGTTTTTAGATGAAATATAATTTCTTTTAAATGATATTTTCAGTTATTTTAACTTACAAACTTTTTTAAGTGTACTTTTAGTACACTTTAGGAGTGGATTATATTCAAATAAAATTAACTCGAAACGTTAGTTATTTTGTACTGTAAAAAACTGCATGACAAACTCAGTAAAATTCTACACAGCAAAACTTGCTATTACCAGCTCATTGGAAATGGAATAAGAAAAGAAAACTTGTAAGTATTTATAATTTGGTCAAATAACACATTATTTTAAAATTAGGGTGTCATTGGAGGTAAATGACTACTCAAAACTTAGTTTATATACTTTAGGTTTCAAAGTAAAGCAAAGGAGACCCTTTACTAAGTAATACCAATATTTTGCTGGAATGCCATAAAAGTTGTTTTTACTGTGTCAACATTTTTAAAAAATAACCTGAGTTTAATCTCATTATTAAATTATCTGTTTGTAAAATTAAAAAAAAAAACACATTTGCTAATAACTTTCTATAACATTAAACTTTCAGTGAAAACCAAATGTACCAGACATTTAAAAAATTAAAAACACAAAGCTTATAATAAAATAAACTTATAATTATTATTATTTTTTTAAACAAATTAAGTTACACAAAATTATCAACAGATATTTATATATAACAGACAAGATTAATAAGTATTGTAATATAAAAAATTTCAATAATATTAAATTTACTTTTAATGATATGACAAAAACAAACTATAATAGAAGATACAAATTTGTGAAATTAAATGGAAAATTAATTGAAATGAATCCTTTAAAGCAGGAGGCTTCCTTTAGACAGAAATAGTCATTTAAGCTATAAGGTGGGCCATTTAAAATTTTAAATTTAAATCGGCTGTAAAAAAAAGTACTAATTATTTTTTCAAATTTCTGGTTATATTGGAAAGGTTGAACTTTGTCATTTAAGAATGGAACACAATACTTGTATCATTCATATAAATACCAGAAAATAAAACCAATAAAACTAAGAAGTTTTAAAAAATAATCAGTACTTTTTTTTATAGCCGATTCAAATTAAAAATTGTAAATGACCCACCCTGTATATCTTTAAAAATGGTCATCTTTTATCAAAGAAATATAATTAAATAATATAAAGAGATTAATTTTTATTTTGTACAGGGTGGAGGCAAAACCCATCTTCTGATTATCTTTCGCTATAACGTTTGTTTAAAGTGAAAACGCATTTGGGTTTTAACTGATTGCTTGTGAAATATGATGTACGATAAATGGTTGCCGTCGACGTTGATGCAAATTTGGGTCTTTTTTATTACATTTTGCATAACTGTGCGCAGCATTTATGTGATCACGTTGTCAATTTCGGCTCGAATGTTGTTCTTTAATTCCTTCAATGTGTGAGGCTTGTTCGCGTACAATGAGAAAGAAGTCCGGTAGAAACGCGAGATTAAAAGCACGGGAAAGGTATCCTTGCGTGCAAGACGAGGGCAGTTTAAAATGTTCTTAGCTTAACAATAGATTTTTAAAATTAAATAAATTTATCAATATAATCTCCTAAAACTACAATAAAATTAATAATCTAGCAATTCTATCCCATGATTCAAATAAATTTCCTAAAGCTCTGCAAAATAATCGTTTACAGCTGCAATTGCATCTTTATTCGAGGAAAAACGCTTGCCAGCAAGCAGTTATTTTAGATGTGGGAATGGGTAGAAGTCACAAGCAGCTAAATCGGGAGAATAGGGTGGGTGGTTAGCAATTTGGTTTTTTTTTTTTTTTTGCTATTGTTAAAACACTTTTAGACGCTAGTGCGTTGACTTGATGAAAAATTATATTTTTGTGTTGTAACCCAGTTCGTCCACATTCAATTGACCTAAAAGGTTACAATAATATTCTTAATCTATAGTTTGATCTTTTTGAAAAATTCGATTAATAAAATACCGTGGTAATCCCAGAAAAAAGTTGCAATAGCTTTACCAGCCGATTGAATTTTTTCTTTTGCTTTCTTTCTTGCACTTCTGCAGCTTCAGTCCATTGTTTTGATTGTTTTTTTTATCTCTGGTGTGTGGTGATGGAGCCATGTTTCATCAACAGTAATGAAACGACGCTTAAAATTCTTTTTAAAGGGTGTTGTATTTAGAGGTTAAGAACTTTTATTTAAAATAAAACACAAACTTACTAAATTATTATAAAAAAAAACTTTAATACTAATTAAAATTATATTTAATGGCAATTAATTATTTAAATTCTTAAACCTTATCATTTAAATTCATTCTCTAAAATGGACCAATATATGAGCAATGTGGTGAGCATTTTTATTTTAATTTTTTCTACTGTTCTATATTTGCAACACGAATTAACTGTCCAATGGAAGTAATTTTTAATGAGGGTAGTTTCTTTTTTTGTTCAAAATTATCTAAAAAATCATTAGGAAAAGGTTAAAATAACGTCATGATAGAAAAAAAATTTTTTGGCCGAATCAAAAATTTGAAAATTGGTTCTTCTAAATGCACTTTAAAAAAGATGGTGTTGGTACACATGTGTCAAAAGTTATTTTTTAATACTAAATGACAAATAATAAGCTATCAAAAAAAAATTTAAATAAATCTTTTCGTAGGTCTTTTTGTGTTTTATTCCAGATAAAAAATCTTAACCTCTAAAAAACACTCTAATCTATATTTCGCTACAATCGATCCAAACAAGTTTGAGAAATTTTCATTCGATTCGATCAACTGTAAATAAAAGCGGCATTTAGAAAGCTTTTTTATCTGTAATTCTTAATGTAAAATATTTATTAATTTATTTTTTAATCATATAATTACAAATTACATGTAAATACCCTAACCGAGCACTAGCAACAAAGGCCTTCAGCTCGTTGTAGCGAAAACAGACCAGAGCCTCTGGTGGGAATTGAACCCACGACCCCCGCACTGATAAGCTAGCACGCTACCAACTAGCCTACCGGGGTGCTCAAATGTAAAATAAAATGGACTCTACACCCAAAAAAACAGTATCAGTTGTGGCCACCGAATTTGTTGCCAATCGAATTCTGCTTGTTGCGGCTACTGTTTTCATATTAAATTATATTTTTAGTTGTAAAAGCCCTGAATATTGGCTCGCGGGGGTCGTAGGTTCGATTCCCACCAGTGGCTCTGATCTGTTTTCGCTACAACGAGCCGATATCCTTTGTTGCTAGTGCTCGGTTAGGGTATTAGGATATAATTTGTAATTATATGATTAATATAAAATAAATAAATAAATTTTATTTAATTTTAGTTTTATTTTTGAATGTTTGCCTTTACCGGGATTTATACTCGAAAATTCGGAGTACATATGTAGCTACACCTCTACCCACTACACCACAAACTCTTATAAATTTTAATGGCTAATTTTGAATTTAAATAAATTGTTAGGAAAATAAATATAATATAAAATTCGTTTATCAAAACCAATTATTAGAGGCGTCTATAACACTATGGAACATTTTTGGGATTATTGTCTGGGGGGTGAGAAATTCCAAGTCAGGGTGATGGTACTAGGTCAGTATAGTAAAACCCTCAAAGGGTTTGGCGTTCGTATGTGTCAGTTTTTTTTATGACCTTTTAAATTTTTTCCTTACTTGATGTTTTTTCGCTTAGTTGTAACATTTTGGCAAAAACGTAGTTTAAAATAACTCGAGAACCACTTGTCCGATTTTGCTAAAACAAACTCAAAAAAATTTAGAATTACAATTTCTTTAATCCGTTTATATAACGTTTTTCTTTATAATCAACAGTTTTGCCGGTAAAAATAAATTTGTGGAGAAAAAAAATATTTTTTTCCCTAAAAATTAAAATTTTTTTTTTTAAATTCATAAAAAATCCAAAACGGAAAAAAGGATCAAGTGTTATTAATTTCATGTAAAGTCACATAACCTATAAACAAAATGCGACATAGATCATAGAAATCGATTAACGCGTTCTGCTTTTATTTACAATTAAGTGAAGGTATCCCATTTTGACAAGAATATTGATATTTGTTTTTTTTCAAAAAAAGTGTCATTTATCGCCTTTTTTATAAATGTTCCCCAATAACTCCTGACTTCTGGCCATAAACTACTAAAAAAAATTAAGTAAACATTTTTATAATTTTTTATTTTTATTTTATTTATTTATTTTTATTTATTTTAATAAATATTGCCTAGACTTTTTCGATGGTGGTTGTTCGGGACTAGTGGCATCGCATTCATCGCTATCATCAGTTTCTGAACCACACATAATGTCAATGTGTGACTCCACTGTTGGCCCTTCTGCATCTCCTGAAAATTCTTTATCATCAAGATCATCCTTGTCTTGCCACACAAGCTTACTCCACCAGCAAATTTCCGCAATTATTGCACTCGGCGACTTTTTGCCTCTATATCTGTAAGTTTTTGTTTTATTAAAATGAGTTTGAAAAAATAAAAAATCAGTATTACCTCATTTCAAATGGCATAGCAACTTGATGATAGCGTTCACCTTGTTCATCAGATTCGGTAGCCAATTGTTTGCTGAAGTAGTCCAGATGATGATGTAAATAATGGAGAATGCTCTTAACATCCTTGCGACAGAAACATCGTAGTTGTTAGAACGATGCTTTCCCAACAAGCCTTCTATTACTTCTTTGATTGCCTGCCATGCATTCAATTCAGCGTCAATCAAAATATTGTTGAATGCGTCACTTTTAATCAGCTTTCGTATATCTGGACCATATACTACGCCTGATTGGAAAAAATTAATTTGTTAAGATGGAAAATCATGGGAAATGAAAATCATGAATCAATGGATTGTACCTTCGCCAGGATTAGTCCAAGTCATTGGGATACCGAATGGCATACTTTCACGTCTTCTATTTTTCCAATCCATTAGACGGTTGTAGCAGCTTTTACACACTATATTTGGTACCCAATTTTCGTTCACTATAACATTTTGGTTGAAGTACATCTCGTATGTTTGAACAAAATCAGTACTGAAATTTCCCCTTTTTTTATGTGTTGAGACATATTGACCACAGCAGTAGCAAAAGCTCTTTATATCTGGCTTGCACAGTTCCATATTCTGTTCAGTTTTGTTCACTTTTAAAAAACTGAAGAAAAATCACTTTTACTGTTCGCGTTCGTCGGCACTTGTTGAATGACAAAAATCACAGAACCAGTGTGAGAAAGAGAAGAAGTATAATGACAATGCATGTTTTATGTGAACATTTCAGAACCAGTGGTGCCACATCAATATTTCTCTTTTAGTACAGTAGAAAAATATGAGAGAGTTCGGCTTGTGAGTGTCAATGTTTTCTCCAAATAATGTTGTGCATATCTGGAGCAAATTTTTGAAATTCATACATTTACCTAATTGTGAATAAATGAGAAACGCGTGCATCGATTTTCATGATCTATGCCTTTTTTTGCTCATGAGTTATGTGACTTTACGCGAAAGTAATTAGTTTTGGCACTTTTTTTTTATTTTGGATTTTTTATGAATTTAAAAAAAAATATTTAAATTTTTAGGCAAAAAATACTTTTTTCCCTTCATACATTCATTTTTAACTTCGAAAGTGTTGCACATATAGGAAAACGGTATAGAAACAGAGTAGAGAAATTGTAATTCTTAATTTTTATAAATTTGTTTCATCAAAATCGGACAAGTGGTTCTCGAGTTATGTTAAACTACGTTTGTGCCAAAATGTTACAACTAATCGAAAAACATCAAGATAAGGAAAAAATTTAAAAGGTCATAAAAACTGACACATACGAACGCCAAACCCTTTGAGGGTTTTACTATACTGACCTAGTACCATCACCCTGACTTGGAATTTCTCACCCCCCAGATTGTCTGTTGTACTGTGTAATCAATACAATTGATTAGGATAACCGTATTTGTGGTAACAGCTTTCAAATATCGACAATTTTTTAATAAATTTGATCAATTTTATTAATTTTCTAGTGCTAATTACTAATAAGCCTTTTACACTGAACAACATCTTTGTGAAACGCGTGGAAAATGTTGAAAACGTGAAACATGTATTTACATTGGCAACATCTTTCCTTTTATATGGGTGTATCAGTTGAGATGCCTATTACCTTACCTAATTCACGCACTATCACTCGTCGATTGTCTAATACCATATCATGTATTTTAGCTATGATTTCTGTTGCAGCTTTTGGACATCCACTTTGTGGTTCATTTTCAATGATTGTACGACCACGGTTAAATTCAGCAACCCAATTTCATACTGTTGCATATGAAGGAGCACTTTTACCTAACATATTCAACATATCATTATAAATTTCTTGGCCCGATAAACCTTTCTCATGTAAATATTTAATGACACCACGAATTCCTAATTTTTTCATTACAAAAAAATCAATGAAGCTGTTACTATCGAATGTGTTGTTAGATCGAAAAGATAAAGTTTCCAATACACTTCACTTTTTGCTGTTTATACCGCCATCTCTGTGTCAGGCGAAAAACATTTCGAGCTGGCCTTGTATGACAAGTGGCCCCATCCTGTGGGAAACACATGTCCACCAAATCCAGATCGTGAACTTCGTAGCAAAAATTCAGTCAGCATGACTCTATAAAGTTCTTCGTTCACCGTAATAGCGCCAGCACCTTTGAAAAAATAAGGTCCAATTACCATTTTCGAAGTAACTGCGCACCACATGGTGATTTGGGAGGGTGTGATGGTGCTTCATCAATAATGTTTGGAATTTCCGTCCTCCAGAACCAAGAATTGTGCTTATTGACGTGCCCGCTTAAATAAAAGTGATCAATTTTGATAAAAAAAAAATCATCCTCTTCGCCGTTGAGGCGTATAGCAATTTATTGTTATTCGCAACAAATTTGGCACACTTTCCAAAAGGGTGATACTTATTGCTACACCATGTATGTATGTATTAGAAAAAATAACTCAGTTGCAAATTTTATTGAGAAAAATTTAATAAAAATCTAATATTGTGGCAACTAATACAAATTCCTGAATAAGCAAATTAATATAATAAAAAAAAAATATATATATATTATAAAAATCTTTTATACAAAATCTTATAAAAACATGAATAGAATTTTGTTGCTATTAAACCAGTACTACTTTAGCAAACAAATACAATCCCTTATTTTGTTTATTGTCATAAAATTAAATGTTTATCGAGTTTTACGGTAATTGAATTTGTGTAACATAATTTTATTTTCAAGGTTTGGTACTTTTGTTATCATTATATTAAAGATTTGTTTTGTATATACTCGTACTATACATACTATTTGCAACATATTACCTCAACAAGGTTGTTATTTTTATTTGTATTAAGGTTTTCTTTTATTTTCTTATTAAGATTAAATATGATTATGGTACAAGAAGTCTTGACAAGTAAGAGGAAATTATTGTAAGGCAACAAAATGCCTTACGCATAATAATAAAAAATTAAATTATTGGTAACATTAGCATTAACCACATGTGCCGGTTGGCAATTTGTGTGTGTGTGTGTGTGTGTGTAGCTTTAACTTATAAAATTTTATGATTACTTACCCTTGTACCACCTCACCACGTCGATTTGGATATAATTCTGGATGTTGGCCATAACGTAAATAAACTTCAGTTTGCTGTTCAGCACGAGAATCGAAAGTAAAATAAGTCTGCAAAAAAAATAACAATAAAATTATTATTAAACACCTAAAAGTAGGTTGTTAAAATTTATTTGCCACTAAGCCTAAGGATAGGTAAAGCCAAATTTTTAAATTTACTTTTTAAATAAAGGTCTCAAGTATAGACAAGTCTCAAGTTAGCATTTTTTAATTTGTTTTTTTAATTTATTTTTCCTAAGTATTATATTTAAGGATCATTAACCTTTTTTTCTTTGCATAGTAAACAGAATTTGTTTATACAACAAATTTTTACTTTCTGTATTAATGCCCTCCATTACTACCATCCAAACACTCTTGTCTTTAGCGTAATAAACTTTGTTATCATTTCTTACATACATTTTATATACACAACACTGCAACTATATAAATTTCATTTCTCTCACTGTGCTCAACTTTTTTTCTCATTTAAAATACCCTACCTCACATTAGGATATGGCATTAGAAAAGTTTTCTATTGAAGAGATTCTATATCGCATGTAAATTCTGAAATTTTTTATCAGTTGTATGTTTTCTGATTTTTCTGCGTTTTTCAAATTGTAATTTTAATGAAAAATATAACAAATATAACCATTTTATTTAAAACTCTTTTAGGGTCGAAGTTTTACACGAAACTTTGTAGAAACATCGATCTTGTACGCACAGAGAAAATTTTTGTCAGTTTCCAACTAAAATTCGGTTACTGCATCTTAAATCGGTTAGTACAACTGAATATTGCTTTCAACAACAAAATTTGGATAACACAACTGATTTTTGATTGCAACACCCAACATATTCGGCAATAACATTTGAATTTAGTTGTGCTGACCAAAATACACTCGCAACCAAAATAAACGTTTTAATTCGGTTGACATTTTATTTTTCTGTATAACAAAAAAAGTTTTGTTAGATTTTTTTTTTACTTATATTTGTTATTATTGTACCCATTCCCGCCAGTCATGCGGTTTTCGTGAAATTTTCATTTTGACTGCGTACTACGAACACTCGCGAACACGTTCGGACCCGATTGTAGGGCCATATTGTGGAGACAGGGCTAAAACAATTTTTAACCAACCTTCCTCCTGCCTGGTTTGAGACTTGCTTGATACTTAAGCCAAAGGTTTCCTTAAGAAAACTTTATTTAATGGGGAGCGACAAAAAATGCTTCCCCTGAACACGTGCTGGTGTAGGGTATATAAATTTAATACCCAGCTCAAGCGGGAATTTCAAATATTTCAAATACGCCGACCACAGGATACGGGATTTTTGGAAATTTTATGAGAAGTCTTCCCCCAGTTGTGTACCAGTGGCAGCAACAACTGACCACGCATGATATCGAATTTAACTGTCTCCGGGTTAAATTCAAAAACAGCGCACACAACATTCTGCATTTAAGGTCAAACATGGAAACGATCAAAACATTCAATTGTTTTGATTTTGTTTCCAACTCTATTTCTAGAGTCCTGGAGAGTTATGCGAATAATGAAATTGTTGTTGCTGGCGATTATTAATAAACACATTCCTACTTGGCTTCAACATTCGAATGCGACAACTACCGTCGCGCTCAATTATTAAATAAGCCACCACACATTCCGTGCGATGAAGGACAGTTTCAAAATACCCTTGATATTTTACTTACTTCAAACCCTAACCAGTATGAAGTCAAGAAATTTGAACCTCTCCGTAACTCGGATGACATTATAATTTCCGCATGCTTTTCATATTCTGAACATCGTAACATTTAACAGTGACAAAAGCCAAGAAACAATCACTTTTTATTTATCAAGATGCTCTTAGGATAGACCTCAACGATTTTTTTCAGCAATTTAATTGGAAAATTTGTGTTCTAGACGATGATGTTTATGGCGCTGCGAAAATGATAGAAAGCGTGATTTTGCTTGGTATGAAGTCATTTATTCCTGTAAAGCATATCTCGGCTAAACTA
The DNA here is from genome assembly GCA_949748255.1 of Eustalomyia histrio. NCBI lineage: Eukaryota > Metazoa > Arthropoda > Insecta > Diptera > Anthomyiidae > Eustalomyia > Eustalomyia histrio. Next base: position 95,071,834 of record OX456527.1, on the reverse strand, counting down.
AGAAAAAAGTATTGGTTTACCCAAGCATTAAAGGATGCCGTTAGATCGAGAGAGAGCGTTTAGTAATCGGCGTAAAGACAGAAACACCTTTAGTTCTCTGCAAAGGAAACAGGCGATGTTTAATGTGTTCTAAGCCGCCAAGTTTCTTTCCGAACAGCGTCTTAGTGCTGATGTTCTTTCTGTTCCTAGAGGCAGTAAGACCTTCTGGTCATTTGTTAAAAGAGTAAGAAAAAATGCTAGTTCCTCTTTTTCAACTCTTAAAAAGATGACCAATTATTCACTGAACCAGTTGATAAAGCCAACCTTGTAGCTGAATTATTCGCAAGAAATTCGTTCCTACCGGAAGGCAATCAACCACTGCCCGAGCTAAAGAGATAATCTCATACTATGCCCCAGATATTCTTTCAGCAAACAAAGACAATGAACTCAATATGGATTTCGAAGAAATCATTCAACGGGACACCAAACGGCGTTCCTTTCGGAGCGTTGAAGCCAGTTCATTGACCGGTTTGGTTGCTCTAGATATTTCTAAGGCATTCGATCGTGTGTGGCATAAACCACTCGTGTTAAAGCTTAATGCTTTTGGTGTTGATGATGACTTCTCTTAACTAATATCGAGTTTTATCAATGATCGCATTATAAGAGTGCTTACAAATGGGGGTCTCATTCGACGAGTTTCATATAAATTCAAGGGTACCACAAGGTTCCATTTTTTCTTCCTTACTTATCTGATCCCTATACATGACCTTTTGGGTCATACTTGAAATCCTATCTATTTTTTCCCAGCTGGCAGGAACATTTATCATTCATATTTCTTCGGTCATAAGCCAAGCCCTTTAAAGTTTGGGAGGGCATAAGTCAAAATATCAATGATACGTTCAATACGGATCTTTCGACAATCTCTGAGTGGGATCTATTGAAGAGCGTTGATTTTAATGCACGCAGAACCAAATGTTGTCTGTTGACCCATAGACGGGCAATGGGGTCACCAAAGCCACTTGTACCAATACCATGATGTTGTGGACAAGAGACTTCACTTTGATATAAGTTGGAAAAATCTCCATAGAAGCATTTAAGTGTTTAGGTTTTCTTTATTGCAGCATCGTCGCAACGTATGTTGTGTTAACCTTTTTATCTATACTATCATGAGGCTGTTCTGCCGAGGTAAGTGAACTTATGCCCAGAGTCCGGGGTTTTGTTCGAAATACTCGTTTAACAAATATATCATATTCGTTTGTTGTCAATTGGCCATTATATTGCACATCCCATTACAGGGAAATTGCGTTTTTTAGTAGTAATAAACGTATGTGGTGATCTAAGCTGTCGCAACTTAAACAGCGTTTACACTAAGCTCAAAATCTAGTATAAAACGAACTTCGATCATATGCTACTGTATACTATTATAAACGAACTATATTTTAAAATCTATTTAAAACTAGATTTAGAGCGTTATGTAAACGCTGTTTATGTGAAATTTAAGTCCATTTAATAACCACAAACACTACTCCCTCTTTTTCTTTAGCCATTAACCAAACTTCCTTATGCCAAGGCACTGCATTAGTAGGGCCAACCCCTGATGGTGTGGGACAAAAATGGAAAAGTCTTCCTTTTATAATCTGTGCAAACCATTTAAGCTAGAAATCTGATACTTAAAATTTACACATTTTGTACAGAAAGTTGAACAAATTTATTAATGTCGAGTTTTTGGGATGTGGGTTAAACTTGGTTTAGTTAAACCGAATACGAATTTTGTTTGCCATTTCCAAGTTTATTAACATAAATTTGTTGGAACAACTCTTCTTTGCATACAATTTTGGTCTTTATTGAAATAAAACAAAATAAACCAAATTTTAAAAGCAGTATGCCAGTTAGAAACTGCGATAAACCGGGTTCAAAGATAATCTACATCCTAAAAACTCGGCATAAGAGAGAAAAATCCTTTAAAAAAAGAATTCAAATCGAAAACATCACCTTTAAGACACCAAGCAACAGTTTATTTTATGGGGACAAATTTAACCTAAAATAACGATTTTGATTTGTCGGAAATGAATTTTACGAGTTATAAAATACATTAATGTTAATGAAAATTGGTTAAGAGCAAATATATTACACCAAACGTAGTTTAATCTGTTTCCCTAGAGGGTATTATTTATTGATACTAATGTATCTCATCAAACGCAATACATTTCAAATAAATATGAAATTTGAAAAATGTGTACAGTTCCTATAAGTCGACCATGTTTAAAATGTCTTACTTTATGTTTGTTTCTTTATTTACTATCATTTAAGCAAGCATAAACAGGAAGAACTTATGGCTTGATGAGCAACAGCTAACTCATTATAATGGCTTTTCATTTATTTTTTTTTCTCAGTTAGTTTTTCCTCTTCTTGTTCCACGACTATCATATAGTATATTGTCTGACAACTACTTTTGGTTGTTTTTTTTTTCTTTCTGTATATAGAATGGTGGAAAATAACTAAAGTTTTTCATAAATATTTATGACTTTATTAAAGGTGGTTTGAAGAAAGATATATACGAGTAAAAAAAATCAAGAACTATTGCGGAAGCAGCAACAAACTAATGCATAGTATGTCAAATGAATGAATAAATTCTATGCTGAAGATGAACAAGAAAAATATAAAGTTTGTTTTTTATTTTCTATAATTTTTTTTCTGCTGGTGGAAGAGAGGGACTCTGACTGATTATATAATAAAGTTTATAAGAACAAATAAGGATTTGCATAAAAGAAACAAGAAACAGAAGAAAGATGAACAAAACAAAGACATTGCTAAACCAGTTAAGATTATCATTTTACGACTTATGAAGGAAACAACAATTTGTATGTTGTTAAGATTTTTTTTTATCAATAATGGAAAATGTTTAATGAATTTACAAAAAAAAATTTAATATAAAATAAACATTTTTAAGGTAAAATCTTTTTTTCTTTACCAATGAAATGTTTACAATTATTCGACTCTGCCGGTTATTCGAAAAATGAAGAAAATTTATTAATCGGTAATTCGGGTCGATTATTGGGAAAAATTTGCAATTAATCAATAAATCGTTTAATGCAAAATAAATGTTTTTCTTTTTTCAATAATAACACAGAGTTGCTTTTTCTTTAAATATCATTTGAAAGTCTATTGCGTTGGCTTCTAAACTTTTTGTTTAGGACAATTCAAAGCATCCTGATATTTTTTAAAGAATCATGTCTTATAATCTTGGGTTTTTTTCAGAGGAATCTGACGACTTTTTAAAAAGAAAATGTCAGACGTGGTCAGTGGAAGAAAACCCTTAAAAACGCAATGTAGATAGTGTTTTACCAAAGTGGAACATTTTGTCGATAAAGTTTGTTTTTGTTTTCTTTATATCACACTGTCCAGAACATTAAAAAAGAAATGCCTTAATAAACCAGAGAGAAAAAATTCAATAACAAATTCTTAAAAATATGGTATGAATAATTTTTGCGAAATTCACTGACTCTTTCCCTGACTCTTTCCACTTTTACCTGACTTTAGCTTTAGACTTAAAGAGTATATCTATTAGAAAATATATAAAAATCACACATGTTCCTGACAAGTCCTCACCGATAAGAATAAGCGAATTCTTAAATATTTTTTACTAAACAACTTTATACTACTGAAAATCTTACTTCAGAAACAAAATGTTATTTTTTAGTTTTTATAAATTTTTTCATAGAATTTCATAGAAAATACAGATTTCGAATTTAAAGAAATTTTATATTATTATTTTAAAACGTAAGTAACGTCATAGTGCTTGTTAGTAAGGACTATGAACTTCGCGTTCTGATGAGGTCTTTTATCAGCTCGAAATACATGTATGCGAAGGTTGAAAGCTCTATTAAAATTTTTGTACATGAAAATAAAAGTTAATATTATTTAAAATTAATGGAATTTTATGATTTGTTGATCTGTTATTTTAAAAGTGAATAGTATAGTAGGATTTAAGATCATATAATCATATTATTTTTATTAATTATTTTATTGTAAAGAAACATGAAAATTTTTATTAGTAAATTATAGAAAATAAAAATGTTCATGTTCCTTTACAATAAAATAATTAATAAAAAGAATATGATTATATGATCTTTAATCCTCCTATATTATTTAAAATTTATTTTTTTAAAGAAGTTGAAGCAAAAATAACTCTTTACAATATTTCCTAAAGTCTATTTAACATTTGCTTTGATTTAGTCGATTTGAAAAGAATTTGATTGTATTTTAGTTGATGTTTTATTCTACGATTTTATTGTCAAAGTTAGGAAAATTAGAAAGTTAAAAAAAAAAATAACAGAAAAATTAATATTAAAAATTTAAATTATTTTAATCGATTATTCGGATCGAATAATTATTTGTTTCGACATTAACCGAAACAGAGGCGATGAATCGAGGAATCGGTTAACGATTATCCGAATTGGAAACCCTACTTAAAATATAACATATGAGTTGTCATAAAAAATAAACAATCAAGGTTCGTTTTATCTCTTAGTTAAGACGATAATTGCCAAAGAATTTAAAAATATAGTTAGAAAACCAATGATTAAAGAAACATGGATTTGTACTCAAATTGTAATTTACCCCAAAATATAATTCAAAGTGGAAGTTTTAGCATTACTACATACAAAGTTGTTTTAATGCTAAATTCAGCTTTTTGCCACTTTTTGAACTTTCAATAATTTCCACAGAGTCTTACTTTGACTTTTTTGATTATCTGGCTGCATTTTACGACTGCTACAAGATATAAAGCTGCTTTGCACTTTCAAATGTTAAGGCTACCTTAAAATGCATGTTCTGCATATTCGATTTCTATCCACACAAAAAAACTGATTCGTGCTGACAACCTAATTTGTAGTCAAACGATTGGTTCGGTTGTGGTAACCGAAATTTTCGGTTGTGACAACTGAAAAGAAATTGACACATGAGTAATTTGACTGTGACAACAGTATTTCGGTTGCTTTAATAACAATTTGGTAGTCACAACCAAAAAATTACAGAATAAGATAAGCGTTGATTATGCAAATTTAATATATTTATACGCTGAAATTCTGTAGTTTTCTTCTATTTGTTACCCATTTTTGATAAAATCAATTATTTTTTTTAATTCAACCCTCTAATGCCCAATATCGATCTTTGAACTTTTTTTGTCCAACAAACTATTTTTTGGCGGGAAGGATGTAAAATCAAAATTTCGTAAATTTGAAAAAAAAAATACTTTTTATAACAGAAAAAAAAATATTTTAAAAATCGCCAAACAGAATTTCGGTTGAAACCAAATATTACAATTGTGTCAGGAAAACATATCGTCGGGACAACTAAATAAATCGGTTGCTGCAACCAAAATATTCAATTGGCAAGAAATTCGGTTGTCACGATGAATCTGTTTTCTCAGTGTGATAATAAAAAGAAGGAATGAAGGACTTGCAAAATAAATTACAGTTGCAGAATAAATTACACTTGCAGAATAAATTACACTCACCAAAAAAGTCTGTAATAGTAACTGAAAATTTAGCTGTTATTACGTAAAATTTTTTCTTATTTGAGCCCAGCGGTATTTTTTGCTAATCTTAGCAACACATATCTGCTGACGTGTAGTACAATGAAATTAGTAGAAAAAATTAGTAGCCGCTACTAAATTTTAGTAAACTTTTTGAAAAGTGGAATTTAAAATCGGTTTGCTAAATCAGCAAAAAAAAAATTACTAAATATTATTAATATTAGTACAAAATTTCAAATTTATTTTTATTTTTTTTTTCAAAAAATATTTTAGACAAAATTAAAAAAAAAAAAAGATCAAAGGTTTAATTATTGTAAAAACATAAACGCATTTAGCATTTTGTTTTAATTTGGTAATTTCTGTTTAAAAAAATACTTATGTCAACCTTTTTTTTACTTTTAAGGTCAAATTTTAATTGTTTTTAGAGCTGATTTTTAGAACTAAAAAAACTTTTAGTGCTTTTTTAAGGGTAAGTCCTATTTTTAGACATGAGTCGGTATCTTCATTCAGATCCCTTTTTTCAACCTATGTAACAATTTTATTTAAGTTTGTATGTATAAGTTTTAATTATTATAAATAACATTTCCTAAAATATCCACTTTTTTAAATTTGGTAAAGTTTTTTTTTGCTAATTTTAGGAAATAGGTTTTCAAAAATTTGTAAAATGATTTCGGAAATTAGCAACAAAAATTTGTAAATATTCTGTAAAAATTTTGTAATTTGCAAAATGTAAATAGCAAAAAGATTTGCTAAATAACATTTTTTTTACTAAAAATTAGTACAAAAATAGTAAAGTGAGATTGAAAACAGTTTACAAATTTTTCTACTAACTTTTCTTCTAAGTGTACTATTTTTGCACACCGTCAGGATACGTTTTACGAACATCTCTCTAATTCAAAAACCGGTCAAAAATTTTTCTGAAATTAAGCTCAGCTAATACACTCAAGCCCATTATTATAACTTGCCTTTAAGGTGCGTGCTAGTTAAAGGTAATTTTAGCTTAAGTGAGTAACCTTTAACTTTTTTTGATTATTACAACTTCCTTATAAAATAAAATTAAGTTTTTTGAAAATATGGCATTACCAGAGCAAAAACCGATTACTTTTGACAAATTAAAATTATTCTTAAAAATACGTAGTGGCAACAACGTAATTTTATTTATTTATTTACTTACAACAAACAAAAAATACAAACGAAAAACAAAATTTCTTCGATTTGTGTAAAAAATAAAAATGTTTGTTGTAAAAAATTTACATTGTCGACGCCGAACACAGAAATAAACCAAACAGCAAAGATACGGTCAAAAAACTACACGGCAACTACACTCAAAGCAGAAAATGTGGCAACTTCAAATGCTTAAACCTAACGTTAAAAGTTAAAGGTAAGATGAACTTACCTTTAGCTTATGGGTCACTTTTAGGTTATAGTATACTTATAATAATAATCTGTCCGTTAACATCCTAACTTTAGTTATCGGCAAGTTATAATAATGGGCATCAGACTCTGTAGAAGGTGGAATTAATTTCGGTAAAACTTAATAATGTTTAGTGTTGTCAATTTCGCTAAATATGGCAATTTTCATCAAGCGCAGTGGCTCGATGATTTATGCCATGCCTTCAACTCTGTACATCCTGTGTATTTTTAGCATCCTTGATTTAACACTCTTAGATTTATTAATTAAATTCCGTATAAATGTCATAAATTAATATTAATTAATTTATAGTAATTCATTATTAAAATTGTATTATTATACCCTTCACCATAGGTGGAAGGGTATATATAAGTTTGTCATTCCGTTTGTAATTTCTACAATATTGATCTTAGACCCTATAAAGTATATATATTCTGGGTCCATATGAAGAGCGAAGTTGATTTAACGATGTCCGTCTGTCCGTCTGTCCGTCTGTCCGTCTGTGTGTTGAAATGGGTTTTCCGAAGAACCCAGACATGATGAGGACTTGATTCTTTTTTATTTCTGTTACATGTGATCCATTTCTGTTTGCTATTAAAAATCAGACAGATCGGTTGATAAATGGCTGAGATATTAGCAAAAAACCAGGACTACCTCTAATTTTTCCAGTAAAATCCCTTTGTTTAATAAGAGTGTGAAGATAAATACGTAGGTTAAATACGTTTCACAACTATTGTGAATTATATAAATAAAAAATAAATAGTAGTGTCGCCAACTTTTTTTTGCCTAGAAAATGCCAAATTTGACAAGAAAAGCGCTGAAACATATGGAAAAATATAAATTTGAGATTTTACATGACATATTATTTTGGATTAAAATTTTTGGACATTTAAGAAAAAATAAATGGGGATACCGCTTGTTTGTGGAGAGCTATGAGGTAGTAGATTCCAACGATGTATTCATCTCCTTCAGAATACCATGGTGAAGGGTATATAAGATTCGGCATAGCCGAATTTAGCCGCTCTTACTTGTTTTTATTTATTATTTAATATACAAATAATTTACATAAATGTCAGACAATTCAATTAATATTGTAGCAAATTAGGTTATTGGTTTTTCAAATAAACAATAACAATTTTATACTTTTTCACACTTCAATATAACAGACTGTTACATATAAATGTACTCACAACACGATATACAAATGTTGATAATGTTTAAATCGCTATTAAATGGCATGATTGGCATGCAGAAGATCAAAAATACTAACAAAAAAATACAATGACAATAACAACGTTATAGTTATTTAAGCATATATGTATACAATTATAGTAAAGTAAATTGAATACAATATAACATCATCATAATATTCAATGACATCAACATCAGTAATGACATGTGTCATATAGCCATTTATAAACGCACATATTTAAAAATGTATAACATTAAGGTGTGATAGCACTATGTCCTGTAAAAAAATACAGCCAATAATTAAATTAAAAATTTATATAGAAAACAAAAATTGTAATAATAGAATTAAGAATGATAATGTAGGAATTAAAAAAAAATCTAGACCAACGATTCCGATAGGCTGCTGGTATATAACGCACAAATAAATACCACCTTAATACAATACACAAGTGAACATGCATACATGTAAATATTATGTATACAAATATATGCGTAGATATGTGTGTATACCCTGTAGGAAGCCTGGAGTCAAGTGTCTACAAGTCACCACTTTTGTCGACTATTTTGGGTGACTTTTTGGCGACATGTCCACAAAGCGTCTATACTTTTTACATTCCTTTTTTGCAGCTGTGCTTGTTCTTGATTTTTTTATTGTTTTATTTTGTTGAAAATACATGTGCATAGCTGCATGCAAAATTAAAGTTTAAAAAAAAATATAAAGGAAAATGAATTTAAAAGTTAAATATACAAATTTTTACAAAATATATAATGAGCAAAAGAAATTACAAAAAACTTGTAAAAAAAAAACAATAAATTTTGTATAAAAATAACAAGAGGCAACAATTTTTAGTAAAAATTCCAACTCTAGAGATTTTGTGGAGACTGATGAAGATTTTACGCAGCCTGTGGATGATTCTGTGCTGTCTTTTGAACATTTGCCTACTTCAAAACTAAATTTGCATGAAATTTTTTTTTACTTTAATGTAATTTATAAAAAAAAAAAGTTTTTTTAATAAAATCTTTAATTTAAGAAAATAAATGCACCTGTTTAATCTTATTTCCTTCTTAGTGTGAAAATCAAGTAAAAAGTTTCAAAAGTGTATAGAATTACTAAAATGTACTAGTGAATCTCTGGTTCCAATGTCAAATCCTAGTCACTAGTTGTGTAGATTCGCAATGACACGCACATGTTAAATGTCTACAGCAGAAAGCGTTGGCTGGGTCATAATTAGTCAGTAATACTGGTGACAAAGTCAATAGTGAATCAGTACAGTTTCACTATCGACATTTCCTACAGGTTATTGTCCACATTAAATACAATGATTGCGTAAAGTGAGTGATATTTACGTTTTAAGCCTATGCTGGTACACAGAAACATTTGTACACATAATCAAAGTTCAGTTCGAATCATCCGTGTCTGCATATTAACAGATGAACATTTTTTTCTATGGATCCGAAAGGATTGACGGTAAATGCAGTACACGCATTGTGAATGTAGGTAAGTTGGATATTAGACCGTCTCGAGTTTCATATCAAATTATTATTACTGCCTTTCGAATGTACATGCTACACAGTAAAACCTTGGTAATATATTAGTATTACCCAGCAAAAATGTTTGGGAATCTTGTAGAGAAAACTTTCTCTCTTTCCACCGGTTCCATGGAACAGGTTCTAGAACTGATTCCCAAGAGCCTAAGGATCAGTCCGATAACAGGTTCCAGAACCGATCCTACACTCAGAAAAAAAGTTAGTTGAAAAATTTGTAAACGGTTTTCAATCCCAATTTACCATTTTTGTACTCATTTTTAGTAAAAAAAAATTAATTATTTAGTATTTTTTTTTTGTTATTTACATTTTACAAACCACAGAATTCTTACAGAATATTTACAAATTTGTGTTGCTAATTTTATAAATCATTTTAGAAATCTTTAAAAACCGATTTTATAAAATTAGCAAAAAAAAAAAATTACTAATTTTACAATTTTTTAAAATTAGTAAATATTAATTGATAGTGAAGGGAATTTTGTTTCTAACAATTAAAACCTATACTTACAAACATAAATTGGCTTAAAATGCTACATAGGCTGAAAAAAGGGATCGGAAGTGAAGATACTTTTCACAACCGACTAAAGCGCAAACATATGACATCCACCAAAATAGCACTAAAAAGTTGTAATGAATTAGCCTTTAAAAAATTGAAATTTGTTCTTAAAATCCAAAAATTTTATTTAAAAAATATTTTTCAATACAAAAATTAGCAAATTAAAAAAAAATGATAAATTCGTTTATGTTTTTACTATTTCTAATTTTCTGTAAAATATTTTTTGAAAAAATTAATAAAATAAAAAAGGGTTGTTGCTCGACAAAAAGAAATAAATTTGAGATTTTTTTACGTAAGGCGATTTCAAAAAAAAATAGCAGCTTTAAAGCGCAACAAGTGTATTTAAAAATAATACAGTTAACTTGTGTATTTTTAAGAATTGTTTTTATAAACTAAAATTTTTCATTTTAATTTTTCAAACATTTTTGTTAGTTAAAGCTTGTTTATTTTAAAAAACTTTGTACAGAATTTTACCAATGTCTAGTAGTGGTTATTAACTTTCCTGCTATTTCCATTTCACTTATATTTAGTAAATTTGTAGCTGATTTTAGAAAATAGGTTTTAAATTGCAGTTTACAGCAATTTAATTTAATTTAGTTGCGCTTAACAATTTTTTATTCTAATTTCATTGTGCTAATCTAAAATCGATTCCACTTTACAAAAACTAAAATTTAGTAGCGGCTACTAATTTTTTATCCTAATTTCATTAGCAAAATTTTGCGTAATAACAACAAAATTTTCAGTTATCATGACAGATTTTTTTTGGTAATTGTAGAGCAATTTGTTCTAGTTTGGATGAAACGAATCTATTGCTTATAGTTCAAACCAAGGACCCTATAAACCAGGATGAACCAAATGATGCCACCCACTCACGAAATTCTTAGCCGATTTACAAAAAAACTTAGCCGCACAAATTGTGTTTTGAAAATATGGGTCAACCCTGACCCAGTGAAAAATACTTTATGACTCAATATTAGGAAGAAGTAGTTTAAAATCTTCGCAATTGAATTTTTCATAAAATTACCTTGAATTTAAGTATACTTATGGCAGGAAATGTTAATGTATATTTTAAGGACCTCGAAAGTATCTGGAAAAGTTATATTGGTTAAAGTTGTTCTAAAAACTTCCAGATTTTTTAACAAAAAAAAAAATAATTTCCCATCCCAATGTATCGAAAATTTTGATAAAAAATTATCCACTTCGTCGATGAATTCCAAAATTATAGGGCTGTATTCCCAACAGGATTTATTATTATTCACAACAAAATTTCGCACGTTTCTAAAATTTATCATATCTTGTTGCTATATTTAAAGCCCTTCATCTTTCACCACCTTTCAACTCTCCTCTACGCTTTCCGAAGGAAGCAACACTTTAATTAGTAGTGTTGCTTCTCTTAAAAAAAGTGGAATACTTCCCCCATATATGCGCTGAAGCTTGACCGTGTGCAAAATAGGACGCCGGCACTCATCAATGACAGAAGGGTGTCCAACATATTTGACCCATCGTCGGAAGTGTTCTGCTAGATATGTTTAGTGAGATAATCTATAGGACTCGTTTTTTTTTTTTTTTTTTGTTCGCAGTACACGCTGGTGTAGTAGATCTCATATGTTTGGGTTAACGTCCAGTGAAGCGTACAACGCATTACAGAAATTCGTTTATTAGTCGAATGTGAAATAAGCTTACAATTTAGACAAATTCCAGTCATGCCTGATATTAAAATAATGCACTCACTGCATTATAAAAATATCAGTTCAGTCACTCATGTAAAAATGATAATATATGATAATTTTCACCTGGAAAATACCTTATACATAAAACATTACAATGTACACAAATAAATTCATTGTCGCAAAAATTCATCGTCAAAAAGATTCTATATAAAGATTTTATATTTTTAATTCTATTCAATAAAAACAATTATAGATTTAAAAATATATGTTTATTAATTAATTTCTTGTAAAAAAAAAGACTTTATTGTGGAAATGTACTCAGAATATTGATAAAAAAAAATAATTTTTTTATAAGAAGAATTCTGTAGAACCTAAGAGTTGTTTTTTTTACAAAATATTTAATTTTTAGAAATTTTTTTGATAAAAACATTTTCAAATTGTATGGATTTTTCCTTAAAGTAAAATTCTCAGATTCTGTTTCCTAGATAAAAATTTATATATTCTTAAAAAAACTAAAAACTTCTTTCGTCATGAAAAATATTTAGATTATATGAACTTTTTCTATAAGAAAAATTCAGAGACTCTAAGGACAACCTAAAAAAAATCTTAAAAATATCTTTAGAATCTAAGAATTTTTCTATTAGAAACAGTCAATAGAATCTATTTTTTTTTTATTAAAAACGTCTTTAGAATTTAAAAAAATTTTTTTGAAGTAGTTTTCTTAAAAAAAAGTCCATATAATCAAGTTTCTCTGGAAAACTTTTTAATATAAATTTTTTTCTTTAGGAAGAACATTGATTTAAAAAAATCTTTTTAAATTTAAAAAACTTAGTTCGAATAATAATATAACTGCAGGGACCATATTATGATAATATTATGGTTATTTTATTATCATTATATGATAACTATATTATAGTACGACTTTGGTGGGCACAATCATAAGTTCAAAAATATATGATGCTCTTCGAATATGATTGCCCCAACCATGTTTTTTTTCTCCGTGTATAGATATCTATCAATATTTGAGGGGTCAATTCCAGCGTATTGAGCCCAAAATAATGTACGTTTAAGACCGGATATATACGTCGTTTTTAAGTATAATTTATGATTTTGATGCAACGAGGTAAGGTTTTTCCAAACTTAATTACGCAGTTCCAGTGGTTAATGAAAATCCACCTAGGCCACGGACTTTTCATTCCACCTAGTATGTATATGTGAGGTTTGTGTATATGTTCGTTAACTTGTCGATATTGACATACATATTTTACTAACATGCATAATGGTGTTACATTGTTATATTGAGTATTATCACAACTTCAAGTGTGTATGTGAGCGCGTTTCTGTACATATGTTTGCGCGCTTGTGTACATATATGATGTAAATGCATGTTGACAGTTTGTTATATGACTTAATACTGATAATATTTATGAGTTGGTATTATAGATATTTCGTTGTTAATTTCCGGTTGTTGCCAATGATACCAAATAGTATCAATAGCGTAAATTAATTTTGTAAAAAAAAATGTTGACATATGCGGAAAAATCAGAAAATTTTCAATTTTTAATATAAACCTAGTATATAAAAAAATATTTAAGTATTTAACAACATCAAGACATTTGAGGTTTTTAAACTGAAATATAGCATTAAAAATTAAAAAAAGCAAAATATTTTTTAGCACATTTTATAAAAATGCCTCAGCTTCTTGTGTACTCCATTAATATTTTTTATATTTTTTGATTACACTTGGAAACCAACTTAAATTAAATAATTTTTCATTATTTACAGAAAAAAAAAACTTACCTGATCTGTAAAATTATCCGTATGAAACATAACTTTAACATAACTTGTTTCACTAATAAAAGTTTGAGGCTGTTCAGCTTCACCGCAAAACATGCCAGGTTCACGGCGATTTGAAACATCAGTTTTGGCATTTCCATCCACAATCTATAAAAAGAAAAATAAGAAAAAATGTATGATAAAATAGAAAAATATGACATTAAAAATTGATATAAATTGAAATTCATTACACGATTGAATAACAAAAAAATCAAAATGAAAGCAACATGCTTAAAAGTAGGTTTCCCAACTTAAAATTCCATTGACTCGATTTATCTTTATATTGAATCGTGTTGTTGATGTTGTTTTTCTTCTCTCAAGCCTTATTCTATATGCTGGGGAAAAAAACAACGTCAAAAGTGATTTGTGATTGTGTGTTGGTAGAGCAAAATTAATATGAAGATATCAACTAGGGTATGATTATTCCCATATGTCATCATTTATGCTATGAGCATAGTAGCCAAAAAATGTATAAAACTGAAAGCCAGCTAAGAAAGTGAGTGTGTTTGAATGTAGCAGCTGTCCCAAATATGTACGGCAAAGATCAATAACTTTTTTCGAAGCAGAGAATGTATAACTCTAGTTTTTTAACTAGACTTTTAGAGGATTTTTATTTGTTGACACTTTCTTAATTTTCCATAAATTGAAATAATGAAGATGTAATTTTTCAAGTTCATTTTCAAGAGTTTTTATTAGAAACAACTTAAATTTTTAAATTTACTCGAACTTTTTATCATTTTACTATTTAGCAATTTTACTATTTAACTATTTAGCTATGTAACTCTTGTTTTTGTTTTACTATATTAATTATTCTGCTAAGTATAAATGGTACTATTGGAAACAGAGTTGTTAAAATTTTATTTTAAAAATATACAACAATAGATGATGGTACGATACAACATTTGTTTAGTGTGATTTGTCTTAACGAACTAACAAAAAGAAAACCCAACAAAAAACGTCAATATAGTGAAAAAAAAATTTATCAACTGTTGTTTTTTTTTAATACAATGATACAACAATAGAATTCTATGTAAGTCAACTCCTTTAATGATTTTAATATTTTACGAACTTAATAATTCACTATTTTACTAATTTACTATTGTACAATACCATAGTACTATATCGCTATTTTGCCAATTTACTAATTTGATATTTCGCTGTATAACTATATTCCACTATTTGACTATTTTACTATTTAATTATTTTACTATATAATTATTTAATATACATTTATACCATTTTACTATTCACTATTTTGCTATTTTACTATATAACTATTTTTAATATTCTTCTATTTTACTAATTTACTATTGTACAATACCATATTACTATTTCGCTATTTTGCAAATTTACTAATTTGCTATTTTGCTATATTAATATATTCCACTATTTGACTATTTTACTATTTCATTATTTAATAGACATTTATTCCATTTTACTATTCACTATTTTGCTATTTCACTATTATTAAATATTTTGCTGTTTCACTATTTCAGTTTAACTGTTTTCTTACTGTTCTAACTTCCTAGTTTTTTTATATTATTATTTTACTAATTTCCTATTTTACTATTTTATCGTTTAACTATTTGACTTATAACTACATTACTATTTTAGTACTTCACTAATTAACCATTTTACTATTTTATTATCGTATTTTATTTATTTATTTTACTATGATACGATGTTATTTTTTACTATTTAAATAATTTACTATTTCATTATTTTACTATTATTTATTATATTAATGTATTACTATCTTACCATTTTGCTATTTTACTATATTACTATTTTAGTACTTTTCTAAATAAACATAATACCATTATACTATTTAGCTATATTTATTATACCGTTATACTATTTAGCTATATTTTTCTAAATTACTAATTTACCATTCTGATACTTTGCCATTTTACTATTTTATTATCGTATTTTATTTATTTATTTTATTATGATACGATGTTATTTTTTACTATTTAAATAATTTACTATTTCATTATTGCATTATTATTTATTATATAAATGTATTACTATTTTACCATTTTGTTTTTTTACTATTTCACTTATTACTATTTTACTATATTACTATTTTAGTACTTTACTAATTAACCATTTTACCGTTTTACTATTTTGCTAATTTACTATTTAGCTATATTTCTATATTACTAATTTACAATTTAAATTCTTTGCCATTTTACTATTTTATTATCGTATTTTATTTAAATATTTGTTTTTCTATGATACGATGTTATTTTTTACTATTTAAATATTTTACAATTTCACTATTTTACTATTATTTATTACTTTACTGTTTTACTATATTACTATTTTAGTACTTCACTAATTAACCATTATACTTTTTTACTATTTTGCTTATTTACAATTTTGCTATTTAGTTATATTTCTATATTACTAATTCACAATTTTAATACTTTGCAATTTTACTATTTTATTATTGTATTTTAATATTTTACTGTTTTTTATTTTATTCTTTTACTCTTTTCTTATATTGCCATTTTACTATTTTTTTATTTTTTTTTACTACAATGTATTTTTTTTTCCCAGTTTAGTTATTTACTATTTCACTATTAAGCAACTTTCCTATTTAACAATTTTCATATTTTACCATTCTACTATTTGACTTTCTTAATATTTAAAAAATTTACTAATTTAATATTATAATATTACTATTTTGCTAATTTACAATTTTGCTACTTTGCTAATTAGCTACATTAATATATTTCTATTTCTATTTTTTTTTTTTGTACTATTTAGCTATTTTGATATCTTACTTTACTACAACATATTTCGTTTATTAAAATCTCATCTAATTCTTTTGTTTTGACGTATTTGTTACAGTCTATCGATATGCTGGTATCTATCATTGAAACATATGAAATTTAAAGACTGTAACACACACTCACTCATAGACATCTTGCACAGTTTATATTTGACACATACCGAAAACATTATTTAGTCTTTCAATGTTATTAGTACTGCGTCCATATGTTGTTTTCATGCCTTACATTTATTTTCAAGAAATGAAAAAAAAAAACGGTATTTTGTCAAGATTTTTTTTGGTTTTCTTTTATATAAATAAATATATATGTTTGTATGTTAGTCTGCTTACAAGCATGTGTAAGTTAGTAGTGGTTATATTTAGCAATAAATTTAATTTGATATCTTTCTTTTAATGTGTGTATCCTTAAACCATAAATCACAATTCCCCAGTGACTCAATTTCTCTTATTACTATAGATGTTAACTAATTATATTAATTGCAAGGCCAACCAAAAAAAAGAAGCTTTAAAAATAATATTTTTAGATTTAAAAAAATCATTAAATTTAATTAATTTTGCATTAATTTCTGCATTAAACTCTTTATAAAATATTAACTTTGTGTAAAATTTTATGCAAATTCCTTAGAAAATATATATGAAAAATACCGCTTCTGTAAGAAAAACTCAAAATTAAGCCTATTTTTAAAAGAAAAAAGCTAAAAAAAAACATATTTTTAAGCAAAAAATCTAAAATTAGCCAATAAGCAAAATTAAGCAAAATCAGCTAAACAAAAAAAGTTCTTGCGAATATAGTTTATTTTTAAGATTAAAACTTGTTTTTAATCTAAATTGTTCTACCTCTTCAAATAAATAACAAACTCTGGTTCTTTTTGGTTGGCCTACTAATTATATATGTTGTAGGTTCCAATTTCAAGGCTTTAAGCTACAATTTATTTAAATTTAAAGTAGAACTTTAATTGTGTGCAAATTTTGCATTACTAACCTGTAAATATCCTCCATCACAGTTTGTGGCATTGAGTAGTGTACCAATTTTAAATTTTTTAAATCTTAATCTTAATACAAAATCTCTAGGTGCTCCTTTAAGGGTACGAAAACGATACCAACATGTTAGAGGTCTACCTACATTCTGATTCGTTACTTCCGGTGAGCTAACATCTTCGAATATATCCACAGTTTTATTACATTGATCTTTACCGATATCAGCAGAACCTCCACCTGAAAAAAAGGAAAAAAAAGAATTTAACTTATAAAAATTAAATAGTTTTGTTTAAAAGAAAAAAAATCCTAAAAGAAGACAATGTTTTAAAATTTTACAAACTCCAAATTATATGCTGCACTATTAAAACAATTAAAATCTAAACAAAGTGTTTGTCAATAAAAATAAAAAATGAACAAAGAAAACTTGCGTCAATTACAATATGAATCAGCATAATTTTGTCTGTTGATAATATTAATACAAATATTTTAATTTTAAATTAGAGTCCAGTGTTTTTCACTTTGTTTAATTTAACATTTATTTATGTATTCTCTATTGTATTATTATTTAATTTAATTCTTTTGTATACACAAAGAAATTTTTATGCAAAAATTATCACAAGTCATGACAAAGTTATTGTCCCTTACCCGAAAAAAAAATAAAATAAAATCTAAAATACAAAAAAACTTCTATATATAAAGGGGAATTTTAAAAAGGTTGGACATACAAAATATACATCTTTTTAAGCAAATCAACACTAATAAAGTCTAACAATAGCTTTAGCATAAATAGAAAAAAAATGAGAAAAAGCACGCCAAAAAAATGCACACAAAAAAACTGAAAAAGGAGTTTTAAAGGCAGCTAACAGCAGGCAGGATTTAACAATAAAACATGACTGTCACGTTTCATTTCATGCAAAAGTAAGTGACTTTCTGTATGAGTGTGTGTGTGTAGATGTTTCTGTATTAGTGTTAACAAAAATGTACTTTAAAATATTATCCTGTCTTGATTAAAAACTTCAAACGAACACAATGAGATATAACATAAAAAACAAAAAATATTTAAGCAGGAAACTACTAGTAGTAGAAGAATTTCCCGGAATATTATGTACATTATTTATATAGAATAATATACAAAATTGACAAAAGAAAATATAAAAAGCATTATATTTAATGCAAAAAATTATTGTGTGACAAGAACGACCAAAATATATGCTATTTGAATGATTGTCTCAACAAAAGGAACTAACTAAAAATATACTCATAAAGGAATATAAATATTTTTTTTAATAAAACTCCTTTAAATGGCCTACGAGTGGTGTTAAAGTTATATTTATAGGAAAAAATCCATTTTAAATTTTAACATCGGTATATTTACAAAACCAAATTTACTATTTTTAGCTAGGCTGATATAGGTATTTCGATTCGGCCAAATATTTCTTCAAAACCCAGCCTCCAGACCAACGCAAATGACTTTATTTTAGTTCTGAAATTACTAAACATGAAAAACCCGGCGAAATCGGAAAAATCGTTTTTTTTTAATAAAAGCCCCAAAAATCGGAAAAAATTGCCACAAATCACCAAAAGACGATAATATCAGAATAAATTGACAAAATTAAAATCTGTAAAAAAAACTGTAATATCGGGTAAAATCCTTAAAGTGACTAATAAAAATCGCCAAAAACTAAAAAAAAAAAAATTCAAATAAATCAATGGAATTGGAAAATCGGATTTTTATTTTAATCGCATATTTTGTTTTCATAAATCACAAAATCGGTAAACCCGTTTTATAAAAACACATTTTTGGATAAAAATTTCCAAATAAGAAAAATCTATAAAAAAACGTTAAAAATTTAAAAATACACTCACAAAATATTTTCCTTAACCGACTGTATTTTATTTAAAAAGTAATACGTTAAGTTTGTTTTTTAATGAAAAATCAATTCATGGAAATATATTTTTTAACTATTTTAATAAGCCATTTGAAAAACAAACTACCATATAAAAATTAATTAATTCTGTAGGAGTTAATATTTTCTGTTAAATGTTAAATGTAAAATTTAATATTTTCTGTTTCTACAAATAGAAATTTATATAATTCCTTTTTGTTTTTTTTTTACCAAAATATTTTGTTTAAATACAAAATTATTTTAATAAAAATTACAAGAAATTATTTAAAATATACATACACACAAAGCATATAAAAATATATACATCTGCATGTGTTGTGTTTTGTAATAACATATAAATAAAAAACTTTTAATTTGAAAAACAAAACACAAAAGTAGTTTTTTCTAACTTTTTGTCAGTTAAAAATTTATAGTTATTTTAAACGACTTTCTATTGTTTTTACTACTTTTGTCGATTATTAACCAATGATTGAAATAAACAACAAAATGTTGTCTTTTCGATTAATTTAATGTGTATTTTAGACAATATTTAACGAAATAATGTTGTGAAAAATAATGTCGGAAAAAATTGTCAACAGTAAAAGCTATGGGAACAAATAGCCAAAATTTTCCAAATAAATTAAGAAAATCGCTAAAAGTCTGTAAAAAGACCGATATTGAAAAAACTACAAAAAAATAAATCGTTAAAATTGGACAAAAAAAAAACGGCGACAATGGGAAAAAACATAGAAAACATTTTTAAAATCTGCTAAAATTTTAAAAACTCTGAAATGAGAAAAAACACCAAAATTGCTTAAGAACAAAAAATCGTCAAAATTTGCTCAATCGAAAAATATTCTTGAAAAATCGCTGTTGTAAGAAAAAACACCCATAGTCAAAATTGGAAATAAGGCAATAATTTGAAGAAACTCGCAGTGGAAACAAAACATTCAAAAGAAAAATAAATGAACTTGTAAAATTGGTGATTTCAAGAAAAATATCTTTATGTAAAAAAAAACGCCAAACCTATAAAAACCAGAACCCTAAACTATTAAAACACTGAAATTAATATCAAAAAAATAGCTGAACTTAAAAAAAGGTTAAAATGATAATTTAAGAAAAAATCGTTGAGATTAAAAAAAGTAGCAAAATTAAATCTCCAAAATTGGAAAAGAAACTCCCAAATCCAAAACCGCTGAAATTAAAAAAGTAAAATTTAAAATTAAAAATAGTTGAAATTAGAAAATTTAAAAAATTTACCAAAATTAGTAAGACGCTATGAAAAAATCGGTTATTTGAAAAAAAGAAACGCCAAAAAGCAAAATACTTAAAAACATGAAATCACTGAAATTAAAAGCAAAGTGCTAAAACTGAAACACTAGCTAAAATTAAATTAAAAAATATATTCAAAGAAAATCGCTTAGAATAAAAAATCCCCAAATTTTGGACAATAAACAAATATCGTTACCTTAGTCCGAAAACCTGGTAAGTCATATAATTCAAATTGTTCAGGAGAGACAAAAAACTTAATAACTTCTTTTGTTGTTAATATTTTTAAAATCCGTAAACGCCATTTTATTCCTCTATTTGTATGGCTTTTATACCAATAATCTTCAAATTTTAAAATAAAGTAGTTTTTGAGTTATAAGCTGATTTGTGACTTACCAGATTTTCTGTAAATATGTTTAGTATTGAGTTTTTATTGTTAAATGATTTTTGTGGTTTTTTATATTATTTTTTTATTATTTTAAAACAAATAACAACATAATGCAGGCTTACTTCATTGCCGGTGACAAAAATAACTTAATTAATTCACATTTTATAAAATAAAGTAATAAAAATAAAAAAAAAATCATTGATGAGGTAAATTATCATAAAATTGGTGGTGGTCTTTAGGAAGAGTTGATTTTTAGTATTGCAAATCTTCATATTTCTTAGCAGTTATCTTTCTTTTTTCCAAGTAGAGTTGTTGCAAATTTGAAAACTCCAAAGCGCTTATTTTTGTATTTATTCTTTGAGGAAGAATTTTCCAGTCATCAGAAAATGTAAGTTTAAAATATATTTCGCTATTTGGAGTATATTTAATACCACGAATATCGGTTACTTTAGGATCTCCTTTACCATTTCCGGGCCGAATACTTTTAAAAAATTGAACGTTGTTAAAATTTAAAAAAAACGAATAATCTAAATAAGTGACATCATAGGGTTCAGGTTTCTTTCTTGCTGTTTTACATATACTAATATATTCAGCGGGGACATTAATATTTCTATTTCTTATAGCTCGTTCTATGGAGGAGTGTACACTGTCTGCCTCCATTTGTGTATGGCCGATTTCAAGAATTTTTTGTTCAATCATAATGTTTTGTTTTATTGCTATATTAAGCAAGGCGTTACTCATCACGCAATTGCGATTTTGATAAGTACAACCATCGCTATAAAAAATTAATTTTCCTGGATTTTCATTTCCACAAAGAACTTTTTTTTCAATAAAATAAGTCCAAATACTTGCAAACTCTTCAGCACCTAATCCACCTTCCACTTCATTCCATAAAAAACAGTAAGCTTTTTGGTTTTTTATATTATAAAATACTAAATTGTGTACTTGTAACTTTGTGCGGTAGTATAAGCTGCTCACTTGGGATTTTGGAGCCATTAAAACCGCTTGAAGGTCAACTGTGTAGACATGTGTTTCTTCAGCTTTATCTTTGTTTTTTTCATTTCTTGCATCTTCCTTCTTTTTTTGGTGAATTGTATATTCCTCTTGTGAGAGGTTTCCAACTGAATATTTTGCACATTTTTCACATTGGTCTTTTTTGGGAGAAAATAAAGCTAGATTTTTAACATCAAACATTTCAAAGAAAACTGAAATTGATAGAGGTCGAATTTCTTTTTTTCAGCACCAGTCATTTACATAAAACTCGTAAAGCTTTTGTTTAGAGCCCCACTCTGCGAGCAGATATTTTTTATTAGTTCTAGCACAGCAGTAATGCGATTCCAATGATGGCAAAGAATCAAAAAACAGGCTAAGGCATTGTCTCTCTTCTGTTATGTTACTTATTTTGGGAGCCGTTTTCTTTAAACTAATACTTGATGCTAAAGGCTTTTTAGCCCAATCGATAACAGTTTGTCGACCAATGCCCAAAGTATTAATGAAAAATGTTTTTCAAACTCTAATATTTGTATTATTTACCTTCAGATAATATTGTAATGTTCGACTTCTTTTCCATTTGTTTTTAGCTTTTCTATTTCTAGGCCTTACACATGGAACAGTTTGAATCAATGTATTAACAAAAATTTTTTTTCACTCCAACTCATTTCCCAAAATTCTGTAAATACTTTTTGTCTATCAGTATCAGTAATACTTTCACATTTCATGGTAACACTTTTGTTACAATTGCATCTTTCCTTCATTGTACGTCTCTCTTTTATATTTTTATAATTCCAATGATTACCTTCATTTTGTCTTCCAAAATAACTTTTCCCCTGTTCTCTACGCTTTTTATTTATGGGATCAAACCATGTACAATTTTTAACGCGGACTCTCTTGTTTCGCTGCTTTGATGTAGAAGGTAGCTCGTATGAATCATCAGAATCAGAATTGAATCCATAGGGAACAAGGCCTACAAACCCGTCATCTGATTCAAACCCATATTCGTTACTACTGGTGTTAGTTTTATAAGCAGAATCCATCGAAATGAGGTTTATAACGAATCAATGTTTGACCAAAAGTTGTAATAGTAATAGTTACCTGATTTGTATGTTTTTAATGCTTCTAAATATTTTTTTATGTAAATTTCGCAAAGACTTTGTTTAATTTAAATGAACAAAAAATCTAGTTTAACATGATTACAAAAAATATTGAAATTCATTGGACTTAACAAGTGTTTTTTTTAATATTTGTTATTTATGGGACTTAACAGATTTTCGTACCACTGCAAAATAACAAGTTGGAACAACATAATGGTAACTTTTTTTGTTGTAAATGATGTGTTTTGAGTTGTTCTATTTTTCTGTGACAAAATCTCAATTTTCATAAATATGTGACTTACCAGGTTTTCGGACTAAGGTAACGATATGTAAAAAATTATATAAAAAAGTGATAAAATTTAAAATGAACGAATAACTGTTAATGGGAAACTCGTCAATATACCGAAAAATCTCTAAAATTAAAAAAAATAACAAAATGTTAAAAAGCGGTTACTGCATTGAAAAATAAAAACGCCAAAAATAAACATTGTAAACAATACAAAATCGAGAAATAAGCTGAAATTTAAAACAACGACCATTTCGAAAAAATCGCTTAAATTAAAAAAAGAGAAATTAAAAAAACCTTCAATTATACAAAATCGCTGAAGTTGGGAAAAATCTCGAACATTGGAAAAAATCACTGAAATAAAAAAATTACCAGAATAGGTAAACAGTGATCCTAATAATCGGCCGTCGGATGAGGAAACACCAATATGAAAGAAATCTGAATTAAAAGAAAAACCCTAAAACCGGCAAATTTAATAATATATTCGACAAAAAATCGCTCAATTCAAAAAACAAAATTTAAATAAAAAAATCTCCATAATATAGAAACATGTAAGAAATATCTTCTACTGAAGTTAAAAATTGTTTTTCGTTTCTCAGAACTTTCTAGCTATGCTTCTATAGCGTACAACCGAATGTGTATACAAAAATATTTTTTTACAGTTTTAATTAAATATCATGCTATCTACTACAATATCAATGACCTAAACTAAAATTAAGCTAAACAAAAATATTAAAACAGTGTGAACAAAAAACACGCGATGTCATAATATCTTCAACTTATATTTGCAGCTTTTTTATTTTTATTAAAATTTTTATTATTATTATTTTTGCAATAATTTAAAGAAGATCAAAACAAAAAAAAAACTTAAAACAAAAAATATAAAATATAAAAAACGTCCACATTTACAAAAAAAAAAAAAAAAAAAAAAGTTTTGTACAACTCAGAACTTTTCTATATAATAAAAGGCGGTAACGTGAATTACAAATTCAGCACATTGTTCGCTTTGTTTCATTTGTAATACAGAAAAAACGTACAGAAATTCCCGCAAAAATAAATTAAGGACAATGAAGTCCATCATGAAATTTGTATTATACTTATGCTCTGTGTGTATGTGTGTAAGAGCGACTGAGTGTTAGTGTATATGTCATCCCATAAATACATATAATGCTTTATGCCAAACAATTGCTTTTGTTAAAAAAAAATATATATATATAAAATATTTTCATCATTTTCATCTTTAGACAAGTCATACAGCCAACATCAGCTATCCAGCCTGATTTATTTTTTCTTATTTGACTGCAGGGTTTTGTTTTTCATATGAAAAGGCGTTTGGTTTTTCTACTCTTCTGCTTTTAATATCAAATATATAGTGACATAGTTAACAAACATAAAAAAAAAACTTACTAATACAACAAAAGAACAGGCGGAAAATATAAGTAGACAAAAAAGTCGAAATCAAACAATATAACAAACTTGGGAAATTATAATCAGTAGTAGTGGGTTGTATGGAAAAAATAAAAGAAAGAAAAAAAAGAGAAACGGAAATTCAGGAATAATTTTATTTTATTTACAACACTATTATAGTTAAGGACAATATATGTTTTTCATTTGGAAATTAAATATTGTACAAATAACTATTTTTTCTTGTGATTTTATTATTACTTTATTATAATAATAGAAGTAAAAGAGTTGCAAAAGGAATGGTTAAATAATATAGTGGCTATGTGAACATTCCACAGGCGTGATGAAAGATAGGGCCTTGGGTTAGGACAGCAGCTTAACAGAAAAAACATTAGGTTAGGTTGTGTGGAAAAGATGAATCATCCAAAAATCTATGAAATATATCTATGACAGAGAATTGGCATAATGTGCGCTCTCCTAAAAAATGCTGTATCCCTTCGAGAACCCCGTTAACGGTACAACGTCACTGTACCAACGCTAAACCCTACTCCTGGCGAAGGCCAGATAAAAACAAAGAAAGTGCAACAGTATGATCGCCCTCTACGACAGAGTCACTACTTCCCGATTTCGAATGGTGGGATCATAGTGTTGAGTGGCTTGTGAGAATTTATATCATGTTGACCAGTTCCCTCTTCCCCAGCCTTAAGATTCTCGTTGTCCTGCTCACATCCGGCTCACTTCGTGCGGATTACGTTGTCTCGTTGCCCATGTTGGTGGTCCATATCCCAAGCTCCATTTTCATCTCGGATTTTGTAGGTTAAGAGAGACCAGGTTTGATCCATTCCTGAACAGCTCGTTAGTCCTTTGATTCCCCTCCATTCCACAGTGTCCGCGTATCCATATTAATCTCAGACGTACCCAGCCAGAATAAGCGTGCATCACCCTCTTGCAGTTCAAAACCTCCTTCGATTTCACAGACTCCCCTGGGTGGTGCCATATAACCAATTAACTATTTTTTGACGTGAAAAAAGTTATCTTCATGAGAAAACTGGAAATTAAGAATCCCAAAAACTGGGATAAACAATTAAACTCTTTATATGTATGTCAACACTGCATACACCAAATTTAATGTTTTTCAACACATTAGCAACTTTGAAAATGTTGCCCACTTATATAAACATGTTGTCGCTGAATTATGTAGCATGTTGAATTTCTTGTAGAGTACTTCTGACACTATAGTAAATTATACACTTTTTGCTGTATATCAGTGAAGATTATTGCATCCCCAGAATAATCAGTGGCGGGGAAAACAATATTTGCAGTCTTGATTAAGTCTGACTTTAGATTTAACCTAAATTTAATCAATAAAAAGGATGCTAAAAATATTTTTAACTTAATTTAATATCGATTTGGCTCTAGTCACACACTTGAGCTTTGGCTAATTATTTCAAAATGAGTAAAATGATGAAAACCCCGATGAAAATATCGATTTCGCAGACAACCATTTTTTAGAATACATAGAAAAAATTATCACAAAATTTTAAGTAATTAAAAATATTTGTTTAAATTCAAATTCGATTTCTAACAATTTCTTTGTAAATTATTTATTTTTTTTTCTCATAAAAATTTTTTGAAAATAAAAATTTAAGTAACAAAAAAAAAAACAAACAAAATGTTTTTTGTATTTACAAATTCCATTGTTGGTACCATTCTAAGAAAATTTTTATTTGTATTTACTAAAATATTCTACGAAAGATGTTTAATATCATAAACAGAATTTTGTAAATTTTTTCTGTGTAGAGACTTCGTATTTTTTTTGTTTTGAAAAATAGTCTCTGGAAGCTCCAAAAGAGAATATTCGACATAAATGCGAGAACTTATCTCCCTAAGTTCTCTCCAGAACGATGGAAAATGTGGTAAACAGAGACTAAATAATCATTAACAACGAAGTCATCCACTTGACCCATATAGTCTTCGAAAGATAATGAACAAAATCTTACAGGTATAAATAAACATTAAACACAAACGATTAAATTATGTCGTTTTATTATAAAGATAAATTAATAGCCACCCTGTATATATAAGACGACTTTATCGTATTCGACAAAGACAAGAAATCGTAACTGGAAAATATCGAAAAAATATTTCACTCTAAAGAAGGCTAACATGACCCGTGTGAAAAAATCGTATTAGCTCTAATTGCACCAGATCTAATTAAATCTCAAAATTAAGACAAATTTAAGATCTAATTAAATCTGATAAAATCTAGAGAGATCTGGATTTGCTTTGGACATTATATCCATCAGCTTTACTAAGAAATTAAAAAACACTCTTAATTGTATATATATTTTTATTTTGGTGCCTTTGGAAATTGCTCAAATGGCTGCGATCTTGTACTAAATCTAATTTTAGATATGAAAAGAAATGGCACCAGATATGATCTCATATCACCTGATTTGCTCATATCTGGCAAACAAAAATCTCCAAATTTTCCAGAAAACTCTAGATATGGACAGATCTGGCACTTGTTCTGATCAGAAAAAATTTATGACATAAGTCATATCTAATATATATGATCAGATCCGACACAAGATCTCAAGAACTCTTAATAAAGACAAAGAGCATTATGTCACAAATGAAACGCAAATGCTACCAATTTTTTGGATCATTAAGAGTTAAAAAATTATCTGTGAAAATGTTTACAGATCTTCAACTTAACTTAATTCTGGGTTTTCATATATTATTTAATTTACAGTCGGTCTAAAATTTCGGCTAAAAATATTTATGGATTAGCCCTAATTTCTCGCAATAATGATAATGATTTTGAAGATCTTCTGAAAATCGCTTAGGAGTGTGTGAAATCAAGAAATTTTCTTAACTCACTTCAAAAATTAATCACAATAAAAATACTTTTATTGTGCCTTACTTTTGACTATCAGAGTAACTTATTGTTGGCTTAAATAACATTTACGATTGCTGATTTACTTCAGATAACAAGAACATAAGTTTTGATAACAAGAACATCATTTAAGATTCCTAATTGCGACTGTAAACATTTCTTTGGTTAAGCTTTAGAGCATGAAAAATATAAAATTAAATAGTTTGTTTAAATATAGTTTTGTGGGTTTTAAAAAAGGTAAAGATATCTAAAAATGTTGACTTTATATTGACGTAAGAACCGTCCTAAATAAAATAATACCTTCGTTAAATATTTTCATTATCAAGAATAATTTTTTAAAGTCTATTTCTAAAATAAATAACTGTCTTTTTAACAAAGAATAAATAAATCCTAGAAATTCACAATCATTTGTTTTTTTTTTTTTTGTAAACAAATCATTAATTATATACTTAAAATAAATCATAAACCTCGTAAATAACCAAAAAATATAACACACAATGAAAAACTTATATTCTTATCACATTTTTCACGGAAAACCAACAAATAAAAAACGTTCGTACAAACATTTTTCATTATTAACAAAAATTCCAATTGAAAATGAAACCGAACTGAATTGAAAAACAACAGCAAAAACAAGAACAGACAAAAACATAAGTATTATTTTCAACACGACTGATTATGAATAATGGTGACATCAAAAGATTAATAACAACAAAACTTTAATACCAAGAAATACACGCATACACAAAGCCATGATCACAAATACATAGACGATGTCTTTTAGGCATACAGATAAATATATAGCATACTTTTGGGGAAACTGTGTGAAAAAAACCAGTGGTGAAAAGGAATCAAAACATTAAATTGATATAAAAAAAAGAAACATTTCTAATAAAGTATGTACTCTTTAGGCCCAACTACAATTGGCTTTAGTGACTTAAGCTAGGTATTGGAATAAACGAAAAGTAAAATTTGTTTCAATTTCAAAATAATAAATATATAATTATAAAAATTATTCCTAAAATTTTGTTTTATACCAGAACAAAGCATTAGTCACTTTAGCAAACCCCAATAACACAACATTAAGTAAGCTACTAACTGGAACTTTAATTGAAACATTTAAACATTTAAATTTAACTCGTACAAGAAAAGGGTCCCAACCTAAAGACTGCGATTTTGATTAATTTGATTAAATTTTCGGAAGATTCTAAAATACAAATATATGCGACAAATAAGCAAATTCAAAGAGACATAAAAGTACCAGTAAAACGCCCTTTAAAATCCCTTTCTAACAGGCAAAAAAAAAAAATATTTTAAAAACATCAAAAATCCCTTTCAAATGTTACCACACTTAAAAAACTAAGAAAAAAGTACCTTTTATTAAAAAATAACTTTTTATTAAAAAAGTACCTTTTATTAAAAAATAACTTTTTATTAAAAAAGTACCTTTTATTAAAAAAGTACGTTTTATTAAAAAAGTACCTTTTATTAAAAAAGTACCTTTTATTAAAAAAGTATCTTTTATTAAAAATTTAACTTTAATGAAAAAGTACCTTATATTAAAAAAGTATCCTTTATTAAAAAAGTATCTTTTATTAAAAATTTAACTTTTATTAAAAAAGTACCTTATATTAAAAAAGCACCCTTTATTAAAAAAGTATCTTTTAGTAAAAAAGTACCTTTTATTAAAAAAGTACCTTTTATTAAAAAAGTACCTTTTGTTAAAAAGTACCTTTTATTAAAAAAATACCTTTTATTGAAAAAGTACATTTTATTAAAAAAGTATCTTTTATTAAAAAATTATATTTAATTAAAAAGTACGTTTTATTAAAAAGTTCCTTTTATTAAAAAGTACCTTTTATTAAAAAGTACCTTTTATTAAAAAGTACCTTTTATTAAAAAGTACCTTTTATTAAAAAGTACCTTTTATTAAAAAGTACCTTTTATTAAAAAGTACCTTTTATTAAAAAGTACCTTTTATTAAAAAGTACCTTTTATTAAAAAGTACCTTTTATTAAAAAGAACCTTTTATTAAAAAGTACCTTTTATTAAAAAGTACCTTTTATTAAAAAGTACCTTTAATTAAAAAAGTACCTTTTATTAAAAAATCACCTTTTATTAAAAAATTACATTTTATTAAAAAAGTACCTTTTTTAAAAAGTACCTTTTATTAAAATAGTACCTTTTATTAAAAAAGGACCTTTTATTAAAAAAGTACCATTTATTATAAAAGTAACTTTTATTAAAAAAGTACCTTTTATTAAAAAAGTACCTTTTATTAAAAATGTACCTTTTATTAAAAAGTACCTTTTATTAAAAAAAGGAACTTTTACTAAAAAAGTAACTTATTAAAAAAGTACCTTTTATTAAAAAAGGACCTTATATTAAAAAAATACCTTTTATTGAAAAAGTACCTTATATTAAAAAGGTACCTTTTATTAAAAAAGTACCTTTTATTAAAAAAGTACCTTATATTAAAATAGTACCTGTTATTAAAAAAGTACCTTTTATTAAAATAGTACCTTTTATTAAAAAGGACCTTTTATTTAAAAAGTACCTTTTATTAAAAAAAGTTCCTTTTATTGAAATAGTATATTTCCTTGCAGGTACAAGTACTTCAATTTGGTACAATGTGTATTTATAAGAATGATTTAGTTCCTTCCACTGCCTGTCCAGCTACTTTTAGCGGTGAAAGACTTCAGTGGCCTCAAAGAAAGACTAAATTAGACATGATATGAATATTTTTGTTAAGATAGCATTTAAGAAAAAAAAATCACAAAACAATCATGAAAACAATGAAAATCTTGTCTATTTTCAGAAACAACAGCAGTAACAAAATAAAAAAAATCACAAACAAGTCCGAGTGTTTAAAGGGTAAAGTCGAATTGGATGCACCTTCGACTGGCAAATATTTATGATGGAAGGTTCTTCTAAAACAAATTCAAAATTAGGCCTAGATTTTTTTTAAAACAATATTTAATAGGTTAAACTTTTTTCCTTTAGGAAAAATCTTTGGGCTTTGTAATATCTTTGAGTAGGCTTAGAAGTTTTAAAAAAAAAATTTCAATGGACTCGCAATTTTTCTAAAAAAAAAGAATGATTAGCTTTAACTGTTAACTTAATAACTTTTTCTGTGTATTCCACATGATTACCTTATAAAAGATAAGAAATTTTTCATTAGGAAAAAAAAATTGCTCTGATCTTGAACAAGACTAAAAATACATTTTCATAAATTTAATTGTTTATTCCTTGATTGGACTTAAATTTAACATATAAAAAAGTTTCTTGTTTAAGGTTAAAGTTTGACTAAGAAAAACCATGATTAGACTTTGATTTTGATTACATAAGAATAATATGGAAAATTTTATGACAAAGTCAACCTTCTTAACCATATACGATAAAAGTTCTTTGTTAGAGTTAAAGCCTAGAATTTGACTTGAGAAAACTTTACAATTAAGTCTAGACTTTTGTTTTTGAAGCCTAGAATATGAATAAGGAAAAATCTACAATTAAGTCTAGACTTTGACTACAGAAAAATCCTAAATTTTGACTTCAGACTAAATCTAGCATATAGAACAACCTTTGATTAAGTCTACATTTTAAAGATAGTAATATCCACTATTAAGTAAAGGTTCTAATATTAAAAAATTGACTGTCGAGCTTCGATTTAAAATTTTTATTAAGGTTTTTTCCTAGTAATAAATTCAGGGTTTTGAGTATAGATAAATTTACTATTAAACTTGAGTTTGGAAGTGTTTTTAACGTTTGAATAAACTCAACATTCCGCAAAATTTATTGCCGCGGTTTTCAACAAGAATGGAAACTAAATAAGCAGAATACAAAAAAATTAAGGACTAAACATAAAAGATATGTAAATACAATGAGACATGATGTAAAATTTAAAAATAGAAGGAAGTTAAGGAAGAAAGCAAATAGTAGAGACCGGAGTAATATAAAATAATTTGATATACAAACAATGGCAAAGAATAAAATGTTAGAAAAATACCAACAACACACCCACAAAAATACAAATACAAATAGACAAAACAACAGATACAACATAAAGGCAACAAAAAGACAGACAAAAAGACATATAGGATGACAGAAAGACAGTTTATACAGACAATGATACATTTCGCTAGACAATACAATGAATGTTACACTTGTAATATCTACATGGTAGAGAAAAACTAGAAGATGAAAATAAACACTATACAATGGTTTTTATATGCACTATATATACATTACATATATATACAAACATATATATATATATATATATATATATATATATATATATATATATACAGTTAAGTAATAAATCTGTTTAATTTATCAAAGTTCCATTGTATGTTGTATTTTCAAGCTTAATATAAACTCGTATTTAGTTAGACCTCCTCCGGCATAATGTCACTGTTATTTTATTTTTTCATACAAATCCGATAGATTTTTATACTCAGAGACCAGCCAGTCAGACAGTCATACATTAATACTCAAGACATTTATTTAGTGTTAAATGTAAAGAAATAAATGAAACAAATATAAATATATATATAGACGAGTATACAAAAACATTTATAGTCTTTTACAATGACTATATAGAAACATAGTTTCTAGTATACTTTTTGATCCTTTTAAACATTTTTACTATTTATGCCTTTTTTTATTTTATTTTTTTGGTTTTTAATGTCAAGAGCTATTTTTATGCTTTGTAATTTTTATTAACATGTTTATGTTTAATTTTTATAGGCTAAAACATATATGATTTTATTATTATCACAGCCCTTAAGTATACACAAATATTTATATAAATATATTTTTATTTATTATTTTGGTTACGAACAGCAATTGCCCACAAAAAGTAGGCAATGTTTTTTTTTAATTGTTACAATAGTTATGAAAGTAGTCAGCTATGTTAGGGGGAATGATTCAAATGTAAATTATTATGCATGAATTTATTAGAAATTATATGATACTAGTTTATAAGCCAGATACTTCGTAAACCGGTAGTTTTAAATAGCGGAATTTGTTAAGAAAATCTTAGAAATCTTTCTCTTTAAATAAATTTCTTTAATCTTTTGCACTTCAAGTTTCAGAAATCAGGCTTATTCAAGGTGCACTTTTCCTTTTTTTAGCCTGATTTTTACCAGCTGTTAAGGGGACGACCTTTTCCCATTGGCACCTGACAAAAATTCCATAAAAAAAACTCATAAGTGATATATTCTTAACTATAGGAACACATATTTTTAAATTTCAGGTTTCTAGCCAAAGCGGTTTGGGCACTTTCACTTCCCTGTCCAAAAAAACATCCAAAAGTACACATATATTTCAGATTAAAGATTTTTAGCTGATGAGGTTTAAAAAGGTAGTTAAGAGGAGCTTTTCCCCCGACCGCTAAGGGAGAGACTTTTCCTATTTTAAATCATGTAAATGCGACAAATTCTCCAATTATCACATACTTCAATGAACAATTTTTTTTAAATTTCTGACTTCTAATTTCGGTTCATGTGGTAACTGTTTCAATTCCACTTATTCTCCATTACATTTCATTTTCCTTGTCTAGTATTTAAATTCCACTCATTCCCCGTTTTATTCCATTTTGTTTCCCTTCTATAGTGTTTCAATTATACTCGTTCCTCGTTTCATTCCATATCGTTCCGCTGTCTAGTAATTCAGTTCTACTCGTTTCCCTTGTCCTGTTTTTCAATTACCCGTTCCATTTCGTTCTCCTTGTGTAACACATCGGCTGAAAAATTCTTCGGATGACACATAGGTGGCGCCACTAATGAAAAGTTCATATGATTTTTTGGAACTACCAACCTTCAGATGATACCCGTTACAATTTAATGACAATTTATTCATTAGTGAACATACTACGGCTGTTTTAGTGAAGCTACTTTTGCGATTTTAAAAACAATGGAATCAAAACAAATTTCGTGTGTTGATTTATCACTGCTTTTTAATGGGAAAAAACACCATTCACGCCGAAGCTTGGCTTGATAGTGTTATTCTGCTCCATCGATAAAAATGGCAGAAAAGTGGTTTGCTGACTTTAAACGTGGTCGTACAAATACTAATGATGCCGAACGCCCTGGTCGGCCAAAAGAGGTGGTAATACCGGTAAACATCAAAAAAGTTCACAAAATCGTTTTGGCAGACCGTAAAGTGAAGTTGCAGGAGGTAGCTGATACCTTAAAGATATAGAAGGAACGTGTCGGTTTTTTTTTTTTTTTTTGCATGAACATTTGTACACGAGAAAGTTGTTTTCGAAATGGGTGCCGCGTTTGTTCCCATTGCACCAAAAACAACAACGTGTCGATGATACTGAGAGCTGGCCAAATCGCACGAAATACACTTTCAATTGCTCCCGCACTAACCGTATTTGCCAGATTTGCCTCCCAGCGATTTTTACTTGTTTTCAGACCTTAAAAATGCTCGCTTGTAAGAGAATTGTTTCGAATGAAGAGGTGATTGCCAAACAGAGGCCAAAGATAAATCATGCTATAAAAACGGTCTCGAAATATTAGAAAGGCGATGTAGTGATTGTATAGCACCTGAAGGAGACTAAAAAACTCAGAAAAAAAAGTTAGTTGAAAAATTTATGAACGCTTTTTAATTCTTCTTTCCTATTTTTGCTCTGATTTTTAGTAAACAAAATTATTATTTAGTAAACTTTTTTGCTATTTACATTTTACAAATTACAAAAGTTTCACAGAATATTTAAAAATTTTTGTTGCTAACTTCAGAAATCATTTTACAAATTTTTGAAAACCGATTTGCTAAAATTAGCAAAAAAAAAAATTTAATAATTTTAAAAATTAGATATTATAGGTAATATTGTTTCTAATATTTAAAACTTATTCTTTACAATTTTAAATTGCCTTAAAATGCTACATAGGTTGAAAAACAACGTACTCATGTCCAAAAACACTAGGCAACAGCCATTTTGTTATTTGGTTCTAGCATACTTTTTCTCATGGATTTGGACCTACTGAACACGAAAATGAATTTTAAAAATTTTTCTGTCGATTGGTTTGCGAGATACAAATTTTTTAATTTTTTTTTTTTAATTTTTGGAGGTACACTTACTATTTTGAGCATATCTTTAGTCTTCTTTGACCTATTTTATCCTACTACTACTCAAATTAAAGACAATTGAGCCGTCTACAACTTATTCTCAGAAAATTTTCAAATCGGGTTAGTAGTTTTGATGTTGGCGGCTTAAAAAGGTTAAAAAACTGCGTTTTTTTAGTAAAAATGTGGCTGAAAAATTCATATAAAAATTCATATAAAATGTAAAACGCGATGTTAACAGCGATTTTAATTTTTTTACGTATAGCTGACACTTTTCCAAAGAAAATAAGGCCTTACTTAACAAAATCTGATGACAAATGGCCGACTTATTATTTTTTTGGTAAACGACCGAAATTCCGCTATTTCACGATTTTTTGATTTTCATTATTTGCACAGCTTACCTACCCAACGCAAACGAATAAATACATTTGAACTTAATTTAAAATAAACAAAGTAGTCTTCGTATATTTTTTTTTAATTTATTTACAGCACTACATGCTCATACATATTTAAACATAAGGAGACACGGTTATCAATTGCATTTCAAAACTGTCTGTGAAAGTGTAAAGAAGTTAATATTTAGAAAACGCAAGGAAGACAATGAGTAAAAGACTACGTGTGTTCGAGTGTTTGAACGATCCAGACAATTTCTGCAATGTTTGTGGCCAGTTTATAAAAAAAAATCACGCACACAAGTTTACTCCAGCAGTACAATTGCACTATTTGAATTATTTTGGTATTTCACCAAATATCACAGAACCATGGACACCTAAGTCGCTGTGTGATCTTTGCTATATAATCTTAACCAACTGGGCAGCTGGCGGAAGGTAAGAATTTTTATTTAAACACATTATACATAGCGAATATAGTAATTTATTTTAATTTTAGCCGCCATATGAAATTCGATACACCAATGATGTGGAAAAAGCCGCTATGCCATTCCACAGACTGTTATTTTTGCCTCACCACAAACAGTGGGGTAGGAAGATTTTTTAAATGGAACTACGCTCAAGTGGGATCGTTTGCGCTTCCAGTACCACATTCGCATGATGTGCCATATCCAGTGTGCCCTGGTGCATCTCTTCAAAAAGCAGAATCGTCAGAAGAAGAGTCTGAGTCAAATGCAAGCGAATTTGAGCCGGGTGCAAAGCGAAAATTACTGTCACAGGCCGAACTAAACGATTGGGTGCGCGATTTTGGTCTCACTAAGGAGAAATCCGAACTTTTTGCGTCTCGGATGATACAGTGTGGATTTGCGGCTTCAGAAGTGAAAGTATCAGCGTACAGAAACCGTCACAAGGAGTATGCAAAATTTTATACAAAGAAAGACCAAATATGTTTTTGCAGCGACATTTCAGGCTTGTTCCAAGAGCTTCACCAAATTCACAACCCCAACGAATGGAGGTTGTTTATTGACAGCAACAAAGAGAGCTTGAAGGCAGTTCTCTTACATAATGGGAATGAAAAGCCATCTGTTCCTATTGCTCATGCGGTTCATTCAAAGGAGAACTATGAAACTATGGACATTTTGCTGAAATGCATAGAGTATAGGAAATACAATTGGAAAATATGCGCCGACCTTAAAGTTGTGGCCATTCTGTGTGGACTCCAAGGAGGCTATACGCGACATTGCTGTTTTCTGTGCCTTTGGAATAGCCGCGCTGATGATCAGCATTATATAAAAAAAAAATGGCCGGTACGAACGAAACCTGTAGTTGGAGAAGCGAATGTTCAGCGCAAACCACTAATAGAGAACCGTGAAAATATAATACTTCCGCCGCTGCACATAAAATTGGGTTTGATTAAAAATTTTGCCAAAAAATTAGACAAAGAAGGTGAAGCTTTTGCCTATTTACGGTCAATTTTCCCTTACCTTTCGCTGGCAAAAATTAAAGAAGGAGTCTTCGCAGGACCCGAGATAAAAAAAATGTTGAAAGATGAAAAATTCCCAAAGCTGTTATCACCCATCGAAGCCGCAGCATGGAATTCCTTCAGGCTTGTTGTGGAAAACTTTTTAGGAAACAACAAAAGCCCGAATTATAAGGACATAGTTGAGGATCTGGTAAAGAACTATGAAGCCATGGGAGTGCACATGTCACTTAAAATACACTTTCTGGATTCTCATTTGGATTTTTTCCCTGAGAATTTAGGAGACGTGAGCGACGAACACGGCGAGCGCTTTCATCAGGAATTGAAGGCTATGGAACGACGCTATCAGGGCAACTATGACACGGCTATGATGGGTGACTATATTTGGACCCTAATACGTGAGACCGATTGCAGCGAATACAAAAAACAAAGAAGAAGTCAGCAGTTTTTCCACATGGCATAAAATGTACACTTATATCTTTGTTTTTACTCATTTTTTTGTGCGTTGATTTGCTTAATTTAATTAGTTAGTTTAATTTCGTTAGTTTAGCTAATTGTGCGATACATTGAGCATGTAGTGCTGTAAATAAATTAAAAAATAATATACGAAGACTACTTTGTTTGGTCGTTTACCAAAAAAATAATAAGTCGGCCATTTGTCATCAGATTTTGTTAAGTAAGGGCTTATTTTCTTTGGAAAAGTGTCAGCTATACGTAAAAAAATTAAAATCGCTGTTAACATCGCGTTTTACATTTTATATGAATTTTTATATGAATTTTTCAGCCACATTTTTACTAAAAAAACGCAGTTTTTTAACCTTTTTAAGCCGCCAACATCAAAACTACTAACCCGATTTGAAAATTTTCTGAGAATAAGTTGTAGACGGCTCAATTGTCTTTAATTTGAGTAGTAGTAGGATAAAATAGGTCAAAGAAGACTAAAGATATGCTCAAAATAGTAAGTGTACCTCCAAAAATTAAAAAAAAAAAATTAAAAAATTTGTATCTCGCAAACCAATCGACAGAAAAATTTTTAAAATTCATTTTCGTGTTCAGTAGGTCCAAATCCATGAGAAAAAGTATGCTAGAAACAAATAACAGACAAAAGTTTGTTATTTGTGACCTAGTGAAATAGGACATTCACTTAAACCAGCACTAAAAACTTTTTATAGGGTCCGACAAATAACTTTTTTTTTTTTTGAAAATGCTATAAAAAAAACTACTGAATATTTTCTCAAATTTCTTTTTTATTTGAAAGTACTATCCTTCCGGTTAATAATGGAAAATAATTTCATTCAAATGGCTGCCTCGGCTGGCCATGCAGTAGCCTACACGATCGGTCCAATTTTTAAGCACATTATCGATTGTGTGCATCTGTATTTCACCAATGGCTTCACGAATATTGTCCTTTAAAGCGTCAATTGTCTTTGGCTTGTCGGCGTAACACTTATCTTTGACGGCACCCCACAAATAATAGTCCAACGGTGTCAAACCGCAGATCCGAGGTGGCCAAACGACATCAGCTCTCCGGCTGATAATGCGATCTTCAAAAACAGGACGCAAAACATCGAGTGTAGCTTCGGCTGTGTGGCACGTAGCGCCGTCCTGTTGAAACCAAATGTTGCCAATATCCTCCTCTGCAATTTTTGTGAACAAAAATTCGTTCAACATGGCCCGATAACGATCGCCATTGACTGTAACGGCCACTCCTTGCTCATTTTCGAAGAAAAATGGCCCAATTATGCCTCTGGACCGCACCAAACAGTGACTCGTTTTGGGCTTTTCGATGTATGCGTGCGGGTTTTCTGTGCCCCAAATGCGACAATTTTCCTTGTTTACATACCCGCCAAGATCAAAATGGGCTTCATCTGAAAAGATGACTTTGAAAAGATGACATTCTGCAACATTACCATGATTTTCAAAGTAATGTCGCAATATTTCCCAGCGTTGTTCAAGCGTATACACAACCATATTCGTTCAGCGGAAGGATAAAACTAATTATCTGTCAAATCAGACATGAGCTAAGTGTTACCATTCACGAAATAAGCACTAGTTGAAAAAAAAAATGTTAGATGGCGGACCCTATAGTTCCAAAAATTTCAAGATAACTAAAACTTGACCTTAAAATTCAAAAAACTTTCTAAAAATATTTTTCAAATCAAAAATTAGAAAATTAAAAAGCAAAATGGTAAATGGTAAATTCGTTTATGTTTTTACTTTAAGCTTTTATTTTTTTTTTTTAAATATTTTTTGGAAAAAAAAATTAATAAAATAAATAAAATATAAATTTGCATATTCGAATTCGTAAGGCAATTTTAAAAGAAATTAGCAGCTTTAAAGTGTAACAAGTGTATCTAAAAATAATTAAAAAAATTTTGCTATATTTTACAATTCATTTCCTCATTGAACCTACATTTTTACCACGATCCTGGCGAAAATTAAATTGTTAGTTTCTATCCAAAGCTTCAAAAATTTCTCCAACTCTGCTTCAGATGGCGAGCAACAACTGTTATAAATTTTATCATCTTTCACCACCTTCCGCCTCTCCTGTATACCCTTTCCGAAGAAAGCAACACATTAGTTATAAAAGAAAAATAAATGTAATCCTGAGTCATTTGAAATGTAGTTTTAAAACCGAAATTGAGTTAACCAAATTTCAGTTGCCACAAACCAAAATATCGGTTGCCCAACTATGGGAAAAAATTCAGTTGTACCAACGAATCTGTTTTTTCCTTGCCTGTGACAAAATGTGTTGATCTCAAATCTTTTAAATTGAATTTTTAAAAATAGTCTTCATTTACTTTTAATGTCCCTTCCACCTTCTTGCATATTAGTTTGCACTTATTGCAGCAACCAAATAAAGTAAATGAAAGCAAAAGCAGTATGAATTATTTATATTAGTTATTATGAAAGTTCTTGAAAATTAAAATAAAAAAATAAAATATTCGCTGTGGTTTCATTAAAATCTCACCTTGTTTAATAGTTCAACTACCAATTCTTATTTAACCAACCACTGTGACGTATAAGTGTTATATTTTTTTAATTAAATAACACTCATACGCTCCAGGTATTTTGAACTTTATAAAATTATCCCCCGCAGAAAACAGTTTTCAATAGGTGAATTTTTTGTTGAACAACAATAAACTTATTTTCAACAAAATTAAACATTGAAGAGAATCCACACAAAAAAATACACCTCAAACCCACAAAATAAATCCTATTTAACAGGAAAATACATATGAAAACAACAAAAAAAATATCAAAAACTTTGCACAATTAAATACCAACGACCAACAGAATAAAAAAAAAACTTTCTTTTCAACACGCAAAATAATAAAAACAAAATGCAAGAGTGCATGAAAACCAAAAATAATAATAAAAAATAAGCCACAAAAAAATAGAAAAAACATCTTCCATACCAAACTAAATTGTACAACACATATTTAAAACTTCAGGGATAACAGCAAAATAAATATAGATTTTTAAAAACGCGATGTCTCCATAACCAACCAAATAACAAACAACAAAAAAAAAAAAGCAAACTACGCCACTTACCACTACTACAATATCAACTCTTGTCTCCACACAGACATTGTTCATGTTTAAAAAAAATGGGAAAATAAAAAGCAAACAGGAAAAAACAACAACATCAAACCATCTATTAAGCCGCATTACAAAGATCTCACTCTCATGGAGTGTCGAAATGGACAGCTGGTGTTCGTTTGTGTCTCACCCCAAGAGACATCAAAAGGATTGAAGAGTTTTTTAGTAGAAGCACTTATCGTGGTAGCAGTTAAAGTAGTTTTAGTACGAGTAGCAGCAGCAAATGTTAGTACGATAGTAACATTCTATTGTATGTTTAACAGTGATATTGAGCGCAACAACAAAATAAATCCCAGGTCACTGGTTGTTTGTTGATACTTTTAAAAAAATGGTATTTCTACATATACACAAGGACTTTTGGGATTTTTTATGTCAAGCTATACCATACAGACAGTAGCTGAACTTTTGTTAGAAGACAAAAATTGTGGATTAAATCGATTTTTTTTTGTAAGAAAATTTAAATCACTGCAGGCCTTGTAATATTTTCAATAAAAAGCCTCACAAAACAAGTTGGCAACTTTTTTTTACCAAAAATTGCAAAAAGCAGGAAAAAGTACGAGATTTTCAAATGTTTTTGGACTTTCAAAGACCTAGTTACAAAATTTTAGCTCAATTTTACTTTATTTATGAATGGGAGAAATTTAATTTTTATACTTTCAACAACCTATATGAAAATCTTAATATATATATAAACATATATGGTTATGTATGGGATCTTATATGATTGATTGTAAGTGTATATGCATGCATTATTTAATATATGACCATATAATTTCATTTCAATTTAATATATGATCATATAATTTCATATAATATCTTCGGTTCCAAAATTTTAGGGAATATGGCCCTACAAATTCGAGTATAATTTTTATATGCTAATATATGACTCATATGATTCATATATGATCATATACAATTCATATTTGATTCATATATGCTCATATATG
The DNA here is from genome assembly GCA_949748255.1 of Eustalomyia histrio. Taxonomy (NCBI): domain Eukaryota; kingdom Metazoa; phylum Arthropoda; class Insecta; order Diptera; family Anthomyiidae; genus Eustalomyia; species Eustalomyia histrio. Next base: position 95,030,620 of record OX456527.1, on the reverse strand, counting down.
ATTCACATACGTTCATATATGATTCATATACACTCAGAAAAAAAGTTAGTAGAAAAATTTGTAAACGGTTTTCAATCCCACTTTACTATTGTTGTACTGATTTTTAGTAAAAAATTATTATTTAGCAAATATTTTTGCTATTTACATTTTACAAATTACAGAATTTTTACAGAATATTTACAAATTTTTGTTGCTAATTTCAGAAGTCATTTTACAAATTTTTGAAAACCGATTTGCTAAAATTAGCAAAAAAAAATACTAATTTTGAAAAGTGGATATTGAAGGAAATGTTATTTCTAATAATTAAAACTTATACATACAAACTTAAATTGTCCTAAAATGTTAGTTAGGTTTAAAAAAATTATCGGAAGTGAAATATATGTCTAAAAAGAGGACATCCACTTAAAATAGCACTAAAAAGGTTTTTTAGTTCTAAAAATCCGCCCTAAAAACAATTAAAATTAAACCTTCAAAGTAAAAAAAAATTTACTAAAATATTTTTCAAAACAAAAATTACCAAATTAAAACAAAATGATAAATTCATATTGTATAAAATATTTTTTAAAAAATATATTCAAAATTTTTGATGCTCGATAAAAAAAATAAATTTAAAACTTTGTACTAATATTAATAATATTAGTAATTTTTTTTTTTGCTGATTTTAGCAAACAGATTTTAAATTCCTCTTTACAAAAAGTCTACTAAAATTTAGTATCGGCTACTAATTTTTCTACTTATTTCATTGTACTACACGTCAGCAGACATGTGTTGCTAAGATTAGCAAGAAATACCGCTGGGCTCAAACTAGCAGAATTTCCTGTAATAACAGCAAAATTTTCAGTTACCATTACAGACTTTTTTTGGTGAGTGTATGGTTATATATGATTCATTTATGCTCATATCAGGGATGCGAAATGAGAATTTCAATTTCGTACAAAAGTCATTACCAAATTGTACTTTTTTGAACTCAATTGTACCATTTTTTTTTTTTTTTGTATAAAAGAAACACCAACTATAGAATTTTTTTAATATTTAAATAAACATAACAAAAAAAACTGTACAGAAAATTCAGTTGTACATTAAAAGTATATAATAAAAAAATGTAAAATAAGGTACAAAAATCCATGATATCAATATCATATTTAAGTAGGTAACAAACTATTTGTTATTTTAAAATTATAGCAACAGGAATTTGATGAATGTAAGAAATCTTTCGTTTGGACTAGACTGGAAACTGTTGATAATTTATACAATGCAACTGATTGCGTGCAATTTTCTTAATTTCCTTTTCAAAGTTGCTTTGGAAACTGTACCAAATAAACCAAGGGAGTGTCATCGTACTTTTAAGACCCAAATCGTACCAAGAATGGATCTCTCATCTGATCCCACACCTACGGTTGTTACTATTTTAAACCCCAGAGGAATTGTACCCCCTCTGGTGACTTAGCACTGACAGGCAAAACAACAGATTGGTTGAAGTATAAAAAATTTATCAGTACACATTGCTCGGAAAACATACCGCTAAGAACACCGGAAGATATCGACGTCTCGATTCAAAATTTTGAACTAAATCTCAAACTTGCTGCTCAACTTGCTACCAAACCCCCCCGACACAACAGACAAAATATTATTTTGTCTGCCGATGTCGAACGACTCTTAAATGAAAAAAGAAGAGCTCGAAGAGAGTGGCAACAGCACAGATCTCCTCAACTTAAGGAACGGTTGAAAGAATGCACTAAAAAATTAAGAAAGCTACTTGAACATAAGAGAACTGCTTCATTAAACAGATATCTTGAAAATTTAGATCCAATATCAAGAACTGATTACTCATTATGGCGTGCAACGAAAAATTTAAAAAGACCTGTCTTATGTAAGCCTCCTTTGAGAAAATCAGACGGAGGTTGGGCTAGAAATGATACTGAAAAAGGAGATCTGTTTGTAGAACATTTAAGAAAAGTATTCACGCCAAATATAACAAGTTCTGTAACAGAGTTACCACCGATTTTACCCCAGCACCGAGCAGCTACCCGATTAACGTTTGAGATGAGAGAGGTCGAAAAGGCTATTTTTGAACTAAACCCCAAAAAAGCTCCTGGTATCGATGGAATCGGTAACAAGATGCTCTTGGAGTTACCCCGTATAGCATTAAAGATAATTCTCTTTATTTTTAATGCTATTATACGCCTTGAATACTATCCCCCAGAATGGAAAGTTTCACTCGTTAAAATGATACCCAAGCCAGGCAAAGATCACACAAAAGTGGAATCGTATAGGCATATAAGCCTATTATCCAATTTGTCAAATGGAAAAGATAACCGTTTATGTGGAACAAAACAACTGTATTCCAGCACACCAATTTGGCTTCAGGAGGACAGCACCATTGAGCAAGCCCACAGGCTAGTTACTGTTGTCAGAAAAACGTTCGAGGAGAAAAAATACTGTTCTGCCCTTTTTATCGATGTTTCACAGGCTTTCGATAAGGTTTGGCATGAAGGTCTACTGTTTAAAATAAAACTTTTGTTACCAACAAATACTCACAAGCTACTCGAAAGCTATATAACAAATCGAAAATTCACTCTTGCTGAAAAAAGTTTTGTCAGCTCTCCTCAAGATATACAAGCCGGAGTTCCACAAGGTAGCATTTCGGGTCCTCTCTTATATATTATTTATACTTCAGACATGCCATTAGATATTAATACCCACACATCGACTTTCGCTGACGATACTGCAATCTTAAGCGTCCACGATGACTCAAAAATAGCATCTAGAATGTTACAGACTCACATTTTACAATTGGAAGCTTGGTTGGACAAGTGGAAAATTAAGGTGAATGAACAGAAATGTATCCACATTACTTTCACACTGAGAAAAGAGACGTGTTCACCTACTAAAATTAATAGTCTGAATATACCCCAACACACATGTGTGAAATATCTTGGTATTCACCTTGACCGTCGACTCACGTGGAAAAATCATATAGATGCGAAAATAACTCAGATGAGGCTAAAAACTGCTCAACTCGCTTGGCTTACTACCAAAAAACTCTAAACTAGGCCTGGACTGCAAATTACTCATTTTTTTTTTTTTTTTTTTTTTTTTATTAAATCTTCATTTACATAACCGAGCCATTAGGGCCTTATGTGTGTAAAGTAGAGCTTAATAATTCAATAAATAAATATCCAGATAATAATATATACATATATGAGATCACATTTAAAAGAATTTTTAGAATAAAAATTAAAAGAAAAATTAAAAATTATAAGATTAAAAATTTAAAAAAATAAAACAAAATCATAATGAATGCAAATAATAAATAAATAAATTTCCAACATTTTTCCTTCCATATTTCGTACTTAAAAAAAATTTTATATATTAAAAAGCCTCCAACACACGCAGTTTCGCAAATTCTTTTACCCTGGACTTGAAATCAAGTAAAGAATAATTAAATTTTCTTAAATCTCGTGGTAAGGCATTCCAAATTCTTGAAACCCGGATCTGAAACGATTTTACAAAAATACTCAAATGTCTTACAGGTGGAATTATCTGTGGATTTCTGCTCGAACGAGTAAAATTAAATTTATCAACTAAATAAGCAGGGCAACAATTAAAAATTGATTTATAAAAAAGCATTTACAATTCGATCATGAAACCCATATGGTGCTACAGAATTCAGCTCTGGGGTACTGCCTCTGCGTCCAATATAGGGAAAATTCAGAGAATGCAAAATAAATTCTTGAGGACGATCACGAACGCACCCTGGTATGTTAGGAATTACAACATACATAAAGATCTTAATGTACCCCTGGTCATAGATGAAATTATTAGACACTGTCAACGCTATTTAACAAAACTGAAAACACACCCCAACATACTAGCCCGTAACTTAACTAATAATCACGGCCACCAGCGTCTTAGAAGGAGGGACACTGCGGATCTGGTCCGCTAATAATAGGGAGAAATAAGGGTCCCAGTTGAACCACATAACAACAGTCTGGCACTGGCTGGACTTAATAATTAATATTTAGTTTTAAGATTTGGATAATTATTGTTAATTCACAGTTTTTGAAAGTGAAGATCCAATAAATAATATGAAGTATGGGAAAAAAAAGTACCAAAAATGGTACAATTGTACCAACTTTCGCATCCCTGGCTCATATATACTTTATATATGCTCACATATAATCATATATATCTATATACGGCAATATATACTCAAATTTCGGATCCGAACATATATGAAAATATAAGAGATCATGTATGGTCATACATTGCACAATGCATGGGCGTATTTTTATTTATACATATATTTTTTTTCAAAATTTCCCACTGTACGCTGTATTGAATTAAATAGGGAATTTCCAACTCTTGCAAAGCAAACATAAATTATCAAAAAGACTAGCTTAAATTTGTGGCAATTAGTATTAAAGTCTTTTGAATAGAAAAACAAACTTTTTATTTTTAACTAAACATAATCTTTTAATACAGAGCTGGAAAAACTATGTAATGTGCGTCGATACTGACTATGCGAGTGAATTTTTACTGACAACCGAAATTTTGGCCAATCGAGTTGTTTAATTGTGGCAAGCTAATGTGACAATAAAAATTTGGTATGTGACGTAAAATCTACTTCTTTTTAATATCTTCTAGTTTTGTTATTTTTAAAAAAAGATGTGTTTTCCTACTTTTTACTTGCGCTTTTTTGCTATTTCGCCTTGTTTAGAATTCTCCGATCATTATTTCTTTATTTTTTTATTTTATTTATATTAAACATATAATTACAAATTATATCATAATACCCTAACTGAGCACTAGCAACGAAGGCTATCGGCTCGTTGTAGCGAAAATACGCTCTCCCATCATTATATATTGTACTATTTCAAGTAAAAAAGTTTTTATATAAAAGGTGGTGCAAGTGCAGGTATCTCTTTAAATCATATGTCCTTTTGACACTGATAGACTTTTTTGTTGTATGAAATATTGACTATACCTGCGCGGACCAACATGTGTTGCTTTACCCTTGAACAACGTTGGGAAATATTGCTTTTAGTCGTCACTGGAACAGCGAAGAATGAACATGTGTAGCGGATGTATGCTGATTTTTTCTTAATCCACTAAAAAAAATTAATAGCAATGTACGAAAAATATTTTATGATACTACAAGATCTATAAAAATCTTTAATAAACTTAATAAAACACACATTTTTTAAATATAAAAGTTGAAGTATTTTGAAAAATTCGATTCAGATATCGTTCATTTACTTATTCCGATCAATATATTTTTTTTCCTTCCAAAAATTGCATTTTTTAACAGGATAACATAATAAACAGATACTAGCCTATTAACCCATTGAACATTTCTCACCAACACAACTACATTTTTATTTTTGAACAGCACTGTTATAGATCAGTGCTGTTCAAAAATAAAAATGTAGTTGTGTTTGTGAGAAAATGAGAATTGCATTGTAAGAAATGTTCAATGGGTTAATAGCAATGCTAGTATCTGAATAAATTTATTTTTTTTATTGAAAATATGAAACAGTTAATGTTTTGTGTAAAACTGTTTTAAAGAAATAAAAATTAAACAAAAATTAAATTTTTGAAAGGAAAAAAATAAATACATATAGACATTAGGGTGTCTTTTTTTATTGTATAAAAACAAAAAGTTGAAGATTTTTTAATCAATATTAAAGATTTCATTATATTTACATATTATTAAAATATCTTTAATATGTTGGATTTCTTATGTTATTCTGTAAAAAAAAAATGCAATTTTCGGAAGGAAAAACAAATACATTTGATCGGAATAAATGAATGAACGATCGGACTCAAATTTTTTAATACATTTCAACTTTTATTTAAAAAAAAAATGTTTTTTTTATTAAGTCTATTAAAGATTTTTATAGATCTTGTAGTATCACAAAATATTTTTCGTACATTGCTACTAATTTTTTTCAGTGCATTGAAAAAAAAATCAGCATAAATCCGCTACACATGTTCACTCGTCGCTGTTTCAGTGACGACTAAAAGCAAGAGCGTAAGAATACATGTGAGTTGAGCAGGGGACAATTGTCCCATGAAATGAACAGCACTCACTCATACGCCTTGAGCGTATGAGTGATAATTGTTTAAAAAATAACACTCATACGTCACAGTGCGCAAAAGTAATATATGACCAAAAAACACTTTACTTCTTTGAAATTTTAAAAAAATGTTGGTCCCAAACGAAAATTAAAAACACATTCTTTTTCAAAATACACTAACACCAAAATCTTCAATTGTTGGTAGAAAACTAAAAATTTCTTCCAAAAATTTTGTTCTTAGTTTTCTATATAACGTAGTAACCCCCTAATGATTATAGATTTAGTAAAAATTTACTTATATTTGGGTTGAAGGCAAAATATCCCTGTAATTTAGCGATTTTAATCTAGTTAGTTTTTAAGACAAGATTAAGCCTCCAGAAAGAGGAAGACTTTAAACAAAAAAATCTATTTTTAACGTATATCTTGTTATACCCTCCACCATATATGGTGAGGGTATATATCAGTTTGTCATTCCGTTTGTAATATGTCGAAATATAGGTTTAAGACCCCATAAAGTATATATATTCGTGATCCTTATGCAATTTTAAGTCGATTTAGCGATGTCCGTCTGTCTGTCTGTCTGTTGAAATCACGATCACGACGCGAAGACGCAAGCTGGGTGCCTATTTTTACCCAGATTATTGAACATCCTCCCGAGTAGTTTGGTATTTAAAATGAGCAAAATCGGTCAAACGATTCAAAAGTTATAAGTGAAAATGTGAAGGTACCTTTAAATTTTCCATACAAATTTGTACAATTTTTCTGTATCTATTTTTTTTTTCTGTAAAGTAAGTAAAAATGTTATTAAGTCTTCTTATTGTTCGATTACATTTATTACATACTATGATAACTAAGTTAACGTAAAAATGAACAATGTTAAAGTCGCTAACAGAGCAGACCTCTGTAAATAACATTGCTAAAACTAAATAACAAAAGTTCGTTACATAAATTGACAAAACATATTCATATTACAGTTCATGCAAAATTTAGTATATACGTATATCATCTTCATCCCCTTTGGTGGAGGGTATTCAAAGATTCGGCATAGCCGAATTTAGCCCTATTTACTTGTTTTATTTATATCTTCTTAGTTATCACAATGACGTTACTAAAACTTAAAGTCCAAAAATGTTCTAAATACAAATTGGGGCAATAAGTACCACCGTATTGGAAAGTGCTGTCATTTTTGCAATTGGCACCGTCTGTCAGTTTGGTTTTGACTTTCGTAAAGTAGATACCTGCAAAATTTATAGTTAATAACATATGATCCCTATACACACACCTCAAGAACGAGAGATTTTGGAACTCAACGACAAGGTAGATGATTTTCCATCAAAATTGATGATGAGCGACAAAGCTCGTTTTCATCTAAGCGGCCGCGTCAGTAAGCAAATTAATCTGTTCTGGGGGCGAAATATAATGCATTAAGCACTAGTTAATCCTCTCAAAGTCACGAATAAACCAAATGAGTTTTTACTTTAAACAAAAGTTATAGCTAAAGAAAATCAGATAATGGTTTTTGCCCCCACCCTGTATTACGATCCAGCAAAAATTCTCCCCAGAACTCGAAGTTTTAGAAAAGCTGGAGCCTCCAGAAAAAGCAGAGCTTAAACAAAAAAACTAACATTATAACGTATATGTTGATCTATTCTGTTCTTCTGAATAAGATGTTTTCTTAACAAGCACAATTTTTTTTTTTTTTTCATTGTCGATTTTATTGAATATTCACTAATTTTAATGAGAACTAACAATACCCAGCAAGAAAAAATTGAAGTGATTCTTAAAGAATTAATTTTTCATTGATTCTGAAGTATCGTTTAGTTCTGATTTTCCTCTTTTAAGGCAGTTATTTTTCACTACTTCTAAAAATGTGATTATTAATGAAATTTAACACCTTTTAAATCTATGGCGGGTAACTTGCATTTAAAAACAACCAAAGTTAAACATTATTCACAGATATTTTTATATAAATTTGACAAAAGTATTTTGTTTCAATCTTTAACTTTCAATTTACCAGATTTTAAATTCTTAAAATCGAAGTTATTATTGCTACAAGTAAAAAATTTATTGTAGTAAAAATTGTAAGAATTTAATAAATAAGCCCCTTTTACTGAATGTCCCGATGGGAAACAACAAAAAATGTGTCAGTCAAATTCCCAGGTATAAGCTAAGGGGATATTTTTAAAATGAGGCTAAGGCCCGATTACTGGTGTCCTATTAAAATCTATAATCCAAAATCAAAATTTATTTGGCAACATCGTTTTTCACTAAACCCAAAGAACTGCTTTAGATGTAATGAACAGGAATCATAAAAGAAAACTTCCACCCTATGACACCCCTATGTAAAAAATAATTGGTTCAGATCCAAATTTTCACAACACCGGAATCAAAATCACTGCTACTTTTTCTCTTATTTTCTATGTGCCAGACAAAACTTCAATGGCCCAACGTCCCCGTTAGCATCTCTCAGTTGATTAAGTGTATCAAGTCTGCTGTGTCCAACCTTCTTAGGCGCAGGTGGCCACGATTATTCAAGAGATTTCGAGCAAGTATGTTAGGGTGGGTTTCCAGTTGCTTTAAATAGATTTCACTATGTCTTTGAATTTCATTACAAGAGGAACTTTAAAGTCTTTGTGAATGTTAGAGTTTCTGATATACCAGCGTGCATTTGTTATTTTTATTAAGAATCTATTTTTTCTTTTTTGTAATTTTTCAACATTAGTCGCAGATGCAGTACTTTAAGCTGAATGCCATAGCACAATGACGTTACTAAAACTGAAAGACCTAAAATTTTTGTATAAGTGTATAAGATAAGTTGATCTAATTTGAAAGAATTTTAAACAAAATTGTAATTTTTTTAACTTTGTTTAAGACTACATATGGAAAACAAAATTTAATTTAAGCACAATTTTATACATTTAAACAAAAATGAAACCCCTGATACAACCGAAGCCATTCAAAATAGAAAACTGAAACTCTCAAAAATATTTATCAAACAAACACTAAACAATAAAATTTAATTAACAAAATTTTATGTATTGTTTAAAACCACCCCCATTCCATAGCATTTTATGAAAACAAAAATTAATATCCTGTTGTGATAAAATTTAAATAAACTTGTATTATACTTATGCAAAGTGTTTGTGTGTTTGAAAAGGATCCTTAAATGTTGCTGTTGTTGTTGTTATGGCTATAATGAAAACTCTTTTACAAACATTTTATTAGATTTGACTTTATTAAGCCTTTAACAATGTAAATGTGTATATAAAATATACACAAATTACTTTAAATTTGATACTCTTTCACAAGAATTATGACACTTGAATGTATATAACAAGAACAACACTTTTACAACAATTTATAGTAAATTCTACTGTTGGGGATGATAAAGGATGACACTAGATTGATGCTGAATGATGTGTAGGAAAATTAAATTGAGAAAATTTTGATAAGGACTTGAAAATAAATAAAAGGGAATCTATTAAATATTTATGCATAAAAATTATATTGGCAAACACTTAAGACTAAGCAAACAAAATAAATCCGTATTTGTAAGACCTTTTGCACAAAACAAAATTTTAGCAATAAACCTGCACCAGAAGAAATAAATCTATTATATTTATTTCGTTAAAATTTATTTATCAAACATTTTTGTTATATTGATTAAATATTTAAACATATTTTATGGAAAGAAAATTTATAATAATATTTAGAACCGTTCATTATTTTAACAGTGTAGCATAAAAAATTTAAATATTATTTTTAATTTAATAGAAGAGGGTTTTTTTTATGAACAGATACATATATGACTAAAGACTCAATTTATATATTTCATCAAGTCCTTTTTTTTCTTTGCAAACATCTAAAAACAGGTTTAACTTTTTTTTTATAAAATATTTTTATAAACGCTTTTCATAGACCCCTCTATTGACATCCGCTATTGGTTGTTTTCCTTTCTATTCTTTATATTTGCTCCTCATACTAAGAGCGCTATGTCACATACTTGTCAATCCTTTATCAAATTGTTAAACATACATGTTACATGTACGAAAAAAAACTCCATCAAGAGTATCAATTCTTTAAAATTACGAGGGTGGGTTAGGTATTAACATTTTTTAAAACGTTAGACATTTATAAAAAAAAATATATAAAAAATACTGGTCTGCTCAGGAAATGTTAAATATTGCTTAGACAAACATGTTGACATGTTGTCAGTTTGTTTAAAATATTATATACATATCCACAATATACCAAAAAAAAAAAACAAACAAAAATAATTTTTTATGATATTGGAAAACAATTTTTTCATATGGCTCCTTGTCAGACATCAAGTCTATAACATCAATAAAATTTACAATATGTTGTGTTGGTAAGCAGTACATATACAGGTTTGGGTTAGTAAATATATGTGTTATGTATTGAAAACTTGAAGAATGTGTGACAAGATGATAAATAGTCTAAACGAAATATGACTTTTTTAAATTGAATAATATACATAAATATAAAAATCAATTATTATTTACTTAAAAATGAAATTTAAATACAATAAAATGCAAATTTAAATTATATAATTGAACCTAATATTAACTAACAAGGCAACTTCGATATGTTATGAGGAGGCACAACTAAAAAACATTGTTATATTTTGGGGGCAAAACACCAGGGAGATTAGCATTTATATTTTTCATATGTAGTCTTCAACAAAGTTAAAAAATAATAATAATTTTGTTTAAAATTCTTTCAAATTAAACCAACTTATCTCATACATTTATACAAACATTTTAGGTCTTTCAGTTTTAGTAACGTCATTGTGCTTGTTATATATATGGTGCCATGGCATTCAGCTATGGAGTACTGCATCTGCGACTAATGTTGAAAAATTACAAAGATGACAAAATAGACTCTTAAGAATAATTACAAATGCACCCTGGTATATCATAAACTCTAACATTCACAAATACTTTAAAGTCCCTCTTATAAAGAATAAAATTCTAAGACAAAGTGAAATCCACCCTAACATACTTCCTCGAAATCTATTAAATAATCATGGCCACCTGCGCCTAAGAAGGTTGGACACAGCAGACTTGATACGCTTAAAAAACTGAGAGATGCTACTGGGGACGTTGAGCCATTGAAGTTTTGTCTGACATTGGCTAGACTTAATTAAAAGTCATAATTTTTAAGATTTGAATAATTAACCAGCAAAAAAAATGCAGGAAAATAAGAGAAAAAGAAACAGTGATTTTGATTCCAAAAATATCGTTGACATTTTTGGAGTTCGAACTAGAGAGTGCAACAGGAGTCTCTCGTTCCCCCGGCACTCGGTTCTTCTTACCGAAGCCCACTGGACCCTGACCCAGAAATGTCAACTCAACACCCTAATAATGTGTACGTATATTTTTTTCTCCTAATAGAGCAACTTTATGCGATAAACTTTCTCTGATTCCTATTGGTCAATGACAGAGTTTAAGAAAACCAAAGACCATGATTCTTCCCAGTTTACCAAGACCGGTTGAACCTCAGCAGAACATCATTGGGTTCATCTCAGGAAGGACAGCAGTAGACTTGACCTATGCATTGAACACCAGGGTTTTGCAGTACGGTAAGGATTTGCCGAGATCGAATTGTACTTCAGATCCGTAAAATGGTTAAAACGCCAGGGAGCGGCATACATACCAATATCCCTTTTGGCATTAGTCGAAAATGCAATAGCTTTATCAACGGATTCATCTCAGGAAGGACAGCAGTATATACGAATCTCCCTATTGTCATTAGTCGAAAATATACTAACAGCGCCAGCATGAACTGTCCACAGGAGGTGTTCTGTCGTCTCTGCTTTGGTATCTTATGATTGATGAGCTACTTGAGGAACTGAACAATTTAGGGTTCATAACCAATGGCTACGCCATCGGGATGGGAGTGGTAGGAAACTTGATATGATACAGCTGACACTTAATTTCACTACCATGTTTATTTCGACGTATCTTGGGGTTACTCACGAAAGAACCCTTACCTAAAACCAACGTTCAAGTTCCGTAACCGAGAAAGCTTCTAGAACATTATATGTGTATCAGAGGTTTTTTGGGAGGACTTGCCAGTCAAAGGTCTCAATCAGTATACTAATCTCTTAACATCAATGCTGCAATGGCCTCACATTTATTATTGTCAAGATAAGCCACGATCTAAATGAGAGCCGGCCGTTAAGAAAAAAGAACGGCTCAAGTAGCTTTTGAATTGTTGATATTGTTTGATTTCTACGTTTTAAAGTTCCTGGCACCATTGGAAGGGATGGTACTGATATCCTCGCCGACGACTGTACGAAACTGGCATATTTATAGCTTACGCGGTAGGCTGAATGGTTATATCCAGAATCATATGAATTTCTTAACTGAAAAATGCAAGGAGATGACCCCTCCTAAATTATTGGCGACCCTTTTCACCACTTGGCCAATAAAAGTAAAGCTGAAACTGAATGCAGTGGTTGATAGAGAACACATTCCGATGCTTAAACCAAGGACGGTATAAAACTCGTGACACGCAACAGCAATCTGCATTTAAATATACAATTTGCAATATCTCTTTTCCACAAACTGCTTTCCTGTACTTTAATTATAAGATTTAATCTTGTTGTACAGAATATAAATGAATAAATAAATATATAAAGGTACTAAAGTCGCCAGCAGTAGGCCCTTGGAACTAGAATAAATAAACCTTTTTGGCAACCTACAAAACGATCGGTCAATGGTTAACTATGCAGCGTCTGTGTGGTCGCCCAAAGTCTGCGATACCCAGTGTATATAACTCCAAACTGCCAAAACTCTGCCCTCAGGACAATAACAGGATGTGTACAATTGATAATTCCTCGGCCTGACACATATATGGCGCTACTAGAATTAAATCGATATGATTTGTAGTCAGCCCTAACTTTCAAAAGACATGTGTATAAATTTGACAGCTGTCGGATCATTAGTTTGTAAATTATAGAATTTTGAGTGAAGCACCTTTTGTTATTGTGAAAAAAATGGTTAAAAGGGAACTTCGAGTGTTGATAAAATATTGCGTTTTGAAGGGAAAAAATACAGTTGAAGCAAAAACTTGGTTTGATGACGAGTTATCGGACACTGCCCTAGAAAAATCAACCATCAAGGATTGGTATGCTAAGTTTAGACGTGGTGAAATGAACACCGAAGACGGTGAACGCAGTGGACGCCCAAAAGAGGTTGTTACGGACAAAAACATCAAAAAATCCACAAACTGATTTCGAAAGACCGTAAATTGAAATTGAATGAAATAGCAGGTACTCTAAAGATATCAACTGAACGTGTACATCATATCATTAACGAATATTTGGGTATGAGAAAGCTCTGTGCAAAGTGGGTGCCGCGCGAGCTCACTTTTGACCAAAAACAACAAACAAACAAACGATGACGAAAATTCATGAATTCGGCTTCGAATTGCTTCCGCATCCACCATATTCTCCAGATCTGGCCCCCAGCGACTATTTTCTGTTCTCAGATCTCAAAAGAATGCTCGCTGCGAGGAAATTTTCGTCGATTGAAGAGGTGATCGCCGAAACTGAGGCCTATTTTGAAGCAAAGGACAAATCGTACTACAACAATGGTATCGAAAAGTTGGAGGGTCGCTATAATCAGTGTATCACCCTTGAAGGGAACTATGTTAAATAAAAAAAAAGAATTTTGCCAAAAAAAATGTATTTTACTATGGTAGGCCGGGGACTTTTCAATTGATCTGTTATTCTTACCACAATATATTCATCAGGACATGTAAATGGCGCCATCAATTCTTACTAGGTGAATATCGTTCTTTGAGGTCGCCCCACCAATTGCAGAAAACACAGAGAAAACACTACAACGTAAAACAAGAGTGGTCGTGGTCCAACTGCATTCAAGATGTTGGACACGCCTCAACTTATATTGGTCTCGCATAGAGCCCACCATCGACAATACGTGATCTGCATGTCAAAGAGCTCCTTCTGATGTGTATCACCAAGGTGTGATTTACTTACAATGGAGCTACAGGTGCGTACAACCGTGGACCTAATTTTCAACGTGCCCTCTATCGATAGGCAAGTACCCGTACATGTTTCAGGCGAACATCTTGGCCATCTATATGAGTGCGTTGGAGTGTCTTGCAAGAGTTACAAGGGAGCACATATTTATGTTCTTTCGGACAGCCAGGCGATACTTAGGGGTATTGTCGAGGTGTTGGTCTTAATAGATTCGGCGGATGCAACAGTCCGATCCGAAGCTGAGCACGTGAGCAATATTTTCGTTAGCCTTGAACCCATCTGACGTGGAGGAAATCTATCGTCTGGCGAAGAGATTCATCGCTCCATCCTGTAAAAATTTCAGGGGACTAGGGGTATATCAGAAACGTTACATATGTCAACAGAATCAATTCTAGCAGAAATTTTTTTTGAAAACTTTATAAAAATTTATTTTTTAATTTAATTATATTGACTTTTATTTCTTTTAGTGTATACTTTTGCATTGTTTGGCAATTTATACATTATATACTCAAAGAAAAAAATCTATTGTACTAAAATACATACTTAAACTACTGCACATACACATCATTGACAATAAATATTGGCCCTGACTTTGTGTTAAGATAAAAGGTCTAATTTTGTATACTTTGTATGTAATTTTGAGTTTGCTTTGGGCCAAGTAACATCATCAACGTCATTATTATCTTCAACAACAGCAATAGAAAAAACTTAACCATTCAATAGAGAAACTCTTTCACTAAACACATGCACACATACACACACACAGAAACACATACAAAATTACATACTATTTTCTATCATACACACCCATCAAGAATAACAAGAAACAACATCCGTTTTGTATTCATGGCTAAAACATTTAGCCACAATTTGTTCAATGAATAAAGCTTTTGATACATAAACTCATCACCATTTATCTTTGTAGAGGACTATTTTTAGCCTTGGCCACATAATGACACTTCATGGACAAGTTACTGACTGAGAGCCGAGTAAATGTAATGATTTTTTTTGTTTAGTTTTTCGGTTTTTTTTCTGTTGTTGTTCATCTTCATGAAAACAACAATAAAGTTGTTTATGGTCTCTAGTCTTGAGTTTTTCTAAAGGGTAACAAGAAACCCATAAAATCGATACAATTGTTAACAAGCAACATTTTTTAAACTTGTCTTTTTTTTTTCTTTCAAAGTTTAAACAATCTTAGTTATTTAAACTATGCAAGTGTGTGTTTCTTTGAGTAGACTTATACAAAAAAAGGACCCTAAAGTCCTTTTAAGTCAAATGTATTTGATTTAAGTTGTTATACTTTCTTCTCTACCACTTACTCCTTTCTTAAGCTTAAATAAACTCTGGTTAATGTATGTTCTGAAGGATCAAAAAACAACACAAATTTTCTTATCAACACAAAAAGGGATAAACATATTCAAGCCGACGAAATATTTACTACAATTGGTTTTAAGATAAAGGATTTTGTTTTTATATTAGTGCATAAAAAAAGGATTCTTTGTAATAAAAAAAAATATATAAACATTTTATAATATTTACAAGGGATTTTTCGATTACTTTTTAAGAAACTCTGTTAAACTACCAACAAACAAACAAAGCAACAACAAAAATAGGGATTTCTTATTAAAACACTCAAAGCCTATAAATATGCAACAAATATTCAATGAAATTATTAACATTATATAAGTGTCAATAAAACATCATAGAGTTTTTAAGCCCAAATAAAACCAACATTTTATTTAAGTAATTGTTAAATCTAAGAGTTTATAAAATAAAGAGAATGTAATACTCTAAGCTGCTGAGAAAAAAATATATATAAAATATGGCTGCCAATGGAAAGTTGAAAATGTTTTTAATACTTTAAATTAATTTATTTTAATATAATAATGTTTAATGAATTATAACAAATATTATAATTCAAACGTGTCTAATTTCTTTGTATTATTATTTTATACACTCAGAATATTATGTAGTTAACTGTTAGTAGTTTAATAAAAAAGTTTTCCGTTCCATTTAAAAATAAAGAAACATACATTAATTTTTCAAAGAAATATCTATATTAACTTTTTTATACATTTGTTCGAAATAATTCACTATCATTTACCGATTTTTTCAGTTTTATTTATTTTTTTAAATTTAAATAAAAATTCACCCACAAAACGGAAACTTGTGGTTTATTTGTGTCCGTAACAGTTATTACAAATTTAAATTTTGTTTGCTGTCTGTTTCAAAAAAAAAAAAATATTCAAAAAATTTCAATTTGTTTTTTTATTTAAATTGGTTGTATATATACAAAATTTTTCAATACAAATTACAAGAAATTCATAAACACACATACATACACAAACACATTCACACAAAAAGTGTCTATAGCTATGCATACATACATTTTGTATTGTACGAGTATATTAAAAAAAAAAACAAAAAATACAAAAACGGAAACAATTTCAAATAAATGAAAGAAACATTTATTTTTTAAGGATTGGTAGGTAAAATTTTGACATTTATTTTAACTGATTATATCATTTGTTTCTTACGGATGTGTCAGTTGATTAATCAACATTTAAAAATAAATAACAAAAGGCATTTAATTTAAATGAAAATTAAGTAGACCGGTTTTTAAATGAAATATCATTTCTTTTAAATGATATTTTCAGTTATTTTAACTTACAAACTATTTTAAGTGTATATAATTTTCTAAGAATCTTCAATGCTTTCTACTCCAAGAACTTTTCTATCAAACTATTTCTCCAAAACAGATTTCCAGGTATTTT
Source organism: Eustalomyia histrio (assembly GCA_949748255.1). NCBI lineage: Eukaryota > Metazoa > Arthropoda > Insecta > Diptera > Anthomyiidae > Eustalomyia > Eustalomyia histrio. Next base: position 95,013,737 of record OX456527.1, on the reverse strand, counting down.
GTTATACAGTAAAAATGTGTTAGAACTATATAAACTGTTAGTCTTAATTTTTTGTTTTCGAATTTTTATTTTTATTCAATATAATACGAGTATTTACTTTTATATTTGCTTAGGGTCATAGACAATATTATTTCATATTGAGTTGTTTTAAAGATTTTTTTTGTTTCATCTTAAAACATCTGTTTTTGTTATTATTATGATTTGTATTTATATTCCAGTCAAGTAAAAATCTATTTAAAAATACATAAAAGGAAATTGCAAAAAAAAAAATATTTTACTTTGAATATCATCATAATTTAACAGGATTTATATTTCTTTCATTTCATAAACATAAAAAATTATGCTGTCTATGGGAGTGTGTATAAAATTTAAATGTGTGTGTATATTTTAGGTTTCTATCAATAGTAGGGTGGGCTGAAAATTAAAAATATTTATTCAAGTCGGCACATAAATATTTTTAAGCTAATTTAACAAAAGACGCACAAATATTTTGGAAATTTATTTTTATTTAAAAAATGTTGATTATCGATCTAACCTTATATACCAACGCGGTTTAATAAGTTCGTGACTTATTGAATGAAACACGGGTTTTTGGATAAAAGAAAACTCATTTTGAGCTCTATACACTTTGTCCAACGTTTCTTCAATTTTTGTAACCCTTCCAAAAAATAAGATTTGTCGAGGTCATCATAATAGGTTTGATTGTAAGATGATTTCATCGCTGAAGTCAACACTCTCTTCCGCCGAGCCATTTTTTCAGGTTGGGAAACAAGAAATAGTTACCCAGGGCAACAAATATTCAATACGTAGAATATGGTAGTTGAGGGAGCAATTCGTAGCCTAATTCATGGATTTTTGCCATGGAAACGCCATTTTCCATTTTCTCCTCAATCCTCAAACCAAATCACGCCGTAGTCTGCTTTCAAAAGCTGTCAAACACAAACTTAATGACGTAGCTTGTTGAAATTTTGACAGGAGTCAACTGACAAATGCCTGTTGACAGAAGCAATATTTTGATTTCAACTAGGAGGTGGGAAATTCAAAAAGTCCCTCGCCCTCGTACACATTGAACTACTTGAGAAAATATTTTTCAGAATTTTCACGAAAACCGAAGGTACTGTTATGCCACTTATCCCCATTTTCACAATGTTCAATTAACTTATAACAGGGACTTTAACTGTTAAAGTCCCTCTTATATTTATTCTTGTTTCCCATATAAAATTTTAATATAACTGTTGGTTAAATTTTAACGGGACATACAGAGGGCCTTATTCTGAAATTCACTCGGTTAAACTTTGGTACCTGTGAAATCACTATTTCGGAATTTTGGAAAAAATCTAAAAAAACAAGTAAAAAAGATAAATCGGGCATACCCAGCATGGAATAACCTACACCCGTCTGGTTGAAAGTTAATTAGGTTTTGTGTCCGATATTTTGTATAAATACTTTAGTTTTTTTTTTAAATTCTTTCTAATAATTAATATGTTGCTTTCCTTGGAAAGGGGTTAAAGGAGGGATGAAAGGTAGTAAATATGGCAACACAGTAATTGCGCGAGATGATAAATCTTAGAGCAATTGTAGCCCGCCTTCCGATAGAGATTTGGCGATATGGTTGCAATTTTGTAGTTCTTAGTATAATTATGAGAAAATCGGAAATATGTCCATCTAAGCACGAGTTCCAAACAAGGACCAATACTTATACTGCGGAATTATTTTTGAAAATTATTTACTTAATATGAGACAGATATTTAGACCAGTGATGTTCGCCATAATGTGTCCAAACATCCTTAAATATTTTTTAAATTTAACGTTTTTATAATTTTCTTCAGATTTCAATAATATTTCCGCATGTCAGTTGATTGGGAACTATTGTGCTATGTTTTTGTAAACAGCATCTCCTATGTAAAAAATATAAGATCTGATCAGTTCTGTTGGATATGATTTAACCCAATTGAATCTGATGCCAGGTCTGGTCATATATGAAAAGATGTGGCAAATTTAATGATATGACCAGATCTATTTCCAGATTTATTTATATATGGATATCGAATTTTGTGGCGAGATATGAGCAGATCTGACCATATAGAATCATATCTGGTGCCAGATCTGTTCATATCTGTTACCAGATCTAGTAAAATTTAAGTCGTCTTCAAATGTTTGAGACGTCTTCAAATGCCAGAGTAAATAGGATCAGATTATAACTGATACTTAAGATCTTCTTAGATTTGATCATATCTAATTAGTTCTAAAATTTGTCCCCAATTTTGTGATCAAATTAGATCTGGTACAATTAGATATAACGAGATATCTTCAGATCTGACCTGAAGAAGAAATATTAAATAAGCATTAAGCAAGTTAATTCCAATAAAAATGAATGTTAGATGTGTGCTAAACAAGAGCTTGAACAACATCCACAAAAACATACACACACATAAAGTTTTGAAAAGAGTTAACAGAACCTATAGCCAATGAAAAATTATATGACAAGCAAAAAAGTTTCAACAAAAATACGAAATATGTTTAAAATGTGCTACAGTTCATTATGAACGAACTGATAAAAAAATAATTAAATGCGAATATGAAAACATTTTTGAAAACGTGTAAATAGTTTTCAAGATACTAGGGAACTTTTGCTGAAACCCATCAAAACCACACATTACCAGATAATGTGTAAAGTAATGTATAGCCATGCATTACTTTAGACCTTACTTCAGACTTTCCACAGAGTAGAAAGTTTTTAGTGGGATTATGACTATCCCCACAATAAGAAATATGTCCTTTTAAGAAACAGTCAATTAGTAGCTGGGGTTTATGACAAGAATCACGTTCACACGTAGATAATAAATTCATTCATTTTCTAGGAACATAATGCCCGTAAAATTCGGTGACATGTTATTGCACCCACCATTCCTGACCGAGCAGTAGTTTCCATTGTTGTTTGACGATTTTGGTCGAAAATTGCTCGGTCAGAAATTGTGGATGCAGTGACATGTCACCGAATATTATGGGCAATAAATTCCAAGATAATTTTTAAACCCATTATCTTAGAGGTGAAACGGTAAGAGTTACTTAGGTTACGAGGATGTAATGTGTCTAAAATTTCATTTTTTACAAATACAAAAATACACAAAAGCATCATGCATAGTTTGTAGTTTAAATTAACTGAAAATATAATTTAAAAAAATTAAAAATCAATCGCGGTCTAGTAAATTTTCATTTAAATTAAAAAGACTTTTCATTTATTTTTAAATATTTTTAAATGAACTTAAAATATCCGTAAATAATTAATGATTTTTAATTTATTTTAACTGTTAACAAACTATCAACAAATCCGTAAAAATAAATGATATTTCCTTTATTTATATATTTTAACTGTAAACTAATTAACTACAATATCTGTAAAAAAAAAATACAGATTTTTTCTTTATTTCCTTTTTTAACTATCAACAAATTAAGTACAAAAAACCGTAAAAATAAATGATATCTCATTGCTTTAAATATCATACAAATTAACTACAAAGTCTGCAAAAATAAACTTCTTTTCATTACAATTAACAATGTATTTTAATAATTAACTATAAAAAAAATATAAAAACCATATTTTTAGCACATAATTTTAATGAAAATATTAACTGTGACAGAAAATCCGTATTTGTATGTAATTTAACTTTTAAATAAATAAAAGAAAGGGTTGAAAAATATATTTTTTGTATTTTAACAATTCAATCATAAACTACAGTTAGTTACTGTACAAATATTTTAAGTGTATTTAAAATGTTCACCATATCATCTTAATTACTCCCGGGCGGAGTAAGCGAAAATCTAAAGCTAGATTTTCATCGCCTCCCTAATATAGATATATATTTTTAGCTTAATTTGAAAAGGTGCCAAGTCTACTTTTTTTCAATGCTGTATAACACAGTGCAGCATTTTTAAGGTCATCGTGTGGTTCCTCCTTCATACCCGTTTTTTTTTTTTGAAGTATATATCGAAACTAAAAAAACCTGCAAAGGACTTGGCCAGATTACATCGAATTTTTTTTTTATGGACACCCTAAGTTTTTGTACCCAAACACGATTTTTTTAAAAAAGGAAAATTTTTATGGAATCCATATATCATAAACCGTTCGGAATTTTGTTTTTATGTCTTTGGCAAAGTTGTAGATCCAAACCAAAGCAAAAAAATTCTCATATGGACCGACCCAAAAAAATTGCATCCACTGCATCAAAATTGCAAAAAATTGGGAAAAAATGCTATTTTTTTTATGATTTTTTCATGATTTTGTCCTGAAATGGCTTAATTACAACTCTCTAGTACAAAAATAGCATTTTTTCCCAATTATTTGCAATTTTGATGCAGTGGATGCAATTTTTTTGGGTCGGTCCATGTGAGAATTTTTTTGCTTTGGTTTGGATCTACAACTTTGCCAAAGACATAAAAACAAAATTCCGAACGGTTTATGATATATGGATTCCATAAAAATTTTCCTTTTTTAAAAAAATCATGTTTGGGTGCAAAAACTTAGGGTGTCCATAAAAAAAAATTTCGATGTAATCTGGCCAAGTCCGTTGCGGATTTTTTTTAAGTTTCGATATACACTTCAAAAAAAACCGGGTACGAAAGAGGAACCAATTTATGTGTTGCACTGTGTAATATAACAATTTAATATATCTCCATTACGGAAAAAAAAATACAAATTCTTCCTTCCTAGGTAGAACAACGGGATGCGACCACTTTTCGGGTCAAATGCCAAAAAAAAAATATAAAGAATAAAAATTTCCACGAAAAGGACACTGTTAAATTAGGGAAGTGGAAAAAAATCAGAAACCCCCTCTTGGCTTGTAATAGCAAGGACGGTATAAAAATCAGGATGTCCAAAATGCTAAATTTTTAGCTTCAAATTTAGCCTCGCTAACTTGCTGCGTCGATGCCACTTAGCCGTGACCGTCAAATTCTTAGACAACATCATGAAATTCCGTCCTTGGTAATAGTCCTCTATCACTTATCTAAGAAATCAATAGTAATTCATGAGATAAAATAAGTACGTGAAAATGGGCTAAGTCCCAGAAAAGCTTGTCAGACGGTGGAAAAAATTGTTGGTATATTTGTTTTGTAGTTGATAAAAGGTCCAAACAAAAAATAAAACTTCATTCACCGATTTATACCGATTTTTTGTCGCTCCTTTAATTTTGTTTTAAAATTGTACTTAGCCCCTTTCAACACTAACCTAAGGATATATAGGTAGATAGGTACATATTGTATTTTTTTGAGTTTTACATATTTCTAGCACGCACATCAAAGCTAAAATCTAATTAACTTAAATGAATTTGAAATTGAAAATTTATATATTTTGTAAATAATTTTCTATTCCTACATGTCGATTTGATTTTACTACTTTTAAATGTTTTTTTTTTTTTCATTTGTAAATGCATGCGTGTACAAATACTAATACAAAATTTTATGGTTTTCACAAACAACATGTTACATGCAGAAAAAAGACATCGTTGAACATGTTTATAAGCAATTATATATATGTATATGTTTAACAACGGCCATAGAAATATATGACTGCTTTCAACTATTTTTTTTTTTTTTTCGTTATTATACATATTTTTCCAACCAAACATTGTAATATTTGTAGGTGGATCATATTGTCCGACATCAACAAGAATATATTTGCAATTTTTATTTTATCATTATTATGTTTGTGGCATTCAAATATAATAATGATCCAAACATGTTTATATTATTTCATCAGGCGGACATATTATATTTGCAGACAAACATATAGGAGACACAGCAAAAATACTTTGAAAGTTTTTCCGAACATATATTACTAGCAAAATATAAGCATTACCAGCAGTACGTTTTTTCCAGCGTGTATGTATAGAGTGTCTCAGTAACAATGCACTTTTTAAATTTAATGCAGTGCTGTTCAAAAATAAATATGTCCTTGTGTTAGTGAGAAAATGAGAACTGCACTGCAAGAAATGTTCAATGGGTTAATAGCAGTGTTAGTATCTGTATGAATTTATTTTTTATTGAAAATATGAAACTGTTATGTTTTATGTAAAACAGTTTTAAAGAAATATGAATTAAACAAAAAGTTAATTTTTGAAAGGAAAATAATAAATACATTGGCGTGCCTTTTTTTCATTTTATAAAAAACAAAAAGTCGTAAATTTTGTCCATTAATATTAATGATTTCATTATATTTACTATTAATAAAATATCTGAAATATGTATGGATTTATTATGATATTCTTTTAAAAAAATGCTATTTTTGGAAGGAAAAAAAATACAATACATTCGATCGGAATAAATGAATGAACGATCGGACTCCAATTTTTAAAAACATTTCAACTTTTATATTAAAAAAATGCGTTTTTTTATTAGGTTTATTAAAGATTTTTATAGATCTTGTATTATCATAAAATATTTTTCTTACATTGCTATTAATTTTTCTCAGAGCATTAAAGAAAAATCAGCATACATCCGCCACGCGTGTTCATTCGTCGCTGTTTCAGTGACGACTAAAGGCAAGATCGTAAGAATACATGTGAGTTGAGCAGGGGACAATTGTCCCATGCAATGAACATCACTGATTTAATGTCATTTTATTATGTGCAAGTGGCAATTCTGAAATTTGACAGCTGTCACATATGTTTAAACCAGCAGACCATGGAAAGCGCCGGCAATTCGTTCAATGAGTAATCGAGTAAAGTGAAGTCAATGCCATTTCTTCAAAAAAGTCATCTTATACGATGGATTGCATTTCCATTTGAATGGCTTCGTGAATAAACAAAATTGTCGAATTTAAGGCTCAGAAAATTTTCATAAGATCCATGAGAAACAAATGCACCCACAACAAGCAGTGAGGCGCCGTGATTGGGCCTTACTTTTAAGAAGATAAGGCCGAAATTGCAGTGACTGCTGACCGCTTTTGTTTCAGGAACAAATATTTATTCCATACTTTATCGAAACATGTCTTCTTTGCAATCCAATAAAAAAAATCCGTGTTTTTTGTTTTAAAATGAAAAAGGAACATTCTTACTGAGACGCCCTTTATATCAAAATTTAAACGAATACAAAGATGTTCAGTAGGAAAAAATACTAGTACAGAACTAGTTATGTACTAGTTTATTCGAACCAGACAACTAGTACGAGTTCTACCGCCTCTCCATGCAAACAACTGTATAATTTAACATGGAGATGTCATAGGGCTGGGGGCAATTGTCTCCAAATTACCACTTTAGAATAGTTAAAGAACTAGTTTAACATTAATAGTTGCCGTGTTAGTTTATCAGTAAGCAGGACAAAAAGTTCGGTGGGACAAAGGATATGGTACTTAACTGACAGTTTTGAACTAGTTCGGTACTATTTACTAAGGGAGTGAGAATTAATGGTACTTATATCAGTAGTTTCTACTAGAGATTAAGGAAATTTTATTGGACTAGTGCACTCTGAATATTATGTAGTTAACTGTTTGTAGTTTAACAAAAAAGTTTTCCGTTCTATTTAAAAATAAAGGAACATACATTTATTTTTCAAAGAAATATCTATATTAACTTTTTTATACATTTATTCGAAATAATTTACTGCCATTTAATTTAATAAAAATTTACCCACAAAACGGAAACTTGTGGTTTATTTGTGTCCGTAACAGTTATTACAAACTTAAATTTTGTTTGCTGTCTGTTTCAAAAAATACAAAATTTTTCAATACAAATTACAAGAACTTCATAAACACACATACACAAACACATTAACACAAAAAGTGTTTATAGCTTCATATGCATACATACATTTTGTATTCTACGAGTATATTAAAAAAAAAAACAAAAAATACAAAAACGGAAATAATTTCAAATAAATGAAAAAAAACATTTATTTTTTAAGGATTGGTAGGTAAAATTTTGACATTTATTTTAACTGATTATATTATTTGTTTCTTACGGATGTGTCAGTTGATTAATCAACATTTAAAAATAAATAACGAATGGCATTTAATTTAAATGAAAATTAAGTAGACCGGTTTTTAAATGAAATATCATTTCTTTTAAATGTTATTTTCAGTTATTTTAACTTTTAACAAAGTAAAAAACAGAAAAAATAACATGTGAAAATTAAGTAAAATTAATGAGTTTATAAAAAATACGTTAAAAATTAATTCAACTAGTATTAAAGAAAAGTCTATATTGGTAGACACCATGCAACAGGGATTATGCATATTTTTTGAATCGGACGACCAAACTGGTACTAATGAAATATTTACGAAATTAGTTTAGGAGTGACTCTTTGCCACCAGTTTTTTTCTACCTCCATTTACAATATATTTGCAAAATCAGATTTTATTATTAAAAGCAAATCTAAACACAAAATGAGAATTTCAAAATTTGTATTTCATTTTAGGCAATTTTTTTAACAGGCCCTACACATCGATACTATTAAACTAGTACACAACTGGTTCAGGATGATCACTTTGAGAACTAGTTTTGTAATTACGAGTATAAAAACTAGTACATTTTAAAACTAGTTCGGCCATTTGCTACTGGGTACTTTCTTATAAAATATTTATTCAACAGTTATGAGACTTAAGAAGAAACATAACTAAAAATGAAAACAAAAAATTAAAAAAAAAAATCAAAGGAACATATAATAGAAAGAAAAAAAGAAAATAATATAGATACTGATTTTAAAGTTCAGCAAATATTTTTCTATGACACAATTTTCAGACCTTCTTATAAAATATTTAAAAAATTCTCGTTTTTCCTGACATCCGAGTGAGTTCGTAATGCTTTCAAGAAGTTCTACTATTGTGAACTTCACTAAACTTTTTTATGTCTTCACTATTTCTAAATGATTTAGAAATTTAAGTTTTTATAATTTTACTCAAATTCTTAAATTTATATAAAAAAAATTTACTATAATGTATTTGCAATAAATTTTATTATCTACAAAAAAATAAAGCTTAAATTTTCGATAATTTATTGCAGTTTTCCAATATATATTTATTTATATTTTTTTTTATTAATTTTATTTGTTTCCATAAAAATCGATTACAATTTTTAAATGTTGTTATTTTGTTGAACATGTTTCAGTCATGTCAATCACTTTAAATAAAAATAATAAATTTTAAATGTATTTTCTTGTTCATTTGATTGTTTAACAAGTAGACATATGACGCCCTCTTTTGTGCTCTGGTGTGTGTGTGTGTTTGTGTGTGTAAAACAAACAATTTTTACATTTTATACCGCTGGTTTTTTAATATTACACCTTCTCCAACTCTTCCTTTGTGAATAATAATGTTGCTGCTGCTGTTGATGTTGATGCAAGTAAATCACATATAATTTGTTATGTTTTATATCTGAACTCATCATCATCAACACAACAGCACTGAAAAATCACATACACAGCATACAAAAGTACAGTTAACTCCCGTTTAACGCTGATAAATAAAACTCAACAGTTTGGAAAAAAAAGTTAGAAATATTGTACTACATTTCGTTGTGTGTAATTTTTAATTTATAATGTTTAAATTTAATCAATTACTCAAACTAAATATCGCGTAAATTAAGTGTAATCTGTTTAACAAAAAAGTAATTTCCCCTATAGTCACTTATTGTCTCTATATATAACAACACTTATGGAAAGTGTGAGATGGAATACAAAAAAAAGCAGAGTTAAAGTGTCGAATACAATAAATAGACGTTAATTTAAGCAATTTATTAGTCAAAACTTGCATGCGTTCTAAAAAAAAGCAGGGGGGTTAATTTACTAAAGAGCAATTTAGCAATATGTAGAATTAAAATAATGACTGACTATAACATGGATAATGTTCTAAATGTAGTAGTGATTATTTTATAACAGACAACAAAGCATCCAAAGAAAACTAGGTAAATGAACTTTTGAAATATTGCAAATACATTTTTAATTAAATTCATAAAAAAAAATACAGAAACTGATGATTCTACATGTTTTTTTTTTTTGTTTATGTTTTAACTTAAATTTTTTTGACTTGATAGGAGGGCATAACCGACTTTAATATAATACTTGAGTTAGTTGCTGATTCAGCAAATTATTTTTGTCAAATATTAGTAGACTAAAACGCAAACAAATGCTGTTATGTCTACACTCACCAAAAAAAATCTGTAATGGCAACTGAAAATTTTGCTGTTATTACGGGAAATTCTGCTAATTTGAGCCCAGCGGTATTTTTTGCTAATCTTAACAACACATGTCTGCTGACGTGTAGGACAATGAAATTAGTAGAAAAATTAGTAGCTGCTACTAAATTTTAGTAGACTTTTAGTAAAGCGTAATTTAAAAACTGTTTGCTAAAATCAGCAAAAAAAAAAAATACTAAATATTATTAATATTAGTACAAAGTTTTGAATTTTTAACGAATTTATAATTTTGTTTTAATTTGTTAGTTTCGGTTTTAAAAAATATTTAATTCAATTTTTTTTTTTTACTTTTAAGTTTAAATTTTAATTGTTTTTAGGGCTGATTTTTAGAACTGAAAAAACTTTTTAGTGCTATTTTACGTGGATGTCCTCTTTTTAGACATGAGTCGGTATCTTCACTTCCGATACCTTTTTTAAACCTATGTAACATTTTAGGGCAATTTAAGTTTGTGTGTATAAGTTTTAATTATTAGAAATAGCATTTCCTTCAATATCCACTTTTTTAAAATTAGTATTTTTTTTTGCTAATTTTAGCAAATCGGGTTTCAAAAATTTGTAAAATGATTTCTGAAATTAGCAACAAAAATTTGTAAATATTCTGTAAAAACTCTGTAATTTGTAAAATGTAAATAGCAAAATGATTTGCTAAATAATAATTTTTTTACTTAAAATCAGTACAAAAATAGTAAAGTGGGATTGAAAACCGTTTACAAATTTTTCTACTAACTTGTTTTTCTGAGTGTACAAATTTTTATATAAATATAATTGTGATTTAAATTGAATGTTAAGACAATCTACTCTAATGACATAAACGGAAATATTTACTAAATATTTTTAAAAAGTTTACTAATATTCAACAAATATTTCTGCTAACTTCGTTAAGTTAAAGTTTAATTAACTAAATACTATAAATTTTTTTTTTAGTTTTCTTGCTGTTTTTTCAACTAATATTCTGCATGTCGGCCACATGACACCTAACATCAAGTCTAATTTGGATCAAATTTCAGAATGCGGTTCAAGGTTCAAAACATACAACCTCGTGGATTTTTTTAAAAATGGAAAAAAGAAAATTTCGAGTGCGACAAAAAGCCGTCAGAAAATGCCGAACGTTCTGGACGCCCAGTAAAAAACTTCACGATATGGTGTTGGCTGATCGGAGATTTAATGTGCGCTAGATTGTGGAAGACATAGGCATCTCACATGACTTAGTGATTTCAATTTTGAACGATCACTTGGATATGAGAAAGCTTTCCGCAAGATGGCTGCCGCGTTTGCTCACAATCGACCATTAATGGAATCGTGTGACAGCTTAGTTTCCATAGCAAATATTCATGAAGTAGACTACGAATTGCCCCCTCATTCACCTAATTCTCCGGATTTAGCCCCCAGTGACTATTTTCTATCTCCAAACCTAAAGAAATGGCTCGGTGAAAAGAGATTTAGCTCCAACGATGAAATTATTGATCAAACAAATGCCTATTTTATGGACCTCGAAAAATCCTGCTGTTAAACGCAAATTAAATGACGGAACTTTCTTAAAATTTAACAGCAGTCTATTAACAGGTGGTACTTGATGGGAGCAGTGTTGAATTTCATATAACTACGAGCGAAGTTCGAAAAGTCACGGACTTATTGATCCGCCCTCAAAATCCAAGAGAATTTAAGTTTTTCTTGGTTAATTTAATTGAAAGATTGTTCCAAACATTTTATCTGGTAAGTCTCTTCAATTCTGAAAATTCTACAATTCCATCTGTCGTATATTTACTACTACTATTTTTTCTGAAAATCTACGGATTTAAACGTTTTTATTTAAATATAAACAATTTTTAAATTTAGGGCTCCGTCAGCCGGCAAAAATGTTTCAAGGGGTCCGTGAAGTAAAAGTAAGTGGGAACCGCTGCTCTATAGAAACTTTTAAATAATTTTTCATAATTTATTTTTTTTATGAATTTATTATCGACTTCCTAATAAAAAAAAACACAAATGTTGACTATTTTCTTTTCGCATGTATATACCATCACCTAATTACATGAAACCTTCTGTAAATATGCTACAATTTATTAAATTTTGTTTTTCTTTATTATAAATTCAGTTATCCATCATTTTCTTCGTGCTTATCATTTTCACCCAATTTGTAATAATGAAATAATATGGCTGATGTTGCTATTGTTTGATTACTCTTCATATAATTTCTAGATAAGGGTATATTTTTCATTATTTATCAAAAAATAAAAAATAAAAGGAAGACCTTCTAACACTACTCATACCCATAACAAACATTATGGAATGTAAAAACCGAGAAATGATGAAAAAAAAAATCAAAATAGATGTTGTTACGCATGATTTGTTAAATCGCCAAGAAGAAAAAGAACAATTTTAACATACTTTTATCAACCAAAAAGAATTTCTTTTTTTTTTTTTTTGTAGATAAAAACTTTTTTTGTACGATTTCTGTAATATAAAAAAATTTTGTTTTATTATTATTTTTCCATGTATTCTATATTTCAACATCTCAGTTACAAACAATTTCCTTTTTTGGAATTTTTTTCTTATTGTTGTATATTTTCCTATGCTAGATAGATTTACTGTAACGGTGATGGATCATTTAGTTTAACAATTTTTTGAAATGCTTTAATGCCTTAACAACAAGAAAAGCAGCACAACAAAAAAAAAAACAAGACGATAAACATTTAATAAATCCATAAAATACCAACATAAATTTGTTAGTTTACTGGTCAGTATTTAGGCAGTTTCTTCTTTTTTTATTCTCTCATAACTGCTTTTTATAGTTAAGTTTGTGTGTATGGGTGTCAATGTCCTTTTTTTTTGTATAGAGACAAAGTTATGCTTCAGTAATTTGATATTCTTTAGGCTTTTATGCTGGAACCTCTTAGAAAAGACGAAAATATTCAGCAACCAGTGTCATCGAGAATTTTGTGTTGTTAAAAACTTTTAATTTTCATCACATTTTAAGAGGCTGTTTTTTTGCAGTTTTCTGAACAAGTGGTGGTGGTAGGCAGACAGTAGATGTCACTTATGCCTTAATACGATTTATAATTTTATCAAACATAAAAATCCATTAAAAAGTTTACATTTGTGTGTGTATTGTTGGCACCTCCTACTATAACAACGACTTAAGCTACTCCCTTTTTCTAACTTTTAAATTTATTCAGATTTTTTTTTTCATTATTTTATACTTTTTTTTTTTGTTCGCAAGTTTATTCTTATAACGTTTTTCTTTATCAAATAGAATTTATATAAGGTAAAATAAATATTTTAAGTAAAACTGTCAACAAAACATTAACACATACATAAAAATAAACTAACGGAGCCATTTACTAACACACAGTTATACTGTGTACATAAAAAAAAATATTAAAGCATACTTAAGATACATGCAAATATTTAAAGAAATTTATAAATTTCTTTGCAATATTGAAACAAATTAGCATATTTTTCAAGGCTTATTTTATTAAATTTAAAAATATTCATAATTTTTGTGCCACCTTAAAAAGTGAAAGCGAAGGTTTATATCAGTTTGTCCTTTTAGATTTTTAGATTTGGCAGCCTACAAAGTACTTATGATTATGACATTTTAGTTTTCAACTGAAATTCGGTTGGTATAAGAAATTTTAAAGAAAAAAAAGTGGGTCTTTGCAAAAGTTTATTTTGGGAATATTTTAAAAGCTAATATTTAAATTTGGTACTCACGTTCGTGATCAACATGCTAAAATCTATCAGAACTTACAGGTCACATGTACGATGCATTTTTTTTACTGTGTAAATAATATTCACAGGCTGTGTGGTCTGTCTTAATTTTACAGCCTTCGCGGTCTGTTCTCATTTTTCAAACTTCGCGTTCTGTACTAATTTTACAGGCTTCGTGGTCTGTCCTAATTTTACAGCCTTCGCGGACTGTGCTATTTTTAGAGACTTTGCGTTCTGTACTAATTTTAGAGCCTTCGTGGTTTGTTAGTTTTACAGACTTCAAGGATTGTTTTGAATTTTACGGCCTTCGCGGTATGTTCTCATTTTACAGCCTTTGCGGTCTGTTCTTTTTTTACACACTTCGCAGACTTTTCTAATTTTACAGCCTTCGCGGTTTGCTTTGAATTAACGGCTTTCACGGTCTGTTCTAATTTTACAACCTTCGCGGTTTGTTTTGAATTTACGGCCTCTGCGGTGTGTTCTAATTTTACAGCTTCCGCGGACTGTTCTAATTTTAGACATCGCGGGCTGTTTTATTTTTAAAGCCTTCGCGGTCTGTTATAAGTTTAAAGCCTTCGCTTTTTACAGCTTTGGCTTTCTGTTCCAAGTTTACAGCCTTCGGGGTTTTTTTAATTTTGTACCCTCGCGGTCTGTTTTGAATTTTACAGACTTCACGGTCTGTTCTAATTTTCTATTGATCATCCCGCAGTCTAGGCGATCGACATAATATGCAACTCTGCCGCCGAGGAGGTCGCCAGCACGAAAATATCCGAACCCAGTCGAAGGACGACTGCCTGCCGAACCTAAACTTAAAGAAAACAGAGTCGGACGACAAACTTAAAGACGGCAAATATCTGGCCGATAAGTACTCTGCCATACAGAGTGTACCGAAAGAAAAGGTGTTGCCTAGAGCGTACCACCTTACAGGCATATAAAGTATTGTTGCAAGGCCATTTAAAAAAAAAATATTTTTTTTTGCCGAACGTAGGGAACGTTTTTTTAAGTTTTTCGTTATATCTTCAATATTTACAGACCGATCATAAAGTGATAACAATATTTTTGGTCTTAGGTCCATTGACCTCAAGTGTTCCGTTCTAGTACTTACTCTCCCCCCCCCCTCCCCCACACACAAAAAACTCAAATTCCTACCATCCTAATGTGCCACCCTAATGTCAGAAAATTACAGCTCGCATAAAACCATAAAACGTTTGCTAAGGAAGTGTTTAGATAATTCCAGCACAATCATTTTAAAAATGTTTTTTATAAATTTTTTATTGCGGAATGTAGGGGTCACATTTTAAAATGTTTCCTAATATCTTCAGTATTTACAATCGGATATTAAAAGAATGATATATTGATGTTCTTGTGTCAAAATACTTCAAAAGTTTTATGGTTTATTGTGAGCTTTAATTTTCTGACATAAGGGTCACATATTAGGGTTGTAGGAAATGAGATTTGGGGAGTAAGTACTAGAACGGAACACTTGAGGTCAATGGACCTGAGAGCAATTATTGGTCTTCCCGAGACAAAAAAAATCGACATATCACGCTTTAATATCGGAATGTAAATACGGAAGATATAACGAAACATTTAAAAAGGCGACCCCTACGTTCAGCAAAAAAAATATTTTTTTTTTTGAAATTGCCTTTCAAAAACTCTTTATATTCGCTGTTGTACGGCAAACTATTTTTTCTGGTACGGTCTAGTGACAAATATCTTGCCGATAAGTATTTTGCCGCATAAGGTGTACCCGAAAGGAAAGGAGGAGAAGAGGGTGTTGCCATTTGTGACATATATTGTATTTGAATTTAATTACTAAATAAAAAGAAATTTATACACCCCAAAAATTGAAATTAATGGTGTTGTTACTTAAGAGGTGTACGTCAAACCCGCCGACGTCAAACCCGCGTTAAAGCTTATCAGTTAATTATAATTGTTCCTACACTCAATATATTATGTAGTTTACTGTTTGTAGTTTAATAAAAGAAGTTTTCCGTTCCATTTAAAAATAAAGGAACATACATTTATTTTTCAAAGAAATATCTATATTAACTTTTTATACATTTGTTCGAAATAATTTACTATCATTTACTATTTTTTCTCAGTTTCAATTATTTTTTTCATTTATTTGAAATTTAATAAAAATTTACCCACAAAACGGAAAGTTATTACAAATTCAAAAATAATATTCTGTTTCAAAAAAAAAAATATTCAAAAAATTTCAATTTGTTTTTTTATTTAAATTGGTTGTAAATATACAAAATTTTTTAATACAAATTACAAGAACTGCATAAAAACACATACATACACAAACACATTCACACAAAAAGTGTCTATATCTATGCATACGTACATTTTGTATTGTACGAGTATATTAAAAAAAAAACAAAAAATACAAAAAGGGAAACAATTTCAAATAAATGAAAAAAAAACATTTATTTTTTAAAGATTGGTAGGTAAAATTTTGACATTTATTTTAACTGATTATACCATTTGTTTCTTACGGATGTGTCAGTTGATTAATCAACATTTAAAAATAAATAGCAAAAGGCATTTAATTTAAATGAAAATTAAGTAGTCCGGTTTTTAAATGAAATATCATTTCTTTTAAATGATATATTCAGTTATGTTCTAAATCAGACCCTTAAAATTATTATCATAAATTCCAAAAACAAATTGTAAGGGAAATAATTTTGTTACAATTGGTATTAATGAAACATCAAATAATTACAGTACTCAATTCAATGCTTGCTTACTTGAAATTTTAAGTTGATTAGTTTTAAATTATAAATTTTAGAACAAATACATTTAAAGAAAAACTAATTTTGATTCAATATTGTTTATTGTAAAAACCAATCCATACAAAAAAAAATATTTTATATCGTACTTTAAACAAAAACAAAATCTACATTGATGATCGCTGTCGTCAATGTTTACCAGCAAAGCATACAAAAGTGTTGTTGCTTTGCACTTGCGTGAATAACGACAAAAAACTAATAAGACAAAGTTGTTTGTGTATTTCGTATTGCTAGTGCTGAGTGCTCTAGGTGTGTATTTAAACCAATGCTGTTCATTTCATGGGACAATTGTCCCCTGCTCGACTCACATGTATTCTTACGCATATGCCTTTTAGTCGTCACTGAAACAGCGACGAGTGAACATGTGTAGCGGATGTATGCTGATTTTTTTTTAATGCACTGAAAAAAATTAATAGCAATGTACGAAAAATATTTTGTGATACTACAAGATCTATAAAAATCTTTAATAGACTTAATAAAAAAAAAAACATTTTTTTAATATAAAAGTTGAAATGTTTTGAAAAATTCGATTTCGATCGTTCATTCATTTATTCCGATCGAATGTGTTTTTCCTTCGAAACATTGCGTTTACAGGATAACATAAGAAATCCAACATATTAAAGATATTTTATTAATATGTAAATATAATGAAAATTTTAATATGGATTAAAAAAATCTTCAACTTTTTGTTTTTATACAATAAAAAAAGACACCCTAATGTATGTATGTATTTATTTTTTTCCATTCAAAAATTTAATTTTTGTTTAATTTTTAATTATTTAAAACACTTTTACCCAAAACATTAACAGTTTCATATTTTCAATAAAAAAAATTAAATTCATTCAGATACTAGTACTGCTCTTAACCCATTGAAGATTTCTTACAGTGCAATTCTCATTTTCTCACGAACACAACTAAATTTTTATTTTTGAACAGCACTGATTTAAACACACAGCCTATAGCTAAGTGCTTTTACAAAAACAAATGAGCACCAAGCGCATAGGGCTTGGGCACCCTTATTTTAGAACATTTGCTGAACTGTTGTAGTATATTATTTTATTTGCCAATACGTATACTTAATATTTAATTAGTATTTTAACTCATACGCTCTGTAGTAAATGTTTACATTTTATGTATCTTGTCATTTTCTATTGGGTCAATAAAAATCTTCTAAAATATATTCTTTCACAAAAACAAGTATTGTTAATTTTTTTCTTTTAAAAATAAAATTTTTCATCTTAAAACTAAAATATTGCCTACATTATCCATTAACATTTCATTTTCTTTAATACTTTTGCTATAAATTTTCTTTCATTTTTTTCCTTTTTAAAATATATGCAATTTTTCGTACTTTAAAACAAATTCCATTTACCTGTTCACGTCTCATACATCTTCTTTTTCTTTCTTTGTTGGTTTTTTGTTATAGATTTGCATAACTTTTTATATACAGTAAACACGTTCAATAACCCTATACAATTTTTTGCTATTTGTTCTTACTTTTTTCTTATTTACAAAGAATCGTAGAAAAAGAAGAAGAAGAAAAAGTTAACTTTTTATGCAAGTTTTATTAATGGTTTTGATGCTTAAACAAAGTCGTAAAGTATTTTTTTTTTGTTACATCGAAGTGATGGTGGCGGCGGTGGTAGTGTTTATATTTATTTTGTTTAAAGAAATCATATATACACTAAACTTTAAATAGCATCACGTACAATTTTTCTATGTCGTATTATTTTTGTTCCTGGTTTGAAACATGATTACACTTGAAAAAATTAATTAGTTATATAAACAATTAAAGAATTTTTTCCTTACAAATATTATAAATATCTAAGAAGATCTAACAATAATTGGATTTTTAAGGAAAGATCCAGCCCTGACTAACTTTCATTGAAAATCTTTATCATCCTTTACTGCAGTTTGGCAGAAAATTTTGTTTAAATCTGTCAGCGAATTCAAAAGTTATAGGTGAAAATGTAAAGCGACCTATTAGAACTGCATACAAGTTGGAAAAATGATGCTTACGCTCCCAATTAAATAGCAGGGTTGCTGATTTTTACCAAAAATATTTCTGTCCGAAATATATTTTGTCATTCTCCACTGAAGTTTGGTAGTGAAAATAAGCGAAATCTGTTCAATGATTTAAAAGTTATAAGAGAAAAGATGAGGAGAAAAAATTCCACGCAAGTTGGTAAATGACATTTACGCCCTTAAGTTTAATCAGTTTATATTAGAAATGTTTGACATGTATTCTTGTAGTATGGCATTGAAAATAAGCAAACAAACAAAGTCGAAAATTTAAAAGTTTTTTAGTGAAAAGGTAAAGAGACCCCTAAAATTGTTTTTTTTTTTTTTTAATTTTGTTACTTTAATTATTGTATAATTTTAACAACGTCGGATGAATACAAATATGAAATAATTTACCAAATACTGAAATTACACTAAAAATATTTAAATATATACATATATTTTCTACGTGTACAAAGTATACACACGGTTGAGAAAATGTTAGTGGCGTTGATGAATTGCATGGCAACATCGTCAAGAGTTGAGCAGAGCAGAGCAGAGCAGCAAGCATTGATAATAGCTAACCAACCATTCAAGCAACTAAACAGCCAACAAACCAAACAACCAATTCAACCCATTATTGTATGTTGTATGTTGATTTTTGTTATAGTTTTTCTTCCACATTTACAGCCACTACTTACGAATAGCATTTGTGACGGAAATGTTAAAGGCATTTAGAAGAGATGCTTTTAGAAAAATAAATTGTAGATATTTTAAATAAAACTTCTTTTGCTTACAATAAAAGGATTTATTAAATTGTAGAAGAGATAAAAAAAAAATAAGGATATTTATATTTAAGGATTGGGCTTAAAGTACAGGTTGAAAATGTTTACCTGAAAATATACTTTGGAGTTTTGAAATTTGTTCAAAAACCTTAAGATATGCAACAAATTTTTGAAGGAAAAGGGGCAAAAAGGTAAAAGTCACCCCCTAGCATCCTACCCAATCGGCTAGAAGCCTGAAATTTAAATTATGTGTCCCGTACGGTATTAACTAATTCACCGATAAAAAATTTTTTAGAATTTTTATCAGGACTTTAATAAACATGGCGATTCAAAAGGAAAAATAATTGTCCTAGCCGGCACGACGAAAAGGCTTTGCTGGATAAATAAAATGTTAAATGTATGTTCAACGTAGCATGGACTAATTTACTGCCCAGGAAAAATTAAGTAATATCAGCTCATTACTTTTTGCATCACCAATAATAACATGCCCCTGCAATACTTCTCAAGTGAAAATAATTAGTTACTAATAATGTATTATACAGCCATTGATATGCCATGTCAGCTCCTTGCATACTATATTACTTTCAACTACTTATTTTTGGCAGTTAAAATCTATTTTTGGTTTTGTTATTTAATTTTTTTTTTTCAAATTGTTATCAAAAATCAATTCAAATTAAAAGCAAATAAAACATTAATAGAAAAAAATTTGCACGATAAAAACAAATTGGGATTTTTTCCAATACCATTTTGAATTGGAATTTTGAATGAATTAATCTGAGTTATTTTTTTTTTGTGAATTTAATAAAATATATGTACATATGTTGTATTTAAGTTTTTTTTTTATCATTATAAATATAAAATTTTATAAAAAAAATATATAATATATTATTTCTATATACACCTTTTCCAATTTAATATCAAAAATTTTTAATTATTTGCAGAAAATATCAATTTAGTTTTAGAAAATACAAATTTAAGAAATTTTAAATTTTATTTCAGATTCATCAGTTAATTTTAGAAGTTATTAATTTCATTTCAGGTGTTATCAATTTATTTTCACATATATTAATTTAATTTATTATTATATTAATTTCTGAAATAAAAGTCTTAATATCCGAAATAAAATATATAGTTTCTGAAAATGGTTGGTACTTTCTGAAATTAAATTGGAAATGGTGTAGTTATTTAGTTCCTTCCTTATAAACACATTATATGTAGCCACTCTTTCAGTACCTATTGATAATACGTTATTTGTAACTTATAATTATGCCATTTATAAGCAACTTCCTTCAAGCCACCAGTTTATATTATATGAATTGTAACCAGTTATTTTTGAGTTACCTATACCTTACCATTAACTTGTTTTTTTACTCCCTACTCGTAAGGTTGTAGGTAACTGGCTACCTCCAATGACATCCCTATGTTAAAATAATGAGCTTAGCAGGCAAACTTCAACCAGTTACTGCTCGGTCGGGTATGAACTAAATTACTAATGATGTTTTTTTGGAAATTTCCATTAGGAACATGGTGGGGATATAAGGGAAAATCTGCTCTTTAATCAGCCATCAGGAAAAGACTCGCCCCCTTTAGCGTCCTTCCCAAAACTCTTAGGATATGTACTAATTAGTTTTGTCGCTAGGAAATGTTAAAAATTAGGTTTCAAAAAGGGAAAAACTTATTAAAAAAATAGCTATTTTCTTATAATAATTAAATAAAAACAAGTTCTTTGCGTTCAACGGAAACCCCAACTTGGACGTTACACCAACATGTGCTGACTGAAGAAATTTAATCCAACTCAACAGTGTCGGACATATTGACACATTTTAGGAGCAGAGAATCCTCAAGAGGATTGCATGACCAAAGTGCCAGTTTTGGGCCGGCGGATGCGCCAAAATGATCATTAAGCCATAAAATGCGTAAAAAAGTTCTGGACGGTTACTTGCTTCAACAAGATGCTACAAATCAAATAATAAAGTTTCTGCAACAAACACTCCCTGCATGTGTGATGTCAAAAAAGGGCGACATTAAATGGCCACCCACCCAGATCTGAATCCTCCATACTTCTTTTGGTGGAGTTATTAAAAAGCAAAGTACACGCAACGTGCGCCGAAATCATAGTTATACCAAGGACCATAAAATCAAGGACGATATAAAACTCAGGATGTACAAAATGCCATGGCGTCGGCTAAGATTTTTATGGTCACGGTTAAGTGGCATCGAGACAGCAAGGCAGCGAGGCTAAACTTGAAACTAAAAATTTGGCATTTGTGCATCCTGAGTTGTATACCGTCTTTGGTTATACCTTCCGAGATGCCAGGAAAAGTTATAAAAGTGCAGTAAAAAGGACACATTTTGTCGTAACCCATAGAGTCGGAAATTTAAATGATGTTTTATTCAAAAACTATTTCAAATGAATTGAAAATGATCAAATTAAATAAAAAATTTCACAGATATGGAAATTATTTTATGGTTGTATTATTTTAAGTCATTCAATATGTTTTATACATTATTTTACGTTCCTAAATCATGCAATACGTAATCAATGACCAGTAACTAATTATTTCATGTTTTAAAATAATGAATAAGGTAACCACTTATAATTACAATGTGTTGCTAGAATCGGCATAGATTCTGATAATATCAGTACAAAAAGTCATATTAATTTTAAACATAATTATTTTACATAATTTTTTTCCACTTTTTTTAAATCTTTAAACAAAAATTCACTTATTTACCATTAACCATATGAAAACAGTTAGTATTCTAGTTAATAATGAACCCCTCTAAACGTTGTTATCATAATACAATATCACCATTAGCAACATTATACCTAACATTATCGTTACCTACAGCATAAGCATTTACCTCCTCCTTCCATCAAAGCTAACAATATCAATAATAAAAAGAAGAAAAAAAAAAGAAACGTAAAACAACAAAACCATAATAACTGTAAGTGCAGCCCTTGGCATGTTTTGGTTTGTTCGGTTTATGGAATACTCAAAAAAGCCCTACTAAAGTCAATGAATGGAAACACGTATGAGTATATCTTATCGCAATGGACATATCGTATGAGGATATGCCAGGGATGGAAAACATGGTACAATTGTACTTTTTTTTTGGTACATTTTTACCTTGGTTGGTACCGTGGTACTACCGCAGCTCATTTAGTACGATATGAAATTTTTTTCAAATTTTCAATTTATAACTTGATAAAACCACATAACAAAAAGTCGACTTTTTTAAAAAGCAACTTTAAATTAAAAACCTGTTTTTATTTATTCAGCTTCTTTAGGAAAAATAAAGTCAGTTTTAAGTTGAACCGGCTCTAAATTGGTGCCATATCAAATGTACCAAATGTTTCCATACATTTTAGTACAATACTAAAATATTCGGAAGTAGCAACATTGAACATCTAATTTTAAATTACCTCTCAAAACAAAAAAAAAATAAGAAAAAAGTGTATTATTGTTAAAAAGCTATTAAATGCCTTTTAATTTTTTAATAGCAAAACCTTAAAAGGTTAACCATAAAAAAAAGGTGTGACATAGAAATTAGAGTAAAATTTTACAAGGTTTGTGAGAATTATACGACTACATAAAATTAACGATAAATTTTGTTTCACCCGGTCAATTTAAATTGTTTTAAGTCTTTTTAGTGTCTAAGCAAATCTGACTCAATTCGATAAAATTGTTAAAAAAAAGCGCAAAAAATTTTGGTACCGTGAGGATCGAAAAAGTACAATTTGTTTGTCTGGTTGGTACAATAACAGAAAACATATTTTCCATCCCTGGGATATGCATTAAAGTACGCACATAAAATGCCTTTTTAATTTTATTACATATTCCGTCAAGTCGATATACAGATAACACTCGATTTATGTGATATTTGTTTTAAGAGATTTCAAAAAAAAAAAAAAAAAGACTTGATTTTTTAGAATTATAGAATTTGTAATACTTTTGACATAATATTATAATATTAATAATATTATTGACAAATTCGAGTTACGTATAATTCAAGGATTGACTGTATAAAATTCAACATGAAATTTCAAATTATACAAAATACCATGTTTAACTGGAAATTAATAACGAACATTGCAAAGCAGATTTAAGTTATAAAAAGCCCTAAAGTAGGCAATTATTGCTTTTAACAAGAATATCCTACAAATATGCTTTATTTTTTTAATAAATTAATAAAAGAAACAATAAAGATTTTTTTCCCATTTTAACAACTATTTTTAATTACCTTTGTGTTGTTCATTAATTTTGCAAAATGTTCATACACATACCAAACGTTTAAATAATGTAACAGTATAAAAACATTTGATAAAAAAAAAAAAATTGTTTGCAATTTTTTCACATTTTGCTTAACTAAAAAAACTGAGTAAACAAAAATTTAAAACAAAGATAACCAAACATTGTAAAATAAACACAAAAGCCACTATACTGTTTTGTAACCTAACGTCCTGTTCAAAAAAAAAAAAACAAGGTCGTTAGGCCAGACACCATGGCAACACGCAAATATTTGACCTATCAGTAAAAAACAACATACAAAAATATTCGTTTAAAACTTTGTGCAAAAAAAAACCGACGATATGACGAACAGGAAGTAATTTCAAAAGTAGGCTTTTAGTTTTTTTACAAAGCTTTCCTTTTAGCTTTTTTTACATTTTGTTGGAAGTATAGGAAATGAATGTCCTATGAATTGATTCATACATGGATCTAAGCAATTAAGTAGACTTATCAATGATAATATTACCATTGCACTAATATCAATGCAACAATTTAACCAATTACCATTGATAAATAAGATTTGCAAAAAACATGCGAATGTAGAAAACAACTGAAAGAGAAAAAAAAATCACATAAAATATCTTCAATTCAATAAATATCGCCAAAAATCCAGGCTTGCTCCATTCCATTTCCTTCCCTTTGTTTAGTATTTCAGTTCCAATCATTTCCTATTCCATTTTGCTTACCTTGTCTATTTTTTCAATGCCACTCTCGTTCCCCGTTCGACTCCATTATCTACCCCTTGTCTAGTGTTTCAATTCCACTCGCCCATGTAACGGCACCTATTTCATTCGCCTTATTTGACGCTTCAATTCAACTCGCTCCTCATTTCATAACAAATCATTTCGATTTTGGAACATTCTAGAAAAAAAAGCATGTGCAAACCAAAAAACCATCATCTGATTTTGTTTCGCTATAACTTTTGTTCAAAGTGAAAACTCATGTGGTTTATAACTAAATCTGTCCATTCGCGCTTATAAATTTTGTTTGAATTAATTGTGGAAAATTATATCCGACATATGGCCGCCGTCGGCATTGATGCTAATTTGGATTCATTTCATCATATTTTACATAACTGCGCGCCTCATTTGTAGTGTCAAGTTGAATGTTATTATTTAACTCCACCAATTTGAGGGGCTTCTTCGGGTACCCCAACGACGTCCCAGAGGAAAAAATTTGGAACAGTCAGATCGGGAGATCGCGAACTCATAGATCCTGGAAAGACATCCTTCAATGTGACAAGTCGCCCCGTATGTTGGAAGCAGAATATAAATCATCAACCAAAAATCAAAAATGGGTCTATTGCGTGGAATTTTGCTCATTGGCCACGTCAATAAAAAAATTAAGCCTTTTCGCTTATAATCAATTTTGATTTGAATTGAACATTATTTTTTGCGAAAAAAATACCATCAATCAAACCAAGGAAAAGCTTGATAAATACTATGGGCACTCTGCATCATCGATTTCAATGGTAAAAAAGTGGTTTACTGACTTTCGTTGTGGTAGCACAAGTACGACGCTGAACGTTCTGGATGGCCAATTGAGGTCAATACACCCGAAAATGTAAAAAAAATCCACAATCCAACACCATGTTGGCTGATCGAAGAGTAAAAGTGCGTAAGATTATTGATGCCACAGGCATTTAATATGGCAGTGTCGTTTCGATTTCAAATGATCAGTTGGATTTAAGAAAGCTGTCTGCATGATGGGTGCCGCGTTTGCTCTTAATTGACCAAAAACGTAATCGTGTGACGTGTGTAGTCTCAATGGCAAAATTACATGAATTGGGCTACAAATTGGTACCTCATCCGCCATAATCTCCGGTTTTAGCCCCCAGTGACTATTTCCTATTTTCAAACCTAAAAAAATGGCTCGATGGAAAGGGATTTAGCTCCAACGATGAAATTATTGATCAAACAAATACCTATTTTAAAGGCCTTGAAAAATCCTTTTTTTTTTTTTTTTTTTTTTTTTTGAAAGGGATACAAAAATTGGAGACACGTTGGACTAAGTGTATTTAGCTAAAAGGAGATTATGTTGAAAAAAAACATTTTTTTTTTGCAAAAAAAACTGTGTTTCATTTAAAAAGTCACGGACTTATTGATCCGCCCTCGTTATTAATTTTTGTATGCAGTACTGCGATTTCATTATCATTAGTATTAATTTGTATTATGCAAAAATTTCAATTAGTGGTAATGAAAAATTCCCAATCATGAAGTGTTTGCATAATGTTAAAAACAAAAATTGAAACTATAACCTACAGTTAAGATTTTTAGGATCATTTTTTACAATTATTGTAAAAACTAAAACAACGTGAATTTTTGTTGCCTTCTTTTAGAATCATGACTAACTAAGACTAGCTTATCCGGTGGCTTCATGTGTAATAAAATGTTAACAAGCAATTGCTAAAATAATTACATAGAAATATCAAAATGTTGATAATTGTAGTGAAGAACTTTTCCATTACAGAAGAAATATTCCAGAGAAATATTTTTAGTTTTTTTTTCTTCGAAAAACACCAAAGAGAAATTGTTTATTTTTTTTTTTTTTATTTTCTCCACAAATAACTTTTCCTGTTATTTTTTATGAATTTTTAGTTCATTTATTTTTAGCTCATATGGCCAATTCTTTAACTCTTTAACGACAAAACTCGGTAGTTAAGTTGTCAGAGTACTATTTAAAATTTGTCAACTTAACTACCGAACTATATATAAGATATGATAATTGATTAAATTATGATTTTTTTGGCTGTGTATGTTAAAATTTTGCTTAGAAAAATTCCAAAAATCTAAATTATTACTTCGATAGGATTTTTTTACAAAAATATTTAAAAATACCGAAAAATTTTCTAAGCAAAATTGACCGAGAAATATAATATATAAAATTTAAAAGAAGATTTTACAATTGACTAATAGTTCAAAATTTTTAGCAGAAAAATGTTTTTAGTTTTCTTAGAATATTTTATAATTGGGAAAAAAATTGCATACCTTTTATATTTCGTGAAATTTAATTAAATATATTAATGCACTACGTACCTGTAAAGAAACAAAAAAAAAAAAAAAGAAAGATAAGGTATTGATTAGCTATAGAAAAAATACATTATTATTTTCAATTTTTTTATTTTTTTATTTAACCTTTTTCTATTCTTTTTAATAACTAAGAAACCAAAAAATTACTTAAAAAAAATTACTTCAAAAAAACCATAACAAAACTTGTAAATTTACTGCTAAATTTCATATATCCAAAAAAAAAATTGAAATATATGAGATATAAGGGAGTTCTTCATATATCCTTTTTTCTAAAAATATAAAAATATAATTTTCTTAAGTAGAAAATTTCAATATATATTTTAAAAATCTAAACAAATTGACTGCCAAATAAACCAATAGCTTTGAAGGCACTTGTAGTATAATATTTTTTACATTATCAACAATAACACAATTTGTAAATTTACGCGTAAATTCAAGGCACCAAAAAAATTTTTCAAATATGGGAGAAATTACAAAGTTTGCCATATATCCTTTTTTAACAAAATCATTTAAATAAAAAAATGCGATTTTAATTATTCTGAGTAGAAAAAAATAACTTTTTTTATATTTTCAGCAACAATACAACTTTTCAATTTACATGAATATTCTAAGAATTCAAGGACTTCGAAAAATAGATGATTTCAAATTAAACTTATGTCTGCTATCTTAGTTTATGAGAAAACTCGATTTAAAAATTTTTTATAAAATTTCAAATTAAGTTCCTTTTCGCTCTACGGAACTTAGTTAACAAGAAAACTCGATTGAAAATTTTATAGATTGTGATGTGAATGTATACATGTTTAAATTGGGACAACCCTAGTGTAAATCGGCTTAGAATTTCGTGGTCTCGACTAAGAATTTTTTTGTAGTAGCACCATTTGCCATCACGGGTGGCTAAAAATGTGGTAGTTTGTTCATCCTGGTTTATAGGGTCCTTGAAAGTACGTTCGTCATCTCACATTCGTAGAGTGCTTTATTTACCCTGTGGGAAGCCGGGGCTAAAGTGTCTCCAAGTCACCACATTAAAGTTTTTAATTAAAATATAAAGAAAAGTGAATTTCAAAAGTAAATATAAATATAATTTGAACAAAATATATAATAACAAAAGCAATTACATAAGACTTGTAAAAAACAATAAATTTTGTATTAAAATAACAAGAAAGAGGCAACAATTTTTAGTGATGAAGATTTTACGGAGCCTATGGAATAAGCGAAAAACTTGTTTACTTTTATAAAATTTATAAAAAAATGTTATTAATAAAATATCTAATTTTCCAAAATAAGGCACATGTTTAAACTTAATTTCCTTCCCAGTGTGGAAATCTAGTAAAAAGTTTCAAAAGTACTAGTGAATCTCTGGTTCCAATGTCTACACCTAGTCAACAGTTGTGTAGATTCGTAATGGCATGCACATGTTAAATGTCTACAGCAGAAAGCGTTGGCTGGGGCATAATTAGTCCCGGGAATTCCCGGGACGGGATTCATTGAGCAAATGCGTCGTATAATAAAAACATTTTAAAAAAGTGCTCTTCAAAAGTATGTGCTCGCTGAGAAAAATAAAGAAATATCGCTCAATTTAGATATTGTTACTCGTTGGAACTCCATGGTTCCAATGATTGAAAAATTTTTTACTTCTAAAAGCATGTATAAAAAAAGCTTAATTGAGTTAGATATTGGAGCCTGTACAATAGACCGTACCTCAAAAAAAAAAGTTCACCGTACACCCTCAAATATAAAGTATTTTAACAAGAAAATTTCGAAAATGTTTTTTTTTTGGCCGAACGTGGGGGTCGCCATTTTATATTTTTCTTTATATCTTCGCCATTTACCGTCGGATCTTAAAGTGTTGTATAGCAATGTTTTTTGTCTCGCGGAGACCGATGTTTTCCTCGAAGGAGCCATTGACCTCAAGTAACCCGTTCTAGTATTAACCCACCAGATCTCAGTTGCTACCACCTTAATGTACTACCCTAATATTTTAAAATGAAAGCTGGCAAAAAAGCAATAAACTTTTGCTAGGAAAGTTTTCCAATAATTCCAGCGGAACTATTATTTTATTTTTTTTTTTTAATTTTTTTTTGTTGCCGAATGTAGGGCATTTTAAATTTTTTTGTTTTATCTTCTGTATTTACAGTCGGATCTTAAAGGGTTATATATCAATGTTTTTGTCGCAATGATACCAGTTTGTTACATCAAAAATCATTGACCTCAAGCATCCTTTTATACTACTTAAGGGGTAACACCGACGTAAAAAGCCTATATAAAAAACCTTCTTTTTTTTATTTTCTTTATTTACGGAGATGTGTTAACAAAGATTGGTTTTCACAAGATTTATGAAGGAGAACAAACAAATATTTCTTTTACACAAAGTTTTACAAAATGATAGTATATTTACAATAGAGGTCTACGGCACGCAGCATTACTTAATACATTTTTGGTGGATTTCTCTGAAATTTAGAATGCATATGGAAAACTAAATTTTCTATGGATGCGCGTAGGAGTTTTTGATAGGTCAAATACTTTTTGACTTATAGCTGTTTCTTTACGAGTATACAAAATAAATATTTTGACTTTAACACTTCGCTGTTTTGTCAAAAATTAATATACCCAAAAAGTCATACGCTTTTCTTTAGATAATTTAGTTTTCTATATAAAGTGTATGTTTCAGAGCGATCCACCTAAAATTGGTTAAATTATGCTGAGTGCCGTGGATCACTTATAAAATAACACAAATTTTAATCGATCATATTTTGACGTGATTCAAGTTGGCTGTATTATTTGGCTGTATTATTTGAGTCAAGAGAACTTCAAAATGGACTTCTTAATAGCTATTAGTTGCGATGGAACTCCTACCAACACTGGCTACAAAAATGGAGTCATTGTTAGAATGGAACGCCATTTACAGAGACCTTTGCAATGGTTCGTATGCCTATAATTTAACCAATTTTAGGTAGATCGCTCTGAAAAAGAAAACATTTTCGAAATTTTCTTGTTAAAATACTTTATATTTGAGGGTGTACGGTGAACTTTTTTTTTGCCTATAAGGTGGTACGGTCTACTGTACAACTAGCAGTAGAGGCTCTGGGTCGTCGTGATATAAATTTACTAAAAGCTGATGCTATAACCCCCACTTTATGCCAAACTACTTTTTTAAAATCGCACTTCTATTCGCCAAACTATGTTCGATTCCTTTAAACAAAGAATTGAAGAAAGAAGAGACCAAAACTTGTACACATTATTAAATTATTTAAATGACCCTGATATATTAAATAATAATGAAAATAATTTTTTTACACTCGCTACCAAAAGTGCAATTATTTCTTATGCTGAATAAATGAGGAATAAATGAGGCTGTAGAGATTAAGAACAGTAATGCTGATAATATTGTAGTAGGAGAAACATTTGAAGATATTTTAAAGGCAGCAATAAATAACGTTAACGAGAAAGCTAAATTAAAGTCAAATAAATCAACTGTATATTCTATAAAAAAAAGAGTTGAAATTTTTTGAAGGCTGTGGTAGACAAACAGAAAATGTTCAAAATTTGTACGATGCTCTACTAACAATACGACCAACTTCTGTAGAGAGCGAACGGGTGTTTTCCATATCAGGAATTTTTGTAAACAAAATTAGAAACAGACTTTCGGATGAGTCTATAAACGCTTATTCAGTTTTAAAAACATATTTTCAAAACAAAGTTTAACAATTCTTATGTTTATGTATTATTTAACCAATTAATTTTATAAATAATAATTTTTTTATGTATAAAGGGAACTAAATTACTATTATTTTAAAAATATTATAAACGTATTACATATGGTTCAAATTGTTTTTTGTAATTGCAAAATGCTACATATGTATCTGATTTAGCCTTTTAAAAACTTTTAAAAGTTTGATCTCATTATTTTTTTTTTGATGTTTTTGTATAATATTATTATTATTAAGTTTTTTTCCAACTTTATAAAAGATTGATTTCGTGAATTTGTTATGTTTTTTTTTTAATTAAAAATTTAATTTATTCACTGAAACCTTCTCTTCTTATTATTATTTTTATACTAGCGAGAAATCCCGGGATCCCAGGAAATTCGAAAAAAACCGGGAAAACAAAACCCCTAGGTGAGATGCAGTACGGTGTTGCAGTGTTTTTTTTTTTATACTCCAATATTTACATTAATTTGAACAGAATGTTTGCCGTTTAAAAGTTCTATTAAAAATTTAAAAAAATCTGTTCTCTTAAATTGTATTCAAGAGAATTGTTTTTTTTTTATTTTTGCAGAAAATCAGAATTTTAAGTGTATATATTGTCATATACGTATTTTCAACATTGTGCAAATAAATATTTAAATATTTATCATTTGCAAAGTAATGGTTTCTTCTTTATAAAATCATTTAACTAATTAAATGTTTGTTTAATGACCTTCCCCCCCCCCCCCCCCCCCATTCACATTATTTTTCATTCTTCTTGTGTAGTACGTACACTGAGAAAAAAAAAAGGTAATAGAAAAATTTGTAAACGGTTTTTCAACCCACTTTACTATTTTTATACTATTTTATAGTAAAAAAAAAATTATTATTTAGTAAATTTTTTTGCTATTTACATTTTACAAATTACAGAATATTTACAAAACTTTTGTTGCTAACTTCAGAAATCCATTTCACTAATTTGCTAAAATAAAAACAAAATAATTATAAATTAAAATATTGCTATATTTTACAACTCATTGAGTTTACAGCAATTTACTAAAATTTAGTAGCGCTTACTAATTTTTTTATACTAGTTTGGTTCTACTAAAATTAATAATAGTATTTCTTTTTTGCTGATTTTAACAAATCGATTTTTAATTTCACTTTACAAAAAGTTTACTAAAATTTAGTAGCGCTTACTAATTTTTTCTACTAATTTCATTGTCAGCAGCCATGTGTTGCTAAGATTAGCCAAAAAATACCGCAGGGCTCAAATTAGCAAAATTCCCCATAATGTTATTTTCAGTTGCCATTACAGACTTTTTTTTTTGTGAGTGTACATTCCCACACTCACATATACTACCTGTAAAAAAAAAGTCCTTTGACTTTACTACATCTTCTTAAGAGTATGCAATTAATTTATACTATCATTAATTAAAGTAATGGAAAATTAAATGACATACTCTTTAAATTGTATGCTTTAAATTAAATTGGCATCTTTCAGTCTGTGATTTCATTTATATATTTAATTTTTTTTTTATTCAAAATAACAAATTTTATATTGTACTATTCAAACTTACTACGATGCTATCTACCATTTCCATCAACTATTACATTTTACCCTGACATACAAACAATTTAATGCAATTCTCGCAAAATTTATTAGCATGTCATGTTTTGAAACTGAATACCTTTACAAAATTTTCTTCATTTCCAACACCGATTCATTTAAATATTTAAACAACCATAATGTAGTAGATTATTTTACTTATACATAATACATTGAACATATTATGTGCATGTTTTACTTTAACTAATGTACGTTTATGGTCTAGAGAAATTTTGTAACAATTGTAGGCGTGTTAGTGACAAATTACTTTAACACGAAATTGAAATTCATCACACAGCTACAGACAGAGATATTATAAGGATAATTTTATATACTCGTACATACAATAAACCATACAACATCAAATAAAATACAAAATGACAACAATAAAAGGAAACTTACAATACATTAAAATATATATTAGGGTTGCCAATATTCCTTGTCATTGTCATATTTAAATTAAATTTCTTAAAAAAAAATCTGAAGTTACTTAAGTGATGCCTTTATATTGAGCTCAAAATATTTATTATACATTTTAAGGCTGGAATAAACATACGCCTGCATGTACAGACAGACAGGAGCAACATCAGTTTTGTCGTTGTCATTATTTTCATCGTGTTTGTTGTACAATAATGCCAACATATAGCAGGGAAGCAAAAACAATAATATTTGTAAATCATACAATACTTGTTAAGCTGGGGTCTTTGCTTGCAACCAAGTTATAGTAAGCAATTCACAAAATGATTTTAGCAGATAGTAAAATTAGTAAATTTGCAAAATGTAAACCGATTTTTACTTAAAAAATATTAATTTACAAAATTTTAACAGATATTCAGTAAATTTTTTGTTTTCATTTTGAAGATGTACTAATCTTACTAAAACTCTGTGAAGAATTTTTAGATTCACTAATACGCAGCAAAATAAAATGGATGTTTTTCTTTACGAATCCCTTTTTTAGAACATCCAAAGAAATTAATAGTGCAAATTTTTCGATTTGTAAGAAGTCATTTTAAACAACTTCCAAAATGTTGTTATTAACCCCTACCTATGAAGTCATAAGTATAAAATTTTTTGTAACAATTCCATTGAAAATCATATAAATTTTTTAATTTTAATATTTATTTATAACAATTTATAATTATAGAAAAAAAAACAATTATTTAGTTGGTCCATAAATGGTTAATTCCTGCAGTCATTTGAAGCGGAGCCGCGAATAACTTTTTAAGCGACAATTTTTATAAAACCTGTTTTGTTCCAGATTACAGTTAGAATAACTCTCTTTTATGACTTAAAAATGATATTAGGCAAAATTATGCTGGACTTCGTTATTAAAATGCAACCTAAAGAAGTCAGTCAGTGGGATACACTAACAAGTTCGAAAACGTTTTTTTCGATTTCTCAACAATTTTAATTTTGTCGCTTACAACGTTATTTGTGGCTCTGCTTCATTTAATGCCTTATTGAGAACATGTTTTGCATACCAGTGATATCCAATTTGTCGTGGTCGGAATAATAATTCTTGGCGTGTTCAAAATCACATTTTTACCTTTAAAAAATGGCCACCCCCTATATATATTTTGTAGCCCCGTAAACTAAAGAAAAAGTCCAACTGATCATTGATTTTTCATAGAACCGAAACAAACTACTTCTTCCCAATGGCACGTCAATGTTAAAATCATGAATGATTCACCGAAATTTTCACAACTTCGGGTTCAGTAGATGTAGTGTTTAACTACTTCTTCCTCAGCTCTTATTTTGCTAGATATTACTACAAAATTTTTATTTTAAACCGGGAAAAGTATCCGTTTATTAATAGAGGGAAAAAAATCTGGGACATACACTATGATGCCGTTACCAGACTCCCCCACATGCCCACCACTCAATAGATAACAAGGTGGACGCTGTGTGCAGTCTAACTGAAGCGCTGTTAATGCCATGCGATGTTAATGCCATGCGTGCCCGTTATTTGCAGGGATAAAATTAAACTAAATACCATTGTGAAATGATATTGCCAATACACAGACTGACTGGTGAGGTGACTGGTCTGCCTACAAAGCCTTGTTGAATAATTTTAATAACCTGATTAGAAAGCGAAGCAATAGTCTTAGAGAGATTTCTATTGCGTCGTTGAAATCTCTTCTGAGACAAGTCGCCTACGCAAAATTTTATATAAAATCCTCACTATACTAAGCAATATCCGCAGCCGAGAGTCAATAACTGTTCTTATACATGTACATTTTCCGGGTTGCCTTTCTGTAACTGAAATACAAGTCTTTCTCAATGCTGACGAACCTAGTGAACTAATCCTTCCTATAAAGAGACGAGCAAATCTGTGTCCTCACTCATGGATTAAGTTCAGAAATCACACGAGTATGAGTAGCGCACCTTGGCTGCCAACGTCAAACCTGATACGCGAAATGATGTACGAAATTTTGAGTTGGATATTACCGTCACCGAGTTGGCCACTAACTTTCTAAAGCGTAAATTAATCAGATCTACAATTGAAGCGTCAACGGTATCCGAAGTGGCAATGAGAGGCACCTCATATGGGGATGTACTATTACCACTACTCTGCAATTTGACTACTCGTTGAAAAAGACAGTGTAGGCTGTAAGGCAATGAATATGTGGACGACGTGGCAATTGTGATATCGGGTAAATATCCGGTTATTTTGCTGGAACTCATGAAGTTTTCACTGAAACTTCTTTTTAACGGAATTAACAGGCTGGGGATTAATGCAATCAAAACGCACCTTTTTCTCTTCGCTTGGAATGGGATCAGGAAATTCAATCTCAAAAGACTGAACTGTGTTGAACTTACACTTTAAAAAATTTCTAAATATTTGGGAATTATACTTTATAAATTGATAACGTGAAATCTTAACACTCAGGCTAAAGGCCGCCATTGATGTGAACTGGAATATTAGTCCCCTTAACTTTTCAATGCTGTCATCCGACCTATACTGTTGTATGGGATTACCATTTCGTGGTGTGTGATGGATAAAGTCACTCACTGCCCGAGACTCCAACGGGACGCCTCAGCACGTGTTCATTATCGCACTTCAGAAACCTCGATAGATTTTGAATTCAAGACTTGGATAGCGGATCGGCATGATCATAGGAACACGACCTACCTATGGGGGTACTACGGGTTTACATGAATTGCTCCAAGAGAGACGAAAGGGTAGGAGGTGGCGTATATACGAGTATGAGTCGTTAAGATTATAAACTCTCCTTTAGATTTCTGGATCGACGGACCAATGCAGCATCTTATAAGCATGTTATAGTGACAATTTAATGCGATATTCCATGGATAAGGTGTCAATAGTGTGTGTATTTACCACATCGGGTGTCTCTGAACGAGATGGCGAGAATTTTATGTGTGTTCGGTTTAAAATTCACAAAAAACCAAAAAAATATATATATAAACAAAAATGGAAAATTATATGAAATTTAATTTTGTGTGACCTATTAAGGGAGTTCGTATTAAAAGATCTTCTTTATGTTCAAAGTAACTCGTATACGATTTCGTACTAAATTGGTTCTATTGTATATGAATATTTCGTAAACTGTTGCCTACATTTTGGCTTTTTGAAGAAATTATGTATATAAATGAAATGCATGATAGAAGTCTATAATTAATTGTTTATGGCAATTTAACAACATTTTTGTTCTCAATTTAAAATCATACCAATAATTATATTGAAAATATAAAAAAAATATTACTTCATACAAAACAGACAATTAAAGAAAAAAAATATTATTTCCAAAAAAATTGTTGCCTAAATTTAGGGCAATTAGCAAAAATATTATATTTTATAACCTACTTTTTTGACAGCAATTATAAATTTTGAACACAAAATATCGTATGAATTTCAATCTAAATGTTTAAAGAATATACCAAAAACAATTGCCTACATTAAGGTTGATAAAAAAATCATATTTTTTTGTTATGGCCTACTTTTAGGAAAAATTTCATTTTATTGTTTAAAAATTATTTTTTTTCCATATTTTATTTGTAAATTTCATTATTAAAGACAATCCCTAACACATCTCTATTAAATGCTTTATTTTTTCATATTTCTTACTTTGTTGTCTTCATTACTTTTGTATAAATATCTATGCAGTTGTTTGATTGCTACAATACCAGTAGATACTCGTATTATTACCATTGTCTGCACATTTGATAGTGTAAATATGATTTTAATCCTGTTCGTTCTGTTTTTTTCTTCGTTTTACATATCAGTCGTACTACTCTGTCTTTGATTATACATATATCAGACAATCAATGAACATGAAAATTCTATTTTACTTTTTTGCTTTAAATTTGTATTATCCATATTGAACCTAAACATGTAACATGAATGCAAAACAAGAAAAACTTTCTAATACAGAAATTTGTTCAATCATATTGACTACAAAATTATCAAAAAATATGCGACTTTAACAAAACCTTTTGGTTCACGACTATAGTAAGTCATACATGGGACTAATTAATTGAGTCTACTAATAAATTGATAATTTCAATTTTAATTAAATTACAGTGATCTTGCGAAAACTTGAACACCAAGAATTGTGTACGACTCGGAAACGTGAACATTGGGGGGTTTTTTGATTTTTTAGAAAATGCATTTTTAAGTCTGTTATTTATCTAATTGACAATGTTGTGTTAAAGTTAGCGCGTTGAATTTTTGAATTTCGACAGCTCTCTATTAGATGGCGCGCAATAAATTGCAAGCTAAAAATTTGTCATTTTGTACATCCTGAGTTTTATGCCGTCCTTGCTTTTAGAGGTTGGATGCAAGAGGCTGATTTTGATTGACACGCTTGCAAAAAGGGTAGATTTTGATGTGTATTGACCCATGTAGAGGATGTCGAAATTTTCTGTTCAAATAGGTGGTATCGATATTGAGAAATCGGAAATTGAGATTGAATAAACGCGTTTTTTTGAAGTGTCAATAGCAGCATCAAGTTTCTAGGTTAATATTTATATCAATATAAATGGAATAAAACTCGCAAATGTTAGCAGGAATTTCAATGCATATTTTAAGGCCTCTGCACCGTATCCAAACTATAGTATCGCGGATCTGGAAACCGGAAAACCCGCACGTTATTTTCGAAAAGTCAATGCATTCACAGAGAGTGTCAGATTGGTGTGGATTTTGGAGTGGTGGCATCAATTGTCCATTTTTTCGAAAATACTGCTGGAAAAGTTATATCAGTCAACGGCGAGAGCTACAAAGCCAAGATTACGGACTTTTTATGAGTTGAAATGGAAGATATGAACTTGGATACGAGGGCAGATCAATAAGTCCGTGACTTTTCGAACTTCCCTCGTAGTTATATGAAATGCAACACTGCTCCAATCAACTACCACCTTTGAATAGACTTTTGTCAAATTTTGAGCAAGTTCCGTCATTTACTTTGCATTTAACAGCTGTTCAAAACATACAACCTCGTGGATTTTTTAAAAATGAAAAAAAATTCCAGTGTTAATTAAACATTATTTTTTGCGAAAAAAAAAACGTTCAATCACACCAAGGAAAAGCTTGATAAATACTATGGGGACTCTGCACCATCGATTTCAATGGTAAAAAAGTGGTTTACTGACTTTCGTTGTGACCTTACAAGCACGGAATATGCCAAACGTCCTGGACGCCCTGTTAAGGGGTCTACACCCAAAACAATTGAATAAATTCACGATGTTGGCCGATCGGAGATTGAATGTGCGATAGATTGTGGATGACATAGGCATCTCACATGGCTCAGTGGTTTCAATTTTAAACGTTCACTTGGGTATGAGAAAGCTTTCCGCAAGATGGCTGCTGCGTTTGCTCACAATCGACCACCAACGGAATCGTGTGACAGCTTAATTTCCATGGCAAAAATCCATGAAGTAGACTACGAATTGCCACCACATTTCCTATTTCCAAACCTAAAGAAATGGCTCGGTCGAAAGAGATTTAGCTCCAACGATGTAATTATTGACCAAACAAATGCCTATTTTATGGACCTCAAACAAATCATGCTCTTAAACGCAATGTAAATGACGGAACTTCTTGGCTTCAGCAGAATGGCCGCCGTGGAGCTGCGATTTGACCCCTTTAGAAATTTTTTTTTTTTTTTTGTGGGGTGCCGTTAAATCCCGATGCTATGGGAATAATCAGAAACGATCCAAAGCCTTAAGGGTTATATCAAGCTTTTGGAAATTAAATATTATTTTTTATAAATTTCTAGTTCGCCATTTCAGAAGTATGGGACAAAGAGCTTATTTTATTAATATGACTTTTTGTAATAGGAATAATAATATTTAATCTTTTTTAAAGCGAAGATGATTTCTCATTTAAATTCGGTACCTTATTCAGTACCTTTATGAAGTCAAAATAAATTGAGTATTTTTTAGATTTTGGTACTTTTCAAAATTTTGCTGAATTTTTCATATCTTGGAGGCTGCAATTTAAAACTTTTTGTGATTTTAAAACCTTTTCAAAATATGAGTACTTTTTAAAGGAACTTGAAAACCTCGATTCGATTTAAAGATGCTTTTTAAGACTTTGATACTTTTTTAAAGTTTAACAAATTCTTTAGATTGTTCGTACTTTTTAAAAAGTTTTTGTTTTACTTTTTAAACCTTTGAAATCACAAATTAATCAAAATAATTTTTTCAGATGTTGCTATATTTGCAACTTCTTGATACTTTTAAAGATCTTCGAACTCAGGGTTCAATTGAATTACTCTGTTTTAAAATTGTGGTACATTTTGCAGATTTTTGAAGTTTTTAGGATTCTAAAATTTATAACTACAATAGATACAAAGATACCATCACAGATTTTGTTACATTGATCCTGTAAACCACTATTTAATTGTAGGATGTTGTTGAAAAGTTTTAGCCCAGTTACGGATATTACCACTTTTTTGATCTTGGGGCTCACAGTTAAATTAAAAGATTCTTTTTGAGAGCATGGTACTATTTTTGTATTTTGGTACTTTTTAGAGCTGGAAACTATGGATTAAATCAAGTGTGTTTTGGTACTTTTATCGAAATTGGTACAATTTTTAAACTTTAATTTTTGTTAAAAATCCATGATTTTTTCATTCCACAATTAAAAAAGACTTTGGTACATTAAGAGATTCTGCTAATTTTCAGAATTTTTGGTTTTAAATATAAAAGTACTTTTGGAATTTCTGATACTTTAACAGAAAGATGTTTTTTGACACTTTTTGTTATCAAAAGTTTATTTTTAAGAAATTTTGTTGTCTGTTAAAACCACTTCCTCAACCAGAACTTTCTTTAAAATTCCATATACATTTTTAACCCAGTGTTTAAATAAACATTTTACAATTTTCATAAACGAGTCAAGTGCATTTGTATATTTTATAGATAAATTTATAAAGGGAATATATGAAAATCCTTTTTATCTGTCTGTCCCTTTGGTATACATATTCTGTGTGAGTGTGTGTGTGTATAGTGTATGGAAATTGGTATGGTAACAATCATTGCAAGTTTGCTAAACTTTGTATAAACTAACTCGTACTTATTTGTAGTATTTGTAATAGAGTCTA
This sequence comes from Eustalomyia histrio, assembly GCA_949748255.1. Classification (NCBI taxonomy): domain Eukaryota; kingdom Metazoa; phylum Arthropoda; class Insecta; order Diptera; family Anthomyiidae; genus Eustalomyia; species Eustalomyia histrio. Next base: position 94,974,083 of record OX456527.1, on the reverse strand, counting down.
GGTAAATATTAAGTTATAAAACAAAAAATTGATTGGCTAGACTATATTTCTATGTTTGATTTGTAGTAACTTTATGTTACGTTTTTCTTTTTTATAGCAATAAAGATACGATAAAATTAAAAACTTACAATTCTATATAAATTGATTATATTGACAATATTTACCTGGAAGAGAAAAAAAACAGAAAATAGCACAGAATTAAATAAAGTTTTGCAATTAAAAAGTATAAGTTGCAGTGTTATCAATTAAAATATTATAAATGTAATATTTACAAAGCATTTGTAAACTAATTGGCTTATTTAGATATTTGAATAATACAATGTGATTGAAGGAAAAGTTAAATATTTATATTACAAAAATATTTATTATATACAATTTTACTAACAAAAGTGCATTATCAATGTAATCATTAATGAGTGTTATAAAAATATAAATTACTTTTTTTTTAATAAAAATTTCTCATATATTATTCGTAAAAGTAGGCTTCATTTAAAAATTTTAAAAACGCCTAGAAATAGGCAATAGTATTGTTTAAATTAAGTAGAAATAAAAAGTTTATGAAAACAATAAACACTTTACACTGATAGAAAATACTTTAATGTACAGGGTGGCAAAAAAAAACCTTCCGATGTTTTTTGGCTGCAATTAAAAAAAAAATGAAAAACTTTGATTCTTCTTGTGGATTATTTTTATTTGGTCTTTTAATTTTTTTTACATCAAGTCGAGAATATGATGTCATGTAAGTGGCCGCCACAGTTAATTGCCATTTGAGCCCTTTTTATGGCATTTTCCATCACTTTGGCCAAAACTTCCGGCGATAGGTCCTCACATTCTTGACGGATATTGTCTTTAAGAGCTGCAAGAGTCTGAGGCTTGTTGACATAAACCCGCGACTTCAAAAAGCCCCACAAAAAGAAGTCTGGAGCGGTCAAATCAGGCGATCTTGCTGGCCAGTGCAAATCGTCAAAACGGGAGATTAGGCGCCCGGGAAATGCATCCTTCAGCATATCGGTTGTGGCACGTGCAGTGTGTGGCGTTGCACCGTCCTGTTGGAACCACATGTTTTCCAATCCCAATTCATCAAGTTGCGGCAAAAAGAACTCGTTGATCATTGCTCTGTGGCGCTCACCATTCACAGTAACCGTTTGGCCCGCGACGTCTTCGAAGAAAAAAGGTCCGATGACCCCTCCAGCGAAAACAGCACACCATACAGTGACTTTGAGCGGGTGTAATGGCTCTTCGTGGGTTACACCGGATTTTCAGTGCCCCAGAAGCGTAAATTTTGCTTATTTACGTACCCACTAAGATGGAAATGGGCTTCATCACTCATGATTATTTTTGATGAAAAATCATCTTCATTATTGCTCAAATAAATAGTCACCAATATTCCGCGTTCTGGAGCAGTGTAGCGTAACATTGTTCATTAACGTGTATTTCGCATGTGTTTACTACACAAATGTCAAAACAGAACTGACATTAGGGGCCAATCGCAAAACTTATAGCATTTTCTGATGGGAGGATTATTTTTGCGCCACCTTGTATTTATAAAAAGCTTTATCAATTTTTTTTCTAATGAAATGTTTCATTATATTTATAAAACTTTCCCTCGATAACACATTTCATGGGGCAAAATTTTATTTATTTATCATTACTAAGATAAATCTTTATCTTTTCAGTGTAGTAAAAAAATAAAAATTAAAGAGTGGAAGTATTTGTTAAATAAAAAAAAAAAAGTTGCAATTACAGCTTCCTTTTTTTATCACTACTCTGAATTAACATATTATTTATAAAAATAAAGAAAATATTGAAAACAATAATAAACTTTTCATAACAGTTACAATAAAACGACGCAAAATTTAGAAAGTTTTTATTTTTTATTTTGAAAGTTAGTTATTTACGTTAAAAATGCAAATAAACTTAAAGAAAATTACTTTTTTTTCAAAAACTTTTAAAAAGTTTTTTTGCATGATTTTTTTGTTTCTTCTTCGAAAGCTTTTTATATTTATGATTTTAATAAAAAAAAAACTTTCAATAACTAAAGTCAACGTTAACATTTTAATATAAATGTAACTTTAGTAACCAGTAAATAATAGAGTATACGGAGAAGCCAAAAAAAAAACTGTACACAAACTTAAAGAAGACAGCAAAAAGAACAATATGTAGCAGAGATGATGTGAAAAGTACTTTTTAAGGTAAGAAAGTACCCGAGAAAACAATATGACCAAAAAAATTACTTTCGAAAACACTTGAAAAATGTAACGCCAATTAAGTTTTACAGTTAAAATTATTGTTGGATTCCACGATTTCAGTCTTTGGTACCTTTACAACATTTAAGCCATTATTAGGATTTTGCTGCTTTTCGAAATTAGAAAATAAAGGAAATGATTTTTAAAACCACGAATTCCTTTGATATTTGCGGATTTTGGTACTTGTGAAGATCTTGAAACACTCGATTTATAAAAAAAAATCATATCGCTACTATTTAAGAGAACCCATCGTATAATCAAAACACATTTTATGAGATTAGGGTACCTTTTTAGATTTCGGTACTTTTGGGGACTATTTCAGTACCTTTGAAACGTTTCAAAATATTCCAGATCCCATGATTAGTTGAAAACCTTTTATGAACTTTTAGTACAATACTTTTTAAAATTTTGTTTACTTTAGAGATTTGGTACTTTTTAATTTTAGTACTTTTTGAAACTTTTTTAAAATCTTTAAACACACAGTATAATCAAAAGGTACATCATACAAACGGCTTAAAATTAACGGCTCTTTTAAAGAAATTTATTACCTTTTGATGGATTTATAATCCATATTTTAATTTGACATTTTTTATCCATAAAACATAAATTGTTTACCATTGTTTTAATATTTTTAAATTAAAGTACTTTTTTAGACCTTGAAACCCAGAATAAAATTGAAAGCAGATTTTTGATAATTCGGTAAATTTTTTGGATGTTGGTGGACTTTTCAAGATCTTGGAACTATCGATTTATAAAACAAACTCTTCATGAGAATTTGGCACCTGTTTAAGGCACTGGAACCTTTTTAAGACTTTGGTACTTTTTAAATTCTTGCAACCCACGGTTTGATCTTTTACGAGATTATAGTACCTTTTTTAGATTTCGGTACTTTTAAAGGTTTTGGAACTTTTTGGTTCTAGTACCTTTAAAGAAGTTAGGAATTTATTACGATTCCACGATTTAAGCAAAAAACATTTTATGAAATTTTGTTGCTTTTTTAGATTTGGTACTTTTTGGTATTAGTATAATTTTAAAATCTTTTCACATTTAAAAATCTTGAAACCCGCAGTTATCACATTGAAAGGCTCTTTTGAAACATAAGATACTTTTTGGAGTGTTATTACATTTTGCGGATTTTGGAACTTTTTAGGATCTTGAAACCCACAATTTAACCGGAATCCTTTTTAAAATGTTACTATTTTCATAAGATTTTGGTACTTTTTATGAATCAAAAGCTATTTATTTAAACTTAAGTATTTTTAAAGATTAAGTTATTTTTAAATTCATTTTTAAATTTGATGATTTTTTAAATTTCATACCCTTATCTTCATGATCTTATACCCTTTTCTTATTCCGTTTAAGACTTTTTTATTTATTTATTAATTTTTTTATTTACTCAAAATACCTTTTATAAGATGTTGGTACTTTTTAAGATATAGGTTACTTTAAGGATTTGGGACTTTTTAATTTTTTAATTAATCTTAAAGTCCACAGTTGAATCAAAAGACCTTTTTATGATTATGGTAGCTTTTTGAAATTTTGATATTTTTAAAGTTTAAAACTAGTGATATAATCAAAATACTTTTTGTAGGATTTTGGTACCTTCTTCAGATTTTAGTGCTTTTGGATTGTAAGGCCTATTAGAAACTTTGAATTTTTTGAAAATCTATAAAACCTGCTACTAAGTCAAATACCTTTTAAAATAATTTGGTACCTTTTTAGAATATTGGAACTTTTTATAGATCTTGAAACCTGCAATTTATTCAAAAGGTATTTTAAAATAGTTTAATACTATTTTAGGATTTCGGTAGTTTCTTAGATATTATTGTGATTTTGGTAACTTTTTGTAATTTGGATACTTTTTCGGGACTTTCGTAATTTATTGTTTCTTTTCAAAATGTTGCTACCTTCATAAACTTTAAGTTGAATCAAAATAAAATTCTGTCATTTCTTGTCAGTACCATTAACATCACAAAAAGTACCATATTTCGGTACATTTATTTAATTCCTTTTTGATATACCCGTAGTATGCTGTACAACAACAATACCTACTATAAAAAAAACTGATCAAATTTAATAAAGACATCCCACAACAAAACACCAAAAGGCAACAAAAAGAAGTTGTAAAGAAAAAAAGCTACAAAATGTTTAACAACAAACTAAAATTATAACCGAAACATTGGTAGATTGAAAAAGAATCGGTAAAAGAAAAAAAAACAAAGTCTGGAGAAACAAAACAAAATTAAGAACGAAAAAGTGTTGTTAAAGAATAACTTTTTCTTCTAATACAACATATAGCAAAAAAAAAATGGGTTGTAAACTATGAAGTAGTTGTTGCAACTGAAGATGTAGTGATAGTAGAGTGGTATAACCCTTTTATTTCGATAAACTAACAAAATCAAACACTCATAACATATATGCTACATCTTAAAGAGTTATTTGTACAGTGGTACTTCTTAAAAATTTATGACGAGAGATAAGTCCCTAAAAAATAAATGTCTCTTACTTTGTTCTCCCCTACCATTCCTCCGAATTTCAGTAAGTTTGAAGGGAACCCATTACGAAAGTCCCCTTGTAAATAAAATATCCATTTTATTTCAATCTGTTAATAAAAACAATTGCATAACAAACTTTAACAAATAACAAATTTTTGTATGTATTTTTCAATTCATTAATGAATAATTTACTTTAGGCAAGTTCCGTATCTATTTGTTTTAGTTATCGATAATAAATTTTTTTTGGAAAAGCTATTTTCAGCAACTGATTTTCTTTAGGATAGTTTATTCTCAAAAACTGAAGAATAACTGGAGAAAGAATTAATTATCGAAATATAATTTTCTCTAGAAAAGTTTAAAATTGATAATTAGTTTTCTTTAAAAAATATTATTGTCAAATTAGGTATTTTTTAATTGTTACCGATAACCAATTATGTTAAGAGAAGTTTGCTATTGATAGCTAATTTTTTTATACCATTGCTCGCCATCGATAACTAACTCTTTGTGCGAGTTTGTTTTCGATAACATGTTCTCTTATAAAAAGCTTATTATTGATATTTGATTTTCTTTAAAATTATCGATAACTGATTTCCTATAGAAAAGTTTGTTGACGACTAATTTTCTATAACATAACTAATTTTCTATTTCATAACTGATTGTGTTTAGAAAAGTTTGATATCGATAAATATTGTAATTGCCTTTAGAAAAGTTGTTTTTAGCCATAAACACATGTTTTAGAAAAGTTTTCATCAATAACTATTATTTTTAAAATTTGCTATCGATAACTTTTATTACTTTAAAAAAGTTATTACTTTAAAAAGTTTGTTAACGAAAAGTAATTTTCTATCAAAAAAATGTGTAATCGATAGCTAATATTTAAAAGTTTGTCAACGATACGTTGTTTTATTTTAAAAAATTTGTCATCAATAAATATTTAAATGTTTTGCAATCGATGAAATGTTTTGCTATCGATAAATAAACATTTCTTAAGTTTACTATCGATAAATAACTGTCTGTGGTGAAGTTTGTTATCAAAAACTAATTTCCCTTAAAACTTTTTTTCTATAATTTTAATTTTTAAAAAAAAAAATTGTAATCGATAACAATTTTCTTTAGAAAATTTTGCTAACGATAACTTGTTATATTTTGTTTGAAATTGATAACAAATTTTCTTTTAAAAGGTTGGCTGTCGATAACCAATTATCTTTAGAAAAGTTTGTTATCGATAATACATTTGATTTAAAAAAAAAACGTCTTTTATCGACAACCAATTTTCTTAAAAAAAAAAAAACAAAAATTGGTGTTGATATATAGAAAATTTAACCACTAATTTTAGAAAAGTTTGCTATCGATAACTTATTTTCTTTAAAATCTATTGCTGAGAAAAGTATGTTAGCGATAACTTTATTTTCTTTAGAAAATTTTGTTATTTATACATCAATATTTTTACAATATTCTCCGTAAAATAAAAATATTTGTTCGCAATTTTAATCCTTTCATACCTACTGTGTCCTTGGTATTAAAGTCTAGCAATATGAACAAACATTATAAATCTTAATATATATGTTTTTCTTTTAAGTTTTTTAAGAAATTTTTTTTTCTACACAATATCTCTTAGCAATATTTCCTATAAAAGTGCATCATAAGTATATAGTACAACATAAATAAACAATAAAAAAAATTTAAAAACTGAAAGAAGGAAACAAAACTTTAGCTAAAAAGCTGTTTTTCTTAAAAAAAAAAAGAACCTAAACAGGTTTCCTGTAGCATAAGGATGCTGAAATTGTGCCATTTTTGTAGTTTGTTGTTTTTAACATTTTGTTGGAAAAACATTTTTTACCTTTAATGGATAAGGTGCCACAAAAAATATATACACTGAAAAAAAAATAAAATATTTAATCACAACTATTATGTTAGAAAAAATATTTTTGTTTTTGTAAATATACTGATGTAGAAAGCTCGTTATATATAAATAAACAGCTATAATTTGTTGCTGAAAATATAGGCTTAGACATTATAAATGGTCCTTCGAACCGGATGTTCTCATTTATGATCCTCTGAAATTTTTTCCAAGGTGCATTAATAAAGACAAAAATATATGCATACTTTCAAAACTTAGACCTTTTGCAACGTTAATCAAAATTTAAAACATACCCATGAAATATGTTAATGGTCCTTTCAACCATCTTAAGTTTAATTATTATTTTACATACATTTTATACATTTATGGATTAAGTATATAGAATATATTTTTCTTTTTTTTTCACTTATCCACCAAAAGGTGTTTTAACTATATCATCATATACAAGTACTTGATGTACCGACTTAAATGTGTATATAGGTGTATATGAAATTGAAGAGTATTCTTATATTTCTTTTTATGTAACCATAATTTAAAAGCAAAAAAAACAACAACCTTAATGTAATGTATAGTTGGCCCATATATTGGCCTTATATAGTGGGTAAATATTTTTGCAAATTATGGTTAGACTTTTTGACTTGTTTATTATATGAGAAAACTGCATATATTACCACACAGAGAGGGTTTGATAAATTTTGGGACTTTATATATAGATCTTGAACATTCACGGGATTGATAAGACGACAATAAAAAGGTAAAGTATTCTGAGCTTTTGGTATAATTTAGTTTGCTAAAAATATTAATACTGATACTGATTTGATACTGAAAGAACAAAAATTAGTCCTACGATAAGTGCGTAATTAATTAAGTATCCAGGTGATGTAATGTATGTCCTTATCCGAAAATTAAGGGGATTATGGACGTAATGTTCATATATTACTATATATTTGAGCCCATATATGTTTATTTTAAATATTTTTCATTTTCATATATTTTGTTTTTATTCAAAAAGTACATGATATATTTTATTCTAATTCGTTTTAATAAGGATTTTTTAAAACAAAATCAGTTTTAAATTCTGTGACTAATAAATCAGCAAACTTGAAATCTGAATTTCAATAACTTTCAAAAAACAAAAATAAACGATTTTTATATATTATTATATATTACCATCCCATGTAAAAAAGTTAATATCTGATCATATCTTCTTAAATCTAATAAGATATGATTGAATCTAAGTAGATCTGGTGCCCAATCTCATCGTATATGCTTACACTCTAAAAAAATGTTTGTAAATTTACTACTATAAAATGAGTAAAATTTTGTTTAATATAACGCATAGTGAGTAAATATAAACACCGAATAATTTAAATTATTGTGTACACTCTTTCATATACAATAATACACATATAATATAATTATACGCATTTTGTGTGTATATTTACACACATTGTGCGTACACTTTATTATTTTGCTGATAAATTTAAATTTTACGCACAAATTTTGTAAATTTACAAATATCGAAAATATTGACAATTGGAAAAACTCAAGAAATTGAAAAAAATTTATAATTTTATAAATCAACTTCTAAAACATATTTATCAAGACGTGGAATTAATAAATAATTTAATAACAAAAACGTAAGTAATTGTGATGTGTAAAAAAGTTGCACCAAGATGGTTTTTAAATAATAAATTATGTGTGACATGAATTTATTTAATTATTTAATATTTTAACCGATAAGATGTCACAAATAATGTACAGATGCTATCAGCACCGGCTTTTGAATGTAATCTCAACTCTGGAGAGGTAACTTTGAATTTGATATGTCTTTTATATTTTTCCATTTGTCACTTTATTCGTTGTTTCTTCCACCAGGCTTATGGAACTTTATGCCAGTAAATCATTAAGTGTTATTGCTGGTACCTCAAGCCGGGCTAGTGGTGGGAGTGTGTTTTAGAGTAACGATAAAATTTGTTTGTGTTCCAGGCTTGTGCAATTTAATATCGGTGAACCAGGAAGTTTCATCGGTTTTGGATAGGTGCCTCATAAAAACCTTTTAAGTGATACAAACATTTTCGATTTTCCTATTCCCATTTCTTATAGGAAATGGTTAACTTATTTTGAGCACTTATTCTTATAGAAAAATTTTCTCTAAACATGAAAATTTTTTTATGGAAAAAATGTTTAGAAACTTAGGCTTTTTATATTTTAGTATGGCTCAAAATCTGCGACGTTTTCAAAAAATATAAATAAATAAATAAATAAATAAATAAATAAATAAATAAATAAATAAATAAATAAATAAATTAATTAATTAATAAATAAATAAATAAATGGCCAGAATCTAATACCTTCTCTGTAGGCTTTAGAAAAAAAATCAGTAGAAAATCCCACTGAATTTGAGAACTCTTTCTATAGAAAAACTCTCAGATTCTAATGACTTTCTACTAAAGAAAATATTATTACAAAATATTTTAAAAATGATTTGATTCATTTATATTTGGTAAAATTACACCTAATTTCAATGTAAATTTACACATTTTTTGTGTTATTAACTTACACATTATGTGCCTAATTTTTTTTTTTTTTTTTCATTTACACACTGGGAGTAAATTTACCCAATTTAGAGTAGGAGTACAGTTTATTACTAAAAGTTGGGTAAATTTCAACAAAAATTAATTAGAGTGTAGACATGGCATATGTGGTACACTTTATAGACAGATATGATCAGTTCTAGAGCCAGATCTGTACGTATCTAAAGGTATCTGGAAAATTAGGTTATTTTTTGTGGCCAAATATGAGCAAACCTGGTCATATGAGAATATAGCTGGTGCCATATCTGATCATATCTAATAACATATATAGAATAAGACAACAAAATAAAAATGTATATAGAAATAATGGTGCTTTTTTATTTCATATTAAATTTGATTTCCATATAATAATGTCTGTCTAGATTTGATCATATCTAATTAGATTTGAAATTTGTCTCCAATTTTGAGATCAAACTAGATCTGGTACACTTAGATCTGTTCAGATATGATATTTTTTTACACTGGATATATTATTAAAAAAATCAACATATATATAAAAATCAAAATATATATGAACATACATGATCACACATGGGCTTGTATATGATGATATGATACAGGTACATGCATGGTTTAATATATGACAATATTTAATGTCATATATAACCATATATCTTCGCAACCAAAATTTGAGGGTAAATGGTCGTATACGAGCATATATCAGCACATATGGTCACATATATAACCATATATGTATGATAAGATATGATAATTTTCACATGAGTACTCAAATAACGGGTGATTCAAGTAGAGATACTTTTTTCAATAGCCTTTTTTGACAGAATACGTGTGAGTCGTGTCATGCTGTCATGTTATTTTTGTTTAGTATTGTTTGGCATTTCATAATGGAAAGACTTACGCCTGAACAACGTTTACAAATCGTTCAACTTTATTACGAAAATTCACGTTATGTGAGGAATGTTTTCGAGGCAAATTTTGTTCAGCGATGAGGCCCATTTCTGGCTCAATGGGTATGTAAACAAACAAAATTGACGCATTTGGGACAAAGAGCAACTTGAAGAGATTCAAGAACTGCCACTTGATCCAGAAAAAACAACGGTTTGGTGTGGTTTGTGGGCCGGTGGCATCATCGGTCTATATTTCTTTTAAAATGATGCCGGTGAGAACGTAACCGTCAATGGCGACCGTTATCGTGCCATGATAACCGACTATTTGAAGCCTGAAATTGAAGCTCGTGATCTCGGCGACATTTGGTTTCAACAAGTCGGCGCCACTTCCCACACATCAATCAATGGATTTATTGAGAGAACACTTCGGTGAGCACATTATTTCACGTTTTGGGCCGGTCGATTGACCACCAAGATCGTGTGATATCACACCGATAGACTTTTTTCTGTAGGGATATGTAAAGTCTAAAGTTTATGCGGACAAACCGGCTTCGATTTAGGCCTTGGAGGAAAGCATCACGCGTGTCATTCGCCAGTTACCAGTCGAAATGCTCGAATGAGTCATCGAAAATTGGACTCAACGGATGGACCATCTGCGACGTAGCAACGGCCACATTTGATAGATATAATCTTCAAAAAATAAATGCCCAAGAATATTCTTTCAAATGATAATAAACATTTAATTTGAATTTTCTGTGTTTTTTTTTTCTTTAAAAAAGTAGGGAACCTCGAAATGGATCATCCTATATTAGTATCTAGGGATCTTTAACTTTAAGTTCGTCAATTTTATTAGTCCTTAGATTTTTGAAACATCCCTTTTGCATTTATTATATCAAGAAACTTGCACAAACACTCGCACACACACACTCATATGATATTCTTATACAAAAAACATCACTACTATACGAGTACGTTTGTACGTAACGGTATTATGCATACAATAAATCTATACATACACACGTCTTTGCATTTAAGTTTGTATAAGTGTTTTTCTTATACATATATATGCATAAGTATGTATGTGTACTTGGTTAAAATATGTGGTTATAGTATAAACAGCAAATGTTGGCTTTATTAGTATGCAGATTCACTGTTTTTTTTTCTTTCTTTTTATGATTCAGTTATGGAAGAGTCTGTCTGGGTACAGTTGAATCCCAATTTGTGTTTGCTTTGGAACTATGGGTAACATACAAACAAATATCTCTTAAATTCCTTTAGTTTAAAATATTGTTTAATACGCTGACAAATTCAATTAATTTTATAATTGACTCAATGAAGAAAAAATGAGTAATGATGAGTATTACGTTTGAAAGTTGCAATATTGAACTTTTTTAATTGGCCTTGTTATTTAAAAAAAATTTAATTGGAGAAATTTAAGATCATACTTGATCATAGTTGATTTCATTAGCATTATTTCCACACAGGTAATGAATTTGTTTGGTATTACAATTGTTTGGATAAATGTCAATAAAATTTTATTAAATTGGCATTGATCAATGTCAATGCCAAAAAGAATCAATTATAATTGATAATTACAATGACAATGAAAAGAAATAATTGATATTAAATTGTAATAAATTCTTTTGACATTATCTTTGACTACAACTAATTTCAATTAAATTTCAATGCCAATGAAAAATTCCCAAGCATTAAGAGATATTTGTTTTTTTTTTTTTTTTGTGTGTAAGCTGGGATGCCAGTTCCTTAAATTTAGGACAATAAACATTTAAAGATATTTTTTCAATACAAAATAATTTATTGATTTCAAAGCACATTGTTTAAAATTCTTAATTCCAAATTTATGGCAACTCCGGCCTGATTTGCTCCTTTGCAATAAAGGAACGCAAATCGGGGTTCGATAGTATAATAAGTATGTCTTTTTACTACTATATCAGTATAAGTGTAACTTTATCAATATAAATGTGCCGTATAAGTGTGTTTTTGTAAGTTTCATACACCCTCTGCAACAAAACTACTTAAACTAATGTTAAGTCTACAGTTTTTCAATATTAAGAATCAATATTAAGAATTTAAGGATCTTTTTTTTTTAATTATAGTAGAGTATATTATTTTTTATTTAGAACTTTTCCTAAAGTTTTATTTAGTCTTAACAGATTTGGAACATAATTTTACTGTTTATGCTATTCCTTCCTGCGTGTGTGTTTGTTTAAAAACCAGCTTGTTATTCTTTTACTTTTTTATACAATTTTTTCCTTAATATTTCTTTACAAATTTTCTTTAAATTTCATTTTATATGAATTTTTATTAAGCATAATAAGTTGTTTGAGTTTCTCTTTAAAAAAATATTGTTTACAACAATGAGATTCACATGAAAATTGTGTAGAATTAGTTTTCTCACAAATTTAATATACAACACTATTTTTTAATAAAAAAGTAATATTTTGGATTTATTATGATTGTGTCTATCTTATGAAATAAAAAAAATGCTCACTTTCACCATTTAAATTACGATTTGAGGCTTTTAACCCATTACCAGTCAGGACATTTTTTCGAATATAAATTTCGTTAGAGAAGGTTGATATGATGTCCGATGTCCGAACATGTGCGCCTGTATTTATAGCACCTGGCCGAATTAAAAATTTCACATGCCATTACTGATCGGGAATGGGTTAAAGTTTGCTATGCTTTAATGTTAAAATTTATTCTTCTTTTTTCTTGTTTCTAATAAAATCTGGGACCAGATCTGATAATATATGTTAAGATATGATAAATGCTACCCATTTTATGGCCATATCTAGTGTCATATATATTCATATGTAAATGGATGTGAGAAATTGAGTGATCTTTTTTAACAGATGTAAGAATCATATATGTATAGCTATGTCTACTAATAAATCTTGAAAGCTCCTAAGGACTTATCATAACAAGAACGTGGGCATTTAATGGATAACTTCTTTATGATCTTGCAAGAATCCTCTGAATATCCTTAAAGCGTATTTGTTATAGTTAACAAATTGAACAGTTATAAATAAGGCTGCGGGTTCGATCCCCACACAGTATCACAGTCACAAAATTTTATGTAATTAAAAAAAATACTTATAATTCATACATCTATCTCTCCATCTCTTTAACAAGTGCACCAACTCTGCATCAGATGTCACGCAACAACTATTCTATGTACGATTTAGCATCTCGCGCACTTACGGTGTTGCCATATTAAAAGCCCTTCAGCACAGCCTATGTTAAAACAAGGTGACCATAAAAACAAATTTTCTTAAAGCCTAGACCCTTTTTTCAATTTTCGCAAACACTTTTTGCCGATTGGATAAGTAATTTAGAAAATTTATAATTATTTCCATTTTTACTTAAGTACTACTAAGCGCATGAGCATTTTTTATTACTCTTACGTGGTAAATTTATTCATGATTTTCTTGCATCTTTTATCGAAGATTTCTCCAGAAATTTGTTTGCTTCCGTGAAGAAAGTAGAAGATAAAGGTTACAGAACTAAATCCCAGTACAACTGTAAGGCTAAGTCTTCGAAGGTCGTTTCCGGATGCCGGAACGTTACAAGATGCTCGAAGGATATTCAACAAGGCGACCTATGAATACATACTACAGAATACTCGCATGATATTTTTAAAGGCGGTTATTCGAACGGCACACACATTCTGCTTGAAAAACAGGTTGAGTGACATTTGCTGGATATGGCAGGATATTTAAACGAGATACTAATGGCACACACTTGCTCTGAATCTGCAGTACTACCGGCTGAGGTAACCGACGCCTGGTGTGCTCGAAAATATTCGCAACTCAGAATATTCACAGGACCTCGAAGTATAATCGCAGGACCTCAGGATATTCACAGGACCTCGAAGGATTATCGCATGTTCTAGAAGAATATCGATTGATATTCACAGGACCTCGAAGTATAATCGCAGGACCTCGAGGGATGCTCGCAGCACCTCAAAGGGCAATCAAAGGAGCTCAAAGGATAATCGCCGGACCTCTATGGATAATCTTAGAACTTCGAAGGATATTTACAGGACCTCGAAGGATAAATACAGAACTTTGAAGAATAAACGCAGGTTCTCGAAAGATATTTGCAGGACCTGAATTGATATTCACAGGACATCGAAGTATAATCGCAAGGATAAATGCAGACCTTTGAAGAATAATTACAGAGCCTCGAAAGATATTCACAGGAGCTAGAAGAATAATCGCAGGACCTCGAATATTCGAAGGATCTTGAAGGATGTTCGCCGGACCTCGAAGACTATTCACATGACTTTAAAGCATACCCACCGCATCTTGAAGGGTATTTTCAGGTCCTTGAAGAATATTCACAGGATAATTATGGTCACGTTTACGGCGCTAGACAACTGTCCCAGGGCAGCTGATTTTTTTTAGTAAAAGTAGTTGTGGCTCATATAAGCCACAATGTGTGCAGATAGAAAAGAACGACGAAAATTTTGTCAATTCAATCTTTAAGTCTTAATTTCTTACGAAAACTACTGAAACCTTGAATTAAAAATGAGTGTTTCACACATGAGGCCGCCAGTACTATATGAACCAATATTTCAGTTTCCAATGTCTTACCCCTAAAACCTATTATGAATGAGCGTATTTTGCAGCTTAGAACGTAAACAACAATACTAAATAATGACTTGGACATGTCGAATTGCGTCCGGGAGTTGTTCTTCAATACTTTGATATAAGAAAAGTGTGACCGAGGGTCATCGAAGGGCTCGAAGACAAAGAATTGGAATAATTGTTCTATGTGGACAAACGTCAAACGTTCCAGGAGTTATTAGAATCACTGGGACTGGATGAGTCGACAATCAGCAAACACCTAAAAGCCATGGAATTTTTTCAAAAGCAAGGAAACTGGGTGCCATACGAGTTGCAGCCGCACGATGTCGAAAGGCGAGTTTTTAAACGCCAAAAAAAAGGTTTTTTTCATTCAAGACAACGCTCGGCCACATGTTGCAAGACCGTTCAAGGCCTGCTTGGAAACGATGAACTGGGAAGTCCTACCCCACCCTCCGTATTTTCTACCTACAAGTTCTAAAACATTTTTTTCGATTTCTCAACAATTTCAATTTTGTCGCTTACAACGTTATTCGCGGCTCTGCTTGAATTATTGCATAATAAATCCATAAATTTTGGAAAAAATGCTCATTATTAAGGTCTCAATATTAAAGTCACAATATTTTTAAATTTTTTTGAACCGATGCAGATCTTAGTTACTTTTCTAAGAACTTTTATTTATAAAAAAAAAAAAACAATTTTAAATTTAATTTCCTTTTTTCTTTGTCAAACCTAAAACAAAAACTCAGTAGTTTTTAAGTACTGACAACAATAGTATGAAGCCATAAGGTTTGTTTTTGATTAAAAACAATAACCGGGCTGCCAGACAGTTAGTATGTAGAACTATTTTATTATCCTTAGTATATGGTGCTCTTCCCTTTTAGGATTTTTTTATTTCAAAGAATTATTGTGGTTATTTTTTTTTTTTTTTGAGAAGGAAACTACAATAACCACTTTCAAGTAAATGTAGTAAAGTGTATTGTAAGCATTTTTTGTATATGTTTTTGTTTTTTTATTTACTAGATGATGCTGTGTGTCAACTTTATTTTTTAGTTTTTGCTCTATATACCACACAGCTTCAAACTCAAAAATAATAATAATAATAATACAAGTTGAGTATTTGTTTGAAAATATGTGCTAGAAAAGAATAAGGATATAGAATAGAAACTAAAGGTGAAGAATTTTTATTGTTATCCAAAGATGAATTAGTTAATAATAATGTTTGTCGGAATATATTTAATAAAATCAGTTTCATGATCCTAATTAAGGGAATTGGATTGCTTATTTTGAGCTGATATATTTTTAAGTGACCTAAGTGTCTTGATATTAAAAATGAGCCACATCGGTCGAAGGATATTAAAGTTTTTAGCTTTCTAAGAGTACAGGAAATTTTTTAAATTCAAATTATCTATATTGGTGAAAGCATTCCAAGGTAATAATCCTGTTATGATGATATAAACATTTTTCAATTTTTTAATTTCTAGAATTCAAATATTAATGGGACATAGTGTATGTAGTCTTGACAACAGCAGTTGTTTTATTATGTCAACAACACACATACAAGTGGTTTACTCATCATGAATAACTTCCGGTTTAAATTTTTTTTATCATAATCTTAAATGAAAAAAAAAAATTACAAGGACTTTAAGATGTTTGCAAGGATACAAAGTAAAATTTTTGATCAAGAATTTAATAAAAAAAAAACTATTGCTTTATGTTTTGTTTAATTATTAAATTTTGTTATTAGTTTTTTTTTAAAGAGTAAAGAAAATTTAATTTATAAAGAGTTCTAAATATTCGGTAGAACTTCAATATCATTTTTTATTTAATTAATTGCCAAACTAATATGTAGTATATGTATATATTTTTAAGCTTGCCAATCGATAGAATCATTATAAATTTTCCACTTAAGGCTTAATTGTATATCCTTTTTATACAAATACACTTTTTAGTATATTTTTGTGCCATATTAACTATCTCTTCATAAATATATTTTTTTTTTTTTTTTAATGTTTATTATTTACAAATTAAGAGTATTATATTTGTAATACACCAAATATCTGTTTATTTTCAGTTGGTTATTTAATTCTTTTTTTTTCTGCAATTCAGTATTTAGCGTAAATTTTATTAAACAAAAAAATGTTTTTGTATCCCTGTTTATGGTTTCTGTGCATTTATTTTTGTTATTTTAATTTTTTTAATAACAAAAACATGTTTATTTAATGAAATGGCATAAAATTATGGCATATTTTTATTAAAGTTTGTTTTTATAATGTCAGTTTGTTAAACATATTAAAAATCATAAAATATCATGTTATTTTTAATTAAGCGGAAATGAAAACCATAATAATGTAAATTATAATTTAAACAAAAAAAAAACTTTATATAATTTTTAAATATATTTTTCCGGTAGACCGAATTTGGTGAATTAAAATTGTGCACAACAATTAAAATGTAATAAGTACCAATTTAAAATAAGTGTTTTCTAATCTTTCCATAATTAGATTTTAGCCATACTTTTCCGAAGCAGCCGAGGTTAACGCTATTAGGGTGAACGGCGCTCGCTATAGATCTAGATTTCGCAATCTCCCGATTTTACAGTTCCGGACTCCTTTTTTTAGGTATATTTAAAGTCGCGGACAAACCCCGCAACTTAAAGTAGTAAAAGAATAACGTTCGAGCCGAAATCGACAACGTGACACTTCGAATTCTGCGCACAGTTATGTAAAATGTTAACAAAAGAACCCAAATTGTTATTAACGCCGACAGCGACCATTTGTGGAACATAGTTTTTCACACTTAATTGAAACAAAATTTATAAGTGTGAATAAATATAATCAGTTAAATATCATATGTGTTTTCACTTTAACCAACATAGCGAAAGAAAATCAGATGATGGTTTTACCCCACATGTATTTTTTTAATTTTAAACGAATTTTTTTAAAAATTTTAAATTAAATTTTCATTCGATATGATTAAAAGTTTAATTGAACAAAATTTAATTAAATTTTTAACAAAAGTTTAATTGATATAATAAATTTCTTAATTGGTCCAAGTTCAAGTAAATTTTTGATTGAATGAACAAATATTATAATTGAAATTCGATTTTAGTTTTTTTGTGTAGTTTTAGATTTTTTTGTTAATTTCTAACAAAAATTAAATTTTACATTCGAAACTATTAAAATGCAATTTTACTAAGATACGGTGACTAAACATCAAATCTTGTCCCCAATAAGAATTTATTATTAATATTCAGGCGGCAAATAACTAATTAAAGGTTTTTTTTTAATTTTATATAAATATTCCATACAAATTTAAGTAGATATACCCTTGTTAAATAGTTATAGATATCCAATTTTATATTACTTATTTGATCCGAAAAATGGCAGATCAAATTAGACCCAACAACATTTTTAGGGATAAAGTAATATTCAAATGGCTTTTGTTATTTATTTTTAAATATTGCTTTAACAACTGACACATCCGTAAGAAACAAATGATTAATCAGTAAAAATAAATGTTAAAATTTTACCTATCAATTCCTTAAAATATGAATGATTTTATCATTTATTTGAAATTGTTTCTGTTTTCGTATTTTTTCTATCTACAAAATGTATGTATTCATGGCTATAGACACATTTTGTGTGTATGTGTTTCTATATATATGTGTGTTTATGAAGTTCTTGTAATTTGAATTAAAATAATTTTGTATACACAGGAACCAATTTATATAAAAAACCAATTGGTATTTTTTGAATATTTTTTTTTTCTTGGAAACAAAATTTAAATTTAAAACAACTGTAACGAATAAAAATAAACAACGAATTTCTGTTTAGTGGGTCAAATTTTATTAAATTTCAAATAAATGAAACTAAAAAAAATCGGTAAATGATAGTAAATTATTTTGAACAAATGTAAAAAGTTAAAATAGATATTTCTTTGAAAAATAAATCTATGTTACTTTATTTTTAAATGGAACTGAAAACTTTTTTATTAAACTACAAACAGTGACATACATAATATTCTGAGTGTACTCTAGATATGCAACTATAAATAACAATATCTCAAATTTATTCGCAAATATTGTATCATATATAATTATATCTTATACCCTATCAAAAAACATTTATTATATTGGACCATATATTGAATAATATCTCATGTCATGTTGAAAAATATTTTTAATAATGGACCATATACTATTATATCTCAAATATTATTATATAATTATAAGCCATGTATAAGTATATATGGTTCTGTAGAAGTCATATTTAAGTAGACATGGTCCCGTGTAAGCCATATAAAATTTTATATAGTGTTCTATATAATTTTATATGATATAATACATATACACCATTTCTTATCATATTAATCATAAC
Organism: Eustalomyia histrio; assembly: GCA_949748255.1. Classification (NCBI taxonomy): domain Eukaryota; kingdom Metazoa; phylum Arthropoda; class Insecta; order Diptera; family Anthomyiidae; genus Eustalomyia; species Eustalomyia histrio. Next base: position 94,955,047 of record OX456527.1, on the reverse strand, counting down.
TAATTTTATAAGGATCAATATATAACTAGATGTGGTTATCAGAGAACTGCAAAACAACTTTTTTCTTGATTTAATCATACACAAAAATTCTTGTTCACATTTAATAATTCAACAAAATTCACTGTAGAATAAAATCAGCATCATGTTACTGAACGCGTAATTCGGATCAGTTTGAATCAAATGTCGATTATGTTTACTGCAAATTTAACCATTCAACAAAAAGTCAGCGTTGAATAAATCAAAAAAAAAAACAACAAACAACGCGTATGAGTGTATTCATAATTAAAACAAAATAGAAACACATTGCATAAATGATTTTGTTTACATTAGGGTGGGACTTAAATCCGCTTTTTTAGAATTTTAATTAGTAATAAAAATATTCTTCTTTGTGAAAAATAAATATTTTTTTGGAAAAAAATTTAGGTCGATATCTCAGGCTTGCCTAATCCGGAAAAATTTAAATATTGTCAAAATTTTTTTTTCATCTATCTTGATTGGAAAATTAGACAATATTTAACTTTAACCGGATTGGGCGAGCCTGAGATGTCAACCTAAATTAAAAAAAAAAAAATTCACACAGAACAATATTTTTGGTATTCCTAATAAAAGTTCTAAAAAAACGTATTTTAGACCCACCCTAATATGCATATAACATTTATGAAATGTGTTTCTACAAAACCACCCCCTTTTTATAGATAAGAAACTATTTTGTTTTAATTATGATTACACTCATACACGTTGTTTGTTGTTTTTTCTGATTTATTCTACATCAAAATAATTATTGTTGGCTCGAATGAACAGAATAAAATCAATGGTTTAAAAACGATCGATGATTATAAATCAGTGACAAAACAATTTGCACGTCGTTTGATTGATTTAAAATCATAAACAAATATGTGTGTTGGAGTATATTCAGCGTTTGAACGCAAACACATATTTATTCTTGTGTTGATTGCGTATGAACGTTTTGCAATCAGCAAATGCAGTTCTCTGGTGGTTATATATGCCACAATATATAGTATTATTTATAAAAAAATTTATAAAAAAAACAAGTAAAAAAGGCTTAAATTCGGCTGTGCCGAATTTTTGAATACCCTCCACCAATGTTCTCTATTGTTTTTGATACAAACTTTTGAAGTAAAATTATGAAGGTGAAAACATTTTTTGTGGTGAAAAAAAAAAATTAGTGTTGAAAAAAATTTTTTGAGGTGAAAAATATTTGAGATGAACAAAATATTATTAATTTCTAAGTGATTGGTGAAAAAATATGAGAAAATATATTATATACCAGTCCCTACTATGAAATTGTACTAAAATACACCAATTTGTATGGAAAATTTAGAGGTATCTTCACATTTTCACTCATAATTTTTTAACCGCTGTACCGATTTTGCTCATTTTCAATACCAAAATGGTCGGGATGATGAACAATAATCTGGGTAAAATAGGCATCCCCGCTTGCGTCTTCGCGCCGTAATCGCCATTTCAACAGACAGATAGACAGACGGACTTCGCTAAAACCACTTAAAATTGCATAAGGATGGCGAATTTATATACTTTATGGGGTCTTAGAAATATATTTCGACATGTTAAAACGGAATGACATACTGATATATACCCTCACCATATATGGTGGAGGGTATAATAATGTAATATATTTATTGTAAATATATAAGATAATATATTATTAGATGAGGCAACATATGATTATATCTAAACTTTATTACTCGGGTAGCTACTTAAAAATTAAGAATATATAAAAATGCTGAAATTATTGGCTCTTTTAAATGTAAACAAAAATATTTGTCATAAAAATATTTGAAATTTTTGTATTTTTAACAACAAAAGCTAACAAATGAATTATATGTTAATAAGTAAAGGTAGAGCAGGGCAAACAATATAGTTGCCCTATTTCGCGTTCCAGCGAAGTCCGTATAGGAAAACAGCTTTCATGGCAAAAAAAATTGTGTTTAGTTTGATTGGCGGTTTCAAAAATATTACTTACGAGGGCGGATCAATAAGTCCGTGACTTTTCGAACATTCCTCGTAGTAATATGAAATGCAACACTGCTCCCATCAAATACAACCTTTTAATACACAACTGTTAAATTTTGAGCAAGTTGCGCCATTTACTTTGACTTTAACAGCAGGTTTTTTCGAGGTCCATAAAATAGGCATTTGTTTGATCAATAATTTCATCGTTGGAGCTAAATCTCTTTCCACCGAGCCATTTCTTCAGGTTTTGAAATAGAAAATAGTCACTGGGGGCTAAATCCGGAGAACAAAGCGAATAAGGGGTAATTTGTAGTCTACTTCATGGATTTTTGCCATGGAAACTAAGCTGTCACACGATTCCATTGGTGGTCGATTGTGAGCAAACGCGGCAGCCATTTTGCGGAAAGCTTTCTCATACCCTAGTGATCGTTCAAAATTAAAACCACTGAGCCATGTGAGATGCCTATGTCTTCCACAATCTATCGCACATTCAATCTCCGATCGGCCAACACCATATTATGATTTTTTTCAATTGTTTTAGGAGTAGAGATCTTAACTGGGCGTCCAGAACGTTCAGCATCTTCCGTGCTTGTAAGGCCACAACGAAAGTCAGTAAACCACTTTTTTATCATTGAAATTGATGGTGCGAGTCCCCATAGTATTTATAAAGCTTTTCCTTGGTTTGATTGACGGTTATTTTTCGCAAAAAATAATTTTTAATGAGCACTAGAAATTCACTTTTTTCCATTTTTAAAAAAATCCACGAGGTTGTATGTTGTGAACAGCTGTTAAACGTGTTAAACGCAAAGTAAATGACTTGACAGTAGTCTTCTAACAATTTTAAAAACTTTTTAATAGGAGAATTCGAATAAATTTGATAGAACTTTATGATTGAATAAAATTAAGATTGAATAAATTTGCTAGAACTTTATGATTGGATAAAAAATTTTCACAAAAAATCGATTTTGTTTAGATAACTTGAGCTAATCGCATTTTGACACATTTTGAGCTTCAAAAAGTGAATACCACAAATGTTTACTTTATGTGGACGTTATATTAAATTGAATGTATGCATATATTTTTATATATTTTATTTGTAATAAAACAAAATAACATAAAAAAATATTTGTTATCTTTGGCTAATTTTAAATAAATAGTTGTGCATATAAAATATATATTTTTTTCTGTGTAAATTTTGTAATATTTATACAGAAGGATATCACTAACAAAATTTGTATTTAATTAATCAACAAAAAAAAAGGGATTTATAAAAATGTATCAGCATATAAATATTTTTTAGCAACAAATAACTTTATTAAATTATGCTTAAATGGAAAAAGTATATATATATTTTTTTGGGAGATAAATTTCAAATATTTATTTTTAATTTAATAGAATGTGTTAGTCTAAGCTACAGTAGAAGAGAATGATAAATGGAATCATTACACCAGGTTACCAAATATTCTTATAAAATTTAACAAAATTTTTTATAAGTTAAAAAAATTAGTCAATCCAAAAAAAAAATTATATTGAAATACAGAAAACCTTTTAACATGTTTTTAGGTTTAATAAATTTTAACTTAAAATGTGTTATTATAATTTAAACAAATTTTATTTTAAGCTGAATTTTAGAAGTACAGTCTTACCCGGTATAAAAAAGTATATAGAATAAATTTTAGAAAATAAAAAAAAAATCTAAATAAATAATTTGAGAAACTTCTAGTGTACTTAGTTGTGTACAATTATTCATTTAATCTCAAAAATTTTAAAAATGCTAAAGATAAAGAAAAATTCATACAAAAATGTGTTGCTATATGACGAATTTTTCGGAAGGTATGTAACGAAATTCAGATATACAAATTTTTATTTATTTTAAGTCACTTAAGCTAATTCTATTTCTGCATACATCGCACAGTGATTCCAAACCAAAAAAAAAAGAAATGATAAAATTTATTTAACTTCTAAACTGTCTTCAAAAAAGTTGACTACAAAAAATAAATTTCAAAAAGTTTAGGTCCTTCTCTTCAATTTTAGTCAACATTTTCCAGTAGTGTTTAGAAGATCCAAAATTATTACATTTTTTTTTTTTAATATTAAATAAGAAAATACTTTTTTTGGGGGACAGATTAATTTTTTTAATAATTTGTTGCAATTCTCAATTGCAAATATTGTTCTTTCTTATCAAAAAGAAAACAATTTATGTAGACTTTTATTTTTGAAATTACTTGAAAATCAATTTTTGATAGAGATCTGTTTACTGATGATAGCTACATCACCGACAAAAATTTCAGAGAAAAAAATCAATTTAAGTACTTTTTTTAATATATGTTCTGTTATTTCTCTGTTAACCGTAAGATTTATTTTTGAATGCAATACCCTCTATCAACCAAAATAAGGTTATTGACTTATGAAAAATGTATTATTACTTCTTATAAACGAAGTTGTTTCCTACAACTGTTTATACATATGTTCTTTACATATCAATGTTATTTAAGCGCTTATTGATAAGTGTGTCCGATAAAATTCGTTTACTGGATTCTTAAAGAAATAACATTCAGTCAATGGATTTTGGCATGCCGATTACAAAAATACAGCAAATAATTTTTGGAAACCACTTTAATATTTTTTACAGAATGGAAAGTTCACTGTGATAATATATTAAGAAAAACTTCATTGATTTAATAAACCAATTTTTAATATTGTTATAAAAGGGAGTTTTTGGGATCGAAAATTTTTGTTTGCCCAATTTATGTAGGATTTGTTTTTAATTCTGCCAAATGTTGTAAAAATCTATTCTTATTTGGTCCTTTTTATCAAAAACTTCTTTGCAATAAAGCTATGTCCAATTCGAATTATATTGTTTCTTTTTTGTAGTTTTGTCTTTAGTGTTTACACGAGGGCAGATCAATAAGTCCGTGGTGTTGGCGAATCGGAGATTGAATGTGCGATAGATTGTGGATGACATATGCATCTCACATGGCTCATCGGTTTCAATTTTGAACGATCACTTGGGTATGAGAAAGCTTTCCGCAAGATGGCTGCCGCGTGACCACCAACGGAATCGTGTGACAGCTTAGTTCCCATGGCAAAAATCCATGAAGTAGACTACGAATTGCCCCCTTATTCGCCTTATTCTCCGGATTTAGCCCTTAGTGACTATTTCCTATTTTCAAACCTAAAGAAATGGCTCGGTGGAAAGAGATTTAGCTCCAACGTCGAAATTATTGATCAAACAAATACCTATTTAATGGACCACGAAAAATTGGAGAAACGTTGGACTAAATGTATTGATCTTAAAGGAGATTATGTTGAAAAAATAAATTTTTTTTTGCAAAAAATAACTGTTCATTCAAAATGTCACGGACTTATTGGCCCACCCTCGTATGTTGCAAAAAAGCTGAAACTTTCATTGATCATTATATACAATTTTTCTACTATGCAATACCCTCTATCAGCCACAACATATTTTTCATTTTTCAATCGCAATACCCTCTATTAACCATAGCGCCGCTAACAACATAAAATATTATATTTTTATACGTAGTATACAGTAGTCATATTAAATAAATTTTGTAGAAGATATGTATATTGATTTGTATTTTTAGAATTTGGACATAAAATAAATTCTGAAAAATATAGAGGGTATTGAAAATAAGATCTGCATAGGAACTTTTATAATTTTATACACATTTCATAAACTTTTCAATTGTAAATATTGTATTTAATTAAAATATTTTCTAACATATGACAAAAATGGACTTCTTGTTTAACTAAATATGCAATAAAAACAAGAAAAAAAAAATAAATTTTTTGCACCTTAGGCAAACAATAAAATTTTCTTGTATAAATAATGTTCTTTTTATAAGTCAACTTTGCTAAACAATGTATAGGTGTATAAAAACATATCATTCTTATGCTTAAACAAGTAAAACCAACACATAATATAAATATATATATTAAACTTGACAAAATATTATGTTAAAAACCACAAAATTCTTCTTGTTTTTTTTTTTGTTTTTGTAAAAATCCTTGAAATTTTATAACAACATTTTCTTAAACTCTATACAAACAATACAAGCAAATAAGGAAGAAAAAAAAATATACACAATTCACACACACACACATGCTAAAATAAATATTTATTTTTCATTTATTTATACATGTAAGCATATAAATGTATGGGTTTATATATGAAATTATTATTAAAGCAGAGTCTGAGGTTTTTTTCTTTAATTTTATATTATTTTTTCTTTTTTTTCATTTTATAACAATTTGTTTACAAATAAACATCTTATATGTCTAAAATTGTATGTTTGTTTTAGCATTTCCTTTCATTTTTATTGTACAATGTTTTCAGCTTTTTCTTGTTCTTGTTGGGTTTTAAAAATAGTCCTAGAAAATTTCTGGTTAAATGATTGGTTAGCAAAAAAAAAAAAGGAAAAAGGATATTATAGCTAAAGTATTGTATGTGAGAACATAAAAACATTATGTCCGGTATATAATGTTCTATTTCCTAAAAGCCTAAAGATATAAAAAGTATGAGGATAAAATGAAAAAATAATAATATGAAAGAATAAAATTTTATTTTATTTAAAAAATACCCTATAAACTATATACAAATGTATTAAGTTTATTACATTGCAATGAAATGAGATTTTGGGAAATATTTCATTAACAAAAAAAAGAAAATTAATGTTATATTTCCAGTGTCCTTACAGGATGGAAAGAGGAAGAAGAAAATATTTTAATTTTTTTACTGAAAGAGCAAACTGCTACAGTTTCGCCCCTCTTCGCAATATCCCAGATATAAATTGTCGATGCTACAAAAATTAAAGCACTGGCTAGGTGTTGGTTGACAATGGTACCTAAATCAAGCCATTGGAAGGCTTAACGAATATTTGCAAAAAGTGTTTTGTCAATATTTGCTTTACAAAATTCACAACTGTTTATGAAAGAAACCACTGGCAACGATTTGCCAACGTTTACAACAAGTGCTTCCAAAACAAATTTAACGACTGTTAAAGAGACAAGTAAAAGCATTAAATTCGGATTTACCAATCTGGTTTATACCTTCCGATGAAAAAAGTTACGATATACATAATTATTTATATATAGTCCTTTATATAATTTCATATCACATCATACCTCATTTGATCCTGTGAAATCTTATATGATTTAAATATAACTGAAAAATGAGTTTATATAGATTGAGCAAGTTATATATAATTTTATAAAACTTGTTAATTTAAAAATAAAAATTGTTTTGAGATAGCTGAGGTGTTAGTTAGACTTAAATTTTTTTTTTTTTTTATTGATTTTTTTTTTAATTTTCTAATTTCTCGTATTCCAGTAAAAGCGTTCTGCATCAAACGAAACAAATGGTTGTCGGACATCGTAAGTTCTGGTCTATAAGGCGGGTGAAGACAAAACTTCACAATCACTATTTTCTAAATAGTTTTTAATCGGTCTTGCAACATTTGGCCGAACGTTGTCATTATGGAATATTACGGTTTCATGTCTGGTCGCATATTCCAGTCGTTTGTCGGCCAATCGAATCAATTGTGTTCGGTACAGATTCCCTGTGATCGTCTGACCCGATTTCAGCAGCTCATAAAAGATGGTACCCTTCTGGACCCACCAAATACAGAGCTTTACCTTGGTGACATTGAAATTTGGCTTTGTCGTGGATTTGACTGGTTCGCCGGGCTTCACATACGATTTATTGCGCTTCGGCTTGTCCCAATGGATGCATTTTTCATTTCGGTCATGGAAAATCGTCTTTCAACGTCTTGCGGCTTCAAGCCGTTAGTACCCAATTTTCATGCTTTTAGATAAGTCCTGCTGCTTGAAAATGTTTTGAAATTCCTGCTTGGATGACTCCCAATGATTTCGCAAGTTTTTCTTGAGTTTGACAACAATCTTCATCATCATTTTCGGACATTTTTTGCTGATATGGGTGGTCTTTGTCTTCCGTTTCAAAATCAGCAATTCTAAAACGCACAAACCATCTCCCGCATGTTGAAATCTATGGAACATACAAGCTTTGGTGAACAATCGATGTGTTTCATCTGCACTTTTTTCCAAATTGAAAAAGTAAAGCAAAACTTCCCGCAAATGATGCTTTGTTGGCACAAAATTCGACATTTTCAAAGCAAAAAAAACTTTGTGGTTTACAATATTTCGTAGAATGACTACGTGAGAATAAATGACACATGTTTACCCGCAAAATTCTATATAAGTAATTAAAGACACAAACCATTTGTAAAAGATACGCCATCAGTTGAGAATCCCGCATTTTTAAGTTATATTACAGCGGGTGAAAAATCCATAGGATGACACATAGGTGGCGCCATTAATGAAAAATCCATAGAATTTTTTTTTTTTTTGGAACTACCAACCTTTAGATGATACCTGTCATAATTTAATGACAATTCGTTCATAAGTGTTTTTGAAAACAATGAATTCAAAGCAATTTCCTGTATTGATTTATCATTGCTTTTTAATGGGAAAAAACACCGTTCAAGCTAAAGCTTGGCTTGGTAAGACTCGGATCCATCGAGACAAATAGTAGAAAAGGAGTTTGCTAACTTTAAACGTGGTCGGACAAACACCGATGACGCGTAACGCTCTGGTAGCCCAAAAGATAGTGGTGATACCAGAAAGCAACAAAAAAAATCACAAGATCGTTATGGCAGACCGTAAAGTGAAGTTGCAGAAGATAGCTGATACCTAAAAGACATCGAAGGAACATGTCGGCTTTATTTTACATGAACATTTGTCCATAAGAAAGCTGTTTTCGAAATGGGTGCCTCGTTTGCTCACAGTGCACCAAAAACAACGAGTCGATGATTCTAAATGATGGCGAAATTGCATCAATTACACTTTCAATTACTTTCGCACCTAGCGTATTCGTCAGATTTGTCTCCCATCAATTTTTACCTGTCTTCAGAATTAAAAAAAAAATACTCGCTGGAAAGAGATTTGGTTCGAATGAAGAGGTGATTGCCGAAACAGGGGACTATTTTGAGGCCAAAGATAAATCATTCTATCAAAAAAAAATTGTTGTATTAATGGTTATCCTATGGATTTTCCACCTGATAGAATTTTTTCAAGAAACAAGTATAAATATATATAATTATATCAAGTATATATGATTAATATACAAATCTTTTTTCATCGGATCTTGAATGTTTTTGTTCCAAATAAAATAAATAAATTTTGTAAGTGAATAGTATAGTAGGATTCTAGATCATGTAATCATATTCTTTTTATAAATTATTTTATTGTAAAGAAACATGAACATTTTTATTATTAAATTATAGAGAATAAAAATTGAGAAATTCCACAGAGCCAGCAGGATAGAATGCTTAGTATTTTCGGTTGGCGCTAGACAACCTTGCCAATATCCAACCTTGTAAATTTATAAAAAGAATATGATAACATGATCTAGAATCCTACTATACTATTCACTTACAAAATAACAAATCAACAATTCATAAAACTCCATAAATAAATTTTAACTAAGAAAACATTGTCGAAGTAAAAAAGTATTGGGATATAAAAACAATTTTTGAGCTAAAAAATAAAACTGTTGGTGAAAAAAATGTTACAAGGTAAAAAAAGTTTGAGGTGTATATAAAAAATCAAATGTGTCTGGAAAGTTAAGAGGTTCCTTCCCATTTTCGTTCATACCCAACTGCTGTGGAGGATAATAAACATTCTGAGAAAAAAATTCAGTAATCTTAATTTCAACGGACAGCCAGACGGACATGATTAGATCGGTTTAGAATTACATACGGATTATGAATATAAATATATGCTTTAAAGGATTATTCGATGAAGATACTACAAACGAAATGGAATCAGGTCTCTCACCGAAATTCGTTCTGTTTCCTGGAATACGACACAAAGTGGTGTACATATGGTATCTCTTGGTAGGGTTCGACAGAATATAATTTATTTTACTTATGTTTAATTGAGTCTACATAAATTGTATCCACCGTGCCGTGTCTGGTAAGTACATTTTTGTGGAGTGCCAAAACAAACATTGTGCTCGTCCCATCGACCATGCAGGATGTCCAACAGTTCGATTAGTACACTCAAAAAAAATTAACTAGAATTTAGAAAAAACAACTTATTTGGAGAAAAAAATAAATGAAAACGGCGCCAAGGAACTTTGTACCAATATTTAATAAAATTTTCCTTGAAATTAAGAAACAAATTTAACTTAAGATTTCGTAAAAATTACTAAATTATTGAAAAATTTTACTACTATAAACTAGGACTTAACTCTCTAAAAATAACAAAATATTTTCTAACGTCAAGTTAAATAGCACTTCTTTTAAGTGAAAAGTACCTTTAAATTTGATTAAAAAAATGTCTAATAAATATGAAACTGTTTCTATGATAAAGGTATTATATTTTATCATATATTTTAAAGTTCTTTACACTCATTATGTAAGTATTTTCCCACTTTTGGAGGACTTCTGCTTTGTGAAGATGCTTTTTGCTATACATTTTTGTCTTTAAATTAAATTGAATTATACTTAACTCATGTATTTAAAATATATATTAAATTTCATTAGCAAAAAGGTAAACAAATTTAAAAAAATGTACTGCAGGATATGCTGAAACGTAATAAATTGTGACAAGGCCCTTTTCGTAGTTAATTAACGGTTCTGCTTGAGAGAACTACAAAAAGGGGCGCACTAAGTGACACACTGCATCTATGGCTAAGGAACACTGGGGGTCCTTTGTCTTCTTAAATTAACTAATTTAAGGAAATTGTTGCAAAATTCCAATAAGTTTATTTTTTATTTGGAAAAAGTATTTAAAAGAAGTTAAACGTTTTCCAACAAAAAATCCTATACCTAAGGTAATTATTTCTCAAAAGTTATAAAACTTTTACTTGAAAAAAAATAATATATTAAAATTTTTAAAATTTATCTGAACTAAGTTGAATGAAAATTTCCCCTATCTTTTCATCAGTTTCTAAAATCAATAAAATTTTTATTATTACATAGGGAAAATTGTATTACTTTTTGTTTTTAATCACCCGAACTAATTTTTAGAAAACAGTTCTTAAAAATTAGAGAGTGGTAGACTAAAAACTGAATTTAGAAATGGCTTTCTAAAATTTAGTTCATTTTACTACTCGCGAAAAAAAAAATTAACACACATTAAGTTCAAGTTTTTTCTCAGTTTAAGTTAGACAAATTTTTTGAACTAAATGGGAGTAAATTATGTCTAAATTTTTTTGAACTTAAATTAGTTTTATTACATTAAGTATTATGCAAATTTCTTAAAACTGAGATATTGTTCTTAAAAATTGATAAATTTTATTTAATATAGTTGCTTTTTTTCCTAAAATCAAGAAATATTACTTAAGAAAATTATGAACTATTTTTAAGTATATAAACTATTTCGTTTTTATCTAAACATAGGAATTTTTATGTATTATTATTATGTTATGAATTTTTATGAATTATTATTATGTTTATTAATCCATATTGTAATTTTAATTTGTAAATCAATTGTAATCTTTTAAGAAAAATTTTCTAAGTTTTAATAAAATTTTACTTAAATTGAGGAAAATTTTAAACTGTTTTCAAGGAAATTTTGGGTTAATTTTTAGTTTATGTCTTTTTTTTTTTTTTGTTTTTGAGTGTAGTGAATATGAATTAAACCTTATGTTTATGTCTTTTTTTTTGTTTTTGAGTGTAGTGAATATGAATTAAACCTTTAATGCACTAATTTTCTGAAAGAAACAAGTGTTTTTTTATTATATACAAATTACAAAACAATTGAAATTCTGACTTAGAAAATAGTCCTTGTCCTATATTAAACTTAAAATATCGTTTTTTCTTGTAGTTTTCAACAATATATGAAAAGAAAATATCCTCATCATCATGAAAATCTAACTTACTTAGCATTTTTATTATCTCAGACATACAAATGGTCAAACTCATTCACTTTTAATACGAAAAATATTCACACATATAACATAAATACCCCCAAGCCTACATTTTAAAGATGATAAGATAGTTTTTTATTAAGGATTTTCTTTTTGTCTATGTGTATATAAGTACTGTACTTTTTTTTGTTGTTGTTGTCTACATAAAGCTTAAGTCTATAAAATAAACCTACTTAAATTTGGAATTGATGACATATACAGTTTTTTTTTATTTTTTTTTTTTTGTTGGTCGGTATTGTGTTTAACATATCCAAGAGTCGAAAAACTTTCCGAGTATAAATATATAAATGAATGGATAAAACGTATGAGGAAAATTTACCACAAAAAACAAAATATATATTTTGAGTATAAAACATAAGAATGACATTTAGTTACATCAAGTATTATTTTAAGTTTGAAAATATTTCTACAACAACTTTACAAAAGTTGTATCTTTTCACATAAATTATAGAGTCCTTTGAAAAGTTTCAGTTACCGGACCTGTTAAATAAGTGTTACCCTTATAAAAATTATTTTTGCATAAAAAACACAATATAGAGAAAAGCAAACTAAAAAAAAACAGGACAAACAAACAAAACAAAGATTATATGGCAATTTTTTAAGAGATTTTTAGAGATTTTTATTTAGAAATCGTAACATTTATTTAGATTAGTTTAGACAAACGTGAATGAGTATCCCCATATTTGTATAAATGTAGCTCAAAAGTAGGTGGTTGGTCCTCTTGAAATACATATATGTTCGTATTAGTATTCACACATTGTCTGAAATCATGAATTATCAAGATTGATGCCTTGCCCCGTTCGAGTATCATTTGTTTCGATCGATACAGAACGCACTCACTGAAATACGCTTTAGTTAAGAACGAGTAAAAATGTTTGGATATAATCATATGTGGCCTCATTTAATAATATATTATCATATACATTTACATACGTCAGTATGCATTACCGTATTTTTTTTTTTTTTTAATTACCATATATTGTGCCATATATAACCACATCTTGTTACATATTGATCTTTGTAAAATTAGATATGATTTGTATGATAAGATATGTTATATATTCTATCATATAAAATTATATACAACACTTATAATTTTATATGGCTTATACAGAACAATATATAATTATATATGCTATCTTATATTTAAGACATGACCCATTATAAAAAATATATTTCTTTATGGTATATATGCTCCAATATCAGAAATATTTTTTGATAGGGTATAAGATAACTATAATTAGATATAATTATATGTGGTTCCATGTCAAAAGTTTCGAATCACAGCCAAGGAGATAAATTTTTTTAGTGTTTTTTAATTTTCTTTATATTAATATTTTTTTTAACAACTTTCAAATTTTCACTCATTTCGGGACAACCCCTAGAAATTTTTTTAAAATCGGCCTGGTCTGAAATTTCGTTAAATTACATAAAATCTCTCTACGATTCTATGCAAACCCGAATTTTCGACGTTATTTCAAACAAAGGAGGGTATGGAAAATATTAAATACTGTTAAACAATACTAAAATTTAAATAAAAAAGAAATTAGTTAAAACAAAACATCAAATTTGCGTTTTATTTGTTTTAAATGGTTTGAGGCTATTCTAAGTTAACATTAAAAATCCACTCTTTTTGATACCGATTGCGCAAACATTTGTAAAAGTGCTATAAATTTAAACCGATGCAATTGATCTTTTCTTCAATTAATAAATACAATACAGACTTCATGGCATCGTTTTTATATTTTGAAAATAACTCGTGAAATGCTGAAAATTTCTACAACTATATCCAATATGTATAGGAGGCTATCCTATGTTTACGGAGTGTATCAATAGTTTATAACAATCAAGGTCCATATAATATATATGATCTTTGTTTCCAAAACTGCTATAAGTGGTGAAAGTTTATAAATTTTTTTTTCTATCAGATATTATCATATATACTTATATATAATATTATATCTAGTTATACATATATAGTAACATAAAACCAGATAAGTACAGAACCAATTTTGTCTTATTAATTCCGCTATGATATGTAGAAATTTTTGTCAAATTTCCGAATACGAGTATATAATTATATAAATCCCGAAGATATCCGCCCTCGGATAAATAAGTCCGTGACTTTTCGAACTTCCCTCGTAGTTGTATGAAATGCAGCACTGCTCCCATCAAGTACCACCTGTTAGTAGACTACTGTCAAATTTTGAGCAAGTTCCGTCATTTACTTTGCGTTTAGCAGCTTTTCAAAACATACAACCTCGTGGATTTTTTTAAAAATGGAAAAAAGTGAATTTCGATTGCTCTTTAAAATTATTTTTTGCGAAAAAAAAACCGTCAATCAAACCAAGGAAAAGCTTGATAAATAATCGTACTATGGGAATTCTGCACCATCGATTTCAATAGTAAAAAGTGGTTTACTAACTTTCGTTGTGGCCTTACAAGCACGGAAAATGCCGAACGTTTGGGACGCCCAGTTGAGGTCTCTACACAAAAAACAATTAAAAAAAATGCACGATATGGTGTTGGCCGATCGGAGATTGAGTGTGCGATAGATTGTGGAAGACATATGCATCTCACATGGCTCAGTGGTTTCAATTTTGAAAGATCACTTGGGTATGAGAAAGCTTTCCGCAAGATGGCTGCCGCGTTTGCTCACAATCGACCACCAACGTATTTAGCCCTCAGTGACTATTTCCTATTTCCAAACCTATAGAAATGACTCGGTGGCAAGAGATTAAGCTCCAAAGCTGAAATTATTGATCAACCAAATACCTATTTTATGGAACTCAAAAAATCCTGCTATTAAACGCAAAGTAAATGACGGAACTTGCTCAAAATTTGACAGTAGTCTATTAAAAAATGGTACTTGATGGGAGCAGTGTTGCATTTCATATAACTACGAGGGAAGTTCGAAAAGTCAAGGGCTTATTTAGCCGCCCTCGTAACACAATTAGACCGAGATCAAGTCCTGGCGAAGGCATTGTTTGTTAGAATTTTAATTTTTTTTATTTTAAAATTTTTAATATTTTTTTTAAAAAACTCGATTCGGAATATGTATTTATTATTGGAACTAATCTGATACAATTCAATCTGGCATTTTTCGGATAAATTTGGATCTTACTTAATCTCTAAATATATTGCTGGATCTAATTTGATCTGCCATTTTTCGGATAAATTTAGATATTAAGAAATATAAAATTGGATATGATTATATATTGTGTAAGATCAATTTTTTTTACACGGGTATACGCTATAATTTTAAAAAATTTTCAACGTAGTCTTAATAAATCTGCAGAAAAGGAATTTAAGTAGTTCGCGTTTTTTTTTTTAATTTATATATAAAAATACATATTATATGAACAACTTTCTCAAATCTGATCTTAATTTTTATGAAAATTACGAAGCTCTAATCAAAATTTGCATGAGTTAGTTAGATTTAAATTTTTAAATAACTAAACGTAAAATTTTACTTTTTTTAGTTTTTCGCTTTTATTGTATGTATTAAATTTAAATTATTAACAAAAATTCTGTCTCACATAAGAAGACATACCGTGGATATATAATCATTTCAAAGAGAATTTTCATTTCAAATGAAATTTCTTGATGAAAGTAATTTTTTTGTATGAAATTTTCGCCAAATTCGCGACTCCGAATTTAATTTTGATTTCATATTCTTAATATTTACCAAAAAAAAAAAAAAAAAACATATTGGTTATGATGAGCTACGATCGTAATAGTTATCTTGAATTTTTCTTAATATTTTCTTTATTTAAAATTATAGAGCAAGTACAATTTTGAAACTTTAATGGCGATCTGCTACCTCTAAATAAACTTTTTTTGGTAGACCATATTTTTTTATAATGGCATATTTGTAGCATTGTGGAGGCTTGAATTAGAACTTTATTTTTTTGGACGACCTTAATGATAATACACGGCTATGTATAGTTTAACATATGGTCATACATGATCTCATATACATATGACCACATATCTTCGGATGCGGAATTTGAGGGTATATGCTCATGTATGATTATATATAAGCATATATGACTTACATATACTCATATATAGTCTTATCATGATCGTGTATGGTCATATATTGAGCTATGCACGGACGTATATGATCATGTATGCCTATCTATGATCATATAGAAGACCGCATGATCATACATGATCGTATGATCATGTATGTTCACATATATTTCGATTTTTACATGGGTATTAGGCAATTTAAAAGTTTCAAACTACCATAACCGCATAACTCTTAACCTGACTTTATTGAAAAAGATTTTGTTTGAAATTGGGAATAATTTTCTTAAGCACCCCAACAAAAATAATTTTATTTGAAAATGATAATAACTCTTTTAAACTTTATTGAGAGTATTTTTTTTTTTTTTTCAAATAATGATGTTAGACCATGTGTATGTATGCTATTCGTTAGGTATATACATGTCAATGTCCCTATTAAATATTTATATGCCAAATGGTAGGTAGACATACGTCGGTAGCAAACTTGGAGATTTTTAACAATTCAAAAAGCGCTGTTTTTTATTTGTTGTTTTACAAAAATTAAAATGATCACTTTTCAATTTAACTTAAGTCATAATAAAATTTTCTATTAAATTTTAAATTTTTTAAAAATAAGAAATTTTATATCTTCAAAAAATATTCAAGAACCGTGTTTTCACAAACACGGTGTCTGATATTAATATACAATATTAATTTCAAGGGGAAAAAAAACATTAAGATTTGGTTTTGCTAAAACATATAGAAGAATCATTAGTTTTATCTGTAAGAATATTTAAAATATTTGATTATATTAAGCCATTTCTAACGCTATTTTTCTTCTTTATAAAGTTAACATCACTGATAAAAACATATAACAGTGTTATATATTTACTACACGTGTTTCTTAAATTGTTATACATGCACTTAAAATAATAAGTCTGTAAATCAACAGAAATATTTCTCTTTTTCAGCTTAAAATCAAATCTGTTAAAATTAACAAAATTAGTAGATTTACTAAAATGCTAAAACAAAACATTGTGCATTTTTATTTTTAACACAATAGTTTTGTAACTTATAACAAATTTGATACTAAACATATTATTTTGATTGTAGCAGCTTTGGATTTTGATAAAGTAATCATACATAATCATACATATACTAACAAAGGTCAATTGTTTACTTAAAACAAATTACAAAATCTCATGTGATTTTCTAAGAGCAAATTTTTGGCTCATATTGATAAAAAAAATTAATCATACAAATCAAATATTAATCATACAACTTGTTGTGCTTGAACACAAAATATTACCAAATATTAATCATACGCCATGAAGGTTTTGAAATAAATAAATAATTATTTTTAGACCTTTCAAAACAAAAGTTCTTTAAAAATATTTAACTAAAGAATCTGTTAATTTAACCGCAAATACTTCTATTTTTCGGTTAAAAGTAATATATATTGGCATTCAAAGATTTTTAATAAATAGCTATTAAACTAAAATTTAACAAAAAAAAATCTGTGGACGGCAAAAAAAAATTATGCGGACAGCAAAAAAAAATTATAGTAAAGCTGTGGATTTCGTGAAATTTTTAGTTCCGACACGTGCTATGAATACACGCGAACATGTGCGGACGCGGTTGTAAGACTTAAAAAATGTGTACTTTTCCTGCATATTTCTTTAAAGGCCTCTTAATATTAAGCCAACGATTTATAAAATAAATTGATAAGTCAGTGAAGCTAGGAATTTGAAATTTTTCATGCAGAGCCCTCTTCCTTTGTAGACATCTGCTAAGAGGTAAAATTGGAGCAAAAAAGGGTACCATCCCCCTTGGCGACGTGAAGTTTAAAATATGTTTTCCATGAAGTATGGGATAATTCACTGCCTATGTACTTCTTTGAAATTTTCCCCAGGAACATAGTAAAAAAGGTTCAGAGGGGAAAAAGTCTACCCCATAACGGTATGCCCAAGCCTCATTAGCCAGAGACCTGAAATTTTAAATAAATTTCTCCTGGAGTAAGAGCTTATTCAACTGATATGCTTTTCAAATTTTCGTCAGGAATGTGGTAAAATATCGGTTGGATGATGAGCTTATTATTGATAAGATACTTTTGGTAATTTTCACTAGGATCGTGATAAAATAGGGATTCAAACGGCTAAAATTGCTCTCCCCAACGACCTTCCCAAACACCTTCCAATATACACCTGAAATATGATAAAGAATGCGTGGAATGGAAACATTGATAGAGAAACGAAATGGAATGGAAGGAATGCCAAAGAACCGGAACTAATTGGAATGGATCGGGGAACAACTGTAATTGAACAAGTGGAATGGAAACACTAGACAAGGAAAAATAAATTGAGGGAAATGGAGAACGAGTGGAATTAAAATACTAAACGGGGGAATACAGTGAAATGGAACGGAAAACGAGTTGAATAGACAAGTTGAACGAAATGGAATAAAACGGGGAAGTGGAATTGAAACACTCGACTAAATAGCGAACTACATCTTTTCCAATTGTATTTCAGATATAATCAGTTATATTTAAGAAATTGTCAATTATATTTTAGAATAGTCAATTGTATTTCAGAAATTGTCAATTGTATTTCAGAATAGTCTATTGTATTTCAGAATAGTCAATTGTATTTCAGAATAGTCTATTGTATTTCAGAAATAGTTAATTGTATTTCAGAAAAGTTTATTGTATTTCAGAAATTGTCAATTGTATTTCAGAATAGTCAATTTGTAGCTTGCTCGACGTATGCCACGGGATTTTTGAGAACATTTTATGGGAAGTAGCAAAAAAGGGTAAAAGTCACCTGCTTAAAGTCCTGCCCCAAAACCTACAGCCTGAAATCCAAAATTTAAAATTTGTGTTCTTATCAACCAAAAAAATACTTTTAAGGCTTTTCAATTTTCGCATCGTCGGCGGCTTTAATTTTTAAGAACTGTCATGGCCTCCTATTTCCATCCGCTATCATCTGGTGAACTCCGGCAATACCAGGCTTAAAACCGGATAAAACAATGTCTTATCTACCCTAACAAATTAGCTGACTTGTCCCCATACATTAAGAGAAATAGTAAAACTTCTGCGAATTAATAAAATATTTTTATAGTTTTAATAACGAATTTGGTCATTTCATATATGTAAAATCAGCCAATATAAATCCCTATAACCCAAGAAAAATATCCTGCATGTCTGTACACAATATGAATGCACAACTTTTTAATTGAACTGCAAATTTTGTTCATTTGAAGTTTGTAGTTTCCTTTTTCACTTGTATACTTGTTCGGTTGACTCTGTCATAACTATGGTTTGACATTTACTGACTTTTGTCATTTGATTTTAATAGATTTTTATATGCAGACATATAATATAACATACATTTAACAACATACCTACATGTATATTTTAACCTTTTCATATATTACACACACACACACACATACACATTTTGTCTCTATTATACTCTGTTATTTTATAACATATTTTTACAAAGCAACAACAACAAAAATTGTAATAATGACAAATAACAAATAAGAAAAATGTAAACTGAAATTGCTATTGTTTGTTTTATATAGGTACTATATTTTTGTTGTTGTTTTATATTTTTATAACCAGATAAGCAAAATATTTGCTTTTATTTTCTTTACCACTCTCTATACCGCAGTTTTTATTCAGGATTTTTTTTCTTTTTTTCATTTTATGATTTTTACTACTAAATTTTTACTTTTACATGTTTCTATTGTATTATTTTGTTGTTATTTTTTTGCACTTTAATTCCCCACCATTATCCTTTTTGCCCTTTAGCATATGCTCTGTATTAGTATGAAAGTGTTGTCGATATGACACAGCAGTAAAAACAAAGAAGATTGTTACACTGTTCATCATAACGATATCGTAAAATTTTAATACCTTAGGGAAATATGTAGTCATTGTTTTCTGCAATTTTATATTTTTACTTTGGCAAATGTTTTTTTGTTTTTTTTTTTGCTGTTAAAGAAAATAATGAAAACATTTTAAAGCTTTATTTGCATGTTCTAAGATATTCTACAGAAAAATCTTTTAGGGGAAATTTATAGCAATTTTTTATAGTAAAATGTTTGAAGTAAAGAGTACTTCTAAAAAAAGTCTTTAAGATTCCAAATATTTAGAAAAGAAATAACTTAAAATTTTTAAGAAAACAAAATTAAAATCAAGCACAAACAACATTCAATTAATTAGAAACAGCTTTAAAATCAAACCATAAGTTATAGAAAATCCACCGATAATTGTATTTGGGAGAAACGTGAAATTATGATATGGAAACCTACAATGTTTGTAGCTGTTAATAACTTTAAATTTCTTTGCTTTTGCGAAAAACTAAATAAGGAGTTTTATAAAATTCATAATAAAAAAAAATTAATTCCGACCCCAGGAAAAATTTTGTAATAGCAGCTTTTTGCATTACCAATAATAACCTACCCCTGCCCACTGCATTACTTCTAAAGTGAAAATAATGAATAACTAATAATGTGTTATAAAGCCATTTATATTCCATGTTTACTCCTTGCATACTACATTACTTTCAATGTGAATAAAATGAGCTGCTAATAATGTGTTTAAACTACTTATTTTTGGGAGTTAGAATCTATTTTTGGTTTTGTTATTTAATTTTTTTTTTCAAATTGTTATCAAATTAAAAGCAAATAAAAAATTAATAGAAAAAATTTAAACATAATAAAAAATAGTTTTTTGATTTTAAATATTTCTGTTTTTTAATGATTTCTATTTGAAAATGTGATTTTTCCAATACCATTTTGAATTGGAATTTTGAATGAATTAATATGAGTTATTATTTTTTTTGTCAAATTAATAAAATATATGTGCATATGTTGTATTTAAGTTTCTTTATCATTATAAATATAAAATAAATTTTATATAAAAAATATATAATAGGTTTGCTTTTTACAATTTTTATATCTATATTTATAACTACTTGTAAAGAAAACGACTATCCCTACTTACCTGACTTTTCTTTATTTTTTGTAAACAAATACAATTTGAAAAGAGAAAAGCCAATAATTTCTAAGACTTGGCAGCATTTTTTTACATTCTTAATATTTGAGTAGCTATATCTATAACTACTTAGCAAGTCTATAACTACTTATATTTGTATGGAATATTTATAGAAAAATCGAAAAAATAGAAACCTAATATATTATTTTTTATACACTATTACACCATTTCCAATTAACATCAGAAATTATTTATTATTTGCAGAAAATATCAATTTAGTTTTGGAAAATAACAATTTAAGAATGTTTAAATATAATTTTAGATTCATCAGTTAATTTCAGAAGTTATTAATTTAATTTCAGATGCTATCAATTAAATTTCACATTTATTAATTTAATTTCAGTAATTATTATATTAATTCCTGAAATAAAATTCTTAATATCTGAAATAAAATATGAATGACTAGTTATTTTAACCTTACCATTAACTAGTTGTTTTACTCCCTACTCATAAGGCTACCTCCAATGACATCCCTATGTTAAAATAATGAGCTTAGCAGGTAAACTACAAACAGTTACTGCTCGTTCTATATCCCATTATTTGGCAAGGTCTTTTTTTGCGGGACATCTGCCGAAAAAACATTGAATAACATATAATTAAGTGGTGCTCTTTGAGAAATCAGTATTTGTTTCAGTTAATGGTCAAATGGATACGATCATCAGTTAAATTAATTATTAATTTTAATTAAAATATGAAAAATTTATTACAAAAGAAATTTTAACTCCTTAGAAATTTTAACTTCATTCATCTTTGTATTTTTATTCTATAAAATAAAAGTATTTAATTCATGAATTCTATAATCGTATGCAAATGAATTCACCTCCTTAGGAGGTGAAATTTGTTAAGTGATAAATTGTTGATCTTGTAGCCATTAACTAAAACGAATTATTATACAGAAATAAAATAGACAATCATCAAAGCAATGACCCTGGAGGAGAGCGTGGATACTGAGGAGGTTGTGTTGCGGCAATCGAAAATACTAAGTATTTTATCCTGCTGGATCTGTGGAATTTTTTTAATTTGTATTCTCTATAATTTTTTGGCCATTAACTAAAATAATGATATTGAAATTCCACCGATGATTACCCTGCGGGAAAGGGGTCAGTTGGGAATAGGGATCTGTCCCGTGGTATGTGAAAACTGGATTGGTTCCGAAAATAAATATCACGAGATTGGTGAAAAAGAGGACGGGTTCTTAAAGTACCTACCACGTGACCGGTTTAAAAGATATGACATGTTCTTTTAGACCAATCCTGTGGCATGTCACAGAGGGCAATTGACCCCCTCCTAGGACAAGCCCATGTTAAAGTGACCGGTCCTGTGACCTAACCCTATCACAGTGAACCGGTCACGTGACGTGTCTCGGAATAGGTCCTTTTCCCGCAGGGTATATTTGAGAAAAACGTGATATTATGATTAGTCACATTTTACACAGAGCAACTTTTGTTATGCAACTATGGAGTTTGTGGAAGAGAGGGGAAAGAAGAGTGGAAATTGGTACAGAGCTGCTTGTTCTCGGCAATTTGTTTTGTTTTTCATTTATTTTAAACCAAATGTAGACGAAAATTGCTGAAAAAAATTTCTCTGTGTGAACATAAAGGCAACTTTAAAATAGAATTGACAAGAATTGCCGCAACAAAAGTTGCTCTGTGTGAAATGGGACTTATGATATGGAAAACCACAAGCTCGTAATAAATTAATTTTTTTTACACTTTTGAAAAACTAAAGAATAAATTTGATTGCTTTTTGATTTAAATATATTTCTACTTATTTTTAAAATGCGATAACAAAACCTAAAACATTGAAAAACTAATTTTAAGTACTTAGAATCATTATAAGATTCATATTATATTTAAAAATTGAACTAAATATACATTTTAATAGGTTTCTTTGTTTAAATTCTATCTTCCGCTAAAGACTCTAGCTTTACGGAGATCTTTTGAGGAATTGAAATATGTGTGCCAGCCTAGCCAACAAACAAAAAATGTTGATGTTGTATAAAAACAAAAAATATTACTTGAGCCAGAGTATAACTAAAAATATTTATATAAATAGAATATTTTTTTTTTGTTTCTTCAGATTTTAGTAACGTCATTAAAATCAACTTAACTACGTTTTTGATTGTTAAGAAGACAATAATGGAGCATTATACGAGTATTTATTATAATACACAGCAAAAACAGGATTTTAACTACTTAGTCCCATTTCACACAGAGCAACATTTGTCGAGCAACTCTTGAGTTTGTGGGAGAGAGGGGAAAGAAGAGTGTCGGTTGGTACGGAGTTGCTTGTTCTCGGCTACACGTTTTGTATTTTCATTCTTCGTTTTGTTTTTTAATTCTTCGTTTTTTGTTTTTTCATTCATTTTAAACCAAATGTAGACGAAAGTTGCTGAAAAAAGTTTCTCTGTGTGAAATTAAAGGCAACTTTAAAAGAGAATTGACAAGAATCGCCGCGACAAAAGTTGCTCTGTGTGAAACGGGACTTACAAGGCTATTTACTCGCCTAACTACTTTTGTTCGCGATGTCCCAAAAGTATTGAGTGGTCATTATCCTCTCACTTACAAAAAACACAAGGTAATGGGTTGTCATTACCCTCTCGCTTACAAACAACTAAAAAATAATGAGTACCAATTATTTTTTGGACAAAAGTAATTAAGCAAGTAAATAGCCTGGTAAGTAGTTGATACAATGTTTTTGCTGGGTAGCAGTTTTCTTTAAAAATATTTTGAAATACCAAAAAATTTTCTAAACGAAACTGTCCCCAAAATCTTAAAAACTTTAAAAGAACGTTTCACTAATAATTAAAAATTTTTAGCCTAAAAATATTTTTAGTTTTCCTGAGATACTTTATAATTGGCAATAATTTTCATACCTTTCACATTTCATGAGACTTTTTTATATAAATTTATGAAGTACATACCTGTAAAGAAAAAAAAACAGAAAAAAGATATTGATTAGTTTTACAAAAATCAAATAAAATCATATAATTAATATTTAAATGTAAAACGAAAATTGTAAATAAAATTATTTATGATAGTAAGTTTTAAAAAATTAATTTTAATTTCAAAAAGAAAATTTATTCATAAATTTGATATACCCAAAAAATTTCTAAAATATATAAGCAATGAGAGAGTCCTTTGTTAATAAACATAAAAAAAAATCTTTTTTATAATAGGAAAAAATCCATTTATATTTTTAAATACAAAGAAATTTACTGATAACATTTAGTTATTTAAATGGCTAACAAACACAAAATGTTTTTGTAGCTAGTACTATAACCTTTTCTATATTTTCAAGAATAACACAACTTGTAAATTTACGTGTAAATTCAAGGTAGCCAAAAATTTGTTCACATATTGGAAAAATTACAGAGTTTGCCATATATCATTTTTAAACAAAATCTTTAAAATATGTTTTTTTTTAATAAAAAAATGTAGTTTCTTTAGTTTGAGTTTAAAATTTTAACTCATAATATTAAGTAATTTTAAAGGCTATAAAATCTGTGAAAAAAGTTTGAAGGATATTTTTTTTTTTAATTTTTTAAAATACACAATTTGTAAATTTACATGGAAATACAAAATACTCAAACATTTTCATAAATATAAGAAAAAGTAAAAAGTTAACCATATATCCTTTTTTGAAAAAATCAAAAAAAAAAATTAGTTATTCATAATAAACAAGCTGTAAATGGATCTGCAGTATATCCTTTTTTTATATTTTTAACAATCACATTTGTAAATTTACATGTTTATATATAAAAAACGAGAGAGTGTATAGTATATACTTTTAATATAGTTCAGTTAATAATTTCACTTAAAAAACGATTTTTTCTGTATATTTTAAAAACAAAATAAAACATACCTTACAAAAAAATCCATATCCCTAAATTCCATTCTTATACATATTGTTTAAACTAGATCTGGTTGTTATTACACCATGCATTTTGTGTTACAACTTGCGAATGTTAGTCTCCTAAAAGATTCTATTATATTTTCTAATAAAATTATAAAATTACAAGATTTTTTCATATGTCCTTTTTTCAGAATATTATAAAATTATCAATACAACTTGTAGTTTTATATGTAGAATCTAGGTAAACAAAAATTTTTTGAAATGTATACAAAATCAGAAAGTTTGTCATATATCCTTTTGAAAAAATAGACATAAAATAAAAATCTGACTGGTTTGAGACTTGCTTGAAATCCTGCCGTACGCAAGCCCGGGAAAAATGGCAATCGCTTAAAGTAGAGAAATTGTCCGATCTTTCAGTAAAATTCGAAGCTTAATGAGAGCGCACAAAAAACCGACTTTCGAACTTAAGTGTATGTTTTATGCTTTGACATTAGTCGGTTGTGAAGTGTATCTTCTCTTTCGATTCCCCTTCTTCAACCTTACCATAAAATATATCTAAAAACAATTTATGTTTAAACACATTATTGTTTGTTCTGCAACTGGCGTTTTATAGAATTTCCACTAATCCCATATTAGTGTTTCTTTTCAAAATTTCTGCAAATATTCAAATTAATTACATTGAATGGTTAACAAAATACTTATCAAAGTTTAAATCACTTTACAGAATTTCATAAATATTGAGTACTGTGTTTGGCAGTTCACTTTGTTTTGTGCAACATAAATAAATATAAAAGTTAAATATTATTTATTTTTTGTTCATATTTATAAATTAAAATATTTATATAGAAAAATCAAATTTATTGTTCATTTACGAGAATTTTTTATTTATTTTAATTTTTTTTAGTTCAGAGTTTTTTTTATTTTCTACAATTTTGTTAAGTGTTAAATAAAAAAAAACACTATTCTTTTTTTTTGTTCCTACTGGCATTGAATACCAAATTCTAATGGGTGGTAAAACTATATACATTGCGAATTTATAAAAAACCACAAAATTTGAATATTAAAAAAAATCTAGCTACACATATCATAAAAACAAATATTTATGTAGAAAAAATTGAAATATAAGCAAAAAAAATATAAAATTTAATTGTTTTAGCTTAAAATAACACAATATAATCATTCATACGACTCAGTGAACATATAACAAATGAAATTGAATTGAACTCCACGCAGAGAAAAACATCGTTGCAATATGATCACTGCTACTATATTGTGCTTGCTGCAATCGGGTATGATTGTCACAACCAAGTTATTGGTTTTCTAACCATCAATATGGTCGCTACCATCATTATTTAGTAAATATTTTACTATTCTATGATTGGCACCTTCTATTTTATATTATGATTGGCTGTAACCATACTGTAGTAACAAATATGCTGACTATGAAAAAAATATGATAATTATGCAACGATAAAATGCTGGAAACAATCAATAAATAATTATACCATCAAAGAAAGAAAAGTTCTTAAAGTCTATGATTTTTTCCTTAACAATTTTAAAAATGTCCTTAATATTAATTTTTTTTTTGAAAAAACATTTCTAAAGGAAATATTCTAAAATTTAAAGAGCTTTTTCATAGTTTCTAAGAACTTTTCCTTTAAGAATTTTTCTTAGATTATGGATCATATAATGATAATCCAGGAATCATAATATAGTTATGAGGGACCATTATATGATAACATTTTGAGCATACTATGATTATGTGCTATCATATTATGATAAATTCATTATAACATGTTTATTTAGGACTATATTATGGTAAAAATATGGTTATTTTATTATCATAATATGATAACCATAATATAGTACGATTATTGTTGACGCAACCATAAACCCAAAAATATATAATGCTCTTCGAATATGATTGACCCAATCATGTTTTTTCTTTGCGTGTACATATAGCATATATCGATGGTCATAAGTTTACTTGTAAAGGATAATAGTCCTCAATAGTATATTGAGATTAGGATGGCAAATGACTGTGATCGAAAAGTGATTTGGCGTACCTACCTTGTGTCTAAATTTCGATGTGTATTGGAGTTCTCAACCTATGACCATTGATATATTACAAGGCTTGCTTTTGTTGATAATTATTATACAATTTCTAAATTTGAATTGAGAAGATTTTTATTGAGAACGCCCGCTCTAAAATCGGTATGGTAATTTTCATACTCTACTCCTGTAAAATATCTTTTAGGTGAATGTTTCCGAGTTTGTTATGACAAATAAATATTCAATTTAAACCCGATACCCTGATTTTTTTTGTGTAAAAATTACAACATCTCTGAATTTCAATTTATGCGAGTTTTATTATCAAAAGTTGCTTGAACATCAAATGCAATTGCTGCCAGCAGCCAAACCAGTTTTTTCCACATATTTTACATGATGAGCAAACTGCTGCCAAGCTGCAGGCATCAAATATTAATGCTGACAGCATTTTGATCTTCATACAAAATACGTGGGAAAAAGAAGTTTTTCTGCTAACCTAACTGCATTGAACGATATCTGTTATGACGGAATTTTTAAAAGATCCTACGGGAAGGGAAAAAATTGGAAAATTCTCCTCCTGAACTTTTTTGGTTAAAAAACTGATATTTTTAATTTATGTTCCCTGGACGGAATTTTTGAAAACCCCTACAAAAAGTCGCAAAAAAATGGGAAAATCCCCATTCGACGGCCTGCCCAAACACCTTTGGTAGAAATCTGAAATTTAAAATATGTGCTCCACTGATAAGGCTGGATTTTTGGAAATTCCTACGGAGGGGTTGCAAAATAGTAAAAAAGAAAAAGTTTCGCCCTTGGTGACCAGGCCTCACCTCTCTGGCTATTTAATGTATTTTTCAGAATAATGGCTTACTCTCTGATCAGACAGGATATTTAGAACGAAAGAGCTTGACCTCCTGCCCAAACCTCTTTTGCTACAAATCAGAAATTTAGAAAAAAATATGTTTCTTAGAAAATTGGCAAACTAACTGATAAACCGGCATTTTTTGGAACTTCCTACGGGGAGGACCAAAACACTAAAAAGTTTCTCGCTTTAATTTTAAAATATGAGTTTTTTGAATTCCTACGGAAAGGGACAAAAACAGGGGAAAGTCTCCCGCTTGACGACCAGACCAAACGACTTTAGCTAGAAACTTGACATTTAAATATGTTTTTCCATTTTTTACCAGGAACAAGATGAAATGCAGAAAAAAGGACTGCTACAGACATTATATTTAAATTAAAACTAAAGACAAGGGGAACGAAAAGAAACAGAACGATTGGAATCGAAACACTACACAAAGGGAACGAAATGGAATGGAACGCAGAACGAGTGGAATTGAAACAATACTCGAGGGGACGAAATGGAATCAAACAGAGTACGAAGGGAATTAAAACACTAGATAAGCGGAGCGAAATAGAATTGAACGGGGAATCAGTGGAAATTAAATACTAGACCAGGGAAACGAAATGGAAAGGCAAACAAGTGGAATTTAAACACCAGACCTGAAGAACTAAACAGAATGAAATTTAAATGGGAAACAAGGGAAACGAAATGGAATGAAACGGGGAACGATTGGTAATGAAATATCAGTCAAGGCGAACGAGCTAAATTAAAACAGTTTGCACTGGGAATGAAATACAGTGGAGCGATTTGAACACTTCTTTTTTTTGTCATTATAACGATTTTTCTCCATTTTCACGTTTTTCAAAAATCTTATCAGTCTATGAAATCTAAAGCTATTATTTTTTATAATTTTCAATAAAAATGTGGCAAAAATGGAGTTCTAGAAAAAAATTGTTCCCTTTATCAACCAGCCCGAATCCCAACACCTAGAAACTTGAAGTTTGAAAAGCGGATAGAAAACTAAATTTTAAAACATGCTAATGCTACATTAATCCTGCTGGAAAATGACCTGTCCCAGGACATGTCAAGTGACCGATTCATTGCGATATGAACCTATTAAGGGGCCGATTTTTTTATATGAAAAGGACCAGTCACTATAACATGAACTTGTCCTGGGAGAGGGTCAATTACCCTCTATCACAGGATTGGTCTAAAACAACATGTCACACAACTAACCCCAAAGAACATATCACAGAACCAACGCAAAAGCACATGTCCTGACTTAAAATCCGGTCACGTGTTAGGTACTTTAGGAACCGGACCTATTTTCACCTATCTCGTGACATGTATTTTCGGAACCGGTCCAGTTTTCCCCCATCACAGGAAGGGTCCCTATTCCCAACTGATTCCTTTTTTTTCCCGCAGGGAAGGTACTTTTTTGATTGTTTGCCAGGAAAGAGAAAACAAATTTTAACCCCACCACAAAAGCTTAAACAAATTTATTAAAAGAGGAATTAAAACAAAATAATATAGAGTTTGTATTTAAAATCTATGTGCAAAGTATTAAAAAATTTTCTATATATAATAAAATATATTTAATATCCTTTCAAATAGCTGCTAAAGGCCGGATTACAATTTAAAGCTTTTGCCATATGTTTACCTAGAGGAAAATAAAATTTTACAAAAAAAAAAAAATAACTTATTTTCAAAACAATAAAAAAATTACAACAATTATCACTTCCACAGGAAGGCTGGTGTAAAAACAAAAATCCTTCTATTAAACACTGACTTATGTTGTACATAAATAATAATTCTTTTTAAGACCATATGGTTAATACGACTACATACTATACCTATGGCCTTGTCTAGAACAAAAAAATAAATAATCTTTCCCCTTTTCCTTCCCCCTTCACTGCCTTACCAACCTATTTATATGTCTCTTTACATCTTTGTACAAAAAAATGTATAACTTTATTGTCATAAATTTGTAGCAAAGTTTGCCAAATGTTACATATTTCAGCTTTGTGTCTTTTTTTCCCTGTATCATATAAAATTCAAATTTTCCATATTAAAATAATATGTGTTGTCTTTATTCTGACTCCTTTTATGTAAATATTTGTGTATGCCATGTTGTTGTTATTTTTTTTTTACCAACAACTAAATTGTGGCCATTTAAAATATTTAAAAAATAACAACAAACAATAACAACAAAATAAAACAAACATTACAACATATGTTGTTTTACAAAATTTCACTGTTTAACTTTTTTTATGCTAAAGACTACATATATTTATTTGGAGAACAGAATATATAACAAAAAAATGTTTACAGTTACTAATAGGATTAAACATACTAAAATAAATTTAAGATCAGGTGAACCAAATTCAGTTGTAAACATTTGTAGATCTCACCTCTTAAAATTGGTCAAGAACTTTAAAAAATAAATAACAACTATATAGTCAAAGCCACACGCAGAGAAAAAACATGGTTGCAATATGATTACTGCTACTATATTGTATTTGCTGCAATCGGGTATGGTTGTCACAATCAAGTTATTGGTTTTCTAATCATCAACATGGTCGCTACCATCATTACTTAGTAAATATTTTACTATTTTATGATTGACACCTTCTATTTTATATCATGATTGGCTGTAACCATACTGTGGTTACAAAAATTCTGACTGTGAAAAAAATATGATAATTATGCAACGATAAAATGCTGCCATCAATCAATAAATAATTATACATTAAATAAAACTTGACTTTAATATTTATAGTCATAATATTGTCTTGTTTTCATAAAAACCAAAATTTGATGAGTTCAATAATATATTGTTTACCAAATCTGGACAAATCTGGAAAATATCTTTTACATGTCATTAAAATATTTCATCAATTGACCCATTAAGATCCAGTTAATTTTTTTTTAGCTTTTTACAGAGGTTTTTCGAAAATTCCTTATACATATAATATTATTTACACTAATTAATTCATTGTCAAAAAGTTTTTATTCAAAGATTTTATATTTTTAAATTCTTTTAAATAAAAACAATTAATTTTTTTTGTAAAAAAATATGTTCATAAATATTATTTCTTGTAAAAAGTTCCCAAAATATTAATAATATATTTTTTATAATTCATTCAATTAATTCATTGTCAAAAAGTTTCTATTCAAAGATTTTATATTTTTAAATTCTTTTAAATAAAAACAATTAATTTTTTTTTAAAAAAAATATGTTTATTAATTCATTTCTTTCAGTTCCCAAAATATTAACAAAATATTTTTTATAAGAAAAAGTCCGTAGAACACATGATTTTTTTTTTGTATGAAAAGGTTTCTTACACAAAATAATAGATATTTATAAAATTATCTGATAAAAACATTTTAAGATTTTATGGACTTTTCCTTAAACTAAAATTCTCAGATTCTCCAAACTTTTTTTTAGATGAAAGTTTATATATTCCAAATAAACTTAGATTCTGAGGCCTTTCTTTGAAAGAAAAATTCATAGATCCTGAAGAAAATACTTAGATTCGAATGACTTTTTCTAGTAGAAATATTCTTAGATTCTAAAGACTTTTTCTTCAAGAAAAATTTCTAATAACTTTCTAAAAAAATGTCTAAGATTTTTTATTACAAAAAGTCATTAGAATTAAAAAAAAAAAAAAGTTCTAAGTATTTTTTTTTTAAGTCCACAGAATCAAAGTTTTCTTGTTAGAAAAGTTCTTAGAATCCATGATATTTTCCTTAACAATTTATCTTAAAAAAGTCCTTGATATCAATTTTTTTAGAAAAAACATTTCCAAAGGAAATATTTTTAAATTTAAAGAGCTTTTTCATAGTTTCTAAGAACTTCCCAGCAAAACCACACATTACCAAATAATGGGTAATGTAATGTATAGGGGCCAATGGATTACTTTACATCTTACTTCACTGATGAATTTTACAGGCGATGAGCTTCAAAGTAATGTATATACCCATTACTTTAGAGGTGATAATGTAAGAGGTTACTAATATGGTTACGTAATGTGTCTAAAAATAGATTTTTAAAAAAGTTTATTTTTTTAAATTATTACAAATATTTTATTTAAAATTTTTGTAATTAAAAATAATGTGGTCAAGATGGGAATCGAACCAGGGAACTCTGGTTGCCAGCCCAGAACTCTACCTACTGAGCTATCGACGCATATACTATTTGATTGCTTTAAACTTAAATGAATTAATGCGCTTCGTTTTTTCGCTAGTGTTATTCAAACAAACATATATTACCCTTTTGCTTACAAAAAACACTAAGTAATGTGTCTAAAAATAGATTTTCAAAAATATTTCAATTATTACTTTACATTTATAAATCATATATTACGTAATCAATAATGAGTAACTTATTACTTTATGCTTGCAAATAATGAAAAAGGTAACAAGGTAACGCATGAGAATATCGCACCCATTACCAAAGTTTTGCTGGGTTTTCCTTTAAGAAATTTTCTTAGATTATAGATCATATAATGATAATTCAGGAATCATAATATAGTTATAAGGGACAATAATATGATAACATTTTGAGCATACTATGATTACATGCAATCATATTATAATAAATTCAATATAACATGTTTATTCAGGACTATAGTATGGTAATTTTTGAATCATAATATAACTGTAGGGACCATATTATGATAAAAATATGGTTATTTTATTATCATAATATGATAACCATATTATAGTACGACCATGGTTGGCACAACCATAAACCCAAAAATATATGATGCTCTTCGAATATGATTGCCCTAACCATGTTTTTTCTTTGCGTGCAGGTATAACGAATACTCGGTATAACAAAAAACGCGATATAACATACCAGATAACGTACGAGAAATTTATTTGCATTAACTTCCTTATATGACGAATTTTTCTGAAAATTATACTCGATATAAGGAATAATAACAAACTATGGAAAAAAAATTGAAAAATTTAAGTAAGAAAATAATTTGAAATTTTTTGCAGTCCTTTTTTAAATTTTTAATAATACGAAAATGTGTTGCGATATAACGAATATTTCGGTATAACGAATGGCCCTGACAATATATCATTCCTTATACCAGAATTTGACTGTAAATTCAAATTTTCTAAGATGTTTCTTATTACAAAAAATTAGCAAGATAATTCGAAAAATTCATATATATGAGTAAAATTCTGAAACTCAATATAATATAATCTTAAGTTTAAAACCAAGAAATTCAAACAACGTATTCATTTAGAACCATAGAATAGTGTCGAACGCGCCCTATTCTACCCTTCAAAGAATATAAAAGTTTTTATATAGAAATTAGCGATTTTTGAAAGAAAAACGCTCTCAACCTAAAGTATTTCCTTAAGAAAGCTTTAACCAAAGTTTGATTGCAGCAATGATATAATATGGTCGTCACAATCAAATATATTCCAGGATCAATTTATATATAATATTCCTTGTTGTCTTCTTTTTTTCCAATTCAGTCTCTTTGGACTACCCCTAGTTAAAAAGACTGTTAGAGTTGACTTTCTTTATTTCTGCCCCTTTAGATTTTCTCCGTCCCAGAGTTAAGGCCGATAGAGTTGATTTTCTTTATTTCTGTCCCGCCAACTGTTAGATTTGGCTTTCCTTAATTTTGCTTGTCCCGGAGTTACAAGGACTGTTAGAGTTTACTTTTCTTATTTTAGTCTTTTAGCTGTCTTCTGTCACGTAGTTAAAATTTTCTCTAGCCCAGACTCTTAGGGACTGTTAGAATTTACTTCCCTTATATCTGTCATTTGGCCGTTGCCTGACCCATAGTTAGAGGGACTATTAAAGTTAACTGCTCTGATTCTGTTTTGAGATGTGGGCATCGTTCGTCTCGAATTACTGTGGCAGTCAATATAATTGAAAATTATAAAAATTTTAAGTAAAAGTGTACCGGTTTTTATTAAAAATTAATATTTTTTAATATTTACGGGCCACAAAATAAAAAAAAAGATAATTTTCTAATAAATGAAATCGTATGTTTTTAACGTTTATGAAAAAATTATTAAATTAATTAATTAAAATTTTTTTGTTTTTCCTTAATTTTTTTGGAATAAATAAATGTTACTATAACGAACCCAGGACTCGACTGAGTAAATTCTGGTACCCGGTGGAAACACGTCGTTACAGTGTAATGCTTATCAATTTGTCTGTTCTAAGATCAAGGACGGTATAAAATCCACGATGTTCAAAATTCAAAATTTTCATGGTGCTGGCAGCATGGATAAACTGGAAGCTAATAATTTAGCATTTTGTACATCCTGAGTTTTATACCGTCCTTTCTAAGATCTCTTCCAATAGAAAAACCCTCCAGATTTGGAGAAATTTTACCTATATAAAATTATTAATTTTGTGATTGTGTATTTAAAGAATTTTGGTATATATTTGCCGATTCCGTGGGTCGGCATGTTTGTGAATAGCTAAAATTTAACAACTAAGATAATTTTTTCCGCCAATTTAATATTTTAAATTGTCTTAAGCATTACAAACAATTGAGAAAATCATCTCAAGACCATAAATCTTACTAAAGTATTTAATATGTCCATTTTAATGGTTTAAATAGTAAAATTACGACAAAAACTTAAAAACTATTATTTTTGAAGAATTGCAAGATTTTTCCTTTATTATCGATACCCTCATATTCTGTCATATTTATTCTACATATTAAAATTAATTAATATTTTTTAAAAGTTTATAAATATATTTTTTTTTTTAAATTTAAAACATAAAACTAGGGGTTTGGTTAAAAAAAAAAGATAAACATTAAAAGCAAGATACGATTTAAAAAAAACGGATAAATAGTGAGATTACACTGCAGAGTTAATCTAGTAAAAAGCAGATTAACTGCTAACTGTTGCACTGAAATTAAGCAGTTAATTCACTTTTTTCCAGTCTAATTATTTCATTAATATTAAATTTTTATTGGCACTACAGGGCGTATGATTATTATCCAAGAAGTACGTTTTGATTTTATAATTTCGCCTTATTAAAAATTAATTCATATGCTTAAAATAAATATTTTAACTAGAAATCTGTATTACTAAACAAATATATTTATCTTTCATTGTTCTACCAGGGCGGATCAATAAGTCCGTGACTTTTCGTACTTCCCTCGTAGTCATATGAAATGCAACACTGCTCCCATCAAGTACCACCTTTTAATAGACTACTGTCAAATTATGAGCAAGTTCCGTCATATTTTTTTGCGATTAACAGCTGTTCAAAACATACAACCTCGTGAATTTTTTTAAAAATGGAAAAAAGTGAATTTCGAGTGCTCATTAAAAAACCGTCAATCAAACCAAGGAAAAGCTTGATAAATGCTATGGGGACTCTGCGCCATCGATTTCAATGGTAAAAAAGTGGTTTACTGACTTTTATTGTGGTCGGACAAGTACAAATGACGCTGAACGTTTTGGACAGCCAATTGTAGTCAATACACCCGAAAATGTCGAAAAAATCCACGATATGGTGTTAGCCGATCGAAGAGTAAAAGCGCGTGAGATTGTTGATGCCATAGGCATTTCATATAGCAGTGTGGTTTCGATTTTAAATGATTAGTTGGATTTAAGAAAGCTGTCTGCAAGATGGGTGCCGCATTTGCTCTCAATTGACCATAAACGTAATCGTGTGGCAACTTTAAAAGATTGTTTGGAATTGTTTTACACATAGAACACTCCGGTTTTTCCGGGTGAACCGGCTCCGAAAAAGGCCAAGGTAAGTTTTTCGGCCAATAAGGTGATGTCAACAGTTTTTTGGGATGCACACGGGATAATCCACATCGGCCCACTTATTGGACCGATTTAACAAGGATTTAAAAAAACGACCCCGTATAGCCAAGAAAAAAGTTATTTTTCATCAAGATAATGCACGGGTGCACACGTGTGTAGTCTCAATGGCAAAATTCCATGAATTGGGCTACGAATTGGTACCTCATCCGCCATATTCTCCGGATTTAGCCCCCAGAGACTATTTCCTATTTCCAAACCTAAAGAAATGGCTCGGTGGAAAGAGATTTAGCTCCAGCGATGAAATTATTGATCAAACAAATGCCTATTTTATGGACCTCGAAAAATCTTATTTTTTGG
The DNA here is from genome assembly GCA_949748255.1 of Eustalomyia histrio. Classification (NCBI taxonomy): domain Eukaryota; kingdom Metazoa; phylum Arthropoda; class Insecta; order Diptera; family Anthomyiidae; genus Eustalomyia; species Eustalomyia histrio. The sequence continues at coordinate 94,919,137 of OX456527.1, read as the reverse complement.
GAGGGATACAAAAATTGGAGAAACGTTGGTCTAAGTGTATTGAGCTAAAAGGAGATTATATTGAAAAATATTTTTTTTTGCAAAAAAAAACTGTGTTTCATTCAAAAAGTCACGGTTATTAAGCCGCCCTCGTAATATTTCAAATATCAAATGGTTTAATAACTTAAAAACAGTTGTGTCTCCAAAATTTTATTGTTAACTGTATTAAATATTTTTTTAAAATATTTTATAGCCCATTATTTCGTTTTTTACCTCAAGCTATATCAAATGCATGAACAATTACCAACCATATTTTTTTATCTTAATTGTTATAGAGTTTGTATAAAAAAAATTTTATATTATTTTCGTTATAGGCCACATTTTTACCCTCCAACATATCTGATGAGGGTACATTTAAGTTTGTCATTTCGTTTGTAACATGCCGAAATATAGGGTAAGGCCCCATAAACCAGACCACCCATCTCTTCAAAATTGATGCAGGTTTAAATTTCCAATTTTTATGCAACAATTTTGGAGAAAAAAGTTTCTGCTCTATAAATTCTTTATCAACTATGTTATCCTTCTGTCGAAAATTGCTGTGAGTCAAAATTACTTGTTAAAATTGTAAAAATAATTTAAAAATATTTACTTTTTAATACAGAGTAGCGTTTTTTACATTTCTTGTTGAAATTTTTCTGTGGCTGGATTTTGGGATTGGTAAATAAGAATCTGAAATGTTTTAAATTTCAAAAACCGACACTTGTCACTGAAAATTTAATACATTTAAATGATTTGTAAAAATATAACCCATAATTTTTTGACTGTGAAAGTGCAAACAAGTTTTTTGGTTTTAATTTTTTTTTTTTGTTTTTTTTATTTATTTTATTAAACATATAATTACAAATTATATTTTAATACCCTAACCGAGCACTAGCAACGAAGGCTTTCAGCTCGTTGTAGCGTAAACAGACCAGAGCCTCTGGTGGGAATCGAACCCACGACCCCCGCACTGATAAGCTAGCATGCTACCAACTAGCCTACCGGGGCGCTCACATCTGCCTTTTAATAGGTCATTTAAGTCCTTTTTAGGTTTAGTTTTGGCAATATCTTTAATACATTTACAAGTAATAAATTAAAATTTGGCGTTTTATATTAGTTCCCCCACATATAATTTAGTCTATGGGGATTAAAATTTACACAGATTTAATATATTCCCAGCAAAAAAAAAAGTAGCAAAAAAAGGAGCAGTGATTTTAATTCTTTTATACTTATTTTTTATTGTATCTAAAGCAGTTCTTAGGGTTTTGTGAAAAATGAGATCTTTTGATCTTTCTAAATAAATTTTGAATTTAAATTTTAACAGGACATCAGTAATCGGTAATTATTTCACAATGTTCCGGTATTTTCGACCAGGGAATTTAACTAACACATTTGTTCTTGCTGTTGACTGTTGGTTAAATTATAACGGGACATTCAGTAATCGGCCCTTTTTTGTTAAATTACTTTAAAATTTTTGCTATTTTTACTATAATAATTTTTTTAGGTTTTCTTTATTGAAAACTTCGATTTTAAGAATTTAAAATCTAATAAATTGTAAGTTAAAAATTGATACAAATCACTCGAACTTGATAGCTTGTATCAAAATAACTTCAGTTTAGTACTTAAACACAGTTATAAATGTTTAATGTTTAACCTTGACTGTTTTTAAAATAAGTTAGCCATCATAGACTTGAAAAGCTTAAATTCTATTCAAAATCACATTTTTGAAGTTGTGAAAAAGAACTACTTTGGAAGAGAAAAATCAGTACTAAATTTCTTAAGAATCTCTTCTATTTATTTTTGCTGGGTTGTTTCAGAAATTCGATTCATCAATTTCCATTTACTGAATTAAAATTCAGGTGTCCCGTATAAAAAAGATTAGATCTCAACAGATATGTTAAATATAATAGATATATAATAGATATATCATATCTCTAGTGATAGATCTGTTATTTTTAAATATGGTTAAATATGAGCAGATCTGGTCATATAGAATAATATCTGGTGCCATATCTGCCCGCATCTGAAAATATGTACTAAATTGCGAAATCTTTTTTTTAATCTGAAACACAAGTCCCCCATATGTTGGCCCTGAAATATAAAACAGTTAAATGGCATCACTTTGCCATAACTAATGTTTCTTCTGTCAAACTTCAAAGAACATTCTTAAAGATGCCAGTATGCAGCTTCCGGACGGTGCTGCCACATTATAGTTATTTTAACCCGCATATATAAAAACAACAGCAAGGTGGTATGGCAAGTTAGTTGATAATAAAACGCTAAACAACAAGCATTGACGAGTGATTGAATTGTGTATTCTATGGAACTTAATAGAGTTTAAATAAAGAGTAGCTGTAAAAGAATTTGAACGATTTTAAAAGGTAAAATCGTAACAATATTAAACACTATTTAGTAGAAAGAATTTCCTGAGTGGTGCTTTCCTTTGAAAAAAAAAAATAAAATTAATTAATTAATTTAATTAAATCAAAAAGATTGTTTTTTGATAGGACTACAACTGATAAATTAAAATTCAGGTGTCCCGTTTAAAAAAGACTAGATCTCAACAGATATGTTAAATATAATAGATATGGTGCCATATCTGGTCATATATATGATATGAAATATATCATATCTCTTGTGATAGATCTGTTTATATAAAAGGAATCTGGAAAACTGTGTTATTTTTATGGTTAAATATGAGTAGATCTGGTCATACAGAATCATATCTATTGCCATATCTGCCCGCATCTGAAAATATGTACTAAATTGCGAAATCATTTTTCTTAATCTGGTACCAGATCTAAGCCATTTAAGCTGTTTTCAAAGGGACAAAATTAAAAATATATATAAAAATAACTTTTTTTTAATTTTTTTATTGAATCTGATCAGGTGTTATACGTCCAGATATAATTATATCTTAAATTTGTACACAATCTAAATAGAAATCCAATTAGATCTGGTCAATTCCATTTAATGATATCTCCCATCTAAAAATCGAAATATATATGAGCATACATGATCATACATGGGCTTGTATATGGCCATACATGTTCACACATGGTCATATACGCCCATACATGATCTCATATATGATCATATATCTTCGGATCCGAAATTTGAGGGTATATTTTTTTTTTTTTTTTTTTTTTTTTTTTACGTTAGACTAACACTCAGGGGATGTCCCCTACTAATGCAGTGCATTGTGTTAGAATTAGGAAAATATGTTATGAGAGGGAGGAAAGAGGGAGTAGTGTTGAAGAGTACAGACAATATGCAATATATCTGCAATAGTACAACAACCAGGTACACACTTTGTTACTGAATTGGTTACTCAGTGATCAGTGCTATGCCTTCATCACTAATTGGCCCAACAACAAAAAGAATACAAGGGGGTTGTACCATGCAAAATAGAGAAAAAAAAATTAAAAAAGGGAGAGGAAAGGGAAGGCAACAATAACACAGGCAAATAGAGACATAAAAGCCCTTTGCCTCTTTCAGTTTTTTTTTTATATTTTTTTAATAATTGATTTATTGTAATTATTATTTTATCAACACTGGACATAAAAACGGCGCGTTTAAATTCGATTTAACGACACTAAAAACATAAACGATATATGCGGACAAAATGCGTATATGATCATATACGTCCATATACCCTCAAATTTCGGATCCGAAGATATATGATCATATATGAGATCATGTATGATCATATATTGAACAATGTATGGACGTATATGACCATGTATGATCATATACAGGCCGATGTATGATCATGTATGCTCATATATATTTCGATTTTTAGATGGGCTGGTAAGATCTGATCTTTTTTAAACGGGTTTTTAAGATTCTAGTGAAATTTGTAGCATCACATACGATATTCTTAGTATATTTTAACCCTCAAATATACTGTTGTAGGGGTCTTATTTTGTATTTCTAGCACAAAAGACTTAAATTATCCATAAAAGAGATTAGTGGTAAAAATTCTCCATAAAATTTAATTGTGGATATTATATAACACAAAATTCAGCTCAGCAAAACTTGAAGACTGCTCTCAACGACTTCTTTCACACAGTATTGGCAAAAAAAAGTGGAAGTTTTTGACGACTTTATAGGTTGCAAAAGAGGAATCAGAAATTAAACGAACGTATAACTTGACTGTACCCTTACAGCGCCAAACCTTTTAAGTGTTCTACAGAAAAATCCTCATAAATTTTCATTAAGGATTTCTGAATACAAAATTAAGTTTAGAATAACTTTTATACTGTTTTTTGTGTCTTTTTGGCACAAGAAGCCACAATTTTAAATGGTCATTTAAATTGAATTTACCCACACAGCGCCAAACTCTTTAGAAAAGAACGGGTTGAGTACTTAGAGCATAGAAGGAGCATGTTAATACATTTATCTCGCACAGGAATCATCGATGCCCTAGACCATGACCCTTAATTTGTTGCATAGTGTTAATTAATTAAAAACAAATCCTACGATTATAAGGACATTGCCAAACTCTGAAGATTTTTTCAGGAAAGCTTCTCTGATGGAATAATTCGTTGAAAATTTTTGTTATTTCATATATCATTATAAATATAAATTTTGATCAGTTCTTTGGAATTTAAAGAAAGCTCTTATATACGTAATAAGTTTATTAACTGTTTTCTCTATTTCTTGCTTATTACTATGCTTACCGCATACAAGAAATTGTAAAGGATGGGCACTATTCAATTCTATTCAAGAGAATCTTTTACACTCTAACTACTTTAATTGGTTTGTGTCTTACTTTCTTTTGAACTAAACACTAATTTGCACTTTACTGGATAAACACTTTGTATATAAGGATTTGTTTCAAACTTATCACTTCGAAATACACATGCAACCGCAAAAACACACACACACACACATAGATGTATTCAAATACATTTTCTCTCTTTACTTCGCACATTCACTTACTATTATATTTTCACACACAAACACACACACATACAAATACACCAATTTAAACATGTTATTTGGTATGTATGTTAGTAAAATACAATTACTTGGTTTGTAACATGCGTCTAGTTAATGGAACTCGACTTTTTTTATATACGTATAATTTGGGTTTGAAAATGATTTGTATTTGGTAGTACATTTTGTAAAAAGGATTCTTACATTAGTAAAGATTATTTGATTTTCTAATACTTGTTTTTCACAAAAAGTGTTTGAGTTGTACGGTAAAAAAAAGGGAATATGATGTTTGCTATAACTAAACTCTATAGTTTTTTTTTAGTAAATACAATCTAAACTTTTGCTATGAATGACTGTAACAAATAAAAAAGGTTATTCAGTTTATCCTTTTTAGAAGTGTATAAATAGGATTTTACTTAAGTAAATATAATTTCATAGACAATAAAAATTTTAAAGTAAAAAAAAAAGATAATTAAATAAACTAAATACAAACACTGTTCAAATGGATAAATGTGATGATAAGAAATGCAAATGAAATAAAAAAAGCTTCACAAAAAAGGTTAAAGATAATAAAGTAGCCTTTTTATAGTAAAAAATTTGTTTTATGAGCTCATTTTTTAAACAGATAACGTTCTGAAAAAAGTGTATGAGTTATACCACAATATATAGCTTTAATAGTAGTTTATATAAAAAAATATCATTTTGGTTATCTTGATGTCCTTTTTCATAAAATCTAAAAATTTTTTGAGATTCATAAAATCTTAAAAAAATATATTTTTAATATTTAATTTTATATTATAACTACTTGATATGGACATTCTATATCAAAAATATAAAAAAAAAATTTGTCATATTTTCAAAGCTGTAAAAGTTTTTCATATATCCTTTATTTTTTTAATATTTATACAAAAAAATAATGCATTTTTTAAGACGTTTTAAATTATTGTACAACATGTAATTTTTACATTTTTTAGATATCAAAAAATTTTTAATATATTTTCAAGATCAAAAAAAATTTTCATATATCCTTTTTTCAAATTTTAAAAAGTTATCTACTACAATTTGTAGTTTTGTCAGACAACTTTTCAAAACCAGGAATTTTCTATAAGGGACAATAAATAAAAATTTTGTTCATATATCCTTTATCGTAAACTTTTAAAGTATTATAAAAATAAATGTATTTTTTCTCTAAAACATTAAATAACATAAATAAAAATCTATATAATTATACGTAGTTCTTACTCTAGTTATAAAAACGTAAAAATTTCCGACAAAACCCGAAAAAAATTAAAATATCCTTTTCTCAAAATGTGAAGTTTTTTACTTTTTATTTTGAAACAAATTTAAAAAATCCTTAATACAACTCGTAGTTTTATTTCTTAATTTAAAATATATAAAAATTTTCCAAATATTTTCAAAACTTTAAAAGTTTCGTCATATATCCTTTTTGTAAACTTTAAAAATCTCTTAACCACAATTTGTAGTTTTAGCAGTTTCATAAAACTACTTTTTTCTTTTAATGATCATTTGAAAAAAAATATCATTAATCCTTAAAAAAATTATAACTTTTTAAAAATATAGAAATTAAAAAAAAAATGTAAAAGGTAACACCGGTTAAAAACCACAATTTAAAAAAATACAAAATTTAGTTGCATATTCAAAACTGTAACCTTTCTTTAAAATTCACAGGCAATCCTACTACAATTTGTAGTTGAAATTCTTTAAAATCCTACTTCCAACATTTTGTTGTATCTTCAGACTCTTCCATAAATTTTATATTAGAAATAAAAAACAAGAATATCCTTCACAAATCCTTTTTGTAAAGATGTATTATTTTTGTATTTTTATGGTAAAATTTTTAATAAAATTTTATAAATATATAATTTTTTTCGACTAATTTTATTTTTTAATTTTAATTAATTTTTTTAACGCACAGCAAAGTAAACTTCCATTACACAACATGTAGTTTTTACTACAGTTCACAAAAATTGCATTAAAACGTAAATAAATTCCCGACTTTAAAAGTGAGCCATATATCCTTTTTTACAAATTCTTAAAAAAATACCCACCACCATTTGTATGTTGACAGAAAATTCTTTAAAAAATTACATACTTTTAAAATTCTCTTTTCAGTAATACATATTTGAACTTATGGATTTGTTATACTTATTTTTCAGAAGTCTACTTTGCATAAAAAAATAATAAAATATTATTTTTATTTCCCTTAGATTTTTGAAACAAGATTTCAGTTTTCTATTGACATAGTTATTTTAAAACTGAAAATCTTAAAATACGTCTTTTTATCGTAATTTTAAAAAAAGTAAAAAATTTTAAGTTTTTTCAATACTTTTAAAGTTTTTCATATATCCTTTTTTTAAAATTACAAAATGTATAAATTACAATTTGAGGTTTTGTTTTTCGATTCCCAAAATATCACAATTAATTTTTAAATATTACTTACAAAAAAGTTTCTCATATATCCTTTTTTTTTTTGTAATATAAATTCAATATTTCATGATATTTATTAAATAGAAATATTTAAGGAAGAAAAAAAATATATTGCTGTACACTCTCTTTCTGGTTAAAGTAGTAATTATTTTTTTTTTTTAATTTGACATTGGAAAATCAATTTTATAAATTTTTTTCTAAACAAATATTATAAAAGTTTTCAATTTTATAACACAACACGCAGTTTTTATTGTAGTTTAAAATACACAGCAGATTTTTTAAATACTGTCAATATTTTAAAAGTTTTTCATATATCCTTTTTTTTAATTTCAAAATTTATTTTTTACAACTTGTGGTTTTATATAACTAATACTTTAGAGCTAAATATTTTTTCATAATTTTAATACATATACAAATTTTACATATATCCTTTTTTTAATGCATATGAATTTTTTATAAATTTATTTTATGTATTTTTTATATATAAACAATTATGTGTGTTATTAACCTTTTTTGCAAAATTTATAAGTTTATTGTATTTGTTATTGTAAAATCAATTTTATTTAAATTTTAATCTGTTTTTCCTATATTTTTAATTTTCATAACCAAAATGTATGGCAAGTATAATACAAACCAGAAAGTAGATGATGTGTATGTAATGCTTGATTTTTTTTTTAATTTTTTTATTTACATAATAAAATAACCCCAAGCATGGAAATCTTTTTCAATGACTTTAACCAACAAAGAAATTACTTAAGCTTTGCATATACTAAGGTATACACCTACAAACAAATCTAAAGATGATCATAAATTGACTTTAACTGGCATTTTTTTTATAAAATTTAGCTCAAGCAGGCCAAAGAAACTTCTTTTTCATACAGAAGACATTTGCCGTCACTATGTCATGTTGTAAACAACCCCGTCACGTTATAGGTATGCAATTTATGACCATCGTTGTACTACTGTGTATCCCCATATAAACAAGAAACGACTGCATTGGCAAAAAAATGTTATGCTTTTAAAAAGAAAAAAATCCATTTGCTCCACATTTACTTACTGTTAAAAGCTGTTCACATTTTTACTCTTCATCATATTTTACATTTTTTTTTTGTTCACAAGTAAAATAGCACAGTTGGTTAACTTGGTTGGCTGTAAGTTGAGGTCTCTCTCTCTATCTGTGTAAGCTTTCCAATTAAGTAATATGTCCTTGCAAGGATAATGTTAAGTGGCGCGTGAAATTACATTAATCATTGATGGTATTTACATCGCTTTTAGCCTGTACTGGCTTAAATATATATTTTTTTTTGTTCTACTTTTTCTCATACCCAAGGATAATATATCTATGTTATGGTTAAGTATATATATGTCAATACTTTAAAAAGAAAACCATCAAGTTTTTATAGTTTATACTTAAAAATTAAAAATAAATTAAGTATGTATTAATTGGTCCCTAAAGGGAAAGAGTTAATTTTTTATTATCACATTTTTCTTTTTTTTTTCTACATTCTCCTTTTCCCAATAAATCCATGTTATATAATTTGTTATCCCTTTTTATATCATTTAACTTATCAATATTCGTTGTCATTCAGCTTTTAGATTAACTTTAAGTATTTTTTGTGTTTTGTTTCATTTACTTTGGTATTAACATGTCGAATGGTTGGAAAAAATATCCTAAACGACAGGCTATTTCACACATTGAATAAGATTAAAGTATCCCTTTTCTGTATGCTGTAGCAGAAAAGATAAGCAACATCATTTTTAAGGACTTTGCAAATTTAAAAATTTGCTTAGATAGTAAAATCTTTAATCACACATTACCAGTATATCGAAGGTCATAAAGTGGTATCACTAAATTGGAAATTCTTTTAGAGCATACGATAAGGATGCCTTATGAGTTGTATATGATAGAGAAATCCTCTGGCGTGCTTATCTCAAATTTAAAATAAAAATAAAAATACAATTAAGAAGTGTCAACGAATGACAATCGATTAACCGATTATATGTGTTTAGATTTTACTATCTAAACACAAAATTTGTAATGAGTTATTCTCTTAATTTTAATATCTTTTAACCATCCAAATCTCTTTAACAAGAAGTGTAAGAAAGATGTTTTAAAATTGAATTAAAAAAGGATATATGATCAGTAGGCGCGTTTGCTGTTTAATCAAAAAAATAACTTAATTATAATAAAAATTAAAATAATAAAATTAGACAAATCTATAATTTAGCAATATTAAATCTAACATATCTTTTTACTTATCGAGGATTCCAAAAAATATATTTTAACGTTTAATTAAAAAAAGGATATATGAAAAGCAGGTTTGTTGGCTGTTTATTAAAAAATTTACATACACATTTTAATATAATTCGAAAAATAGGATATCTGCACAACTTCTTTAATTGTAATTTAATTAGTTTTTTAATATATCTTTTTGAAATTACTTAAAAATCTATCTGTTGTAAAAAAATGTTACAATGACTTAAGATATTTTTTTATTTAAAATAAATAATTTTTTAAGGATATTTGCCAAATATATATATTAGAGGTTCGTTTAAAATTTTATAGTTATATAAATAATCTATCAATAATTCGTTATGTTTTGAATTATTTTTTTATATATAAAATAAAGGATATATGACAAACTTCTAAAATTGTAGTACGATTTCAAAAAATTTTATCTTTCTTGTAACTTTATAATACTCCATGTATTGTAAAACCATTTTTTTATTTGTATATTGTTTGAGGAAAATTTCTTAAAATCTGAAAAAATTTTTGCAAAAAAAATATGGTACAGTTTCTGTATTAGCAAAAAATTGGTCAGTTTCTGTTTTGGCAGATGTTGTAGAATCAATATTTCTAGCCCAAAATGTAAGAATGGTTCTTTATCACAAATGTGTTATATACAAAATTTTAAAAAGGATATATGATCCAACATTTTTGTAAGCCGTTTATTCAAAAACGTATCATCATTAAAATAATATACAAACTAAAATATGTGTTGTGAGCCACTTTTTAAAAGAATTTAAAAAAGGATATATGACCAACATCTACAACTATAATATAATTTTTAACAAATATAAATTGTTTGCAACAACATACAAATTTTCCAAGGAACACAAATGTGTACGAAGATCTGATAAGATTATTAATATGAACAAATTACTCAAGTAAATAATTGCAAAATGTAATTGAAATAGACCAGATAAAATTTACTTATCTATTTATTAAATTGAACAAAAACACGTTTGTGAAATTTTCATTTTTTTGAGTGATATACGGTACACAGGCGCGAATTCTTCCCAGCACCTTTGTGCAAGTGCGTGAGCATTTGTTTATGCGTGTTGAGTTTTTTGGAGTATAGCCATATTTAATATAAAGGAGAGAATCAGAAAAGAAGTTGTATAAAAAAAATTCACACCTCTGCACCGTTTGAGGATTAAATTGCAATACAAATGTTAATTAAAAAGAATTATAGCGAAGATATTGATTAATTTCAATAAAATATCTTCTTAACATACTATAGACATACAGCATATTGTGACCTATATTTATTATAAATTTCAAATAAAGGATATACGGCCAACAATCCACAAACTATAATAAAATTAAAACAAAAATAATATTTGTATTTATTCTTTATAAAAATCTTCTTTTTGTATGAACTATAAATATAATTTAAAAAAAAAGTATTCTGTCAGTTTTAAATTATATAAAAAAATGAATACAATAAATCGTAAACTTGTTAATTGGTAATGTATTTTAAAACAAATATATACTTCATTAAAATACACTTTAAACAACACTATGTACGTATGTTTAAATATATTTCAAATAAAATATATAAACAACTTCCATAATTAAAGCATAAAATTTCTCATTACTGTCTACCAATTTATGTGTTTTTGTTAAAAGAATATTTATTTTTTAATTAATTAAAAAAAGGATATATGACCAACTTTTTATACAGACAATCATTTAAAAACTGCTCTTCTTTTCATTAAACTACAGCTAATACTACATGTTGTGCCTTTTATTATTCCATATTTCACATAAAGGATATATGAAGAACTTGTACATTTATTACATTATAACAAAACATTTAATATTAATTAAATCCTTAAACAATATTATAAATTGTACTGTACACATGCTTGAATACTAAATAACCTTTTAATATAATTCTCTTACTCTTAATCAATTTTATTCTCATGAGAATATTTTATTTTTAAAATCAAGACAATTACATAAATGTTTAGAATAATTTATATTTAAGTAAATTATATTTTCATAAAATATAATTTATGTAGAGAATGTGTCAATTTAATTTGATTACCTTTGTAGAAAAAATAACACGAGTAGAAGAAATATGCAATTAAATGCAATTTTCAAGCAATTTTACCCACCTCTTTATACTAAAACTATCTATGAAAACAACATACACCAAAGCAATAAATATGTAGTGTCAAGTTTTTAAGTAATTTACACAGTAATTGGGAATTAACCTAAATAAAATGTAATACTTGTGTTATAAAAAAAAACAACAGAAGGCTGAGAATGAAAACCAAACATGTATAAAATTTTCAATGCACACACACACACACACACGTATATGGGTGGACGAGTGAAATTAAACAGGTCGAGCAATGGTAGAGTAAATACAACTAAATACACAAGGCATGCAAGTGAACATTTGTACAGTAAAAGTTTTTATAAACGAACAATAGAATAAAGGATTAAAAGTCAACATAGGATATTATAGTTAAAAGTGTTTAAGATTCAAAGATTTATTTTATACAAAAATGCTTAAGAAATTTATAATTTTATATAGAAAAATTATTTAAGAGTTTGAGAAATTTCCTAATAAAGAAAATCCATCAAAATCTGGTGGAAAATGTCTCAAAATTTAAAAAATTTGCAAAAATTGGCTAATTTTAATGTTTCATCAAAAAAAGGATATATGGCCAACATATTTATTGCAGGTATATTTTAATATTTTTTTGCATAAAAATAATATACACACAATAGTACGTGTTGTGATATATATTTTGGTGTATTTCATATAAAGGATATATGGCAATTTTCACATAGTTTCAAAAATTTTTATATTTCTTAAAACTTTGTTAAAATCGATGTGTTTTTAAAAAATATGGCATTGCAAATAGCGCATGGAATCGTAAAATTTTTACGTATGATTAATATGAAATTATAAAATATAATATTAATCATACGTACTAATTGTAAAGTTTGATGTTTAATTTAACCAAAGAATATTTTAAAATAAAATTACAAGCAGATTATATTTTGAAGTGAGCCATCACTGTAACACGTAAAATAAAATCCTTTTACACATAAAAAATGACCACAATCCATTTTTTATACGTATTAAAAGAAAAAAATAACAAAAAATTTATATAAAAACTTTTTCCTCAGGGCATAACAAATACATTTATTATGTGTAGCCTACTTTTAGGCATGAGGGCTTTATAAACCTAAAGTTCATATTTGTATGCATTTCTCTGTATTAAATACTTTCTCTTTGCAATACTTTTTTTTGTTGTGTTATTTTTCCTGTGTTCTGATTTTTAAGCCTGATGCTTTTTATTAAAAATCACTTTGTTTTTTTTTGTTGAAATATTAATACAAAATGCTCTCGTTTTGCATGTTTTGTTTTGTACCGGTATAGTTTTTGGCAACTTTAGTAAATTCTTATAAATATAAATGAAATTTTGTGTTGCTATTTATTAAAAAAAAACATATTAAACATTTATGTTAAACTTTACCTTTAAAACTATTTTAAACTTAATGGCATCATTTAGTTTAGTTTGTATTTAAATTTTTTGAAAATGTATTTAACGTTGTCAGCATCATCATAAGTATTATCGTCATAATCGTTTGTAGTATCTTTTAATGCTTGGTAAACATATGTACAAACATGTTCATTGATATTAAGACTAGTACTATGTAGACATACCAACCACGGAAATTAAGTTAATGTTTGCTTTTGCATAAGCAAATATATGTCTACAAGCTGTGGTTGTTTTAAAAATGAAGTCATAAAGCCAGAATATTTTAAAAAATTTAAAAGATTTTGCATATTAAAATATACGAAATTTGAAACGTAAGAATACTTATGTTTAATTAAAAAAAATATACAGCCTAACATAATTAAATGCTGCTCATTTAAATAATATTGTAATTTTTAACACACAACTAACAACACTACATGTATAAAGTTTTATTTTTCCATATACGAAAAAAAGGATATATGACGAAGTTTCTTAATTGTAACATAATTTAAAAAGTTTTTGTAGTTTTTAAATCTATATAAAAATGTATAAGTTGTATTGCTAAATAAAATTTATTTTTTCTTTTTAAAAAATAGTATTGAAAAAGGATATTTGGGCAATTTGACAATTTGACGATTTATTTAAAATTTAATATTTATTTAATTACAGTTTAGACAATACTACATGTTTTTAGTTATTTTTTTGATGTTTTAAATAAAGGATATATGAGCAACTTCCTTGATTTTAACTTAATTTTCAAAAATTTTGTATTTTTTTAATCTGCATAAAAATGTATGAATTTTCCGCAGTGAAAGCTTAAATTATATTAATTTTCTTTGTTTTTCTATTTTAAACAATATTTTAATAAAATATATATGGCCAAATTGTCAAAGGGAAATATATCAGACAATACTACATGTTTAAAGTTATATTCTAATACCTTTCAAAAAAAAGGATATAGGACCAACTTTCTAGATTTTAATACAATTCCTAAAAATGTTGTATATTTAAAACCTATATAAAAATGAACATGTTGTATGTAGTGAATATAACAAAAACAAAAATATTTTAAATGCATATATGACTAACTTGCTGAATTGTATTTTATTTAACTATCTCTTTATTCCAAAATATACCACAAACAATACCACATACTTTAAAACCCTTTCTAATAAATAAAAAATAAAGGATATAAGAAAAACTTTTTTAATTGAAATATAATTTTTAAAATTTTTGTATTTTTTATATTTGTATTAAATTACACGTGTAGTATGTAATATATAGATAATTTATATTTATTTTTATAGTTTAAAAAAAAAATACATATAAAAAGGATATATGGCCAACTTGTTTATTGATAGTTTATTTAAACTGCGACATTAACTAAAATTCACTACACTCAATATCCCCTGTTTTAAATCATATTTTTATATATTGCAAATAAAGGATATATGACTAACTTCCCCAAATTGTAACATAATAATAAAAAATTTGGTATTTTTTAAATCCATATATAAATTAACGTATTGTAAGCAAATAATGTTTAAACAATTATTTGTTATTTAGTTTTTAAATACATAAAAAAAATTAAAAGGATGTATGGCCGTCCAACTTGGAAATCATTGAATTGTCACTGAAATTTATATTTGAAAAAAAAAAAATGTACCCCAATGTCCTTAAATTCTATAAACTATTTAAGTATTAATCATTATTATAACTGTTTACAACCTTATAAATATACAACTATATTTTTTTACCACTTGTATAAAACATTCATAATCCTATTTTTCTAGCACTTTACATGTTGGCAACTATAGTTAAAATTTTGTTTTATTACACTAACACCCTTTTAAAATACACATATATGCACAAACACAGCCATAAAAATGCTTAAACACATATAGGAAAGTTTTATGTGATTAAGGTGGCACTTGTTTAAGAAGAAAATGAATGAAGTATTAATAAGCTTATGCTAAATATACTAATTTATATAAACTAAGGAAAAAATATAAATAGCTTTAAGATTTAGACTAAAAATTAACTTGAAATATACCCACGACTTGGTCTAAAAATTAACTACGATTGAGAGATAAAATGATTTATAAATAGATCAACGAAACCAAACTATGGAATGAACTATATAAATACTCATTATTTAAACTAAAAATAAGCTAAAAATAGACTAAGCATGAACTATATTTAAATAAATTAAAGTGAAAATCAACTATAAATACAACCCCTTATTAAGACTAAAAATGAACTATAAACAAATCCACGGTTATACTTTACATGAACTAAATATATTTATATGTAGTCTTATTTTTAGTTAAATTTTAACTGAATCGAAAAAATTGTTTAGTTCAATAATAGAATATTCTTAATCTAAATCAAAGTTGTTTTTTTAGTTAGTTCAAAAACTAAACAACTTTGATTAAACGAAGAACAACCACTTAATAAATTACGATATAAACTAAGAATGAACTAAAAAATTCTTTCGATTTAGTTCAAAATTTACTAAAAATAAGAAAACATATTTTTCAAATGCAATTTTTTAGTTCATTTTTAGTTCATATCGTTAACTTATTAATAGTTTAATCTTAGTGTAAATCAAAGTGTTTTTTTTAGTTAATGCATAAACTAAACAACTTTAGACTAATAACAAACAGTTAATAAATTTACGATATAAACTAAGAATGAACTAAAAAATTCTTTCGATTCAGTTAAAAATTTACTAAAAATAAGAAAACTTATTTTTCTACTTTAGCTTTTGTTTTGTATATTTGTAGTGTTACAAAATTAAATTCCTTCTTATTAAAAATTTACATATAGACAATATAATGTTTAGGATCCTACTACTACTAACTAGTAGCAGCAGTAGGTACTACTTCTACTATTCCCAACACGTTTGTAAATAAAATTGCCATAAATTTAGATTTTTTATATATAATTTACACTTAAGCAAAAAAAAAAAAACTGAGATTTTCTATTAAAAAAAAGAAACTAAAAATGTAAACTAGCTAGGGAAAATAACACATACAAACCAATAAAAAAAAATTCCAAAAATGTAAAAAGAAAACAAAAAGGAATAAGAAGCAGCACCAGCAGCATTAGTAGCAAAACAACAACAGTATTGTATGCTAAACATATCAACAAAAATCTTTATAAATCCCAAGTGGTCATAAATTCAAAAATAGTTAAGTCGCGCACGTTTCTTGTTGCATATATGAAATAGACTAAAAAGGATCTAGCGGGGAAAGAAAAGCTTTAAAAGAGGCAAAGTTGTTTTTTTTATGTTTTTAGAACAATAACCAAACAATGAAGCAGTTTTAAGTTAAAACTAGCATATGATGCTTACAACAATGAACCATAAAGCCATAATACATACTATTTATATTTTTTTAAAAGGAAAATATTTCTTTAAATTGTATTTTAGTTTGTGTGGGAGATTTCTTAGCCATATAAAAGCAAAATATATTTCAATATTCCCATGTATATAAAAAAACAACTGAATGAATATCCTTTTAAAAAGGATACATATGAAAAAATATTCAAATATTGTTAAAGCTATTGGCCATGTTGAATTTTGTTTATTTTTTGTTTTTTGTTCTTTATTTTTTTGCCTTTACCACCAACAACATATGCCAAAAGCAACTTTTGTTTGTATTTTTTTTTGTATTATTGGCTTAAAATGCATGCATATACATGCTGTAAAGTTGAGTGTGATATTTGTCTTTTATACAGACGGAAGTTGTTATTATACACGATTTCATAGTGGTAAGGGGATTATTATTTTAAATAAACTGCAAAGGAATTTTTTTCTATAAAATATTTCTAAAGGATTTTTGCTTTTGTTTAAAGGACTACATCAACTGTAGTTACAAAAGACAGAGACGTCAGAAACTACGAGAAAAGGGATTTCCATCAAAATTGACAAGAAATAAAACCACAATCCAGTCTAAATCTTGACAAGAAAAATAACCACGACTAAGTCTAAAAATTGACAAGAAATACTTCCACGATTCAGTCTTAAAATTGACTACTCACAGAACCACGATTCAGTATTAAAATAGACTATTAATAGCTTCACGATTCAGTCTTAAATTGACTAATAATAGATCCAAGATTCAGTCTTAAAATTGACTACTTATAGAACCACAATTCAGTCTTAAAATTAATTACTAATAGAAACACGATTCAGTCTTAAAATTAACTACTCATAGAACCACAATTCAGTCTTAAAATGGACTATTAATAGCTTCACGATTCAGTCTTAAATTGACTACTAATAGAACTAAGATTCAGTCTTAAAATTGACTACTTATAGAACCACGATTCAGTCTTAAAATTAATTACTAATAGAAACACGATTCAGTCTTAAAATTAACTACTCATAGAACCACAATTCAGTCTTAAAATGGACTATTAATAGCTTCACGATTTAGTCTTAAATTGACTACTAATAGAACTTAGATTCAGTCTTAAAATTGACTACTTATAGAACCACGATTCAGTCTTAAAATCGACTATTTATAGATTCACGATTTAGTCTTAAAATGGACTTCTAATAGAACCACGATTCAGTCTTAAAATTGACTATTAATGTACCCAAGATTCAGTCTTAAAATTGACTATTAATAGCTTCACGATTTAGTCTTAAAATTGACTACTAATAGAACCACGATTCAGTCTTAAAATTGACCACTAATAGAACAAAATTCTGTCTTAATATTGACTATTTATAGAACCACTATTCAGTCTAAATCTTGACTATTTATAAAAACACGATTCAGTCTTAAAATTGACTTATAATAGGACTAAGGTTCAGTCTTAAAATGGACTATTAATAGCTTCACGATTCAGTCTTAAATTGACTACTAATAGAATTAAGATTCAGTCTTAAAATTGACTACTTATAGAACCACGATTCAGTCTTAAAATCGACTATTAATAGTTTCACGATTTAGTCTTAAAATAGACTACTAATAAAATCACGATTCAGTCTTAAAATTGACTATTAGTAGATTCACGATTTAGTCTTAAAATTGACTACTAATATAACCACGATTCAGTCTTAAAATTGACTACTAATTTAACCAAGATTCAGTCTTAAAAATTTACTACTAATGGAACCACGATTCAGTCTTAAAATTGACTATTAATAGTTTCAGGATTCAGTCCTTAAATTGACTACTAATAGAACCACGATTCAGTCTTTAAATTGACTACTAATAGAACCAAGATTCAATCTTAAAATTGACCATTAATAGATTCACGATTCAGTTAAAAAAAATAGTATTTATAGAACCACAATTCAGTCTAAAAACTGACTATTTAAAGACCCACAATTCAGTCTAAAAACTGGCTATTTATAGAACAACAACTCATTTTAAAAATTGACTATTTATAGACGATTCACTCTAAAAATTTACTACTCATAGTCCCACGTTTCAGTCTAAAAATTTTCTATTTATAGACCCCAGATTTGGTACCACGATTCAGTATAAAAATACTGGTATATGTACTATATGTAATAGAACTACGTTTCGGTTAAAAATGAACTACTAATAGACCTACAATGCTCTCTAAAAACGGATCTATTAGTGATCCACGTTAGATTAAATTAAAAATTGTAGATTAAACATAAAGTCCGTTTATCTAAAGCGAAAGTATTCTAAACGATAGAAGTTAATACTTTCGTCAAAAATACATTGAAAAACAAAACCTAAAAATTATGGTTACTTTGCTTTTCGTAATACAACAATTTTTCTAAATCTTAATTTTTAAATTTTATAATTTCCCCAAATTGTTACTACGCCTCTGTGAAAACCGATTCCATTTGGCTTTTAATAAAGCTCACTAGAAATGCCATTGGCAAATGTCATTTACATCACAGCATGTTTTATAATAATCTAGGTTTCTATAAGAATTTTGTGGGTAAAATAAATATTATTTTAATAAAAATTGAAAATAATTTTTAAAAGTAATAAAATGGTACGAGTATTATTAAGATATTTAATAAATTGAAAAACAAATTAAAAGTAATGAATTACCAAGTATTAAATAAATATAAATTAGTTTAAGTAAGATTTTGAGTAAATGTAAATACTAGAAAGTAGTATGAATATATTATTTAAAAAGGATATATGAAAGGCTTTAAAAATATTTACAATTTTAAATTAATAATTCATACATTTTACACCTCAGTTGAAACTACAAGTTCCAAAGAATCTTTGCCAAAGTAAATGAAATTAAAAATTTTATTTTGCACAACTTATTTAAATTCAGCATAAAAACATCTAAACTCATGTTTTATTATTTATATTTATATCTAATACTTAATTTTGAAAATAATAACCCTCCAGGATATCAAAATATTTTATAGCATTTCAAAAAGGATATATGGACAACTTTAATAATAACAAGAATTTTCCTAAAACTATAGATAGTAATAAAACAATAATAAAAATCACAACATGTAGTGAAATAAGATTTATGAAAAAATATTTTAAATAATTTAAGAAAATTGCATCATAAAAAATTTTTATATTTTGTATAATATTATTTCTTTAATTGAATTTAATAAATACAAATTATATACATATGACATTTTTATTGTTTTGACATAGTTTATATACATTTATAAACATTTTGCACAATTTGTGAAAAAAAGGATATATACCCACATAAAATACTGTTTAAGATTTTTTCCAGAAATATTTTGAAGATTTAACCAAATAATTATATACAAGTTGTCAGACTAAAAAATTTTATAATTTGCAATAAATTGTAAAAAAGTGTAAAAATGTATATAAAGGATATATGAACAGCGCTTTTGGTTTAAAATTATTTTATGTATTTTTCGTTTGTTTTAAAATATTTATTCAAAACCTTAAATTGTTAAAAAAAATTTTAAGCATTTTTGTTTTACATTTTTGTGGAAAAAAAAACTTTTGTAAGTTTTTCATTTAAAAATGTGTTTGATCTTAAGCACTCTTTATTTATTTCTCACTTTATTCTAGTTTTCTACAATAAAAAACTAGACAATTTTAAGAATAATTTAATAAAAATCAAATTGCAAAATAAAAGATATATAGAGAATTTTAGCAAAGTAAACTATAATTTAAAAAGACCTTAGAAAAACAATAATAAACATAAAAATACAAATTGTGATACACAAAATTGTTGCAATATATTTATTTAATGCATATAAATTCGATTTTTGTAAAGAAAATATATGAGCAACTATTATTTATTTTATTATTCTAATAAAAAAAAAAACACAAAAATATAGCACAAATGGCAATAAATTGTAAAAAAAAATCGTTTTTTATAAAAAAAGGATATATAAGAAACTTTTTTATTTTAAATAAAAAAAATAAATATTTTATTGCTTTCAATAATTTATCTAAAACCTTAAGTTGTTAAGAAAATAAATTCTAAAAATTTTATATTTTTGTTATTTTTTAGTCCAATAAATTTTTTCCAAATTTTCTTCAAGAAAACATAAATTTTATGTTAAATTTTATAAAAAAAAAAAAATACTCAATTATAGAAAATAGCATATAAATAAATTTATCTGGTTTACTAAATCAACACAATTTGTAATACAAATAGCAATAAATTGTAAAATTGTTAAAAAAAAAAAAACAAAATATCATAAAAGGATATATGAAAAGCTTTCTCATTTTTCAATAATTTAAGTTACTTTTTACTGCTTATGTAAATTTATATAAAACCACAAGTTGTTAAGAAAAAAAAATATCTAAAAGTAGTAAATTATTGTAGAAAAAAAAATTCTTAAATAAAGCACTAAAGCAAAAAAATTTACCAAAATCATTTTTCTCTATCAATACAATGTTTATGAAGATTTTAAAGAACCATATCAAGAAAACAATCAAACAAATTGCAATAAATGTTTAAAAAAAATATTATATTTTAAATTAAGGATATATGAAGAAAAGTTTTTTTACAATGTTTTCTAAAATTTGTTCATAGTGTTGTTAAATTTATATTTAACCACAAGTTTTTATAAAAAAATTTTCTTAATATTTTATTTTTATAATATATTTCAGAAGCTTCTTTTCACGGTCTAGATTTGTATCCAGAAAATCTTTTCAATAACACTAGAGTTTCTTAGAACCGGGAAATACTAAAAATTAATGCACAATATCTTGTTGTCGTTAAAAAATTTTTAATTTTTTATATTAAGTAAAAATTAAAAGGCCGTTAAGTAAGGGATTGCTCACAGTTTAAAGAAATTGCCAAAAATCCTAATTTGTAAATATACTAAATTTCAAAAAAGGAAATATAAACATTTTTTTAGTTATTAATAATTTTTGATAAATTGTTATTGTTTTTATAAATTTGTCTAAAACCACAAATTGTTATCAAAAAAATTATTGCAAGACTTTAAATTTTTATAATAATAAGAAGCAGAAAACTAATTGTTTCCATTTTGGTATTATTGATTAAATTTTATATATGTAATCATGTGTTTTATATTTAAATAAAAACTTCACACCCTTAAAAAACACCCTTTAATAAGTAAAAATATCAAATTTCAGAAAAGGATATATGAAGAGCATTTATGTTTGTAATAATTTTCTATTTTTCTCAATTGTTTTTGTAAGTTTATCTTAAACCACAAATTGTTATCTCAAAATTTTGTAAAATTGTATAAAAAATCATTATTTTTTAATTGGTAAATTTTTTTGTTCCTATTTTTATACCACAAAAATAGTCAAACATTTTTAATAAGTTATAAAAATCGCAATTTAAAGCTTGAGATTATATTATGTTCTTAAAATCCTAAATTTCAAAAAAGGATTTACAAGAAGTTTTCCAAAGCTTAATTAATTTAAAAAATTTTTAATTGATTTTAAAAATTAATCTGAATCCACAAATTGTTATCAAAAAATATTTTTGAAATTTTATATTTTTTTATGAAAATTTATTACAATGAGAAGGTGCAAATTCCAAAGGACATTAAGTGGTTGATTGGTGTACACCAATGGAATATTTTTTATCGATTCAAAAAAATAAAACTTCTGACAATATAAAAATATCATATAAATAATAGTAAAAAGTAAAAATACAAAACTTCAGAAAAAGGATATATGAAGAGAATTTTTGTTTGTAACAATTTTTAAATTGTTTCAATTGCTTTCATTAATCTATCTTAAACCACAAATTGTTATCAAAAAATATTATCAAAATTGCAAACTATTTTCTTAAGAAAATTTATTTAAAAAATATTATACAATTTTTTTTCGAAATAACGGGCGTTAATTAAATTAATATTTAAAACAACTTAACTTTAAACAAACAATCTATTTTACGAGAAGAGAATTTAAAGAAAGTTTAGAGAATTATTAAAATTTTTTAACGAATATTTTTTAATTGTCTTGACAACCTTTATCCACAATTTGTATTATAAAAAATTTCCAAAGATATAGATTTTAATAGCTTACATTTTATTTCTTTAATTTCAAATAATCAAAGATGTATTTAAAATACAGTTTTTTAACAAAAAATCTTGAATGTAAAAAAAAGGATATAGGAAAAGCTCTTTTGTTTGTGAAACAATTTAAAAAATTTCTCCTACTCTAATAAATATATTCAAAACCACAAGTTGTTGTGAAAAAATTTCTCCAAAAATGTATTTATTTTTATAGAGAAAACAAATTAAATTTTAATTTTTATATCGCATAACCTTAACATATTTTATAAAACCACAATATGTTTTCTTCTCAAACATTTTCACATACTCAATGTAAATTTTAATTCATAAAAAAAATACAGCAAATTGTCACGCTATAATTTAAACAAATTCCTTTTTTGTTATAAGACACAAGAACCTCTTTCAATAAATAAAAGAGTTAACATACAAGAAAATCTACAATATGAGGCATATGAAAAAAAATCTAAATAGTTTTAGCATTTGCTTTTAAAATATGTAAATGAGATTTTTATCATTGTCATATATGTGACATTACAAGGACTCTTCACATTTTTGTTTAGTCTTTTTCCCCCCCATTGTTTTAAATACAATATACAAACACAGCGAGAGAGAGGTTTAACAACATCAATGCGTATGTGAGTGTAAACTTTCACTTAACATTGTTAATGGCATTATAACCCCTACCGAGTTGGATACAAAATAAAAAAAAAAAACAATATTGCTAAAAACCCCAGAAGAATGTGTTGCGTTCTGTTTTTTTTTTTTTTTTTTTTGGTATTTTCGAGGTTAAAGCTTTTATGTAGGCTAAGGATATGAGAATATAAATTGGATTTATTTTCGTTTTTCAGTTAACAACACCAAACGACAAACATCATTAAGGTTTTAGTACTATATGACAATTTTATATATTTCAAAAATGTTGTTTGTGTTGTGTATGTATTCTTAACGCAGCAGTTTACACTTTAATTAAATTTTAAATGAGTTTATATAATAACACAAATAAAAAAAGGATTTTGGTTAAAAATTTATTAAAGGAAATTGAAGCGTTTTAATAAAACAGCTACATTATATTTTATGTATACATTGTTTAAGGCATTATACAAAAAAAAAAAAAAAAAAAGTTTACTTTTTTTATTTAAAATATTTTTTTTAAGGCAGGAGAAAAAATTTAATTAAAAATACGTTGATTTACGCTGAAAACATAATAAAGTACTTTCACATACGTTTCATGCTCGTGCTTAACCCTGCCAGTTATTTAACTAAAGAAAGCAATTAAAAGTTATTATTTTATGCTTGAGGTGTTTTACAAACGCAGCATTTGCTGTCTAGGTTTAATGGTAATTTTTAAAGAAAACAATATAATTAATACAAAAAAGGATTCAGTTTGGCGTAAAATACAAGCTATTGTTTTATTATGCTTTTTAATTGGCTTAGAGATAATTATAGTACATAACATACATAGTATATTGAATGGGGGTAGTTTAATTAGTAATCATAAAATATTAAAGATCAAATAGGTGAAAAGCAGCTTAACTAAAAAAAAATATTGATAAGAAACGCCTTTTTAAATGTTTTACGTTTTTAAATGTTTATGTTAAAATTATAACCCTGAAAGAATGGGTTCAGGTTCGGGTCAATCGAAATAAAAAATTCAGGTTTGGGTTCGGTTCGGTTCAGGGTTCGGGTTCAACATTTAAAAAGAGTACAAATATTTTATCAATAGAAAATTTATGTATTTTTCAAAGAAATTTTCATTTAATTTTATTATTAATATATTCTCTCAGTTTTCTTCTTTTAAATTGTAGCGACAAAATGAATTTCAAGGCTGAAAATGCGCTCTCATTTGAAGAATTTGATTTAGAAAATTGTTCCTTCTTTTATACAACTTTTTAGAGCAAGGGTGCCCCAGCCATATGCGCTTTGTGCTCATTTTTTTTTTTAAGTACTTAGCTATAGGCTGTGTGTTTTAATACACACATAGAGCACTCAGCACTACCCTGTAGTAAGCCTGGGGTCAAGTGTCTACAAGTCACCACTTTTGTCGACTATTTTGGGTGACTTTTTGGTGACATGTCCACAAAGCGTCTATACTTTTTACATTCCTTTTTTGCAGTTGCAAAGCTGTGCTTGTTCTTGATTTTTTTTTATTGTTTCATTTTGTTGAAAATACTTGTGCATAGCTGCATACACAATTAAAGTTTTTAATAAAAATATAAAGGAAAAATTAATTTAAAAGTTAAATATACACATTTGTACAAAATATATAATGAGCATAAGAAATTACAAAAAACTTGTGAAAAAAAAACAATAAATTTTATATAAAAATAAAAATAACAAGAAAGAGGCAATAAATTTTAGTAAAAATTGCAACTCTAGAGATTTTGTGGAGCCTGATAAAAATTTTACGGAGCCTGTGGATGATTTTGTGCAGTCTTTTGAAGATTTGTCTACTCGGAAATTAAATTTGCACGAATTTATAAAAAAAAATTAAATTAAAAAAAAAAAATTTATTAAAAAAATATCTAATTTAACAAAATAAATGCACCTGTTTAATCTTATTTCCTTCCTAGTGTGGAAATCAAGTAAAAAGTTCCAAAAGTGTAGACTAAAATTACTAAAATGTACTAGTGAATCTCTGGTTCCAATGTCAACACCTAGTCAATAGTTGTGTACAATCGCAATGACACGCACATGTTAAATGTCTACAGCAGTAAGCGTTGGCTGGGGCATAATTAGTCAGTAGTACAGTTTCACTATTGACATTTCCTACAGGGTAGCAACACGAAATACACAAACAACTTTGTCTTATAAGTTTTTTTTTTTGTCGTTCATCACTGCATACACGTAAGTGCAAAGCAACAATACTTTCGTATGCTTGGCTGATAAACATTGACGACAGCGATCATCAATGTAGATTTTGTTTAAAGTTTTTTTGGACATATTGTTTTTTACAAAAAAATATTGAATTAAGATTAGTTATTCCTTAAATGTATTTGTGTTCACTTTTCCATAAGGAACTTTTGGGCACCCCTGTTTTAGAGCATATTCTGCAAATTTTTGAAAATTTTAAATGCTTTCACAATATGTTTTTTTTTTTGGCATTTTCAACATCCTCGGGACATGACATTAACTTAAATCTGCTATCTAGATATAATGCTGCAATCAAAAGTAGATTATTAATAAAGTGGGTTTCTCTTTTTTAATAATTAAATATAATTTTTATGAAAATGTTTTTGTTTAGTCATCTTCTTTTAGCTCTAATTTAAAACTAAGCCATATTCTAAAAAAATCGCCTAAAGTCATCTGTTCTTGTTGTAGTTTTAGCGTTAATTTTTTAACAGGTTCAAAAACTTCTACGAATTCATCACAAATATTCAAAATATTATCATTCATAGCATCCAGCAATTCCGAACAAAAACTTCTGTATTTCAATAAGCCTTGAACCATGTTATAACTGGAATTCCATCTAGTTTGGCCGTCTAGTACAGTTTTTTCAAGTTTAGCTTTTTAGTTACAGAAGAAATTTCTGGTGTTCGCATTTTTTTGCAAGTAACTCTGCATTGATCAAGTATTTGCTTAAAGGGACAAGATATAGTGTCGACCACTGCAAACTGGAATGCAAGAAATGTAATATTTTTTTATGATTTTTCTATTAAACATTTCTCACGCCATGAAATTATGATTGAAAATTTTACCACAAAATGTATTTTAAATTAAACTTTTATAAGCGATTTAAATTTTTTTAATTTCACTTTTTTAAACATCCTTTCTGAATGGCCTTTTTAAAAAAATTTAAAAATTATTAAAAAATGTTCCAAAAAAATATATCGGAGCGAAATTCTTTTATTAAGATTTCTAAAAATTTTATATAAAATATTTTACCAATCGAAATATATATGAGCATACATGATCATACATGGGCTTGTGTATGATCATACATAATGCCACACATGATGAGCATACATTCATAATACAAGGTGGCGCAAAAGTAATCCTCCTATCAGAAAATGCTATAAATTTTGCGATTGGCCCCTAATGTCAGTTCTGTTTTGACATTTGTGTAGTAAACACATGCGAAATACACGTTAATAAACAATGTTATGCTACACTGCTCCAGAACGCGTTATATTGGTGACTATTTATTTGAGCAATAATAAAGATGATTTTTCATCAAAAATAATCATGAGTGATGAGGCCCATTTCCATCTTAGCGGGTACGTAAATAAGCAAAATTTACGCTTCTGGGGCACTGAAAATCCGTGTGTAACCCACGAAGAGCCATTACACCCGCTCAAAGTCACTGTATGGTGTGCTGTTTTCGCTGGAGGAGTCATCGGACCTTTTTTCTTCGAAGACGTCGCGGGCCAAACGGTTACTGTGAATGGTGAGCGCTACAGAGCAATGATCAACGAGTTCCTTTCGCCGCAACTTGATGAATTGGGATTGGAAAACATGTGGTTCCAACAGGACGGTGCAACGCCACACACTGCACGTGCCACAACCGATATGCTGAAGGATGCATTTCCCGGGCGCCTAATCTCCCGTTTTGGCGATTTACACTGGCCAGCAAGATCGCCTGATTTGACTGCTCCAGACTTCTTTTTGTGGGGCTTTTTGAAGTCGGGGGTTTATGTCAATAAGCCTCAGACTCCTGCAGCTCTTAAAGACAATATCCGTCAAGAATGTGAGGACCTATCGCCGGAAGTTTTGGCCAAAGTGATGGAAAATGCCATGAAAAGGGCTCAAATGACAATCAACTGTGGCGGCGGCCATTTACATGGCATCATATTCTCGACTTGATGTAAAAAAAATTAAAAGACCAAATAAAAATAATCCACAAGAAGAATCAAAGTTTTTCATTTTATTTTTTAAATTACAGCCAAAAAACATAGGAAGGTTATTTTTGCGCCACCCTGTATATGCTCATATATGCTCATATATGATTATATACGGCTAAAATCCCTTAAATTTCTGATCCAAAGATTAAACCATGTATGGTCATATATTGAACCATGTATGGACATATATATCTATGCATGTTTATACATAGGCCCATGTAAAAATCGAACACATGATTTTTACATGGAATTATAAATATCAATGCAAGTAGTTGTTTTTTTTTTTTTGTTTTATTTTTTGTCTGTACTATTATCACCACCCAACATTATGAAAATATAATTTATATAAAAACTTAACACAGATTGCAAAATTTCAACACCTGTATAATTTGTCATTTATTTTTAACTATTTATATATGATTATCACTTTTTAAATATATCATTTAGTATGTTTTATTATAATAATTAAAAATTTTCTAAATAAAGCATATTTTAAATGCACTGCTTCAGTGTCCTTTTCAAAATCTACCAAACTTTTTTTTAATTGAATAATTTAAAACTTCTCTTTTAATTATTCTATTTATATATGTTACAAAAAATTCATTGAGACAATATGTATTTTAGTATTAATCATCATAATCAATCGAAATTTTATCAATTTAATCTATTTCGAAATCATTTTATGAATGTCCTTTTTGTAATATTTATAATAAAACAAAACAAAAAAAGCCGAAATTAAAAAAAAATCAGTTTTTTTTTTATTTCATTATTTGGAATTGAATAATTTTATGATTTTTATTCAATTAGCATTATTAAATATTTGTTTAAATAAATTGTATGTAAAATAAAACATCAAATTTATAGCCACAATTTGTATTTTTGGTTCTGCTTTCCGAATTTATCAAAATTTTGTAAAGTTAACTAATTTCAAAAGACCTTTTGGAATGTCCTTTTTTTAACATCATAATTTAAACACAGACAAATTAAAAAAAAAATTGTTTCAAAGTGAACCCAAATTTAAAAATATAAATTTCTTATTTAAATTTCCTTTGCATATAATTTATCAAAAACATAGATATAACTTTTTACAATTTTGGTAAATTCATATCCTAGCTATGCTTTAAAGTTATATCCTTTTGTGGAGGAAAAAACAACACAAAGTTGTATGAAAAGTTTGCTTAAAAACAATTAAAAATAATTTTAAATTTATATTTTAAAGTGAATTGTTATTTGTATTTAAAAAAGCTTTAAAAATCATAATATTGTGTCTTATATTCAAAAAAAAAATAAAAGCATTACAAGTAGTCTTTTAATGTATTCATTTAATATTCATTTAAATTTATTAATATAACCCTATGGCAAAAAGCTGTATTTGGAATGTCCTTTTTTCCAGAATTAAATTTTTTTTCCATAAATTACAACAGACATAAATATTTTCTAATAAAATCTTTTAATAACTATTCGTATTGGCCTTATAGTGTGAAAGAAAAAATATGTTTACAAGTTGTCCTTTTAGTTGTACTTTTGTTATTAATTCAACAATTTAAATTTCAACTTATAAAACAACACTTTCTCTAGTGTCCTTTTTGATAACATATTGGTTTTTTAGAAGTAGTTAATATTATTATTAAGGTAGTTAATATTATTTTGAAAATATCATTACAATTTATTTAATAACCTCGACTTTCTTTTTAAAAACTTACTTTTTAGAATTCATGAAACTATATGATACCTGCTGTAATGGCGTTTGGAATTTGAAAAGTTAAATAAACAATTTTTTTTTTTAATTCTGTTGGAATAATTTTACAAAAATAAAGCTACAAGTTGCATTGTTGTCTGTTTTATTATATCCAAGTTTTATTTTTAAATACAACTGTATTCAAGGATGCTGCTAAAATGTCCTTTTTAAACAATGAATATAAATATCTCATAAATTTGTATTAAAATGTATACAAATTAATTTTTTTTATTATTCCGATTAAATATTTTTTTTAAACCTGCAATAAAACTTGTTTTCAGATCTCTACTTTTAAAAACAATAATTTATTTTTAAATTTATCGTGATTTATTTGATCAGTTCTAATATCCTTTTTTTAAGCTTTAAATACATAAACTATTATGATTAAAAGCATGGTGTTGTTATTGTAAATTAATCAATATGTTTTTTACAACCACTTTTTATGAATTAAGTAATTTACATCATTAAATAGAAACTACAAATCAGCGTTTTTTGTTTAAATTGTGTAATTTATTTTAAACAACACCATAATTTATTTTAATATAAATTTTTTTTTAACAATTAAAGCAAAAAAATATTTCCAATTTTTTTATTTTTAAGCAAAAAATAAATATATAAAAATAAAAACAAAATACTATTTATTAAATTTATTTAACAAGCTTTCAACAAGTTAAATAATATCCGTTAAACCATGATTTAATATATTTATGAACATTAATTAAAATTTTCCAATTATTGCACAATTTGTTGTATAGAAAAATCCTTAGGTGATTATTTACATAAAATCCTAGGTTTTTTTTAAGAAATTACGTGTAATATATTTACAAAAGTGACCCAAATAATATAAAGTAATTTTGCGGTTAAAAAAAATTGGCTAAACTAACGTTTTAAAATTAATTCTGGTTAAGTTTTAAGTTCTAGTAAATTGTCATTAAGGATAACCAACTTCCCTAAACTGTTGCGAAATAGTTGGAAAGCTTAACAAACTTCAATACAACATGTAGTTTTGTTTCACTTTATATAATTGCTATAAATAGGCAAGAAATATTTACAAAGAACAAACTTTCCCACATATCCTTTTTTTTACGGAGTGGCAAAAAAACAATAGTTTAAAACTTAAGCAAACAAGCCAACAAGTAAAATACTCATAAATGTCTCATAGCTTACAAAAAAAGTATTGTTTAATAATTTTCAAGTGTATTTAAAAAAAGGATATATGGTCTGCATATTCATTTGAAAATATTTGAACAAAATTTTTAACAATTAGGAAAATTAGGGCAAAAGTGCATGTTGTGTCATAAGTTGTTTCATAATTTTGTTATGTAAAAGTTTTTCAAATATTTTTTTTTTAAGAATTTAAAAATAAATTCCAAAACAAATATTACAAAAATTCAAAAATTGTAAAAACTACCATACAACTTAAAGTGTTGTCCCTAGTTTAATAAATGATATAAATATTTAAAAAATATTTACAAAGAAAAAACTTTCCCATATATCCTTTTTCTACGAAATGATGAAAATCAATTTTTCAGAATTTTACCAACAAGAAAATAAATAAAATATTTATAAAAATCTCTTGGTTTGTAACAAAATCTTTTATTTTTACTTCTTTACAACTGTATCTAGAAAAAGGATATATGGTGAGTTTATTTATTTGTAAATATATCTACTTAATTCTTAACAATTATGAATATAAAGACAATATAGCATATTGTGTTATATATTGTTTTATAATTTGTTAAATATAAGTTTTTCAATTAATATTTTTAAGAACTTAAATATGAATTCCAGGACAATTATTACAAAAATTTAAAAATTGTCAGAAAACTTTCCACACAACTAGTTGTTTTGTGCCGCTTTTAAGCATTGCTATAAATATTTATTAAATATTTGCAAGAAAAAAACTTTCCCATATATCCTTTTTTATGAAGTGACGAAAAATAATAGTTTGATGTTAAGCAAGCAAAACAAATATGTTTAAATGTCTTCTGTTTTAGAACAAAATATTTTTTTCTTAGTTATATCTACAAAAAGGATATATGACGAGTTTATTTATTTTCAACTGTATCTAGAAAAAGGATATATGGTGAGTTTAGTAATTTGTAAATATTTCTATTAAATTTTTGACAATTATAAACATAATAACAAATAAAATGTATCATCATTTGTTTGACAATTTACTAAAATAAAATCATTTCAAAGTATTTGTTTTACCAAATCATATGAACTAATTTAAAAATTGAAACATGTTATCATAAACTAAACTACTATACAACATGTAATTTTTGTCCACCTTTAAAAATTGCTATTAATAATTAAAATATATTTACAAACACAAACGATCGGCATATATCCTTTTTCGAGCAATCGGTAGAGTTTTAACACAAAAGCATACAAAATAAAATATTTATAAATGTCTCGTTGTTTACAACAAATTTTCTTTTTTTATTTTCACCTATATGTACAAATAGGATATATGACTACAATATGTATGTAAATGAAAATATATCAACAGAATTGTTTATAATTATGAAAAATGTAATTACATATCATGTTGTGTAGAGAAATTTTTCAAAGAATTTTACATTGATTAGAATATTCAGCATTTTTCAAAAATTCTTAGAAACAAGGATATAAGGCGAGCATATGTTTGTAATAATATTTTGTCATTTTTTTTTTTTACAAATATTATAATTACAGGAAAATTACATGTTGTGACATAAATTGTTTTTAAATTAGACTTTTATTAATTCGTAGAAAAGGATATACAACAAAGCAATTAATTTATATATAAATTTAAAGAAATGTTGTATAATTATTAAAGCTCACATGTTGTAAAATATTATTGTGGTAATTTCAATGGCAAAGCACTAAAAATTATTGTTTTTTTTAATATATGTATGTTACAGTGTAAAAAATTAGCTTACAATATATAAAATTCCCTCTGCTAGCAATAATGTATACAACTTTGTTAATATATTAACAAATGAACAAGTTCCTCATATATCCTTTTTTAACAAATTTCAAAAAAAAACTCCCTTGAGAACTTTATGTTTATGTTAAAAATTTAAATAATAAATCTTAATAAATTTCAAAAGCATTAAAACCCTCTTTTCAAAATCACATTATTAACTAAAACTTAAAAAAGTAAAGTTTTTCCTTTATTTAATTTATTTTTAATTAAGATGAAATTCCTTTTAAAATTTGCTCTATTCCTTTAAATTTCATTATACATTTACATTTTCTTCAAAATCTTTTATTCAAACATATTCCCCATATATCCTTTTTTTGTTACCAAATATCTCTTCAATTTCTTTTCTATTTCCTTAAGCTTAATCAAAAAAACCTTATAATTTTCTTACGTATCATATGAATGACTTAACATATTTTCATGTATAACAGTCACACTTGATTTACGTTTTCGCTTTTTGTTACTTTCTTTACCAAAAAGTAACATTATACAAAATGTCAAATACAATCTCAACAACTGTTAAATATTATAAGCTTATCGGTAAAATATGTATAAATAAAAAAAATAACAAAAAAAAAACACCTGATCGCTCCCCTTAAATAAATTTCTTTTGTATTATTTAACACCTTCATAAACACATGTTGGTATATGAGTATTGTATTTTATTCACCCCCCTCCTCTTCTTTTTTTAGTCTAAACAATGATGGAAAAAACCCTAAAAC
Source organism: Eustalomyia histrio (assembly GCA_949748255.1). Classification (NCBI taxonomy): domain Eukaryota; kingdom Metazoa; phylum Arthropoda; class Insecta; order Diptera; family Anthomyiidae; genus Eustalomyia; species Eustalomyia histrio. The sequence continues at coordinate 94,886,214 of OX456527.1, read as the reverse complement.
CTCATGTTATACACTTACTTAAAATATCAATTTCATTGTTAAATAAAAAGAATATACCATTAAGAAACCCAAAACACATAAATAAATACTGATTAAACATGGAAATTGTAACAATGGTATAGAAAAATAAACAACAAAAATAGCAAAATACATCCTTAAATAAATGTACAAATATATAAAGTGAAATGTTTATAAATTTTAAATAAAATTGCCTGAATGTAAAGAAAATTTAAACAAATATTTAAATGTAGTTGTTTTTATAAAATTCGCTATTAAAATTAGGAGGTATATTAAGTTAAATAAAATGTTTATAGATATTTATCAAGGAATTCAGTTTCCCAGCGTATTACCCGATTTCCCGATTAAAGTTAATAAGAATATTTAAATGCTTGCGTTAACGATAAGTTTTTAAGCTCGATAATTATCCTTCATATTGAACATTAACAATCGTGTATATTTTAAGACTTTTATAAGTTAACGCATATACGTTAAGTGGAAAACACTGCTATTTTTATATAAGTTAATTTTAATCTTTATAGTGATTGTTAAAAAATTATTGCAGAAAGAAAATTTTACCATTAGCAAGTCACTCAGAATTGTTTTTATACAGTTTGAAAAAAAGGATATATGAGAAACTTTTTCATTGGTAAATATTTTTGCAAAAAATTTAAGTATTCTAATAAATTGGAGATAATTACATATTGTAGCATGTTTACAATGCTGAATTTGCTATAAGGTTTTTATTGTTCACAAACGATAAACAAATAAAATTAATATTATTGCAAAATCATTTCACTTAACATATTCAAGAATTTTTAAACAATTTCAAAAAAACTTTAACACACCATTAATAGCAAAACTCTCTGTAATTTAAAAAAAAAGGATATATGGGAAACATTTTTAGGTTAACAAATTTCAACAAAAATTAAAGCAACTATAATAAAGCAACAGCATACCGTAGTATAATTGTTAGTTACATATGTTTCCTTGAATATTTAGAAAATCTATAATTTTGAAATCCAAAATAACAATAATTAAAGCATTAAAAAATTATATAATGTTTGCATTTTTTCAATTTAAAAAAAGGACTTATGACAAACTTTTTTGTTTGTAAATATTTTAACAAAATTGTCAACTATTTTTATAAATTGAAGAAAACCACATGTTGTAGCATAAATTATACTGTTATGCTACCTCTTAAAATAATTGGAATATCAAGGATATTCCAATTATTTTAAGAGTTAAATAAAATTATATAACTCAAGAAAATATCATAAAATAGTTACATTTCTGCAATTTCAAAAAAGGATATATAGCAATTAATTTTTCTCATAAATATTTTTACAAAAATTAAAGCAATTCCAATAACTTAGAGAAAACTACATGTTGTAGTATAAATTATTAGTAAATATTTGGAATATTTTTAATTTTTACATTCGACGGAAGAAGAAATATTTTTTTAATCGAAATTTTAATTTAAAATGTTTTAATTAAACTTCTGCACAAGGTTTTTCGAATTATTTTAGGAGCTATATAAATGTATAACAATCAAATAATACCAAATGCCTGCAATTTCAAAAAAGGATATATGGCAAACTATTTTATTGATATATATTTTTAGATAAATTAAATTAATTTCAATAATTTTGAGAAAACTACATGTCGTAGTATAAATTGTAAGAACATATTTGAAAAAAAAATATTTTTTTAATTAATATAAGTAAATAATTTTTTAATTTAATTTATTATGTTTTTAAGATTTAAAATTTATCATAAGAATTACAAGAAATCTGTTGCATTTAAAGAAATATTATTAAAAGGCCGTTTGAAATAAAGGATATATAGCAAACTTTTTTATTGTTAAATATTTTTACAAAATATTAAATTTTTTAAGATAAATTATAGAAAACTACCAGTTGTAAAATAATTTAATTGTAAATTTTCGTTTTATTTAAAAGTGTTTAAAAAATTATAATGTTTGTCATCGTTAAAAGTATGAAAACTTTTTAGAACAAAATTTTAGCTTAAGGAGTTTCATAAAAATGAAAGAAATAGATTATACGAAGTTAATAAAATCTGTTGCATATTAAAAATTTTGTTGAAAGTATCTTTATTTATGGCACGTGAAAAAAAGGATATAAGACAAACTTTTTTATGGCTAAATATTCCTACAAAAATTAAAAGATTTATAATAAATTAAAGAAAACTGGAAGTTGTGAAATAATTTAACTGATCATTTTCGTGTGATAAAAGAATTTAAGGTATCATTAAGGATTCTAATCAAATTTGTTTCTTTTTAAGTACACTAGTACATAAAGAGCTAATAATATGTGATAACATTTAGAACATAAATCAAATAAACAGCAAAAAAAGGATATATGGTAAACTTTTTTATTGCTTAATATTTATACAATAAATAAATGATTAATAAAATATTAGAGAAAACTACAGATTGTAGTATAGTTAATTTGTTAATTTTCAAATGTCTTTTCGTGTACTATAAAATTATAAATAAAAATAAATTTTTTCGCCAAATGTATAGTAGCATGCAAGGACTATAAAATTATTTAGGTAGTGAAATAAAATGTGTATCATTAAAAGTCCTTAGCATTTATGACCATCTACCTTTTCTTGAAAAAAAAGGATATATAGCTTACTTTTTTATTGTTTAAAATTTTTCCAAAAATGAAATGAATTATAAAGAGCAAAAAAAACTACATGTTGTAATTTAATTAATTTGTTTACTTTTAAAATATTTTGAACTTTTGCAAATTAATAAATAATTTAGTTAATTCTTTTCTCTATCAAATTACTTTTTAAGGACTATGAAAGTATTCCAAACATGAATATTCAATGGTATAGCACTAAATATAATAATTACTCAAAACTTCAAAAAAGAATATATGACAAACTATTTTATTTGTGAATATTTTTACAAAAATTTAAATATTTATTATTATTTAAATAACTTTTCATGTTGTACAATAATTAAATAGGAAATTTAAAAATTATTTCAAAAGTAGCAATCAATTCAACTATTTAAATTGCATACTCTCTTATGTAGCTCGTATACAATTCGTCCTTGTTTAGCAGTATACTCACTTAAACTGCTTTTCTCTACCAACATTTAACAAATAAAGACTATGAAATTTTATTTGTAAATATTATTTAGTATAGTTTAGAAATTAAAATTTATGTAAATTTTGCAAAGCATATAAAAACAGTACGGATGTAATACAGTGAGCATGTAAAGTGTTTTATATCTACTAGCATGTCCTTTTTTTGTTTTTGTATACATATGTACAGTGTGTAGTAAATGTTGTTATTTTGTAATAGTATTTGCTTGTAGGTATAGAAATTACAAATAAATGTTTATATGTGCAAAAGTTTTTTTTTTTACACTAAGTATATACATACATGTATAAACAATTGTAATACCTAAATAACACTTGGATAAATACAGATTTTAACATGAATGTATGTGTATAAATATATAGGTGTATTGTATATGAGTATGTATGTACATTTGAATTCGTATATGTGTATGTTTTTTTATAATCCTGATTGCTGTAAAGCTGCAATCAAGCGTTCATCAAAAAAACAGGAAACAAGTTACATACACAGAAAAAATGGAAAATATTTCTCAATAGAAAATTTTTTGTGTATGTTTATTAGAAGATTAATTAGATTTGCAAGTACCAAAGATTTGCAGAAAATATCTCCTGAGATATCCTGTCCATTTTAGAAATAGTATTTTTTAACAACTCGATTTATATTCAATACCTTTCCTTACTAACCAATTTTTAAAATAGCCCATTTTCGATTTACAACCCACTCTTTTGTTTATACCTAAAAGTATGCTTCAATTTCAAAATTTAGTACTTGTTATTATACCAAAAAGATTGACCTACTTTAAGGAGCCAAAATGTTCTAAAATATATAGCATACTTTTTGGCATTTTACGTATTTATTTTGTTATTTTCTTTAAGTGTAACGATTATACTAAATCACTTTCTTTTCACACATCAAATACACACTCATATAGACTAACACACACACACTGTCTTATTTCTAAACTCATTTCAACACACCTTAAAGCAACAATAAGGACAACAACATCAACGACAAGTATACAAATATGTATTTTGTAAGTGTATAAAGGTGTTTTTGTAAATGTGTTGCATTTAATTCTCAAATAAATCTATTTTTTGCTTCTAATACTACACAATTGAACGTTCTTGTTATATGTTTCAGTTTAAGTTGTTGTTTTTCCAAGTATTTTATGCAAAAAAAAAGGGAAAATTGAAGCTTGTTTTTCAGCTACTTTACGGATTAAATTTGAGCAAAAAAAGCAATGTTCGATAGAGAAATAAATTTGAAGAAAAACCTAAAAAGTTAAGAGTTAAGGAAGAATAGAAGGATGGAAGGATATAAAGGGGAATATTTAAAGGTAAAATTTGAATTGAACATAAAAAGTTTGTAGCTGTACTATATGCTTTAATCTTTTAGATATTTAAAAGTTATAATTTGAAGATTTTAAAGATATAACAATTGATAACTTTAAAGAATTAAAAATATTGGTTAATTGATACAGATTCAAGGGATTTTATATTCATGGTTGTAAAAAGAAATTAAGAACAACATAAAAGCAACAACAATATTCAACAATGCATGTTTTTTTTTTTTTTTTGTCAATTTTTTTAACGATAAATGTTATCACGAAAATTAAAAGCAAAAATTGAAAAAACTAAATTAAAACTAAAATTTTAATAAATTATTACTTGTTTATTTTAAAAAATTTAAAAAATGCTTGCTTTAAGAAACTTTAAAAAAAATTAACAACTAACCATGACTAATGACTGGTTTTTGTTTTATTTGCAAAAAAAGGATATATAGCAAACTTTTTTACAATTAATATGTTTAACAAAATTTAAGAATATTATAATAAATTAAATAAAACTACATATTGTAGTAAGTTGTATAAGTAAAAATCTTAAAAGTTAAAAATGGTTTGCAAGTTTTAAGTCTGAATATTTTTAAATTTAATTTTTTCTTTATCTAAGATATACCAAAAGGAATTTCTAAATATTTTAAGGTTAAACTATCGCATTATTAATCAAAAAATCCTATATTTTTTCAATCCCAAAAAAAAGGATATATAGCAAAACTTTATAAATAAACAAATCTCCACAAATTTTTAATAAATTATGATAAATTAGAACAAATTACATGTTGTAGTGTACTTTAAAATAAACATAAAAGCATATGGTTGAAATTATTTGTATCAACACAACAAAGGAAATTTTTTTTTAATTCAAATATTTTTCTCCGCAAAGTAATTTATAAAGTATATAAAAATATTGTTGAACTAAAAACTACCTAAACATTTGACAACAAAGGTCATAACATTTAAAATTTAAAAAAGGATATATGGCCAGCTTCTGTATAAAAACAAATTTTAACAAAATTGAAAAAAATTATAAAAAATTAGAAATAAATACAGGTTGTAGTGTACTTTTTAAGTATATTTTCATATGATTACAAATTTTAACATCGAAAATGTGAAACAAGCTAAAAAGTTTTTCTTATTAAAAAATGGGATATATGGCAAACTTTTTAAAATAAACGAACTTAAACAAAATTTCTAAAAATAAATTGCAGTAAATAGGAGTAAACTACATGTTGTAGCATACTTTATTAGTAACACTTCAAAGGTTTATACATTTATTTCGTCCGATAAAATATGAAAATGTATTAATACAAAACTTCAACAGTTAGAAAAATAACAAACGGGAAAGCAGAGGCCAGTCACTTTACCAAGTGGTACAAGTGCTCACAAAAAGTGATTTCCCAATCCCAAAAGATGTTGTTGTTCAAAAAACGTTTGAAAATACTAAAGAAACAGAATTTCTAACGTTGGAAAAACGAAATTTTTCATCTAAAAATAGATTTCCCTGTCATGCCAGGATTCAAACCTAGGCATGGACTGGCAGCTGATAACTGCTGGCCTGCCATTGGTTTCACTAAAATGTCGGCTCTGGCATAAAGACCTTTGGGAAGAAAGCATGTTGAAAACAAAACCAAAAAGTTGGTCTTGAAAGAGCTTTCCTCCCTCAAACATAAAAAAACACCAATTTTATGAAAAAAAAAAATTATTTAAAAAACCAGCAAAGCAAAATTTATCTCTGCAATCGTACTCGACCTGGAAACCTTTTGACTGCAAATGTTTTTCCCAAAACGTTATAATGGTTGAAAAGCCAATTATCTACCACTTCCGTTAGCAATTTCTGACTGGATTTTAGTTTGGATCAATCATTGATGAAGATAAAGTATCTATAAGAAGATCAATTTCTTACCCGAATATTGTTATACCGATTTAAAAGAGTTTGGTACTTTTTTCCATGCATGATTATTGTGCCGATTTCAAAAAATTTTGTACTTTTTTATGCACGATTATTGTACCGATTTCAAAGAGTTTGACACTTTTTTCATGCACGATTATTGAAACGATTTCAAAGAATTTGGTACTTTTTTCATGCACGATTATTGAAACGATTTCAAAGAATTTGGTACTTTTTTTCGTGCACAATTATTGTACCTATTTCAAAGAATTTGGTTCTTTTTTACATCAACAATTTTTGTACAGATTTCAGAAAATTTGGTACTTTTTGTCATGCACTATTACTGTACTGATTTCAAAGAATTTTGTACTTTTATAAATCCACGATTATTGTTCCGATTTCAATAAATTTGGTACTTTTATAAATATCCACGACTATTGTACCGATTAGAAAGAACTTGGTGGAATTTGGTACTTTTTTACATCCTCGATTATTGTACTGATTTTAAAGAATTTGATATTTTTATAAATATCTGTGACTATTGTATCGATTTCCAAGAATTTGGTACTTTTTTAAATCCGCTATTCTTGTACCGATTTTAAAGAATTTGATACTTTTATAAATATCTGCGACTATTGTACCGATTTCAAAGAATTTGGTACTTTTGTTAATATCTACGACTACTGTACCGATTACTAAGAATTTGATACTTTTTGAAATCCACGATTATGGTACCAATTTCAAAGATTTTGGTACTTTTTTACATCCTCGATTATTGCACCGATTTGTAAGAATTTACTAATTTTATAAATCCACGATTGTAGTACCAGATTCAAATACTGTAGTACTTTTATAAAACCATGAATTCTGTACCATTTTTAAGGACTTTGATACTTTTGGAAATCCCCAGTAAAAGTACTAAACTTTGTTACTCTTAAAAAATTCAAAAGCAATAGATTTTTAGAATTTTCGTACTTCTACAATTTCATTACAAAAACAAATAATTCCGATAGAATCCTAAATCAAAGTATCAAATTTTGCTTCTATATTGTACTCTAAAAAATAAATGTAAATTTAATATTTAAAAAACTGTTAACAATTTTTGTTACTAATTAATTTGAAATCCTTGAAAAAAAAACTTTTTCTTAATTTTCCTAAAACTTAATCAAGATTTACGAGTTGCTTTTAAAAATATTTAATTTATTAAAGCTGAATTCGTAATTTCGTGCTCTCAGAGCATAGAAAACATAAAAGCTTAAGTGTGTAAGTATGCCTTCTATACTAATAGCATTCAACCTGCATCCCTCAATATGTCCTTTTTGTATAATGTGGTATGTGTATTTCGTATTTGTGGTAGTAGGTATGTTATGTATTACTTGAGCTAAGTAAATATAAATATACACGAAATATACTAAAGCACGCACGTACGTGCATGAATGTCATTTTTTTCGTTTTCGTTTTTCATTTTAATCTTTCCTTAGATTTCCTAAACCCACCATGATCTATAAAAATACAAAAATGGAATACGCTACCAAGAAAACATGGTAGAAAATACATACAAAGCTAAGCAAGCATTATACAGCTCTAACAAATAATTGACAAGCCATACAAAAAAATTCTTTAATAAACATCATACAAAAAAAATATTTATGTTGATATATTTGCAAAAAATAATTTATTTATATTTAAAAGAATATACATATGATTGAAGATGATTTAAGTTAATACTAAAAAAAAAAACTTGAAATATTTAATTTTTCTTGGAAATAGTTTTCATATTCGAATTAAAGTATAATTCTCAAATAACCACCAACAACAATCTTTTCCTCAATGCTTAAAACTTGTTATTAAATCTGTAACAATTGAGTGCCATGAAATAAATATACTTATTTTGAATTCCTTACACTTATTAACAAACCCGTTATTGTAAGTCTTAAAAAAGTTCTGGAAAAATCCTCAAATATGCATACAATAGCATAAACTGATTTCACAGCGCCTTAAACTAGTCAATACTGTTAAAAAAATTGATTTAAATAAATTTAAATAACAATAATTTAATATAATTTTCAATTAAAATTCTCTTAAACCAACGAGTTTAAATGGAGTTTGTTTAAAAGTTATGAGCACAAATTTATGCCTTAAGTTAGGCCACAAATTCTTTTCAAATCAAACTCTAACTTAAGGCTACCAAAACTTCTACTTAACAACTTTCAATTGTTATTGTGGAGAAAGGAAAATCACCCGAAAAAGTTTTAAAAATTACAAAATTTTATTTGCCTAAAAGTATACCACAAATTTATGACAATTATTGTTCAAATCCATAAGCAAAATAAAAATCTTTTAAAACACCAAAAAAAATTTCTAAACACAAAAGGTACTTATAAATTGGTAAAAATATCACTACAAAAAGGATTGTTGTCCTAAAAGTAGGCAAAATAAAATAATAATAATAAATGCCTAAAAGAAGGCTGTAAATACATTGGAAATTTTTAATAAAACCAACTGTTAGAAATAGATTATTTTTCAAAAATATATATAAAAATATATAAACATCAAACAAACATAAATATTATAGTATAATTTAAGGCTTTATAATAATAATAATAATAATAATAATAAATTAAAGCAAACATTTCAGCATTGAAAATGTGAAAGAAGCTAAAAAGTTGTTTTTATTAAAAAAAGGATATATGGCAAATTTTTTAAAATAAACGAATTTAAACAAAATTTCTAGAAATTGCAGTTTAAAAATAATAATAATAAATGCCTAAAAGAAGGCTGTAAATACATTGGAAATTTATAATAAAACCAAACTGTTAGAAATGGATTATTTTTAAAAAATATATATACAAATGCATAAAGATCAAACAAACATAAATATTATAGTATACTTTGAGGCTTTATAATAATAATAAATTAAAGCATAACTGAAGTCGGTTTAATATAGCAATAAATAGAAATATGAGAAATATGGGATATATTATTTCCCAATGCTATAAATTAATCTTTAATATTTCATTTACTTAAAGATTACAAAAAAAAAAATCCTAACATTTTTGAGTGCTGTTTCTATTTAAAAAAAAATATTTTCTCGTTTCATTTTTCATCTTAAAGCTTTAATAATTCACACCTATTTCATAAAAACAATACAAAAATCAACTACAACACCTAGTCTGCCTTTGTCAGTTTTATTGTCACTTCAATTCTATGTACGCTTGTAACAAATACAGCAAGGAAGTCTAACTAAAATTAACTAAAAAAAAACAAGAAAGTTTTCATAGTGTAAAATACAATACGAAAAAAATGAATTTCAAAGTCACAACTCAAATAGCACTGACAGTTTTGACTTGCCTTGACATGACATATGTTTCCCTAAAGAAATCAACAAGAAATGTTTAAAGGTAAATATAACAGAACCATAAAAATTTGAGCAATTTTTTTTTTTTTTTTTGCTTTTTTTGGTAACACGTTTAAGCCTGTTTCCGCATATAAAATAAAAACAATGGTGATACGAAAACAAAACAAAAAATATGTATGCAATCAATTTTTGTCATGATGTTTTTTTTTTTTAATACATCCTACTTTTTCCAAAAATTTAAAAAATTAGAGCATATTTTAAAGCAGGGAAAAATGTATTGTGCTATGAATTACGATTGTTAAATATTTTTAGGCTGTAATTTTTACAATTTTATTAAAAAATTCTGTCAAAAACTGAGAGTAAATGAGTAGGATTTTTTTTTTAAATATATAAATTGTAGCATATTTTTGGGCTTATTTATAACATAAATAAAACTGCATATTATAAGGACTGAATTCACAAATGCTGAATTTTACAAAAAAAAATATATAATTAGAAATACTCCTCTATCTTAATTAAGCTTTTGTGAATACAATTCTTTGTTTTAAATTTTGCTTTAAATCAAATTTATAAAATGATATGATTATAGGATCTAAAATCCTACTAAATATCATTCATTTACCAAAATAAGAAATCAACAATACATAAAAACTTCTTTACCACTCACCCAAGGAAACAGTGAAAATATATAATTCAAAAATATTGCCTAATCATGTACTATCAACATAGAATATGTTGTATACTTAAAATTGAAATTAACGGTTTCATAAGCTTTGTTTATTGAAAACTTTTAGAATTAAAGCTCAAAACAAAAATGGTAAATAATTAAATTGTTAAATTTCCTGGATTCGTAGTCTAATGTGTGTTGTTTTCGGGTTTGTGAATTTATTTCCAAGCACTTAATATAAACATTAACCCAGAAGGGGCCTGGATACTGAACATGGTTGTGTAGCGTTAATCGAAAATTCTAGTATTCTATCCTGCTGGCTCTGATCGAATTATTTTTTATTCTCTATAATTTACTAATAAAACAATGTTCTTGTTTCTTTGCAATAAAACTATTTATAAAATAATATGATTATATGATTCAAAATCCTATTAAATATAATTCATTTACCAAAATAACAGATCAACTATACAGGTACATAAAAACTTTTTTTTAAAATAAAAATATTTTTAAATGTATGTTATGCAAAAACTATAACCACTGTGGAAAAAATTAAATTTCTCTAGATTCATTGATATGTATTACTTAATCTAGTTTAAAGCTTTTGAACCTTAAGATATTAATTTTATGAGAGGAAAAATAAAAAAGAGATAATTGGATTAAAACAGATTTTTGCTTGCCATATGGAATTTTGTTTCAGATTTATGAATGGAAAAAGGTATTCTTAGCAATCAAATACGTGGTTAAGTTCTTTCCCTAAAAGGCACAATGAAGGTAGCAAAATTTGAAGACCACGAGACGTATCCCTTGATAGATCCATTTTCCAGAGGATGCTTATGTCTACATGACAGTTTAAGAAAAAAATTTACCGAACCTGTAATTTAAAATAAAACGTTGGTTTGGCTCTTCTCAAGAATACAATTTTGTCACCTACGCAGTTATTGCTGAAAAGCACAGAAATTTCCATCTAAGGCCATATGGTTGTTATGGCGTGTTGCGGGTCAAGGTTAACCAAATGCTTGAGTGCTGGTTTTTATACCCAACACCACCGTAGTGAGGTGATGTTTGCATCTACAAAAAAATATTGGAATAAGATCCACTTTCCAGTATACCAATTGACTCAGAATCTCTATTTAATGATGTTCTTCCACCCGTCCGTTTGTCCATTTAAACCTTGTTATCAAACTGCAGGTCAGAAATATTAAGATATCTGGATGAAATTTGGTACATATGATTCCATAAGACCTAACAAAATTGATTAGGATCGATCCATATCCAGACCTACCTCCCTCCCACAGAGAGGTTCTTTCTGAGTTTTTTTTATTTTGAACCAGCTTTCAGGGAATATACCTACAATGCATAGCATTGCGTTGGTGAATGAAAACTTTTTTAATAGTGGAAAGAGTGTGTAGTGTCTGTGAACATTACACTTAAATTTCCCAAAGTTGTAAGTGACTGAAAAAAATTCTGCGCGGAGTTTATTCCACATACGGATACTACCACTAAAGAACTAATTTTTTTCCTGTAATGCTTTGTGCGATCCACTGGCCAACTGACAGCAAACGGATGTTTTCTATTAAATCAGCGAGTATTTCGAACAAATACTCAGATTCCGGGGATAAGTGTACTTATCTCGGCATAACACCTCCCATGTCAATACCGATGGAATAGTGTTACACAACCCACATTCTGATAATGCTTCTATGAGTCAATTGAGCTGGTTACCCAGCTGATATTGATTAGCGCCTAAGACCTCTTTTGAACACGATTCAGAAGCTCCATAAAAGATTTTGAAGGCCCTGCTCTTATATGGGAGTTGTATTCCATTTTTGGCCACATATAAGTGGGATAGATAATGAGAAGATCAGATAAAATGAAATAGTTTTTGCACCGATTTAAGAAAACCTAAACACTTGAATGCTTCAAAAATGTGATTTCTCCAGCGGAGATCACATTGGATTCTCATGCCGAGAACATTAAGATCATCTGATTCCTTAATATTGACCAATGACATTGGTGACCCCACAAGACAACTAGTCACACGACTTCATTCAGAAAGGTCAAAAAGAACTTCATCACGTCTCCCGTATTTGAATTTTAGATTATTTACAAGATGGTTATAAACCATGCTCTCTGTAACCATCGAGAGCTCAAAACATATTGTAATTGGGCGGATTTGTCCGGATTACTAGCCGCACCCGTTTTCGGGATTGGATGAACATTGGGAACCTTCACCACGACGGCAAATACTCTTACGATAGGTTGACCAATTTATGCTATTCTATGGAAGAGCACTGTTTTAGCACCAGTGCTGGCATGCTATCCGGGCCTGCTGACTTGTTTACATTAAGATTCGCAAGAACCTTTTTATAAAGGGTGATCCAACCATAATGCACGATGTTAATTGTAAGTCACACCTTAACGTCAAGTTTTTTGTCCAACTTAATTTGACATTTCTTTGTTTCAGTGTTTGACAAATTCAACCATTTCCATTTCAAGCGTCGTCAATACGCCGAATGGTGAAGTGAATGGTGACTTTACAAAGAAAATTATCTTCAGGGACGAGGCACACTTTCAGCTCAGTGCATTCGTTAACAAGCAGAATTGTCGCATTCGGGCAAATGAGAATCCACGAGTGATTGTTGAAAAGCTGATGCATCCATAAAGAGTGACTGTTTGGTGGGGTTTACGAGCTGGCGGCGTCATCGGGCCGTACTTCTTCGAAAATGAAGTCCAAGCCAAGCAGTTACCGTGAATGGTGTTCTCTACCTTGAGATGATAACGGACTTCTTGTGGCCAGAAATTGAAGATATGGACCTGGACAATATGTGGTTCTAACAGAATTGTGCCACAGCCAACGAAACAATGGCTCTTTTGCGCGAGAAATTCAATGGCCGTGTTATCTCACGTCGTGGCGATGTTAATTGGCCGCCACGATCGTGTGGTTTGACACCGTTGGACTTCTTTCTTTGGAAATATTCAAGTCAATAAGCCAAGAACAATTCGAGAGCTTAAGGATGAGATAATTCGGCACATTAGCGACATTGAACCTCAATTATGCCTCAGCGTCATTGAAAATATGGACCATCGGATAGAGGTATGCCATAGAAGCCGTGGCGAGCATTTGGCCGATATTTTGTTTCACACATAGTTGTCATAAATCCTTCTATCACAATAAAAAAAAATATTAAGATCATTCTCTGAAAACCTTTTGTAATATTTACAATTAACATCGTGCATTATGGTTAGACCACACTTTAATAAAACTTCAGGTCGCAAATATAAAGTTATTGGGATGAATTTCAGTACATAAATTAATATTGGCCCAAGGACGAACCCTATTAAATTTTGTCTATATTCAGATCTACCTCCCATAGAAAGATCCTTTCTGAAGTGGGCTTAAATGGAATTTAGACACACAATACTGTAGAAATTTGGTTGAAATTTGGGTTGTGAATGCTATATTCTTTGTTTCTAAATCTTAAGAAAATTGGACCATATTTGGATCGAGTCTGCATACAAAGTCACCTTCTTGGTATCTGCTTAAATTAACTTTTTTCTATTATTTCGTTCAGGACATTCCCGTTATTCAATTTTTTTTACTAGTTTAATATGTTTTTACTTTAAATCCTAAAATTAAAGCATATTTTTAGGCTTTAATAATTTTCATAATAATATCATATATATTTTTTTTAATATTTTTGTTTAAACACCATTTAACTACTTACACTGCATGTATGCCTTAACATTACTATGTATGCTTTTGCCTTTCGTTCATTTTTTTTTTTTTTTTGGTAAGAGTATCTTAACGAGTATGTTTTGCTGAAATTCAAGTACTTTCTTTACTGTGTTTCGTTAGGTACTTTAACTCAGGCATGACACTTTTGGCCTGACAAACCTTATGTTATGGTTCTTTTGCCGTTAGGCTAACAAATACCGTTTGGATTTAAGTGCGAAATGTGTTCGTGCTCAAGGACGTTAAGGATGTTATTACTCCCACACTTCTGACACTAGAGTATTCATCTTACATATTTTTAAATTTCTTCTTCATCATCTAAGTTTAGATGTGATGGTACAGCAGCTAGCGTGTTATATTTCCATTTTTACTGAACATTAACTTTTAACACACCTATGCATATATTGTGTTACGCATCTTGAATTTATGTGCTGAGAAGACTAAAAGTATGCTTCAAAATTATATTTTTTTGCTCTACTCTTACATTTGACTACGTTAACTATTTGCTATGTTTCCTTGAAATGAACATTATCTGTAGATTAAGTTGTAGTTAGTTGAAATGAAAAAAAACAAAAATTTATAGTAGTTAACATGAATGATTGTACTGATTGTAATGATGAAGAGATTAAAAGAAATTTCAAGAATACTTTGAAGGAAGGGAATTTAAAAAAATTAAGGCACATTTTTTGCAATAACTTTTATAAAAATTAAAAACAAAATATATCAAATCTTGGGAAAACAAATTTAAATATTTATGGAAAATATTAAAAAAAAAAACTCCAATATTTCTTATATAAATTTTAAAAGAATCCAAATTTGTTTAATTACTTTTTTTCCTTACCATCTTGTTAAACGCTTACAACATTTTTCCAACTATAGCCTATTTTAGGTTGTTACCAAGTATTTTTTTCTTTGAAAATTAACTCATCCAGCAACTGTGTTAGTTAATGGTACAATTTTAGTCTTAATTAATTTGAGTTTAAGGAAACAAATTGATGGTACTTCTGTTGAATGATTGAATTGTTTGTAATGATTAAATGAAAACGTATGGTAGTACATAGAGAAAATTTATAGCATACATTAAGGTAATAGGAATTTTTAAGAAATTAAAGCATATTTTAGGGAGTTCAGCATAATTTGTTAGTAAATTGTGAGCTAAAAATAAGAAAATGGTATACAGCTTCAATATAAAAAAGAGGGAAAATTTCCAATAGACTTATGTTATAGCAAAATCAAATTGCTGGTACTTTATATAAATTACTCGCTTAATTGTATTGGAAAAGAAATACCTAGAAAATGTGTTGCCTATAATAATGAGTAATAATTTATAAAAAAAAAATAGAAATAGTATACCAAAAAATACAAAATTGTGCGAGACAAATTTGTTACTTTAAGTTTGGAAAAATAAAATAATGTGTTTAGGGGAAAATACACTTAAAATAATACGTCAGTATTATTTAAAGCATTTTAAAAAAAAAATTATAAAAAGGTTTATATATACTTACAGTAACTTGATATAATTAATATACATATTTATTTTTTAAGCTAACGATAGGTATTTATATCTCCCCTGGAAAATCAACCATCAAGGATTGGTATGCTAAGTTTAGACGTAGTGGACGCCCAATAGAGGTTGTTACGGACGAAAACATCAAAAAAATCCACAAAATGATTTCGAATGACCGTAAATTGAAATTGAATGAAATAGCAGGTACTCTAAAGATATCAACTGAACGTGTACATCATATCATTCACGACTATTTGGGTATGAAAAAGCTCTGTGCTCTCGCGCGGCTCACTTTTGACTAAAAACAAGTCAGTGAAAACGAAGGCGAAAATCCATGAACCACCGTATTCTCCAGATCTGGCCCCAGCGACTATTTCCTATTCTCAGGTCTCAAAAGAATGCTTGAAATTTTCGTCAAATGAAGAGGTGATCGCCGAAACTGAGGCCTATTTTGAAGCAAAGGGCAAATCGAACTACAAAAATGGTATCGAAAAGTTGAAAGATCGCTATAATCAGTGTAGGCCGGGGACTTTTAAATTGACCTGTTAATAATGGTGATGAGAAGTGGGTCTTGATCAAGTTTTTTGGTAGTAACAATCATCAGATCGGATGCGGAATCCTGGCTATTTACTGGCTGCTATGTCACAAATTCTAGTTTCCTATTATCTTTTGTATTGCAACCGGCAGTTTGATTTTAAGGGACATTCATTTATTTTTGGTGGTTACAAGCATCAGTACAAACTCAATATACCCTGTTCCACAGATTACTGTACAGCTATTCAGAATATTTTGTAGAGAATATGTTGTTTACCAATAGACATCCGAACGCCGATTTACACTCTACTCGGTTAAGTAACCCAATTAAAAAATAATAAAAGTTATTATAAGGTTATGGATTTTTCCTCCCAAATAGAATTTTTAATTTACGTAAAATTTCTCTTTACCGGAAAAATAGTTTTAAGTGAAATAAATAAAAATTTCTCCTAAAAAATTTGTTATTTCCCGCTTGCATTTAAATATATACAAAGAAATCCAAATTTTTAAGCAACCCAGCAAAACTTTGGTAATGGGTGTGATATTCTTATGTGTTACCTTGTAATGATAGCTCATTACCTTTTTTATTATTTGCAAGCATAAAGTAATAAGTTACTCATTATTGATTACGTAATGTATGATTTATTAATGTAAAGTAATAATTGAAATATTTTTGAAAATCTATTTTTAGATACATTACTTTGTGTTTTTTTGTAAGCAAAAGGGTAATGTATATTTGCTTTGATAACACTAGCGAAAAAACGAAGCGCAACAATTCATTTAAGTTTAAAGTAATAAAATACTATATGTGTCGGTAGAATTCTTGGCTGGCAACCAGATTTCCCATCTTGACCACTTTTTTAATTACAAATAATTTAAATAAAATATTTGTAATAATTTTTTTTTAATAAAAATTCCTCTTTTTAAAAAATCTATTTTTAGACACATTACTTTTTCCATTCTCGTAACTACATAAGTAATCCCTTACATTATCACCTCTAAAGTAATGGGTATATACATTACTTTGAGGCTCATCGCCTATAAAATTCATCAATGAATTAAGGTGTAAAGTAATCCATCGGCCCCTATGGCTATACATTACTTTACCCATTATTTGGTAATGTGTGGTTTTGCTGGGAAGCACCCTATTTTGCATCAGGCGTTTGGAAATGTTGTTCTTCTGCTGTTTAACCCTGAAAAGGTATTAATTAGGGCGACTGTCCCGTAAATTTGGGACAGTGAATTTTAAAGAATGTGTTTTGAATTCAAATTAATTAATTTAAAATTTATCGTCCTAAATCAAATGAAATGCCACCATGATTTACTTCTGAATATTTTTATCAAATTTTTGTGTGAATATTTTTATCAAATATAAGATTCCGAATTTAACTTGTTTACTATCTTCGCAATTTGTATTTCCAAATTCTTTTGTTATCTGCCTAGCACCTCTAAAAATGTTAATATTTATGCCTAAAAGTAGACAATACATATTTTTGTTAAGAACTCGATTTTAGTAGTATAAAGTTAAGTCCCTATTTTTCTCTTTACTCAATTGAAACTTTATACTTTATTGTTAATATAAATTCAAATAAATTACATTACAATTGTAACAAACAAATATTACAATGTACATTAAACTTTTAGCTTAGTTTTGTGTGTGTTTTGCTCTCAGCCTCTTTCTTAAAGACCTTTTACTCTATTGTTTGGTGAAATTTAAGTCACGTAAATATTAGATTTCTTAAAAAAAAAAAGAATTCATTCATGTTTTTTTTCTTGTTTATTTTACATTTTTTTTTTTTTCATATATAAGTTTTCATTTTTTAAGGAATTCTTGTTGCTATTTTTTTTTGCCACTTTTATATAACTTTTGCTTTCATTTTACTCAGGGGAATACAAATTTTACTATTTTTGTTGTTTCTTACTCTCATGGAGATGAAATTTGAAAAAAATTTCTGTTATAAATATTATTCTTTTGCCAGCCTTTTTGATAATATATTTTTGTATATAACTTTAGTTTTCTTTTCATTTTTTTCTTCCTGTTCTCTTTTTCTGTTTCTATACACAATTTTTTCTATTATTTTTTGCCAAATATTTATTGTTTGCTGATGTTTTGGGGTTCAAAATTTACTGCAGAAAAAAAATTTATAACTTTTGTTAAACAACTTCTGCAAAGATTGTCGTAAATAAAAATTGTTATTTTATTTAGATTATGAAACTTATTTACAAAAAAAAAGAAATCTTGAAGTTTATTTGTTATCAAGCTAAAAAGATAGACATTCAATAGAATTTCCTTTGTGTGGAAAAACACTTTCAGTTATAAGAGATAAAGTAAACTTTTAGGAGATATATTCAGCGGTGGCACAACCGACATGAGAAAATATATAAGACTAGATTATAAGGTTTGTGTACCCTAATAAAGTACACTACCACTCGGGGAGCCATAGGATCCATTGTGATACTCTTTGGAAAAAATAACAAATAAATAATAAAAATTGTCAAATCGGGAAGGCGTTCAAATGATGTCAATTGCACTGTAGTGGAGAATACATTCCCATTTCATTGCTATGGAATACAATAGTTTTTCTTTGAAAAACACTAAATTTTATAAAATATTATTTTCTTTAAATAAAAAATAGTTTAACTTTCACCCGTTGATATTTAATAAAAATTTTGTTGTTTTTTATTGCTGAATTGAAATGAAAACTTGACATTTGAAGGAAGACATCATATCAAGAGTCGATAGCATGTCAACATCATGATGTTGCAACAATATTAAAATTAAGTTTCTTCAGTCGATATGAAATCAGTGTGACAATTGTTTGCTATCATTTTATTGTATGTTAAGATAAGACTCCGGGTTATCATTGAATTTGTTGAGCGGAATTCATTATGAGGTTTGTTGCTCAAAATAAATGCAACGTCCACCATATTAGATGCACCATTTAGAATTTTAAAAATCGAATCGCCATATTGGATTTTAAAATTTTAGGGTGATACAGAGTACTTATAATAAGTTTCTTCTGGTGTTTATAGCAACTAAAATACTCACTCACTTCTTGTCAGTAAATAATAGGTCGCAAATATGCATATATATTGCAAGCAAATCAAACAATTTTCGAGAATAAAGCCTCCATATTTATTGCGCTATTTTGTGTTTTTAATATACCCTACACTACTACATTTAAAATTTTAAATTTGAACTACCGATTACTTTGACTTTGAAAGGTAGAATAACATTCATTTTTATTTTCAGGTTTATGTTTGACATTTACAAAATGGGACGCTATACGCTCGAACAAAATTGGGAAAGATTAAAAACTTACTTCTAAAGTAGTGAGTCTTTAACGGTACTGTAAGAAATTTACGTGGAAAATTTTCGAAAAGAGATCAGCCGTCAGTTCAGTTTTTGGGTCAATTTGCGAAGCGAGTTCATAAAAATGTATCGTTATTGGACAACCCAACCCGTGTATGTTCTCGTCCAGTACATTCAATCGAAAACATTGTTGCAGTGGCTGAGAATTTCCAAGAACATCCATTAACTGGAACTGAACATTTCTCGTACTTTTTTGAAGGCTTACAAAGTTCAATCAATTGGTCCAACAACTGAAGCCTCATGGCCATCCGATGCGTTTTCGCTTCGCCCAATGGGCTGCGGATTGTTTGGCAAGAGATAAAGAATTTTACCGAAAAATCGTGTTTTCAGATTAAGTTAATTTTCATATCGGTGACAATAAGCAAAATTGCCGCATATGAGTTTCAGAGAACCCACACTTGACTATTGAGAAATCCAATGCATCCACGAGTCACTGTTTAGTGTGGATTCTGGGCTGGCGGCATCCATTGCCATTTTTCTTCGAAAATGAGCAAGAAGCCGCCGTTATTATCAACGGTGAGCGTTACTGTGCCATGCTCAACGAATTTTTGTTTCCAAAAATTCAAGAAAACGACAAGGACGACATTTGTTTTCAACAAGACGGGGCCACATGTCACACAGCCAAAGCAACCATCGATATTTTATGCACTGTTTTCGAAAATCGAGTAATCAGCCGAAATTGTGATGTCAATTGGCCGCCTCGGATTATATGGATTATTTTCGGTGGGGAGCAATTAAGGATAAAGGGTACGCAAACCATCCAGAGACAATTGAACATAAAATCGAGAGATTCGAGACGAAACAAGAGAAAATGTACTGAAAAATTGGGTTGATCGGATGAGGTACTGCCGAGCCAGCCATGATAGTTATATGAATGATATTGTGTTCCATTCTAAAATAACAAAGTTCAACCTCTCCAATAAAACCAGAAATTTGAAAAAATAATCAGTACTTTTTTTTATAGCCGATTAAAAATTAAAAATTTTAAATGGTGATGTTTGTAACTAACATATAGAATACCAATCGACTTAAAATTACTTTTTGATCAGATCCTTATTATCCTGCAGTTTAATATAAAAACATTTGGATGAAATTAGCTACAAAATTTTCTATTGTCCCAAGACAAACTGAATTGAATTTAGTTAGAATCGGTCCATATTCAGACCTACCTCTATGAAAAGGTCCCTTCTGAACTGGGATTAAATGGAATTTATATATACAAAACCATAGATATCTGGTTGAAATTTGGGTTGTGATTGTTAGATGGGACCATAAATCACGTCAACAAATTTAAAGAAAACCGGACCATATTTCTTCCTTCAAATTAACCTCCAATATCACCGAGATGGACGTTGTAACGTAATGGTTAGCACACTGGACTTTTACATAGAAGGTTGCGGGTTCGTCGGAGCCATTCGTGAGATAGAACCAGAAACCAGAAGCCAGCCGTGCGTGGCAGCCACATAAATGAAATCGTGTTCCATAAATAATGAGAATATGTTTTATTTATAGTATTTTTAAAAAAACTCACAATTTGGGAGAATCTTTTAAACTTTCCACAGTAAATTTTTAAAAAACTAAAAGTTTTGTGTACAAAAAAAAATCCTCAGAAATTCCTAATATTTAAACTTAACACTTATTTCAAAAAGATTTATCAACTTCAATACAACTTTATACCATACAACTACACAGGTTTTGCATAAATATTAGCTGTATTCAAATATAAACTGTAACTATAACTTCTGAAATAGTTATTACGCAAAGAAACCAGAGAAAAACAATTAAAGTTTGGTAAAGTTTTCATCAGACAATATTTTTTTTTTTTCGGTAACAGAAAAAATTGTTATAGTCATCATTACTATTTCGTTTTACTTTGGAAAAAGAAAAATAAATTTGTTGTAAAAAAAATTCAAAAAGAAACTGTTACAAATACAGTAAAAACTTTTTCCATTTTCTTTTTTGGCATCAGTTTTTTTTTTTTTGTTTTTTTGTGCAAATTGTCCATGGTGTTGAATACTCTCTACTCGGCAGTCTTAACCAATGTTCTTTGGTTACGGCGGTATTTGTGGTTATAAAAATGGTCGAAAATTCTTGGCAACAACTAGCCAAATTAATTTATTTATTACTCTACCATTTCTCAAAATAATATGCAACCGCATACAGTGGCAAAATGAAAGAAAAAAAAATGTTTATATCCCTGTATCTATATATGGATAAAATACTTACAGCACCAACAGACGACGCACGTAGTAGAGTATAGTTTATTTTATGTTTATTTCTTTGAAAAACTGTATGGATGAATGGTAAAAGAAAAAAAGAAAAGTTTGTTTTTTATGGTTTTCGAGGTTTCCAAGAAGATGAAAAATTAAATGGAATTTTAAAGAAAATTTGATTTGCACTACATAAATGAATGAGTAAAGATTTTTAAGTGGAAAGAAAATTAATATTGAAATTAGGATTTTTACTTCAATTTAAGGCCTACAAGTAGATATTTAATTTTAATTGAAATTGAAGTTTTAAAGTAGATTTCAAATTAAAACCTTGAAGCAGACTTTTATTTTAATAAAATGTCACGCCTTAAACTAGACAATAATATGCAAAGCCCGAAAAGAGGTCAAAGAGCTCACAGGTACGAGTAATAAAAGGGTGCGATCGGATGCCTCAACACCACCTGGCTCCAAACATCCTGCACACATCTGCACCTTTTACTTTTAAAAGTAGTGTTTTTGAATTAACTTCTAAAAGAGGTAGAGGGAAGACACCAAAGCGTCTCAGGTGATCACTGGTGAACTTTCAACATGTCAATGCGGCATCGGGGCGATGACAACAGAAGCTTCATCATTGATGGCCTGGATGTTGTTTTCATTCAGGAGCTATGGGTGCACTAGGAAGCCATCAAAGAGCTATATCCAAATCAAGGTAAGTTGATTTATAATTCTCAGCATATTGGGCTCAGAGCGGCCATCTTTGTGAGGCCTAGGATTTCATCCAATTTCAGACTTTGTTTTGTTCCTTATCTGGGGAGCCCAAGCTAATAATGCACCAAATTTGTAAGTACCTGCTTAAATTTATTTGCAGTAACAATGCTATTTGGAAGAGGTTTTGGATCTCTCTCTTCTTTATTGATAACCCTTTGCTATCTTTCATTGAAATGTCTCCAATGAACAATCAATGTCTGACCATTGATGTACCGTTATCCTGGATGTAGGAAGTGATGCCAAGCTAAAGTGGCTCATTCTAAGCACAAATGGGGTTGCTTATGAGGTATCTTCTGTTTAGACTACGAGCGGCCCTCAAAAGACCAGGAAGACAAAAAAAGACATTCCATGGTGAAATAGTGGTCTGGAAAAGCTAAAAGGAGAAGCCAGATTATTCAATAGCGGCACTCACTCAATACGACAAAAGATGCTATTGTGACAAGATCTTTAATCTCCCAAAAGCTTTGATACTTCAAAAGAACCTCTCACAGAATCACGAATGGTCTCCGTACACTTAAGAGGCCTGACGGTTGCCACACTTAATCTCCCCATGAAGCCGGCGAACTCTTACCTGGCGAGAACTTTCCAGGATTCGTAAGCTTCTACTAAACTGTTGCGATTCAGTAAATACCAAACCTGAGGGAAGGGAATGTATGTTTGTCGGCAGTTATCTATTACTAGGTTCGGGTAAGATGCACGTAGGTGAATTTTCGTCATCTATGGACTTAATTGTCACACAACTAGTTAGAACATTTAGATCTAGTTTTTTATTTCGGCAAGTACTAAGGCCTTGGAGAGAGGTTAAAGTGATCATTATACCACAGGCAGGGGAAATCCAAACAACTAAATCGTAGAATTCTTAGGACAAAAAGTCTAGAAAAAATTATGTATATGATGTTGTCACGATGATTGAGAGGGCACTAGAGGAATATAAAATCACAATTGCGCCTTTCTCGATTTAGTAACCCATGTGGAGAATGGGCATTTATTCAATTAAAGTCAATTGGACTTTGATTATGTTTGGCATATGGACTACTTTTGTGGCTGTAGATGCGACCTGGGAATATCCTCATGCCAGTGTTTTTCGCCATTACCATGGAGGCTCCGAACGACTTGGGCTTTAGAACCAATAGCTTCGCCGATGATCTTGTAATCTCCTTCGTCGGATGGGATGAACGTATGCAAGTCTCTGAATTTTACACATGCATTGTATCGGTAAAATGCGATGTGTATTCAGCCTTCTAAGATGATTTGGATACCAGTCAGGAGGAGGAAAAAGGTAAACCGTATACATCGGACAATGTGGAGTGGTTCTCTGGGGATAACTCTTAACAAATATTTTCGTAATGGGCTCGCTTAGACAACGGCAATACGGTAACATTAAGAGTGGATCACGTGAAGATCGTTGTGATCTTTATGAACGACCCAATCTCAAAGGTCACCGATAGAATGGAGACGGAAGTTTTTCCTATTTTGACAAAATCTTTTTATATATTATTTATATTTATATCAGTCGCGTATAGTCAGTTGAAGAGTACAGACGTGATTTATCTTCGCTCGCAACATCAGTTATAAAAAAGTTTTGTAATAGGTTTAGTTTTTAATAGGTTTATTATATTTTAGTTTTTAATAGGTTTATTATATGGGAGTAGTTTCAGTCTTTTAAATAGGTTTAGTTTTTAATAGGTTTATTATATTTTAGTTTTTAATAGGTTTCTGTCTGTCTGTGTTCTGTCTTTTAAACTGTCAACACGCATTTTGTCCGCATATATCGTTTATGTTTTTATTGTCGTTAAATCGAATTTATACGCGCGGTTTTTTTATCCAGTGTTGATATAATAATAATTACAATAAATCAATTAATGAAAAAAAAAAAAAAAATTGAAAGGGGCAAAGGGCTTTAATGTCTCTATTTGCCTGTGTTATTGTTGCTAGATTTTTTTCCTTCCCTTTCCTCTCCCTTTTTTAATTTTTTTTCTCTATTTTGCATGGTACAACCGCCTTGTATTCTTTTTGTTGTTGGGCCAATTAGTGATGAAGGCATAGCACTGATCACTGAGTAACCAATTCAGCAACAAAGTGTGTACCCGGTTGTTGTACTATTGCAGATATATTGCATATTGTCTGTACTCTTCAACACTACTCCCTCTTTCCTCCCTCTCATAACATATTTTCCTAATTCTAACACAATGCACTGCATTAGTAGGGGACATCCCCTGAGTGTTAGTCTAACGTAAAAAAAAAAAAAAATATATATTATAGGTACATATGGACGAAGTTCGATGATGGTTCAGAGCAGCCGAATATGGACGACAAAGGTGCTTTAGCCTTGCACAAATACCAATTCATTTTTCAGGCAGGGTTGTTTCACAACTTGGATCTGTGCGGCTATGTGTTTACGGAAGGCATAATTAGATCTCGAATTTACATTCCTGCTGACAGCCAGACTGCACTTAGGGAACTAAGGGCCTCAATCGACTTGGCGGGAGTAACTCGCTACTACACTATGATGGATTTTAGGCCATGAGGGTAACAAATGGGCTGACTTTATTGTCGATTGCATGGCCGGTAGAACCCTTATTGGCACGGGGAAGCACAGGTTATGAGTCCAAATTTTAGAGGTACTGGGAAGCCTGTTGAATGAGATAGTTTAATGTACACTGTGGTCACACAGTGTGAGTTGGAGTCTGAGATATCGAAGCGTCCTAGGCTTTATGATAGGAGACTTAGGTTTTTTGGTGTCAGCTTTGGATATTTGGCATATTTCGTTCAACATTGTTTGATTTGAATATAAATTTTAAAAATAGTCCAGTGTTTTTTCAAAACGAAACACTATCTTAGTTTTTTATGAAAATTCGTAATGGCGACAAAATACTTCGCGAGTATCCTTAGTAATTCCTCCATGGTTTCAAGGTGGAATCTAGAATATTTCGTATAATGAAGGCACATTTAAACGCGAGAGAAAACTGCTAAAGATAGAGAAAAGGACACCTCTAAATTGCTCTATGGTGAAGGATTTGAGCTATATAAGGGAGTTTTTGCTCCATCTCTAGAAGTTTTCTCTCACGTGTAAATGTACCTTAAGGAAAAGTTTAATTGCATAATTAAATACACTAGTATAGCATAGAGGTTGGTTGAAAAGTTCCTGCGCTCACCAAGAGATGGCACTGCTAGCTCCAAACTTTTTTTTTCTCAAGTTGGTATAACTGTCCGGAGAACACATGCAAAGTTGCAAGTAATTCTGTCAATTCTTTCTTTGTTTACAAGCCATTTGAAGTTGACGTATCATTGATTTTTTTTAATATGGAAAAAATTTAATATCGTGCAGTCATTAGATTCTTTGTTTTGAAGGGTTTAAAAGCAAAGGAAATTTATGAACAATTGTTAGAAGTGTATAAGGAGTATTCACCTTCAAAACGCACCGTTGAATTTTGTGCTGGTGAATTTACACGTGGTCGTACCAGCCTTGAAGACGATCCACGCGAAGGACGAGCAAAAACTGCAACCACAGCAGAAATCATTGAGCAGGTACATAATATGGTTAGTGAAGATCCAAGTTTGACTAAGCGTGAAATTGCTAATGCCATAGGCATCTCAGACGAACGAGTACTCCATATTTAACATGAAGAATTACGTATGAAAAAACTGTTTGGAAAGTTAGTGCTGCACATATTAACAATTCAACAAAAACTGGATCGAAAACAAATTTCTCAGCGTAATTTGGAGCGTTTTAAGCCGAATAAACCCGACTTCTTGCGTCGTTTTATAACTATGGATGAGACTTGGATCTACCACCATGATCCTAAATTGAACCAAGAACGTTTACAGTGGAGTGAAAAAAATATTTTTCATCAAGACAATGCACCTGCTCACAAGTGTTTTGACAATGGCTAAATTCAAAGAATTAAAGTACGATTGCTTCAACATCCGCCGTATTCACCAGATTTGGCTCCCAGTGACTACTATCTCTTCAGAAATCTCAAACAATTCCTTCGTGGAAAGCATTTTTCGTCGAATGAAGAGGCCATAGCAGCCGTAGACGGTTATTTTGCAGAGCTTCCGGAAAACCATTATAAGGATGGGATAAAATTATTGGAAGATCATTGGAACAAGTGTATTGAGCTTCTAGGAGATTATATTGAATAATTCTTTCATTTCGAACGCAGGAAATTTTCAACCAACCTGTACATTGAGGTTTTAACACAAAATAATTGCTGCTTAATTAAAAAAAAATAAAACATGTTCAAATTTTGTTGCCTTCTTCTTGGAATTATATAAAAAAATGGTTTGGCAAATTTTTGGGAATTTTTTTATATAAAAAAATAAATTTATCAGATTTTTGAGCTTCTTCTTTTAATTTCTTTTCTTTTTAAATGAATTTCTTTTCAAACAAAATTCAAACTTTTTAGCCACAATAACTACAAATTAACATAAATAAACACCCATTTCTTTAACAATTTGTAATTTGTATAATTTTGTAGCCAACTTTTTTATTCAACTCAAACATGTAGACATAAAAATTTATTTTTTTTACTACTATTTCTAAACTGGAAAAGGCAACGTTGTGAAAGGAAATTACAAATATAATTTAAAACTTTTTCTGTGTGATAATTATAAAGTTTATGGGAAAATGTTTTTAATGTTGCTATTGAGAACTTGTTTATAGCAGCAACAGCAATGACTTTTATAGAATTTTTTTATTATATTTTATCTTTAAACATATTTTAAGAAACTGTAAAATTGCAATAAGTAGCAAAGTAATTTCAAATTTTAAATATTATGTTGTAAACGTTTTAAAGCATTTAGAAATTATACATATATTTGTACTATTTGATATTTTTATAAATTTTGAAATACAAATATAGACTATTTCAAACTTTTTAATATTATTACATTTATATTTAGTTTTCAATTATTTTACCACCATTATCTATTCAATGAAATTAGCTTTTAATTTATTGAATTCGCTAAATAAATAAAAACATTGTTGAAAATTAATTATAAACCTCAATAAATAAATACAATACATAATAACAAAATTTTCCAATTAAACTAAAAAAAAAATTTGTTAAATGCCAATAAACCAAAAAACAAAAAAGAAATATATATAATGTTATCCACAAATAAATCACCTAATAATTTCAACACATTATACAAATTTTCATTAAAATAAAAATAGAAAAACTAACAAAATCCTGTATTATGATTTAGTATTTTAAATAAGCATACATCTAAATACTAACTACATAAAATTATTTAAATAAAAGACAAAATATAATAACAATATTTAACCCCTTAACCAAGAGCAAACACAATCGAATTACTAAAAATCATTGCCTAGTTTTAGGCTTACAAGAAAACTAGATGGTGGTGTGACTCGTAGATCTTTACGAAACTTGAATATGTAACAGAGTAATAAACATACGAAAAAACTTTTAAACGCCTAAATATGTGACATGACATAACGTCAACTGACATTAACTCCGACACTGGAAATTGGGATAATGACCAAAACTGTGCGAGAATTTCTTATCTAAGGTTGGCGTTGTTTCTGTTTTCGAGAACTAAACTCTTTTTTTTATGTAAATACAATATTTAAAATAACATTTCGGCCCCAATCCTGATACGAGACTGGGCGCGATTTTCTCCTCTGAGGTTGGCTTGGTTTCCTCCTCTGGGGTATGTCCAACTCTGTCTTCGAGAACTAAACTCTTTTTTTATGTAAATACAATATTTAAAATAACATTTCGGCCCCAATCCTGATACGAGACTGGGCGCGATTTTCTCCTCTGAGGTTGGCATGGTTTCCTCCTCTGGGGTATGTCCAACTCTGTCTTCGAGAACTAAAATCTTTTTTTATATATAAATACAATATTTAAAATAATATTTCGGCCCCAATCCCGATACGGTCATAATACCCATTGGTATTATCAAAGTTTAGCAAATAATAATAGCCCTAATTTTCATTATTGGCATTACGTTAGGTTAATAAACAAAGTTGGAATATTGTCGCCAGACAATGGTTAAACCCTAATCCTTGCAAAAGGCGGACAGCAACATTAAGTATTGTAAGATTTATTCATATTTCTCAAAGGTGCTACAAGTCACCGAGTCCGCACAAGCCATTCGGAATAGGTGTGCCCTCAGCGTTAAATACCCGTTGTTCTCACATTTCTATCTAACCAAGTTGCCTTTTACCGAGTTGAAAAAAATCCCTTAGTTTCTCCTCTATCCAGACCCCCTATAGAATGCCAGTGGTCTTGCCTGTTGCCGCGGTAACCCATAGCAATATCAGCTTAGTCGAGTCTTTAAGACTGAAATGGTTTCAAGTTCTCAAAAGATCCTTTTCTGGCCAATTCGTAAGCCATCTATTTCCCAAGTTAAAGAAGTTATTGATTTCCTCCCTACAATCAATATTAGCTGAGCTTACAGAAATCAAGAGATTGCCTGGAAATCGGCTGGACAGTATTATGATCAGGGAGGCGGGTGCATTTTCCAACAAAGAAATTGCAGCTATAGTCCTTCTAGAACTTTCGATCCATTCGTATAGAACTGAATACCTGGATTTCCCACAAAATGGTACCTTCCAACCAGAATTCTCTGCTCGGCATTCGTGTACTGCAACTTATAGTTTTTGATCTCTCGAAAATTCTGTCACAATTCAATTCTCGGATTTTGCATCCCAGTAACTCGTTTTAGATCTTTTGGTGGTAAGTCTTACGGAGACCACAAATATTTTAGCCGCATTTCAATAGATTCTACCGACAGGGTATACCCTAGTAGATTTGGTTTTGTTGGCACCGCTGATGATTAAGCAACATAGAGGCTGTATGTTCTAAAGTGGCTTTATATTGCACTCTCTTCACATTAGTGTCCACAATACTACTGCCGCATAAGTCAAGATAGGTCTGTCTAGGCTTGTGTAGAGCCAGTGTGTCATTTTCGGGTTTAAATTCCATTTGAAGCCTATAGCACTCCTATATGAGGATCACGATCTGTGGGCCTTAGTTATCCTGGTTTTGAAATACTCTTAGATACTGAACCGGAGACACTAATGGTTTTACTAAGAAAACGGGAATCATCATAACTAAAGATACTCGTCTTCCGAGTAAAAAGGCATATCTTAGTCTTGTCCGGATTCAGATAAAATCCCTGCAGGCCAGCCCAATTGTTTGAAAACTTAAGTGCTATTTAAGCCATCCTTGTCAGATATTCAGGATTTGGCCTCCTTAAGATCATCGCCACATCGTCTGCATAGCAGACAGGTTGGAAAGCATAATTGCTTAAATCCTTAGCAGTTCATAGTAATCACCCATAGGAGTGGTGAAAAAACGCTAACATGTGGGGTTCCACGGCACACCTTAGCTCTAATACTGATGCCGTTGCCCCGGCAGTTAATCCATCGGTTCGCTGGCATATGATCAATCCAGTCTACGGGAGGCCAGTCATTTGTCAATCTAGTCTAGGGACCGGAAAAGTGCTTTGGTCGAAACATTATCAACCCTCTGGTTTTATAAAGAGAAGGGAATAATTCCTCCGGATGAATTGCATGTTTTTTAATTTTGTTACAATAACAATGTATATACAATTCCTCTGGCGGAATTATTCTGTTCGCCTTATAAAAACATGGGGTAAACGTTTTCTATATATCAACAAATATAGCCATAGCATACATATGAAGATGAAATGATCTGTCAACATGAAAAGCAGGACAGTTTCCACTGAACGTGGAATTAGTGCAAAAGTTTTTCAGTCATAAATGCCCGGTTTTTTTACACAACTCTAAAAAGCTTAAACTAAAAGAAACACTAGTTAAAATAATAATTTCATATATACAAAGTCCCTTAGTCGAGCTCTCGAGTGGGATTATGTCCGCTAAAGGTAATGTTCGGTAACATTTTTTCTCCTCTGCAACATATCCAAGTTTAATTTAGATCTGTGAGTTACACACACCATTGTATAGTTTATTTGTTGGTAGTAGTAAAAACTTTTCAGAAAAGGGTTAATTTAAACTAAATAAAATTGCAACATTGTAAATTTCTGCAAAATATTATACAAATAACTAATTTAATTAGTTTAAAATTAATACTTAACAATGAATATAATTAAAATAAATTATATAATTGTTGTGGCCAACATATGAACTCAAACAAAACTATTTCAATTGATATTAATGATAAAGAACAAAAATTTTATATTTGTTTACAATTTGTTGTGATTTTGTAGTATTTAAACAAAAAAAAAAGATTAGCAATTATTAGTTATTTAGTCTATAATAGAAAAACCACAAATGCATTTTACGTGTTTGACAAAAATGCATTTAAATTAGTTTAAATTATTTTTTTTTTTTTTTTTGTCTCAAAATAAAATACTGCTTTATTTTTAAATAGCTAATCCCTAAAAGGTATGCTTTAAAAACTGTAGTAAAATACGATATTTTTTTTTTTTACTTTTAACCAACACTCAGGGGATTCCTCTAACTAATGGGAATGAGCAGAGGGAGTATTATAATTTTAATCAGAAAAAGTTATAGGGAAGGCCTCCAAAGGGAGACAATTCCACATACGGCTTGTGTGACTGAAAAATTAATTCTCTATATAGCCAACGATTGGATGAGATCTACATGATAAGCGAGCATTACGATCATAAAATCGGGCTCTTGGGATGGAAGTACACTTATCTCGCAAGAACACTTCTTATGGTAATATCTATAAAATATACACAGACCCTATTCCAACGCTTATCCCAGAAATCAATAGAGTCATTATCCCTTCCAAATAATAGAATGTTCTCCAAATAGGCATTTGTTTAATCAAATATTACATCGTTGGCGTTTGATCTCTTTTTGCCGAGACATTTTTTAGGTCTAGAAATGGAAGCTAGTCACTAGGGGAGAATATGGAGGATTGCCCATGGCATCAGCAATTTGCGACCTCTCGCTTTCCTATCACCCAATACTGTTTATATTTTTTCGACATTTCCTTGGTTTGAATGATGTTGTTTTACAATAAATATTGATTTAGAGTACTCGAAATTCACTTTTGTTAAATTTTTACAAAAATTCACGAGGTTGTATGCTTTAAACAGCTGCCAAACAAAAGCTTAACGATAGAGCTTGCTCAAAATTTGACAGTAGGCTATTAAAAGATGGTAGCAGACGTGATTAGTGCTAAGCTCTATTAAACAACGAGCGAAGTTCAAAAAGTCACCAAATTATTGATCCGTCCCCTATTTCTTATTTAGAGAAGGAAGACACTTCAATGCTTTTCTTGATATTTTGCAATCGGCAGGAATTGTCCTGCCCAATATATTGAAAATGTCGGAGCCTCAATAACAATTGAAAATTATTCGAATTAATTTCCTGTTCACACTAATAAAAAAATGCGCTCTTTAAATTGGCGATACTAAATTTGAACTTCCAACTCATCATTCAAAAGTAATTGTACATTATGTGTATCCCTGAGGCCCGCCGGAAGCCAACCACGCAGAAAAGCTTAACTCAGAAAGCTTTTATACAGCGAAGCCGGCTTCAGACCTATCACGAAGTAGAAAATCCCGAGGAAATCACAGAAATTTTTTTCTTCAGTGAAACTAGCTTCGGACCTACCACAGTGTAGAAAACCCCTAAGCCCTCAACCATTTTCTTTGTTTTATCTCATATTCATGGCGTTTTGAGGTAAATTTTCACGATAAAATCGACATCTTACAAGCAAGATCACCTTTGAAGTGAAATAGTTTTTACACAAAGTGGTAGATTGGCCACCTTTTTTTAAGTGCTCTCTGCCGCCTTCCCAGAGCCTCTTAAGGAATTTATTCTCCAATTAATTTTTTTTTAACTGAATTTATAATCTGAGAACAAATTCCATGATAAAATTTAAAGATTTGAATAGATTATTTTTCATACGATTTATCTCGATATAATTCGATGATTCCTTCACAAAAATTAATTCAAAACTAATTAATTCAACTATTGTTGAAATAAATTCCTTTTGAATTCATTCACTTGTGCACTGAATTACACTTGGGTCTGGCAAGCAATGCTTTGTAATACTTTCCTTGCAGAAAATGATCCACTCCTACCACTTTTTCACATGGCATTGACCTAACTTTTAAGTTGCAATTGAAAATGTTTAACTTTGTTCTTTATATACAAAATAATCAAAGCATAGCCTAAAGCTTAAAATATTTTTAAATTTAAAACAAACTTTCTTCTTCAATTTCCATACCTTCACACAAAAGAAAAACCCAAGCTTACAGCATTTTTCACTTTGGTAAGTTAAATTTTGTGCTCAAAACAAACTTTATCTACTTTAAAGGCCGAAAGAGATTTATCTTTAGTCAGGTTGCAGTATAAAACGAAAATTAAAAATATTGTTAAAATTAAAAATTTGTATTTTAAAAATTTCGTTGCATACCCAAACAAAGCTTAAGTCTCTTAAGCTAATAATGTTACAGTCTTAAGGAGTTTGTTTTTAAAAAATTCATAGTATACTTCAAGGCAAACATAATTTTTTTAATTAACGCTTTACTATTCCAAAAGAAAATACTTTTGCAACAAAATATTCTATACAAAATTCATAATTTGTTTTCATTAAAAAAAAACTATGATATAGAATTCTTTACAAATGTTATCCTGTTAACTTGAAAACTTTTTTTTTTGGGTTAACTGTTATGTTGTTACAGTAAAAGAAACCCCGTTAAATAAGTTAATGAAAACATAGTTAATTAATTGCTGTATAATAATATTTTTTCTTACTTGTTTTTTTTTTTTTTTTCTTTTCATACTTTTTATTTAATAAAAAATAAAAGAATATCGAAAAAAGTTATATATGTACTTAAAATCAGACTTTTTTGTATACGTCTGAAAAGATATTATGTAAATGAGTTTCTTGCTTACTTCTTTTCATATCACCTACTATAGTTAAGAGGGGAATATATTCAAATTTCTATATTATAAGTAACTTTGGAATTTCAAAGAATATTCCAAATAAATCTGTCGAAATAGAAATATACATGAGCAGAAGTTTTATAGCAAAAATTTATTCTAAAAATGATACATTTTTGGCGCCCAACTTAAGGCCACCAAATTTTATATTATTTCCTCAACGGATAACAAATCTGTAATATTTTATAATTTGGGTTAAACTTTACTTTATCTACAGATTTAATTCTTCTCTAAAAATATACTTTTAACTTTTTTGGATCTACGTTGGGCGCCAAATTGTTATTGAGGAAATTAACATATACAACACACTTTAGAATTTATATTTCAAATCAATCTGTCGAATAGAAATATATGAGCAGATGTTTTATAGCAAAACTTGGTTTTTAAACTGTAATTTTTTATGAAAAAATTTTGGCGCCCAACGTAAGGCCGCTAAATTTTATATTATTCCCTAAACGGATAAAAAATCTGTAATATTTTATAGTTCCCACCTAAAAATATACTTTAAACTTCTTTGGGCCTGCGTTGGGCGCCAAATTATTATTGTTATCTGTTTACTTCCCAACATAGGGTATCCTTTATTCATTGTCTGTTAAATATATGTATATTCCGTATTGAACTTTGTTATTTTTAAATACAGTTAAGATACTGAATGAGTTGAAAAGCTGAAGTGAAACATAGTAGTGGTAGCAGAAGTAGTTGTAACAACACTAAAGACTCAACTCAGTTTGAAAAGAAAACTTATTTAATTGGCACAAAGTAATAAAAAAGAAAAATACAAAAAAAAAACAAAAGAATAAATACACAAGAAGACATTTTTTTTTTGCCAGAAAATAAAGTTTTCTTTCTTTATTTTACGAAGAATAAAGAAATTAATTGAAATTTGATGAGTTGCTAAATATAAACTTGTAACATAAGAGATCGAGAGATGAAGTGGAAGTGGAAGTAAATATAAAGCAAAGAGAAATTTTATAAAACAATAGATTTTATTGGCAAAATATATTAAGGCTTGCTATTGGAATTGTTAAATAATAGACTTTAAAAAAAAAAAAAAGAAGGTAGCCAGATTGTGACATAAATTTTTTCGATGAAACGAAATCTTACAAAAAATGCCATATTTGAAGGATCCTAATGTCACTATTCTAGCTTGGTTAATATTTTTGAACTGAATTTATGAATGGGAATGAATTCTCTCACCATATTTAAGGAACGGAATGAATTCCTGTTTTTTCACTCAATTTATCTTGAAGAAATTTAATTTTTTTTTCGATTCCTTCATAAAAATTAATAAATTTATTCACCAAAGAAATTTATTTTTTCAGTTAATTCCTGTTAATTCTTCTTGAAAAAATTCACTTCTTCTTCTAGAAATTAACTAAAAAAGTTAATTCCTTCAACGTTTTTAAATACTTAAGTTAATTCCTTTAGGGAATTAAACGAAAATTTTAATTCTTTTACAGAATTAAGTGCACAATTAAATAAATTCAATTTAATAATAGTTTAATTAACTAAACTTTAATAAATTCATTAGTGATAAATTCTATAATATAATATTTTGGTCAGGGAATTTATTCGCTAAATTTCAATTGATTTACAGGCAATAATTACTATTTTTTTCTTATTAATCAATTCATTCGTAAAATCAAAAAAATTAAAACAAGTTTTATAGAATTATTTTCAAATTAAGAAAATAAAAATAGGAAATTCTTTTAAGCCTAACACTTCCTAAAAATATTCAGTCTGTTCTCGCTGATATGATATAGAGCGAATCTGACATCAGACTTTTAAACTTTAAAACGGTAGATAATTTTGACAAGATTCGGAACTTAGTTTAAATTGATATTTTATATTGTTGGGAGCCCTGAATACAACTCTG
This sequence comes from Eustalomyia histrio, assembly GCA_949748255.1. Lineage (NCBI taxonomy): Eukaryota > Metazoa > Arthropoda > Insecta > Diptera > Anthomyiidae > Eustalomyia > Eustalomyia histrio. The sequence continues at coordinate 94,850,899 of OX456527.1, read as the reverse complement.
GCGTTAGTTTTTAAAAATTTTAAATGCAGTGCCCCGTTTATGTATCTGATGCGAGAAGTTCTCGCATCGAAAAATTCATGGTCACCCTACTTTATACAGGGCTGTAAATAGATGATAAAGTTGATCGCATTTTTACTGGAAATTTTTTTAGAGCTTTTAACTTTAAATTTTGTAAAATTCCTTATAACATAGAGAAATAATATGAATACAGCGTCTTTTTATCTACTTTTGATTAATATATATTTAATTGCCTGTGACTCACCCTATAGAAAGCAGAACAAGGTTGCATTTTACATGTTTTTGCTGAAATCTTTAACGATGCGAGAAATACAGAAACAAGGTGCAGGATTCAGTTTGCCGTAGGCTGACAATTTTTGGAATGAGATCGCTGTAAAGCAATACCGGTCTGAAAGTATCTACCTCGCGGCTGGTGAAATAAGACCGATCTGTGCGCCACCCTGTCCCGTCACCGGTGCAAAGAAAACCGTTTCAAAAAAAACTACAGACAGACCCAGCACATATAAGAGAAGTAATACTGATATGGCTGAGAAAAACGGTTTGATTAATTCAAATGTTCAAAATTAAAAACATTTTATTCTAACTTACCGCTGAATTTTTAGTCTACAAATTTTAGTAGAAAATTTAAAAAAAAAAAGTTTTGCAAAAAAAATATTAATTTTAAATTTCACAAGGGCCCTAAGGGTCACAACATTTGTCCACCGGTGGTATATTATTTTTAAGTATTTTTAATTTATTTAGTTAAAATCTCTTTTTTGACACATCCTTCAGTTATGTGACGGTGTTTCTGCGACAGTCCAGTGACATGTCACAAAGCTTAATTCGCCGCCCTTCCATAATATTATTATTAAGTCAAGATCTGGCCCCACGGCCGGTACTGCGACCCATATGGATCTTTTGTACCAAGGATCATAAAACTAAACCAAATTCTATATAATATTCTCTATGAACTTTAATACAGAAGATAGAGAAGATGTCATCTGGACCTAAAAATTCCGTAATGAAAACTTTTCTATGAAATACAACACACTCGCATAAAATGTGGATGGTTATTTCGTCTTCCTCAAGACATAATCGACACAGAGGCGATTCTAACAGATTCATCCTCCACAAATGGTAGTTTAATCTGAAATGTCCTATGATAAGCCCATGTTGAAGAGACCGTTCCCATTCATATAAAAGAACCGGTGCTAAGACCGGCCCTAATGAACACGTCACATGACTTATGTTGGGACTAGTTCCAAATATGATCCAATTTTCCAGGTATCTACGATTATCTGCGTCCAAATACAATCTAAGACCAATCCAGAAAATTCTATTTTAACCAAATTCATAAGTGTTGATCCTTGGTCCAAAAGCCATTTTAATACATCTAAAAAAACTTATATACGAGGGCGGATCAATAAGTTCGTGACTTTTCGAACTTCTCTCGTAGTTATATGAAATGCAACACTGCTTCCATTAAGTACCACCTGTTAATAGACTACTGTCAAATTTTGAGCAAGTTCCGTCATTTACTTTGCGTTTAACAGCTGTTAAGAACATAAAACCTCGTGGATTTTTTAAAAAATGGGAAAAAAAACTGGATTTCGATTGCTTATTAAACATTATTTTTTGTGAAAAAAAATGTCAATCAAACCAAGGAAAAGCTTGATAAATACTATGGGGACTCTGCACCATCGATTTCAAAGGTAAAAAGGTGGTTTACTGACTTTCGTTGTGGTCGCGCAAGTACAAATGACGCTGAATGTTCTGGACGGCCAATTGAGATCAATACACCCGAAAATGTCAAAAAATCCACGATATGGTGTTGGCCGATCGAAGAGTAAAAGTGCGTGAGATTGTTGATGCCATAGGCATTTCATATGGCAGTGTGGTTTCGATTTGAAATGATCAGTTGGATTTAAGAAAGCTGTCTGCAAGATGGGTGCCGCGTTTGCTCTCAATTGACCATAAAGGTAATCGTGTGACGTGTGTAGTCTCAATGGCAACATTCCATGAATTGCTCTACTATGACTATTTCCTATTTCCAAACCTAAAGAAATGGCTGGGTGGAAAGAAATTTAGCTCCAACGATGAAATTATTGATCAAACAAATGCCTATTTTATGGACTTCGAAAAATCCCATTTTTGGAAGGGATACAAAAATTGGAGACACGTTGGACTAAGTGTATTGAGCTAAAAGGAGATTATGTTGAAAAATAATTTTTTTTTTGCAAAAAACAATGTTTCATTCAAAAAGTCACAGACTTATTGATCCGCCCTGTATGATCCGAATTCCTACTCGAATACAAAATCAATTTTAAACATGATTAAACCCTTACAATATGCTTTAAAAATTAATATTTCTTTTTGAATGGCACAGCTTTAAAAAATGCATTAAATTGTTTGACACAGATTCCATATATAAATTTAATTTTCTTTACATAAATTGTACAAACTACTACCCTACTTTATTTACCTAGCCTTAAAGTATACTCTACTTTTTTTCATGCATCCTTTAAACTAGGCAATTATTATTGAGCAACAATATGTTTTTTTGTTATCCTTTGTTATCAAGAAAAATTAAAATGCACAAAAAATATTAAAGCAAAATAGAGAAGTATAAAAAATATTGTAGGAACATTTTAGAAAAATACTAATAAAAAAACAAAAAACACTCACCTCTTTTTTGTGGCTGTTGTATCGATGAAGATGGTGATGGTATACATTGAACAAATGCCAATGATGAAATTGCAATCCATAACCAAAGGCAAAATATCCAAGAGGAGGATAATGTTGCTGCTGCTGACGATGATGCCGATGCCGATGATGATGATGATGATGATGACCAACAACTACTATAACTACTGTGATGTTTTCTTTTGATGTTATTTTTATAACAATTTTTACTGATTTTACTACTGATGTTGTCAGTACTGTTGTTGCTTATACTGTTGTTATACCCGCTGTTATTGTTGTTGCTGCTGTTATTGATGCTGTAGTTGTTGTCAGTATAATGGTTGTTGTTGATGTTGTTATTGCAGTTAAGTGTTGTTAGTTTACTATGATGCTGATATTTTCTTTTAGCTGCCGTTGCTTGTATTTTATTTCTTTTCTTTGTAATACAGCTGCTAGTTTGTGTAGCAACTGTTTCTGTATGTTTACCAAAGGTTTTTATATTTTTTGTTATTATTGTTGTTTTGCTTGTTATCTTATTTGTGTTAAAAGGTATATTTTGTTGATGCCATAACGACAATAAGTTTGTTTTTCTTGTTAACGTTGTCGATAATGAAGATTTCGTTTTGTTGTTAGTTGGCATTATTGTAGGGTTTTTAAGCAACATTGTTGCTTATTTATTAATTTTGAACAAACAAATAAAATTGTTTATTTTATTATAGTTAATTTTATTTTATATATTTTCTCGAAGCTTTTAGTAAAAAATTTTCAATTTTACTTTAAATGTATTTATGTATAATTTCCAACCTAAAAGTATGCCACAAAAATTGTAATTGATTAATTTAAGTGCTTAAGTATGCTTAACTATTTTTTAAGAATATTTAAATAAATTTGCTGTACATTTTGGTAATTTTTTAAGTATTTGCTTTAGAATTTAGTAGGCATTTTGTAATTTAATTTATTATTTTATATTTGCACATGTTTTTTAACCAAAAGTATGCTATAAAAAAATATATATTATATTAAATAAAGCCCTTAGATACGAGTACGTTCGGTTATTTTCAAGAATCTACTTAAAATATTTGCTTTGAATTTTAATATAAAATTGAAATTATCTTAAGAGTTTATAAAAAAAAATTAACCTAAAAGAATGCAACGAAAACTTTAATTTATTTTAGCCTTAAAGAATGCTATAAAATTTAAAGTTTGTTTTATTGTTTTAATGCTACATTTAGATTTACAATGATGGAGTTCTCCACCCTGCATAGTGCAGTGTACTAAAATAGAAATGACATCATATAAAAAATAAATGAACCACAATTTTTACGACTACATCAGTGGTGCTTAAAGTCATAATTAAAGTTGCGAAATTAAATATTCACTAGAGAGAGTCAAGCCTACAAAATAAAAACTTTAAAACCTTTCTATAAATAAAACTAAAATAAATAAAAGATAATGCTTGACAAGGTTGGTTAAATGTAATGTAGTCTAAAATTACATTAATAAACACTGTGGTAAACAGACCTGTAACATGATACGTCACGTGACGGGTCCATTGGAAAAAGGACAGGGACCGGTCTTTGGACAGGTTCTTTTATATGAAAGGGACCGGTCACTTTTATATAGGCTTATCATAAATGGGGTTGAATTGCATCACAGGATTAACGCCGAAGAACATGTTACAGGACAAACGCAAAATAACCTGCCATAAGACTAAAGACAGAAACAGAATTTGCTAAAGTGACTTAAATTAGGTAACGGTATGAAACGAAAAATTAAAAATTTTCTAAAATTAAAAATTTGTATTTCTCGAATTTCAAATTAAATCAAAAAAAAAAAAAAAACAATCACAGAATTGGCATAAAAGGTTCACCAAGATTGGAGTCTAAAAATACATATTCATCCAATTAATTAAAAAGAGTAAGAATTTGAAAAAAGTCGTCACTACTTTTTTTAAATTCTTACTCTTTTTCGTCATCACTACACTCAGAAAAAAAATTAGTAGAAAAATTTGTTAACGGTTTTCAATCACACTTTACTATTTTTGTATTGTTTTTTTAGTAAAAAAAAATGATTATTTAGTAAATTTTCTTGCTATTTCCATTTTACAAATTACAGAATTTTTACTGAATATTTACAAATTTTTGTTGCTAATTTCAAATATCATTTGACAAATTTTTGAAAACCGATTTGCTAAAATAAGCAAAAAACAAATAAGAGCTGCTAAATTCGGCTATGCCGAATCTTATATACCCTTCACCATGGTTGGGAAAAAACTGAAGTTTATATATGGACATATATGGAATGGACAGATTTATATACGGACGCCTTTAAGAGGAAATTAACCATTTAGTTTGGTGATAAAACTTGGACTCGGGAAGATTTATGGTTCCAGAAAATATGTATTTAAAAAAAATTTATGTTTTGGGCATAACTTTTTTGTATCTGAACCGATTTTTCCGAGTCTTTTCAGCAAATATTTTATACTTAAGATTTTCGATCTTTTGCTATATAAGACGTATCCATAGATCATATTACAGCTCTAGAATAGTGTCTGTTGTTTGTGTATAAAAGGTGAAGAGGTGAAAGAAAAGAATTTCAACAAATCGTTAAAAGAAATCACTAGAACCGCATGTGTTTTATTTCTACAAAAACATTTGGGACTTTATTTCGCTTTTTTATTAAAAAATATGTTTAATTTCTTTAGCTTAGTTTTAAAAATTTGAAGGAAAATAGTTTATAATTTTTTTTTTATAAATTGTTAAAAGTTATGACCTAAAATAGTTGCACTCAAATATAATTGAGGAACAAAATGGTTTAAAAATCTGTTTATAAATTCTTTTAAATCGGAGCAAAAAATAGAAATAAAAACGTTTGTATTTTATTTGTATCAGAGGGTTTTTATAAGAATTTTGATGTTTTTAGCCTATTTATGGATTATTTAATTATTAATATAAAATTTTATATAAATTAATTATTAAATGTTAAAAAAACAAAAAAAAAGTCTTAAGAAAATAAAAAAAATTTACAAAAAAAAAGTGAATTGACCGGGATTCGAACCCGCGGCCTTAGAGAAAAAAAAAGTATTTGTGACATAGCGTCTAGACAACTGAGCTATTGAAGCTCACACAAAATCATACTTAATAGAGGTACATATATAAAAAGTCTTCGTTCATTAGAGATTTGGTTGGTTTTTATTTAAATGACAAATATTTGTATGTGTTTGTTGTTTGCGTATAAAAGGTGGAGATGAAAGAAAAGAATTTCAACAAATGGATGTGTTTGTTATGCGTAAAATTATACATACATATTAAACAAAGGGATTTTACGGAAAAAATTAGTGGTAGTCCTGGTTTTTTGCTAATATCTCAGCCATTTATTAACCGATCTGTCTGATTTTCAATAGCAAACAGAAATGGATCACATGTAACAGAAAGAAATAACAATCAAGTCCACATCATGTCTGGGTTTTTCGGAAAACCCATTTTAACACACAGACGGACAGACGGACATCGTTAAATCAACTTCGCTCTTCATAAGGACCCAGAATATATATACTTTATAGGGTCTAAGATTAATATTGTAGAAATTACAAACGGAATGACAAACTTATATATACCCTTCCACCTGTGGTGAAGGGTATAAAAATTCTAATTTTAAAAAAGTGTTTATTAAATGAAATTTTGTTTCTAATAATTAAAACTTATATTTACAAACTTAATTTGCCTTAAAATGTTACATAGGTGGGAAAAAAGGATCGGATGTGAAGATACTTTTCACAACCAACTTACGTTCAAAAATAGGACATCCACTTGAAATAGCACTAAAAAGTTTCTTTAGTTCTAAAAATCAGACTTAAAACAATTATAATTAGACCCTAAAATGCACAAAAAGTTTACTACACAAAATGATAAATTCTTTCCTGTTTTTACTATTTTTTAAACCTTTAAATTCCTAAGGCAATTTCAAAAGAAATTAGCACCTTTAAAGTGTAACAAGTGTATCTAAAAATAATTGAGTTAATTTGTGTATTTTAATATTTTTTTTTTATAAATTAAAATTTTGTTATATTTTGCAATTCATTGAGTTTATTTCACTAATATTTATCATAAAATTGTGTTTATTGGACATAATTTATTTTAATAAAAATTAATTTATTACTTATTTTAGAGCATTGATTTTATATTGCAGTTTACAACAATTTACTTAAATTTAGCAGCGGTTACTAATTTTTTATACTAATTTGGTTGTACTAATAATATTTAGTCAATTTTTTGCAGATTTTAGCAAACCGATTTTACAAATTTTTCTACTAATTTCATTGTACTACACGTCAGTAGACATGTGTTGCTAAGATTAACAAAAAAATACCGCTGGGCTCAAATTAGCAAAATTTCCCGTAATAACAGCAAAATTTTCAGTTGCCATTACAGACTGATTTTGGTGAGTGTAGGGCTGGATCACACAATGTTCTGCTCACATTGCAAACGCTCTAATATTGCTAATTTTTTGATTACTTGTTTATATTATACTTGGAAACTTTTCATTACCATTTAATGATTTTTTCCATTAAAAATTTCATTTGTTTACAAAAAAATGTATACGATTTAAAAATTGTCAAAAAAGCTTTATAAAAAAATAATAAAACAAAATACAAAATATGCAAATATTTACCCGCATAAATAAATATTAACATAAATACCCTGCGGGAAAAAGACCTATCCCAGTACACGTCACATGACCGGTTCATTGTGATATAGACCGGTTACGGGACCGATCACTTTAACATGGGCTTGTCCGAGGAGGGGGTCAATTGCTCTCTGTGATATGTCACAGGACTGTCGTGACTTTTAAACCGGTCACGTGATAGGTACTTTAGGAACCGGTGCTCTTGTCACCTATCTCGTGATATGTTCTTTCGGAACCGGTTCAGTTATCACCTATCCCGGGACAGGTCCCGATTCCAAACTGACCCCTTTTTTCCCGCATTAATCAATGAAATCAGATTCTTAAATCATTATTATTAATTTAGCACAGGACTTTTAAACCGGTCACGTGATAGGTACTTTAGGAACCGGTGCTCTTGTCACCTATCTCGTGATATGTTTTTTCGGAACCGGTTCAGTTTTCACCTATCCCAGGACAGTTCCCAACTGACCCCTTTTTTCCCGCATTAATCAATGAAATCATATTCTTAAATCATTATTATTAATTTAAACAATGGTAATGAAATATATTTCATTACAATTATTATCAATGTAATGGTAAAATTAATTAGTCCAATCAATGCATTAGTCCCATGTATGATTGGTACCACTTCACTGATATGTGCTAGAACTGTCCAGTTTCTAGCACAGGACAGGCCACAGGGTTGGCACTATCAGATCAGACCCATTTCACCAGTCAAGTGATAGGTATTTTCAGACGTATCCTGTTTTCACTGGTCGCGGGACAGGTCACATGATAGGTTCCTTAGATTGGTCCCGTTTGCACCGGTGACGGGACATCTCGAACTTCAATTGACTACGTTTGCCCCACAGGATGGTTGTTGGTGTTATATCTTCAAAAATATTTTTTTTAAGAATCATTGGAAATAACATAGCGGTTTAACTTAAGCCAAGTTTAAATTAAATAGTCATTATGTGCAACTGTTCTAGAAAAATTGCGTTTTAAATTTTAATAAAATTCGTAAATCACAGGAAACTTAAATTGGGTTTCCCCAATTCAAATATTTTATTTTTTTTCCCAAAACCAACTCGAACTAAATTTCAAAACCTTTAAAAATAGTTTTGTGCCATAATTGTTAAATAATAAATTAAGATACTCAATTAGTTATCCTAAAGAAAATAAACTTAATTAATTTTAATTGTTGAAAAATAACTAACAAATGTAGTAAAAATAACTAGGAATGTCGTAAAAATTTTTAACAAATTTTTACTAATTTATAAAAATACAATTTTTAGCAGTTAATTTTTTCGGCATTTTAATAAAACATAAAAAAAACAATTTGTTGCTTTCGATTACAAAAAAAAATGTGTTACTGTAAAAAAATTTTTCAATTTTTTCTTATTTGCAAACTAAGAATATATCAATAATATCGAAACTAAACCTAAACTTTTCAAAAACTCAATGAAATTAAATATAAACTAAACAAGAATTTTAAAAACAAAGCGATTTTTTTATTTTTTAAATAACTAACAAAAATTACCTGTTTACCGGGAAAACAAAGTTTATATCACTGTTATTTATAATATTAAAAATAACTTCTTTAAACCACTGTTACGAAATACAGTGCTTTCGCAAATTGTTGATAATTGATATTAAAAAAAAATACTGTAATTATATTGAAAAACACAAGTTCTGAATACTTCACAAACAACTGACATGTTGTAACACCCAGAGTAAAGATCGGTTGCAATTCGATCAAAACCATTATCGATCAAAACATTTATTTTTAGGAAATTAATTTTATTTGGAATAACCTAAAATCCATTAATAAGGCAAAAATGTATTGGGTGTTAAAAAAAGGAAAAAGTAACTAAAAATTAATCCTATTATTCAATTTTTGGTATTTTCAATCATTTTTAAAAATAAAATTCGTTTAGTGTTTGTGTGCGATGGAAGCAATCATTTATTTAGTGAAGATATTAGAAATTTGGTGCAATCTATTAAAGTTATTAAAAAATTGTCGAGATTCAAAAGTGGTAACTACAAGTACGGTTCTTCTGATCAAATATATCATTTAATTAGGGTTTCAGTAGAAGAAACCGAATTGTGGATTGTATTGATAATAGACGTCACTAATGAGTGGTATTGACAAACAAATTTATACTAATATTTGTTTCTTTACAAATTATTGAAATTCAAAATTAGCCATCAAAATTTATAAGTGTTTGTGGTATAGTGGGTACAGAAAAGGAAAAGGCAAACATTTTAAAAATACCTTTTTATAATTAAAATAAATATTCAATTGTTTAAATGACAAATTTATCAAAGAAAATTAAAATTAGTTGTGGTGCATTAAGCAAGAGTGTGAACTATGAATCTGAATATCCTGGTGCGATGCCGGAAAAAATCTTAAAATAAAATTTTTCTTAAAATGAAATATTGTGTAACGTAATAATATTTATGTGGAATTTAAATATTAAATTGTACAACTGGCTTTCACAACTAAAAATATAATTTAATATGAAGACAGTTGTCGTAACCACCAGAATTCGATTGGCAACAAACTCTGTGGCCCCAACTGATACTGTTTTCTGGGTGAACTGTTTAAGAATTGCAAACACCATCACCCAAAAAAAACCATATCAAAACAGTTAAATCGTGTTTAAAAATAGTAATTTCCCACATTATCCCACATCCCTCTCAAGCCTATATTTTCCAGTATAAAATGTAGGCTTTCGAAACATTTTTATTTCTCCTATAACGCATTGCTTTCAGTTAACAATATAAAATTTAAGCATTTTTGATTAAAAAAAAACTAAATTTTCTTCAAAGCCTAAAAGTATGTTATGAGATATTTTATGCAACCGCTGTTTTAAAGTATGCTTTGGTTTTTAAGATTCTAGTTGTTTATATAAAAACCAAAAGAAATTAGTATAATACATATTATGTGTGTTTTAACACCAAAAGATTCTAAAACTTTAACGGCATTGCACCTCAAAGAAACATAAAAAACTTAAGACTTAATTTTGTTAAAACAAAACATACAAATATAAAGATTTCTTGTATTTAAAAAAAAAACAATTTCAAATGAAAGCAAACAAATCCAAAGTATTTTTTAAAATTCGTCTTAAAAAAAACTAAATTTATCCTGTGCTTTGAGTTGAGAAGAAATATGTGAAAATATTTTCCTTTGAGTCATAGAAAAGTTTTTTTTTTACGTAATATCAATTTAAGCCTAAATGTATGCATGCTTTAATTTTTGAAAATAACAAGATTTTTTAAGCTATAACTCATTCAAAATGGTTTGTCAAATTAATCTCTTCTCTGTCAGATTCATGAGTAGTATTTTTAAAAATGATTAATTATTTAAATAGCTTTAAAAGTATTGATAAAATTTCATAATAAAGCCTTAAAAGTAGGTAACATTTTTTAAGTCTTATAGCCTGGAATTAAAAAGTGTTTTCTTTCAAATCAAAGCCGTGTTTTTTTTTTTAATTTAAAAAAAAAAATCTTTTATATAGAAACGAAAATGTTAAGGTCTTTTGGTTAAAAAAAAAACTATACAGACTTTTACTGGTCAATTTTAAACAGAAAGTTTATTTAATTTTATAGCCTGAAAATATGCGCTTTGATAAACTTTACTAAAATTGTTCTTTGAAAATGAATTTAGTTTGGCCTAAAAGTATATTTTAAATTTATGAAATTCATGTCTTGGCAATGTTACTTTTTTATATTTAATAAAATTTTATTTAAAAAAAATATATATATTTAATTGGGGAATAAAGAGTTCATCTTTAAGCTGCTGCATTAAGGCATTAAATTCGTTTTAATAAATGTCTAGGAAACCGTAGTAAATACACATTTTTGATGATTTTTAATAGACAATTTTTTAACACGAGTCTAGTTAATCTCTATAGAAATTTTCATACACAAATCTAACCGAGATCGTAAACTTTTGTGTTTTAAAGTGTAACAGTTAAACTAATTAGTTCATTTTTCATAGATCCCAGTCAACACATTTCTGAGCGCTCAGAAATTATGAGTCTTAAAAGACTCTAATATATGATTATTTCCAAAAAAAGAAGTCTCAGAATAATAACGTAATACATAATAATAACAGTTGGTATTTGTATTTTACGCTCTTAATTAAGCGAACATATACATTAATTCAATTTAAAACCAAATTATAAGAAGGCAGTTTATGAATTAAAAAACCTATTTGGAATATATTTTTTGCACCATTCATGTTTTCTTTCTTTTAATCAAACCTATGGGGTTGTTATTTTCCGAACAAGCACTATGACGTTACCAACACTTTGAAGACTTATCTATTCACACTATGCTTGTGTTTTTGTTTGAAAATCAAAAAAAAATCCCAAATGTTCTATTTAAGTTTTTACATCTTAAAGAAAGCACTCTGTTTACAAATATAGTCCAGGCTAGTGATTCTATAAATCATCGAAAATATTCCACTTTTCAAAGTTAATAATAGCTATTGGTTTATGAATATTAACAGCGGCATTCATAAAAAAAATCTTAATTCAAGTTTCAAATGCATTTTAGTTAAAAAAACATTTTAAGCCTAAAAAAGGTTTTATTAAAAATTCGTATTCATAATCAGTATTTTAACTTAAAAATGATTTAATGTTTTTTTAACTTGAGGATAGCAACACTGTATTTTTTTATTTGTCATATTAATCGTAATGATGCAAATCAATGATTACTAAACCATACGGTACTCGTTTCTATGTATTTTTTTTTGTAATTTTTAAAAATTTATGAAAACTTGTTTATTAAATAAAAAGAGAAAAAGAGTCAAATGCCCAGTAAAAGTGTTACATAGATAATGATTTTATTGTAGATAAAAAAGTATTCAAATAACCGGTTTAATTTTCTTTGTTTTGATTAAACAACACACCACTAGTTTACTGTCAATAAATAATATCAAAAAATACTATTTCTGCTTAAATTATTTATCCGGAATTGAAAACGGGTCGATCCTCTTTTTGTAAATTTTCGTCTGACGATTTTTGTAAATGTTGGCCATACTTTTTATTATGAACAAAATACAATTAAAAATATCAGATTTTTTAAATAAAAATGTTTCTTACCAATTCTTTTGATCAAATATAGAATGTCCATTATTTATTAAACAAAAACAAATAAATTCATTTGATTAAATGACAATTTTGTTTTAAAAATGTTTAAAATGAAAATAAACGCAAATCAAAAAATGTCATTTTAAAATAGGGTGGAACCAATTTTAAAATTCAATTATTTATTTAAAAAAGGTATTTTAAGCTAAAGTTCGTTTATGAATACAATTTTAGCAAATTTTGCTTAAAATTGGTTTGAAATACTGTTAAAATTTTTATGAATACCGCTGTAATTATTTACAAAAATGTTAAAGCATACGATACAAAGTTGTTGTTTTTTTTTTCAAATTTGTTCAAATTTTGTAAAATTTTAATGTAATATGGTCGCCAGGGCCGCAGTTAGGAGCATTTTCTACAGGCCGGTAAAATATAATCTTAGCTACGGTTCATAATTTTGATACTCTATAATATTAAAGCTGCTTGCTGTATTTAGTGATTTTGCAAATAAGAATAAGGTTGGTCATATTTTGCAGCTTTTAGTCAACATAATTTGAAAATTTTTTCATTACAGATAATTTTTTTTTTTTTTGATAAGAAAAAGTTTAACTTGGACCGTTTAAGTTTACATAAGAAACAAAACAACGTTTCCAAAAGAAATTCTGGTGATAGTTATCCGATAGTTTGGGCACAATCTGTGCCTATGGTACGCCGGGATTTACTTTCCCTAGTACCAAAATAAATATGGCAGATTACTCAGTTCAGAAAAAAAATTGTAAGGATCATGGTACGCGAAATTTTTGCAATATAACCTAAATTTTTGCAATAGACCTAAAAAAAGCAATGATTGAAGTTTGAGAAGCAATCTTAATTTAAGATCATTTAGATCTTATAAATAGTATGCGTCAACGAATCTTTATGCTCATCTCCAACAATGGAGGCCTTACTACACTATTAGTGTATGTATAAGGTCCCTGTGGGAAAAAGGGGACAGCTGAAGACCGAACTCGGTCTGAAAGAACCTATCCTGAGACTCGTCCCATGACCGATGAAAAGAATACCGGTCTAAAAAAAACTATCTCGTTACTGATGAAAATAGAACAGATCCAACTCATATCAGTGAAGTGGTACAAATATGCTTCAGAAAACGTTTTTAATGAATTTAAAAAGCCCAAATTTCAGTTAAATTTTTATTCTAAAAATTTAAAGAGAACAATTTAAAAAATGTTTTGGAAAAAAAATACGAATATTAATGTTTAACAAAGGGCTCCTAAGGGTCACGTTTACCCTCCGATGGTATATTGTTTTTTTTTTACTTTTTTCCTCCAAACACTTTAAATTTTTGCACTTTTGTTATAAATTTTTAATTTTTTTTATTGTTAAATTATTTTATTTAAAAAAATCTGTTTTTTTTTTTTCATTTTAATTAAGATTAATATTTTAATTTTTATTACAATTATCTAAATTTAAATTGAGTTTTTATTACGATTTCCGCATTTTTTGCCCTTTTAAAAACGGTCATATATGACGAGATATGATCATTATAACGAGATATAATCACTGAAATTTGAGTTTATCCAATTAGATATATTCATATATAACTGCGGATATGTGATATGTTCTTTCAAATATGTTTATATAAAAATATATATGAGTTAATATACAAATATATATTAGTCTATATAAAAATATATAAATAGATTCTGAAATATTTGGATGGAATCAAATTTTGCATATAATTATATACGATCATATAAGATTATATCAACCATTTTGACTCGGAAATGTTTTTTTTTTTTTTTAATTAAAAACAATTTTTCATTACAATTTATGTTTTGTGTCCCAATTTTTAGTGGAAATTTTGAGTCAACTGACCTCAAGACCAACCCCAGGTCGCCCGAGGTAATATTTTTGAATTGGTCGTCAGTTCTGTGACTAGACGATAGTCTTTGTGACAGGTTCTTTAGTGTTAGTCCTGCTACAGGTTTTTCTGCGTCAGTCCTCTGACATTTCATAAAACGCAGTTCACCCTCCTATGGTAATCATAGGTTAAAGTGACCTGTCCCTTTCATATAGGACCGGTCCCTGGAGTACAGAGAAGCATATGATTGAAATCTGATTTAAAGTAGATTTCGAGCGTAATGAAAAAGCAGTATAATATTAAACATTGGATTTTTTAGTTATTAGACCTGAAGTGAAGCAATATATTTCTGTAAATGAGTAAAAAAAACTATGCAAATATATAAAAAAAAGGTTTTAAATTTTTTTAAAAATCTTATGTTGTATTCAAATTCTTCTCAGATATCATATTGAAGAAATTTTTCTTTAAACTAAAAACTTTACAACTGAATATTAAAAATTAGTCAAAATTCGAAGGAGTTTTAAAAAAGACGAGACCAGTTATATTTTTTTATTAAATAATATCCGTCTCAAAATTCATTTAAATTTATATGAAAAAAATTTAAATTTCTTTTTTATAATTATTTGAAATTTTTGAACTTGCTTAGCTTGAAAAATTTATAGATTCACTGCAATCACTAAAAATCACTTTAATTTATATGTTAGTTAGAAAATTTTAAAATTTATTTAGATCGAGATTCAGTAAACACTTGTTAGAAAATTTCATATCATAATATTGTATTATTTATTTTCAGGTATTTATATCTTGTTTTATTCGCTTTTTTGTAATTAAGATTTATTTAATTTTTTAATTCTTCCTTTATTTCACTTATATACTCCACATTCACTTTTATAACCCGGTTATTTTTCTTATTTCGATAACGTAACGTTTTTTCATCCGTTTTTATATATCATAAAAATATCCGCCACATTTAGGTATTTAACCAACGAAAGATATCATACAACTGAAACGTATTCAAAAACGAATATTACGACTATCCTTGTTTATTAACGAAAATTACGAAGGACAAAAAAAAAACACAAATCATAACATAACAAAAGCTTAAGCTTCAAAAATATAAGTTTAACCGCACACACACATACACTGTTTTATATTCATTTATATACAGCATCCAATGTAAGAGAATTCCAATATAAACCGTAATCCTTTTAGTATCCGTTGTAATAGTTTTTTTTTTGTAAGATTAAACCATACCGTACGCGAGTTTATATCAAACTAAATTATATGTTGTCGCAAATGCTGTTTAAATAATAAACTTTTTACATTAACGGTTATTTTTGAAACGGTAAAGCTTTTCCTAACACAGAGCTTTAAGCACACTCATTCTCTCTTTCTCATTTAATACAACTCTCATTTGTGATATATATTCTCTGTTTATGTTTTTTATTCATACGAAAAGTTTGTTTACATATTTTTTTAATTGTGTATTTGCCAAACAGCTGTTGTTTGTGACTACAAATGGTTGCTCTTAAACAAGGGGAAATATTAGATAGCGGTTATTTTTGGACTGTTTATACTCGTAGAGGGGAAATTTTTGTGTAATTTTTAAAAGTAATAACTACTCAAAGTAAACGATATTACTCATTCTAAAAATTTTATTTTATAACATTGGGCACCAACAAATTTGGGGGGTGGATGCTTTACGCTTACTGAAGGAAAAATTATTATATTTTATGGACAGCGACGACCTTGTATCAACATTCTTCGTATTAACTGTAAACATCTCTTTCACTTTAAACACAAATCAGGTTGATGAAGGTCGTAGGTATCCAGAAAATTCATTCCATTCGGCTAGAGTCTAATAACTTTTTCCGTGTATTCTCCCATGAGGACAAAATATAATAAAATTTCATTTAAAAAAATTTTCATGATCTTGAACTAAACGAAAATACATCTTTACTTTGTTCGTATCGCTAAGGTAAGATCGCAAACCTAATGCATTTGATTCATTAAGAATTAAATTTCATAAAATAATTTATTTAAAAAACCTTTCAAATTATTTATTTCTGTTGCTGAAAATTGTTGTAATTCCCATTAAGTTTGCATTTTTATATAAAAAAACAAATTCATATTGATAAAACTTTTTTATATACGAGGGCGGGTCAATAAGTCCGTGACTTTTCGAACTTTCCTCGTTGTTATATGAAATGCAACACTGCTCCCATCAAGTACCACCTCTTAATAGACTACTGTCAAATTATGAGCAAGTTCCGTCATTTACTTTGCTGTTCAAAGCATACAACCTCATGGATTTTTTTAAAAATGGAAAAAAAGTGAATTTCGAGTGCTCATTAAGCATTATTTTTTGCGAAAAAAACCGTCAATCAAACCAAGAAAAAGCTTGATATGGGGACTCTGCACCATTGATTTTAATAATAAAAAAGTGGTTTACTGACTTTCGTTGTGACTTTACAAGCACCGAAGATGCCGAACGTTCTGGACGCCCAGTTGAGGTCTCTACATCCAAAACAATTGAAAAAATTCACGATATGGTGTTGGCCGACCTGAGATTCAAAGTGCGATAAATTGTGGAAGACATAGGCATCTCATATGGCTCAGTGGTTTCAATTTTGAACGATCACTTGGGTATGAGAAAGCTTTTCGCATGATGGCTGTCGCGTTTGCTCACAATCGACCACCAACGGAATCGTGTGACAGCTTAGTTCCAATGGCAAAAATCCATGAAGTAGACTTACGAATTACCTCTCATTCGCCTTATTCTTCGGATTTAGCCCCCAGTGACTATTTCCTATTTCCAAACCTAAAGAAATGGCTTGGTGGAAAGAGATTTAGCTCCAACGATGAAATTATTGATCAAACAAATGCCTAGTTTATGGACCTCGAAAAATCCTATTTTTTGGAAGGGATACAAAAATTGGAGAAACGTTGGACTAAGTGTATTGAGCTAAAAGGAGATTATGTTGAAAAATAAAATTTTGTTTGCAAAAAAAAAACTGTGTTTCATTTAAAAAGTCACGGACTTATTGGCCCACCCTCGTACATATGCCCATATTTTGCAAAACGCAACGCCTCACTTCACATAATTTAAAAAAAAAAATCGATTTTGTAAATCGCTTGAATATAATAGGCGATTGCTCGCGTTGAAACAGCTGTTCGTTACGTTATAAATTTTAATACATACAAATTAGAATTTCATAAATCACTGCGCTAAAAAATTAATCACTTGAGATGTTAAAATCATCGCTTGAATTGTTTGAGCATTGGTTTTTTCAAACTATTTAAAGGAAACACTCAATTTGAAATTTGACATCAATATTGTACCGTAATTGATGTTTGGTAACACCAATACCCTGGTTGGATTCTTCATCATCCGAAGGAGATTTTGTTTTTATTTATTTACTAATTGCAATTTTATACACAAAATACAAAAAAAAAATTAAATTGATAATTTTGAAATTTATTTAATTTTCAATCAGCTGTTAATATTGGTGTTGCCAATAGCAAAAAACTAGGGATAAATGTAACAAATGAAACATAAATTCCATACATGCATAAATGCAGCTAACACTGAAATTATGTATTTCAATTTGACAATTAAAGAAATAACGTAAATGTCTAACGCAATTACATAGTGATTTATAAAATAATTTTTTTTTACACTCTCGTTAGAAAGTGATGTGTAGGTGAGGCGTTGAACGCAGGGGATTCACAAAATTTGGTCAATAATGAAACTTCTTCATAATTACTGACAAAACTTCATGGTAAATTTTTTTCCACTGACAAAATTCTTCAAAACGTAATTAAAAAACTGTAAAAATTAATAATTTTCTAACTTCATAAGACACAATTACGATAAACCCAAAATGTTACTTTTTCACTAGAATAATTTTTGACATTCTTGAAGTAGGCACGTGAGAAATTTACAACTACACGTGAGAAATTTTCACTATACGCCTAAGAACACGAGATTAATTTTCCCTCAAAGTCACCTTGCAATATGCAGTAACGTGGGAAAAGGTGTTGGACATAATTTTTCGAAGGAGCCGACGGTAACGCTATTACGGTGAACGGCGACCTCTATAGAGTCATGCTGACTGATTTTTTCTTACCGGAAAATCTGGATTTGGCGGTGATGTGGTTCCAACAGAAAGGGACCACATACGCGACATAATTCGTACTTTGAAGGATACCTTCCCAGCTCGTGCAAAAATTTGCATCAACGCCGACGGAAACCATTTCTTGGACATAATTTTCCACAATAATTTGAAACAAAATCTATAGCGAAAAAAAATCAGATAATGGTTTTACCCCACCCAGTTCATGTTTTTTAGTACATTTTTCTCACGAAATTACTTGTTTAGCCCAAAAAACATAGTGCTAAAACAAAAATGTCGTAAAATGTGTTAATTTTCACATGGCATTTTTTCTAAAACATACAAAAAAAACAAATTATTCAGAAATTCTTTTATTTTTTTAAAATTTCTTTAAACTTCTTAATTCTAAATTCCCATATTAGGGAACAAATTCAATTCCTCTGGCAACATTTAATTGATCAGAGCTTTGGTTCTCTCATATAGAGCTTTTATTATCTCACTTAAGTTTTTTTTTGTTCACTAAAGCTATCAAACGCAATTGCTGCGACAGATGACAACTGTTCACATTTCAAAAATAAAAAAAAAACATTTTCTTGAAAAAAAAATTTTTTTTTTTTCAAAATAAAATATGTTTTCTTCAAAAAAACACATTTCTTTAAAAAAAATACATTTTCTTTAAAAAAAAATACATTTTCTTTAAAAAAAATTATTTTGTTCAAAAAAAAAACACATTTTCTTCAAAAAAAAACACATTTTCTTTAAAAAAAACATATATTTTTCAAAAAAAAAATATATTTTCCTCAAAAAATATATTTTCTTCAAAAAAAATATTTTTTCTATATATTTTTTCCAAAAAAAAATATTTTCTTCAAATAATTTTATGTAGCTTTAGAAATTTATTTAAATAAATTTTTAAGTCCTTAATTTGAGTGGCATTTCAATATTTAAACTGTTTTAAATTAAAAGATAAAATTTAGATTTAAAAATAAAATTTTCTTTGAATAGTTCGCAAATATTTTAACTCTATATGAAAATTTTTCTACAAAAAAAAGTATGCAGAATCAGAGGATTATTTACAGAAAAAAAAAACAGAATTAACAGAGCTGAATGGTTTTAAAAACATTTCAACGTCTGTAGTTTTAACTGTGTCTGAAGTTTTAATTGTGTTTTGGAACAAAAGTATATATTTTCGCAACTGACAGCTATTAATGCGAATAATTAGTCATCTAGCTTTTAGTTTACTCCCAGTTATCTGCACAAACAATCTTTGTAGTTGTTAGATCGATCAGGGCTGTTCGCTATATTGACGAATAAGCGCACACAAAATTTTGTAAAAATACAGGGAAATACCCTATGAATAAAAATATTGCAGAACTTGATTCTCCTACAAAACCAACATAAAGTTAAACACTTCCACCAGTATTGATTTGAAAGCGTCAAAGCAACAAACATTGTGAAAATGAATAGTAAATTTATATGTAATACCTTCATATTTAATTGGGTTAAAGACTACGATCAAAAAATAGAACAGATTGTAGATTGTATGGAGAAATTTAATAATAAAGTTGAAGTTTTTAATAATCTCACTTACAAAGAATTGGCAACTATTGTTGATAAATGTAAGTAAATACATAATTTAGAAAAAAAAAATCAAAAATGCCTTCATAATTAAGCGTAAAAATCATTTACAATTGCATTAAAATTGAAACCGCAGTATCTTACAATTTGCCGGCATAAAATATATCTCTTTGCTTCTAAGAACTGTGAGAATTTTAAATTTAAGCAAAAAAAATATGTCAAAATATAAAAAAAAGTTCTGTATACTTTGAAAAAGTCTCAGAATTTGACAAGTTTGCTATATAAAAAAAAAAATTTAAATAGTAAATAATAAAAAAATCATAGTGGGTCTAGCCCGACTATAAGAAATCCTATAACACAGTATGATTTGGATTGTATTCCGAAAAGCGAACTATAAGCTTATACTTATATGAGCGAAAAAATCTACGTTGGAATATCATTAAAAATGAAATTGTCGAATAGTCCATTTAAGCATATACCGGAAATATGGTGACTGGGCCTAATTTGACTCGTTTTTATTCATTATTTATGGTTCTATATAAATTTCACAATCCAAAGTAGAAAATAATTAATTCTGTGTGTTTAAATACCATTTAAGGCCAATTCAACTAAGATCTTTCTAGGTATGTCTGCATGGACCGATTTTAATAAAATTTTCAATTTAAATAACATTTTCAATCTTGGTTTACAATGACAAGCAGAGGAACGGACATCGCTAAATAAATTCAAAAAGTGATTCTGAGTCGATTGGTATGGTCTAGATCCAGTATTTTTGGTGCAAATATCAGAATATTCCCATAATAATTAGCACCACATACAGAAAAATGTAGCAAACATTTTTAAGTAATTAAAAATATTTATTTAATATCAAATTTGTTTTGAATTATTCATAAAAACATTTTTAAAAAAAATAAAAAGGTAAGTTACAAAAAAATAACAAAAACTTGTTTGTATTTACAAATTCCATTGTTGATGCCTTAAAAAAATATTTAAAGAAATTGTCTGTGAAAGATGTGTTTTTAAACAAATAGAATTTTGTAAATTTTTTAGGGGTAAAGTGGTGGTAGGGTAAACAAAATGGCCACCGGCTCGCCATTTTGTTTACCCTACCACCACTTTACCCCTAAAAAATTTACAAAATTCTATTTGTTTAAAAACACATCTTTCACAGACAATTTCTTTAAATATTTTTTTAAGGCATCAACAATGGAATTTGTAAATACAAACAAGTTTTTGTTATTTTTTTGTAACTTACCTTTTTATTTTTTTCTGTGAAAGATGTGTTTTTAAACAAATAGAATTTTGTAAATTTTTTAGGGGTAAAGTGGTGGTAGGGTAAACAAAATGGCGAGCCGGTGGTTGCTGATACTGTGATTAATTCTTTTGGCATAAAAGCTTTACAAGAAAACGAGAAAGAGAGATTAAATTTTAAGCAGCCTTGCCAGATTTTTTTTTTCTTCTATACAAAAATTGTCTCTGTATCAAGTGATTTTAAAAAATGCCTCGAAATTATTTATAAAACCACCTAGATATAATTTAAAGAAAATCCAACTATTTTCTTTTTTTGTTAATAATTTTATTTTTTCTTTTAATTTTCAGTAAGAAGTCTTAATTTTTCTCTCTATGGCTATATATGCATTATTATTTTGGATAATACAAGTAAAAATGAGAATTTGATTAAAACCTCAGATGGCATTGAGGTTTTATTGCATTCGGAAATATTAACCCTAATACAAACTAATAAAACATTAAAAGATAAACATCGCCTATTTGTAATACAAAAATTAATCGATTGCACCGATTTCGATGATAATGGTGACGACGATGTAGAATCGAAAAAAGTTTTAAATAGAAGTCGTTGTTTTTCATCACTGCCAAGTTATAAAAATTTAAAAATTCTTTATCAAGGCTTGACTATATCAATTAAAGCCAAGGAATTTAGCAATGACTTCCTAAATAGTCCATTTATTGATACTTTTTGTAAGGAGTTCAAATCAAATGCTGGCACACAACCAATCAATGTAATATATAATGGAATTGTGCAAAATATTAAAACAAATTATAAACCTAAAATGTAAGTAGTATATTTTATTTTATAATTACAAATTTGTTTCAAATTTTTTTATTTTTATTTTTAGGGTGGATATTTCTTTTGAAACTAATCAAACAACTAATAATTCCTTAATATTTGGTTCGGCTTTAAATTCTGATGAATTAAGAGATTTTGAAGAAAATTTCTACTAGAGATTTTTTATGGTTGAGCAAATTAAAACTATAAATTTTTTGAAATCTGCAAAATATTCAGCATAAATTAAAGCATAATCCTCAGCAGTTTCAGACTCAACTATGGTCTTTTAGCAACTAATATAGCTACTCAACTAATAGATAAGAATTTAAGTTATTATAATTATATTATCGCTTTTAAATTAACCAATTGAGACCAACTAAAAATTTTTTCCCATTCAAAAATTGAAAAATTGAATTCTTTAAGAGGCTCTGTATATAGCGATATATTAGAAATTTTTCAAAAAAACAGGTATGAGATGTAAAATGCATATATAAGCATAAATATAAATATATAATTATATTATGTTATATATGACTATATATAAAACTTTTTTTATCAATAAAAGTATACATTTTTTTAAAAATTCATATTTCTTTTAATTTCATAGAGTACTTTTGTGAAAAGAATTTAGAATCAGATTTGTTTTAATTAAAAAATTTGAATAATTAAAATAAATATATTTATATATGCCCTACGGGAAATGAAGGGTCGATTGATCCAAGGTGATAAACCTGTGATAGCTGAAAGAGGGACATGTCACAATACTGGTGGAAAATATAACTCAATGTCTGAAAAAGTGGTAATAGCTGTAAATTACCAGTGTCCCAACTATTGAAATAGTGCCAGGACCTTGATTAGTTATTTGTAGATATATCATGTAAAAGAATGTCAATCGGTGGCGAAAACTCCAATCCCGCGACTGTTGCAAAGCTGACATAATACTGAACTGATTTAAACACAACCCGCTTTGTGACTGCAGAAATGATGACATAACAATAATCTAGTTCAAAAAGAAGTGATTGCGCATCTGCTTAGATAGTGACATTTAACTGCATTAATTCAAAATGAATGGAATGTGCATGATGAAGTGTCAATGACAGCCAAATCAAGCTTCCCGCGACTGACTAATAGGTATCAAAACACTTAAGAGTTTATTATGATGCACTTAAAAATTTTGATCGACGACTCTTTTCTTTTAACATTGTTAAAATTTTATTACAAAATTCATCAAAATAAAATGTATAATAATTATTTTTCGCTTAACTTCATTATGGACACTGTTTCAGTTAAACGACTATATATGTACTTGAAAATGGCTATTTGTTTGAAAATTTCTTAAGTAAAATTTAAGTCAAAAATCCTAATAAGTTGTTACTATAATACTGGCCCTTAGACTTTATTTGTTTAAATTATATTAATTTGGAAAAACATTTTTCACAAGTCTGTGATTAATTTTTTATCATTTTTATGGAATTATTTGGTATTGAATAAAGTGGGATATGATTTAATTTATTTTACAATAAATTAATTTTGTTTCGATAGAATAATTTGTTTTATGATTTAATGCGCGAAATAACATATATATCAAATACACAATTTTTTATTGGAATGATCTGTTAAAATTGATTCGTTGATAATTATTAATTCAAAGCATGTAACTGATCAAATAATTGCATAATTCAAAAATTCGCGAATTTTTAAACTGAAAGCCGCTCAAACACTCCAGTAGAAAGTAGCTCAGCTCATTTTAAAATAAATTGGAATTCAGCTTGCCTATGCGATACTTGCGTGTGTGTAATGTTTTATATAAAGCCGATAAACCACCGAATAATTTTCAATATGTCCTTTTGTCAATTTGTATTTAGTTTAGAATTTATTTAGACACCTCGCACATGACCTAAATATTCAAATAGCAATTTTTAAAGGGACATCTACATTTTTTGTATTTTATCAAATGTGTTTTCTAACGAGAATCCTAAATACGCCTCAAAAGCATTTATGGAAGAAAAAGTAAATCATGAAATTTTTCAATACAACTTGGGTCTTTAATTAGTAGCAGTAAACGTTAATATGGCAACACTTTAAAAAACGTAAGTAAACAAAATAGTTTTTAAAAGCTGTTTTTATCAAAAATTATTTTTATCGCAACTGCGACTGAAATTAATTACAATTATTTGTAATATTTGCTCTTACTGGACTTGAACATTCTAGTTCGCTTTGGTAACCGCTCTTCTAATTCAATAAGTTGTAACGAACTACTTTGATCTCCGCTCTTTGACAACTTCATTAAATCGGACTGCCTGATGAAAAATAATCTGCAAAGAAAATCGTCCCCTATTTAAATCTAATCCCTATTTAATTAAATTAACTTTTTCGGGAATTTGACCCAAATCGACTGACATCGTTATCGATATTGACACAGTAAGTGATTAGCAACAATCGTTTATGTTATTTACATGAACTTCCGATGCGGTTTGCGATTTTTGTTTTTAATGAAGATTTGGCATATAAAAACGCAGAGCAAAAACGCAATAAAACAATACTTATTCTATTTTCATTGCGTTTTCTCTTATGTTGTCATTTTTTAAATTTTTTCTCTCACCAACGTTGCCATATGTTGGCATAATTTTCTAAACAAAGACATTTGGTTATTAATCATTGTGAATATTTCAAGAAAAAGAAGAAGCAAATTTGGGGGAAAATAAATTTAAAAATTCAAGATTCGAAAAAATTACAGAAGAAGTATTTATAGTTTACAATCTCCATTATAAAAAAACATTCAATACAAAGAAGATTTGTGGGCTAGAATAGCAAATCAAGTTGGCTTATTAAATTAAGCAGAAACTTATATGCTCATCCTCGTAAGTAAGTGAAAGTGTTCCTCGTTGAGTTCCTCAATTTGTTTTATGCATGTTCTATAAAACCCTTTTTCTCTCCTGTTATTACGAGGCTCACAATCATGTTCCAATGTTTTGTATAATTTAATGGTACCACTTTTAAGAGCTTCTTTTTCTTGATTTACCGACATTTGTTAATATATTTACAAAAAAAAAATTGCAAAAGCTTGAAATACTATAAAATGAAAATAAACATACACAAATGTATGTGCAAATAATTTTGACAATTAATGCCGTCGAACACATTATTTAAATTACATTCTCTCCCCGCAGCGTGAATCGTAGTTGTCGCCGTAAGGTTCTGTTTAGCATCTTTGTTATTATAATAAGATTTTAACGCCTATTTGTCATATCTGTATAATCTTTACAATATATGAAATTGTATAAATTATAATGTAAATGAAATAATTATTTAAAATAAAGATTTACTACTACTGCTACTAATTAGATTTTGAACGAGCGTTAAAACATTGTTTGATGATGAAATTTAATACAGCTAATGATCATGTGAGAGGCATAAAATCTCTTAATTGTCATAATTCCATAAATATTTTTGCCATCGCCGTCATCCGTTGTAAATTGGGTAGTAGTTTTTCTCACAGCAGCAACTGCTCGTCGACCGCTTTTATTCTGAACCAACACTTACGTGTAATTTAAAATATATTTGTGCTAAAGAATGAAGCATATTTAGTATAGTTGGCGAGCTCAAATCACATACAACGAAATAAATAAATATATTTACGCTAAAAATGAATACAATACTTTCAACTACGATAAGGGGAATTGCCCCTATTAATAACGAAAGGTTAATGAAAAACATACATATTGCATAAAATTAGGAAAATATCCGAGATATTCACTCCAAAAAATTGCACATACTTCTTATTTAGAAAACGTATGACAAAAAAAAACATTTTCTAATTTGTAAAGTGCAAAAATTTCTAATATTTTAAAAATGGTGTAAGTCAGTTTAATTTTTACCTTGAAGTACATCAACATATTAAAGGATAATTTCTACACAGGGAAAATTAAAATATATTTAAATCACTTGGTCTCAATCGATTTAATTTTAATAAACATTCGTAATAAACATTTTAACATTCGTTTTTCATCACTTTATTTTTTCAATCACTGTATTCAATCGTTGGGAATTTAATCAATTTTTACTCAATCGATTTGCAAATTTGGGATTGATTTTTTATTCGGTTTTGTTTCATTCGATTGAGAAATTTAGCAATGGCATTCGACTTTTTTCATTCGATTTTAAAATTTAGAAAATAAAAATCTACGTTATTAGTTTTAATTAAAGGAAATTGAAGATTTTTTCTTACAAATATAAGAGAAACAAAATATAAAAAAAATCGAAAATCGCCAAAATTAAGCAAAACCGAATATAAAAAATTGCTAAAATTAAAAAATGGTTAAAGTTGGAGAAATCGTTAAATTGGAAAAATCGCTTTAAAAAAAAATTAGAAAACTCGCTAAATTGGAAAAAAATCACTTAAATTCAAAAAAGGTAAATTGGAAAAAAATCACTTAAATTCAACAAAGCCAAAATTGAAATATTGCTACAATGAGAACAACAAAATTGTTGCTTAAATATACTTACAGTTGTTTTTTCTATGAAAAAATCCTCAACAACTATTATTAAAGTTATTAAAAAAAACTTATGAAAAGTAATGTATTTCATTATTATATATTATCAAAACTGTATTTTTGCAGTAAACAGTAAATTTTGGTTAGTTATTTAGAAAATAAAAAATAAATGTAAGAAACAATAGCTTTTACCAAATTTGACAGTTGTTTCAAAATTTTTTTTAGAAAAAATTTTAAAATTTTTTTCGACCTAGTTAGTTATTGTTACTGCATTTGTTACTTGTTTTTTAACAGTTAAAGTTAACTACTATTTTAGAGGTAAAACTACCGTTTTGACTTTTTAAATGCAGTAAATTTTAGCCACAAACTTTTTCGAGTGTAACCTCTCAAATTTAGAAAAAAAAGACAATTTTTTTTCATTATTAAAAAAAACTTAAAAAACCACCATATAAACTGTTTCCCCATGATTCTGAATATTTTTGTCGATGAATAAGTTTAACATTATTTTTTTATTTTTAGAAATACTAAACGAAAGTGCACAACGATTCCTACAATGGCCACAAATATTGCACCCATTTTGGAAAGGTAATTATGAAAATATCTATCGATGATAAAAATCAAAAATCAGAAAAAATATTAAAAGCAGGCCTGCCGACTATATGATACCCTACACCAAGTATAATTTGGGTCAAATTCCGGGAGGATCCTAATCTTTTTTTATTTAAAAAAAAAAGTATCTAGTGTCTAAATATCATTTAAGCCTAATTTAGAAAGGATCTTTGTGGAAGGTTAAACCGATTCTAAACAAATTCAATAGCGTTTGTCACTGAAAAGAAATATAAATATATATAACTATCAAATTTTATCTTAATATCTCTATGTTTGCGACCTGAAGTTTGATTACTAGAATATCAACTCAGAAAGTGATTCCGAACAGATTGGCATACTAGAAGGTAACCTAAAATGTATTAATAGACGATTTTCTGTACAAATTTATTGTGTTATTTTCACCTAAACAGATACGTTAAAAAAAAATCCACGCATAATTCACAAAGAGCCAATACATCCACTCAAAGTCACTGCATGACGCGCCATTTTTTCCAAGGACCCCATAGGTAACACGGTTACTAGCGATACAGAACCATAATCAATGAGTTTTTATTGCCGGAAATTAAAAAATAGGGACTGGAGGTCATGTGGTCTAAAAAGGACGGCGCAACTGCATACACAGCTCACGCGAAAACAGTAATATTTAGTGATGCGTTTCCGGGTCGTCTATTTTTTTTGGCGATTTGAAGTGGACAGCAAGATCGCCGAATTTAACTGTTTCAGACATTTTTTGGAGATTTTTATATGAACAAGCCAGTGATGCATTTTGAGTATTTTTGTTTTTTTTTTGCCAAATTGACGATTAAAAAGAACCAAAATACCTTTGGTAGGGCCAAAATTATTATGGAATATATTTATTAGTTTTTATTTAAATAAATTTAAACCTGTTAGCCATGAGTAAAATTTAATCCATTTCTCAAAAGCAAAAGGAAATTTATTTGTCAATACAAAATTTTATTTATCAAGAATTTTTTACCGTTACCGTTATTTGACAGTCTTTGTTTCTTTTTTTTTTATATTTACTTGATATACTTTAAAGAATTTTTATTTGAAACAAGACAGATGTGCAAAACATTGTTGTAAATAAAAGTAGTGTTCGAAATAGGGAGAAATTAAAGGGTCTTTTTTAGAGGTTAAGAACTTTTATTAAAATAAAACACATAAAGACTTACGAAATGATTTATTTTAAATTCTTATGTGATAACACATTATTTGGCATTTTAGTATAAAAAAATGGGCACATGTGTACGGGAACCACCTTTTCTAAAGCGCATACGAAAGAACCAATTTTAAATTTTTTATTCGGCTAAAAGTGACAGCCAAAAATTTATTTTTTCCATCATGATAAAAAAAACCTTTCCCTAATGATTTTTCAGATAATCTTGAACAAAAAAATTACCTTCATAAAAAATCACTTCCACTTGACAGTTTATTCGTATTTCAAATGTAGGGCAGTAAAAAAAATTTCGCCATTAACAGTCTAAAAACCATGAAAATTTTCAACACTTTTGCTCATAAATGGATGAGACTAAAGTACGAGGACAGATCAATAAGTCCGTGACTTTTCGAACTTCCCTCGTAGTTATATGAAATGCAACACTGCTCCCATCTAGTTCCACCTGTTAATAGACTACTGTCAAATTTTGAGCAAGTTCCGTCATTTACATTATTTTTTGCGAAAAAAAAACCGCCAATCAAACCAAGGAAAAACCTAATAAATACTATGTGGACTCTGCACCATCGATTTCAATGGTTAAAAAGTAGTTTACTGACCTTCGTTGGGGCCTTACAAGCTCGAAAGATGCCGAACGTTCTGGAAGCCCAGTTGATGTCTCTACACCCAAAACAATTGAAAAAACTCACGATATGGTGTTGATCGATCGGAGATTGAATGTGCAATAGATTGTGGAAGACATAGGCATCTCAAATGGCTCAGTGGTTTTAATTTTAAACGATCTCCTGGGTATGAGAAAGCTTTCCGCAAGATTTCTGCCGCGTTTGCTCACAATCGACCACCAACGGAATCGTGTGACAGCTTAGTTTCCATGGCAAAAATCCAAGAATTAGACTACGAATTGCCCCCTCATTCGCATTATTCTCCAGATTTAGTCCCCAGTGATTATTTTCAAACCTAAATAAATGGCTCGGTTGAAAGAGATTTAGCTCCAACGATGAAATAATTAATTGCCATTAAATACTTTCAATTGGAATAAAAATGTTTTTTTTATTTCGTAAGTTTGTGTTTTATTTAAAAAAAGTTATATACCTCTAAAAAAACACCCTATACATTGAAAAATGTACTGTACGTTTTGTAGTAGTTGAATTTTGAGCTGAAAGGGCCAAACATAGAAGAAAATATCCGACAATAGTGCGAAAATTTATCGCCGAAAGTTCTCTCAAGAAAGAAGGAAAATGTGGTAAAAAGAACCTAAATTATTATCAACAATGGCGGCGCCCACTTGACCGATATAATCTTCAAAAATTAAAGGAAAACAACTTAAAGGCCCAAATAGGCACTTAAAAAATTTTACACTAACCGATATCGTAGGATCAAACCGGTTCGTAGCTATTAAAGAATTTTATTAATAAAAATCTATAAAGTAATATCAATTGACAATTTTGTATTAAAAAATACAAAGTTTTTCTATAAACAGATATAAAAACAGATTTTGTTAAAAACTGATGCAATGCTGGTACGATAACGGTATTAAGAAAAAAGTTATTGGAATACCTGTACTTATTTTGAACATAAAAAGGTTTCGGTATAGGTATCGCTATCGGTTTTTAATTTAAAAGGGTTTGGAAACAAACGAACGGTATTAAAAAGGTATCAGTTGCCATCCTTGAAAAATATATTTAAATTAAAAAAATATAATATAGAAATCTTATTTAGTTTGCAAATTTTTAAGTATGTATTTTTAAAAGTGTTAATTGAAATTTTATATTGTTACGAAAATAATTTACTTCCACAAAAATATTCTGTTCGAAAAAATTGTCAGAAATTTAGAGAATATTCCTTAGGAAAAACTTTCTTGGTATTTTTAAAATATTTTTTTTTTCGTTTAGCAAAGGGCTTGATGAACAATTACCGGTGGTCATGGAAGAACATTACTACTACAATACATATATTTTTAATTGGGTTAAAAATTACAATGAAAAACTTGCACTTCTAAAGAAGATCATGGAAAATTTCAATAATAATGTTGAAATTTTTAATCATCTAACATACAAAGATTTATTATTAGCTGTTGATCGTAGTAAGTACGAAAATAATTAATTTAAAAAATGTGGTCGAGTGTGTATTTATATACTTTTAAATTTTTATATAATTTTATTTTTTTGTATTTTATTTTATTTACCAGTTACAAAAACAAACTTTTCTCTGTACAATCACATTATAATTATAATTTTGGATAATAAATGTAAAAGTGAACGTTTTATTAAAACCCACGATGGTATAAATGTTTTATTATATTCAGAAATTCTAACAATTATACAAACAAATAAAACATTACAAAATAAACCGCGACTGTTTGTGATACAAAAGCTATTAGACTGGAGTGATTTTGACGATGAAGATGAGGAGAATGATGAAGAAGATGATGATGATGATGCTTGTAATGCAACCAAACAAATTTCAAAGAGATCTGCTCGTTTATATCAAATTCCTTATTATAAAGATAGAAAGACACTGTATCAAGGATTAACGGTAGCAATTAAAGCTAAAGAATTTACGGATAATTTTGAAAAAAGTCCATTTATTGATACATTTTGTAAAATATTTTTAAAAAATGCACAAACAGTGACAATTGATAAAATCTATGGTATGATTCTTGGTGATATAAAAAAGATACAAAGTTATAAGAAGTAAGTTTCTTTATCAGAGTGTTAATGTTAAGTACAAGAACTGGCTAAATTAATAAATAAAAAAAATTAAAGGTTTCCTCAAAAAATTAAAAACATTAGAAAATTATTAGAAATTAAAAATATTCAGTAAGTAAATTAAATTTTAGAATTTTTTAATTGAAAATTTCTTATTTCAATTTCTGCAGACTGGATTTTGTTTCTGGAAAATATATTTTTCTATCAATATTTCCACTTTATTTTTTTTGCATTCTAGATGTTTCTTGAATGAACCATTTAAAATCTCTGCAAAATTTTAGTTTTCTTTAGCCAGTTCATATTCACAAGTTTAACAATTTATTAAATTTTTCTTATTTTATTATTTAAATTTTTACTTTTAGCATTGATATTGAATTTGAAACTAATCAAACAAGAAAGGACTGTTTAATATTTGGTACAGCTTTAGCTACTGATGTATTAAGAGATTTCTTTTAAACAATTCAATTGAATCAACATTGATGGGATTTTTATACCCTCTTTGGACCTGTCACTTCAATATGACACTTTCTAGCAAAATTTTATTTCACCCCTTGTGACATGTTCAGTGACATAAACAAAAAAAATGTTATGTAAAAATAACGCGTCCTATGAGGCTGTCCCAGAACCAGTTCATACTATATTTCTATTGTAATAGGGGTTTTTAGCGGATTTTTAATATTAATATATTTTTTTGATCAGGTTAAATTATTTAAACTTTGACATTATAAATTCCCCAAACGGGAAAACATTTTTTATTCACAGTAAATAAAGCAGTTAATAAAAATTTAAATTTTTAAAATTTTTTAATTACCCTATATAAATTCGGCTGTGCCGAATCTTTGAACACCCTCCACCAATTTTCTCTATTCTTTTTGATACAATGTAAAAAAAAAACTTTTGAAGTAAAATTATGGAGGAGACAAAAATTTTTTGAGGTGAAAAATTTTTTTGGATGCGGAAACGAATTTTTTTACGTGAAAAAAATTTTGAGGTGAAATAATTTTTTTAGGTGAAAAAAATTTTTTGTGGTGAAAAAAATTTTTGTGGTGAAAAAAATTTTTTGAGGTGTACAAATTATTATTATTTTCTAAGTGATTGGTGAAAAAATATGAGAAAATATATTATATACCAGTCGCTACTATGAAATTGTACTAAAATACACCAATTTGTATGGAAAATGTAGAGGTATCTTCACATTTTTACCCATAACTTTTTAACCGCTGGACCGATTTTGCTCATTTTCAATACCAAACTGCTCGGGAGGATGTACAATAATCTGGGTAAAAATAGGCACCCCCGCTAGCGTCTTCGCGTCGTGATCGCCATTTCAACATGTTATATACGGAATGACAAACTCACCATATATGGTGGAGGGTATAAAATAGTTGCAACAGAAGAGAAAAAAAAGAGAAAAAGAAGCACTGATTTTGACTCCAGTGTTGTGAAAATTTGAATCGGAACCAATGATTTTTACATAAACACCCCAATAGGGTGGAAATTTTATTTTATGATAATTTTTTATTGCATTTAAAGCAGTGAAAAATTAAAAAAATTAGAATATTTTTAAATTACTTTATTCGAAGTTAAAAATTGATACAAATCACTTTGATTACACTAGGCAACAGCCATTTTGTTATTTGGTTCTAGCATACTTTTTCTCATGGATTTGGACCTACTGAACACGAAAATGAATTTTAAAAATTTTTCTGTCGATTGGTTTGCGAGATACAAATTTTTTAATTTTTTTTTTTTAATTTTTGGAGGTACACTTACTATTTTGAGCATATCTTTAGTCTTCTTTGACCTATTTTATCCTACTACTACTCAAATTAAAGACAATTGAGCCGTCTACAACTTATTCTCAGAAAATTTTCAAATCGGGTTAGTAGTTTTGATGTTGGCGGCTTAAAAAGGTTAAAAAACTGCGTTTTTTTAGTAAAAATGTGGCTGAAAAATTCATATAAAAATTCATATAAAATGTAAAACGCGATGTTAACAGCGATTTTAATTTTTTTACGTATAGCTGACACTTTTCCAAAGAAAATAAGCCCTTACTTAACAAAATCTGATGACAAATGGCCGACTTATTATTTTTTTGGTAAACGACCGAAATTCCGCTATTTCACGATTTTTTGATTTTCATTATTTGCACAGCTTACCTACCCAACGCAAACGAATAAATACATTTGAACTTAATTTAAAATAAACAAATTAGTCTTCGTATATTATTTTTTAATTTATTTACAGCACTACATGCTCAATGTATCGCACAATTAGCTAAACTAACGAAATTAAACTAACTAATTAAATTAAGCAAATCAACGCACAAAAAAATGAGTAAAAACAAAGATATAAGTGTACATTTTATGCCATGTGGAAAAACTGCTGACTTCTTCTTTGTTTTTTGTATTCGCTGCAATCGGTCTCACGTATTAGGGTCCAAATATAGTCACCCATCATAGCCGTGTCATAGTTGCCCTGATAGCGTCGTTCCATAGCCTTCAATTCCTGATGAAAGCGCTCGCCGTGTTCGTCGCTCACGTCTCCTAAATTCTCAGGGAAAAAATCCAAATGAGAATCCAGAAAGTGTATTTTAAGTGACATGTGCACTCCCATGGCTTCATAGTTCTTTACCAGATCCTCAACTATGTCCTTATAATTCGGGCTTTTGTTGTTTCCTAAAAAGTTTTCCACAACAAGCCTGAAGGAATTCCATGCTGCGGCTTCGATGGGTGATAACAGCTTTGGGAATTTTTCATCTTTCAACATTTTTTTTATCTCGGGTCCTGCGAAGACTCCTTCTTTAATTTTTGCCAGCGAAAGGTAAGGGAAAATTGACCGTAAATAGGCAAAAGCTTCACCTTCTTTGTCTAATTTTTTGGCAAAATTTTTAATCAAACCCAATTTTATGTGCAGCGGCGGAAGTATTATATTTTCACGGTTCTCTATTAGTGGTTTGCGCTGAATATTCGCTTCTCCAACTACAGGTTTCGTTCGTACCGGCCATTTTTTTTTTTATATAATGCTGATCATCAGCGCGGCTATTCCAAAGGCACAGAAAACAGCAATGTCGCGTATAGCCTCCTTGGAGTCCACACAGAATGGCCACAACTTTAAGGTCGGCGCATATTTTCCAATTGTATTTCCTATACTCTATGCATTTCAGCAAAATGTCCATAGTTTCATAGTTCTCCTTTGAATGAACCGCATGAGCAATAGGAACAGATGGCTTTTCATTCCCATTATGTAAGAGAACTGCCTTCAAGCTCTCTTTGTTGCTGTCAATAAACAACCTCCATTCGTTGGGGTTGTGAATTTGGTGAAGCTCTTGGAACAAGCCTGAAATGTCGCTGCAAAAACATATTTGGTCTTTCTTTGTATAAAATTTTGCATACTCCTTGTGACGGTTTCTGTACGCTGATACTTTCACTTCTGAAGCCGCAAATCCACACTGTATCATCCGAGACGCAAAAAGTTCGGATTTCTCCTTAGTGAGACCAAAATCGCGCACCCAATCGTTTAGTTCGGCCTGTGACAGTAATTTTCGCTTTGCACCCGGCTCAAATTCGCTTGCATTTGACTCAGACTCTTCTTCTGACGATTCTGCTTTTTGAAGAGATGCACCAGGGCACACTGGATATGGCACATCATGCGAATGTGGTACTGGAAGCGCAAACGATCCCACTTGAGCGTAGTTCCATTTAAAAAATCTTCCTACCCCACTGTTTGTGGTGAGGCAAAAATAACAGTCTGTGGAATGGCATAGCGGCTTTTTCCACATCATTGGTGTATCGAATTTCATATGGCGGCTAAAATTAAAATAAATTACTATATTCGCTATGTATAATGTGTTTAAATAAAAATTCTTACCTTCCGCCAGCTGCCCAGTTGGTTAAGATTATATAGCAAAGATCACACAGCGACTTAGGTGTCCATGGTTCTGTGATATTTGGTGAAATACCAAAATAATTCAAATAGTGCAATTGTACTGCTGGAGTAAACTTGTGTGCGTGATTTTTTTTTATAAACTGGCCACAAACATTGCAGAAATTGTCTGGATCGTTCAAACACTCGAACACACGTAGTCTTTTACTCATTGTCTTCCTTGCGTTTTCTAAATATTAACTTCTTTACACTTTCACAGACAGTTTTGAAATGCAATTGATAACCGTGTCTCCTTATGTTTAAATATGTATGAGCATGTAGTGCTGTAAATAAATTAAAAAAAAATATACGAAGACTACTTTGTTTATTTTAAATTAAGTTCAAATGTATTTATTCGTTTGCGTTGGGTAGGTAAGCTGTGCAAATAATGAAAATCAAAAAATCGTGAAATAGCGGAATTTCGGTCGTTTACCAAAAAAATAATAAGTCGGCCATTTGTCATCAGATTTTGTTAAGTAAGGGCTTATTTTCTTTGGAAAAGTGTCAGCTATACGTAAAAAAATTAAAATCGCTGTTAACATCGCGTTTTACATTTTATATGAATTTTTATATGAATTTTTCAGCCACATTTTTACTAAAAAAACGCAGATTTTTAACCTTTTTAAGCCGCCAACATCAAAACTACTAACCCGATTTGAAAATTTTCTGAGAATAAGTTGTAGACGGCTCAATTGTCTTTAATTTGAGTAGTAGTAGGATAAAATAGGTCAAAGAAGACTAAAGATATGCTCAAAATAGTAAGTGTACCTCCAAAAATTAAAAAAAAAAATTAAAAAATTTGTATCTCGCAAACCAATCGACAGAAAAATTTTTAAAATTCATTTTCGTGTTCAGTAGGTCCAAATCCATGAGAAAAAGTATGCTAGAAACAAATAACAGACAAAAGTTTGTTATTTGTGACCTAGTGTTATTGATGGAAAGCGCTAAATGCATTCTAAAATTGCATCTGCATTATGATTGCATTTTTTAATGAAGAGGTTTTATTTCTGAATACGAGGCCGGATCAATAAGTCCGTGACTTTTCGACCTATATGAAATGCAACACCTGTTAATAGACAGACTACTGTCAAATTTGAGTTCCGTGCCGTGTTTGCTCTCAATTGACCATAAACGTAATCGTTTGACGTGCGTAGTCTCAATGGCAAAATTTCATGAATTGGGCTACGAATTGGTACCTCATCCCCCATATTCTCCGGATTTAGCTCCCAGTGACTATTTCCTATATGCAAACCTAAAGAAATGGCTCGGTGGAAAGCGATTTAGCTCCAACGATTAAATTATTGATCAAACAAATGCCTATTTTATAGACCTCGAAAAATTCAGTTTTTGAAAGTAATACAAAAATTGGAGACACGTTGGACAAAGTGTATTGAGCTAAAAGGAGATTATGTTGAAAAGTATATATATTTTTTTTTGCAAAAAAAAAAAAACTGTGTTTCATTTAAAAAGTCACGGACTTATTTATTCGCCCTCGTACCACATCGTAAAGTAGACAACTGCAACTTTCTGATTCTTTATAAAATTTAGAAATCGTTTATTTACTTAAAGAATTGTGACCTTCAAAGTTTACTACTTTTAGCATTTTTTTAATGTTTTTGAAAAATAAAACACGTAAATAAAGGCGCGACTTTTTAAATTTTTAATCACTTAAAAACGGGATTGTCTATATAGCTTCAAACTCTTTCTGTAAACAATATGAAGAAATTCGGCAGACGTAAGGTCAAAAAATGCTAATTTTATAATGTTCTTTCATGGCACATGTAAATTTTTTCCAAGTTTTGTATATTCTGTTAAGCAGTTTATAGAGACTGCTAAAATTAACTGAGAATGAGAGAGAAAAACAAAAAATGTTAACTAACATTCCTATGTGAAATTTAACATTTTTCTGCTAGTGGAATTTAACTTCAAACACATGTCCTTTGTTGTATAAGCATCAACTGAAAAAGACTCGAAAGATTTTGCTAGAGTACTTTGAAACTTCCATCCCTGACTTTTATTTAATAAAAGCTTTATTTTAAATTACTAACAAAAAGCTTACAAAAGCTCTGTTGTCATAGGGATGACATTTTATCGATAACAGATGTCAGTTATTGAAGAAAATTTAAATGTATAGTTTAAAAACAGGACCTTAATTCAATTAATTTATTTTTTGATAATATTTACATTTTTGGGCATTTATATTCAAAAATTTTTACACCTTAATATTTAAAATATCCAATATTATATTTTTAGTAACGATTTTAATATCTAAACATTGTAGACCCATATAAATTTAAATGCCCAAGACCGCCAAAAAGCTGTTGTTGGCTAAATAATAATTTTTTATTAAAGACATTACTTGATATCGATAGAAAACATAATTTACTACTTTTTCTGTCTTTAAACTTTTTTGATGAACGAACGAATAATTTAAAAAAAATACTTTTTTAACCGAAAAAAATACTAAAAAAATCGCCAAAAATATACAAATTACTCTCTGGCATACATTATTGATAACAACAAAGTTGAGAGTCTCTAATTGCAAAATAAGTTACTGTTTTTGCTTCAGGACTCACTGGACACCGTCAGCAGATATTTTACGAGCATCCCTCAGAACTAGTTAACAGATTTTTTTGAAATTAAGCACAACTAATACTTTCAGACTTTGTAGCAAGCGGAATCAATTTCAGTAAAAATGTATAATGTTTAGTGCCAATTTCGCTCAATTTCGCAATTTTCAAAAAGCGAAAATCTCTATAACTTCTAAAATAATAACACTACACCAACAATTTTTAGTATTTGCTTTTATTTTACTGATAATGTTATTTATAGCAAAAATCGAAACTATTTGATTACTGGATTTCTTCCTTCGTTTTCAGCCTTTATTATATCTTTTAAATAAAGCGATAAATCAAAATTTTAGTATGTTGTCAATGCCAAATATATAATACATATAAATATTATCGATATCTGAAGAAAGAGCATAAGAGGGTTAACAGGAAACAGCTGATTGAATCAAAATGTCGACTAGAAAACGGGTAAAAGGAAATGTCAAAATTGTAGTGATACACAGAAAGGGATAGATATACAAAAATATGTTCCATAGTCCCGGTTTACACACAGCAATTTTACTTGCAGCAATTTTCTTAAAGCAAATTGCATTATAATCAGATTAAGTTTAAAAAAAAAATTTTTCAAATGAATTAAAATATTTCTAATGGCATAAATACATATTTTGCTCACTTTGCAAAATTCCTTTTCATTTCAATATAGTAATTGGAGGAACACGAATTTTAGCAGTTCTTTTTCATACAACTTCATTATTATAATTAACAACGACAATAATTTGTAAATAAGAAAAAAAATTGCTTTGTGATGCACAAAGGTGTCTTATTAATTGTTTTTTGTTCATTTTATTATTTGTATTTTTTATATGTAGGCTATTGTTTTTATTTTTAATTTTTGTTTTTTTTTATTGTTTTTAATATGGACAAATTGGGTTTAGTTAATAACAACACTCTGCACTTAGCACGACTTTTTACAAGAACATGTCTCTTCACAACAGGAGCATGAGTGGCAAACAGGACCTAAACCAAAAATGAACCCAGGGCCGCCGAGATTCGGTTTTCATATATTAAGATGTTTATGAAACAAATCTTAATTAAATTTAATTATATAAAGGCACATTTACCTATGAAAGCAAACTCGCCAAGGCTTTACAAGTCTACGGAATGTAATCTCTAAATGATTTTCAGTTTCTACACAATTTATTTTTCTAATTTTTAGGTTTGTTTTTTTTCAAATTTTCATACAAATTTAAGTGGATATAGACTTGCTAAGTAGTTATAGATATAGCTACAAAAAAATTAGGAATGTAAAAAAATGCTGCCAAGTCTTAGAAATTATTAGCTTTTCTCTTTTAAAAATACTTAAAATTATTGTATTTTTAATTTGATAAAATATTAAAAACAAGAAAGCTAACAAATGAATGAAGTGTTTGCAAGTGAAGGCAAACAATATAATTTCTCTATATCGCGTTCCCACGAATTACTTATACGAAAACAGTTTTGGTACCAGGGCGGTCCCAAATGTTCAAATTGTACTTGTTTACAAAATGTAAAGAAAAGTCAGGTGAGTTAGGATAGTCGTTTTCTTTATAAGTAGTTATAGATACACTAACAATATTATTTGGCTAAAAATACATATTAAAATAATCGAAAATACAATCAAAAAGAGGACTAGTAATATATAATTATATGCAGCCCATTTTGTTGTTTATTTTCAATCATTGTTTAATAATCGACAAAAGTAGTAAAAGCAATTGAAATTCATTTAAAATAACTGATAAAACGATTTTTGTGGTTTGTTTATGTAATTTTCCAAAACACAACACACAGATGTATATATTTTTGTTTTCTTTGTGTGTATCTATATTTGAATGATTTCTAGTAATTTTTATTCAAATAATTTTGCATTTAAACAAACTATTTTAATAAAAAAACAAAAAAGAATTACTTTATTTTTAGTAACAAAAAACAGAAAATTTTACATTTAACTGAAAATATTAACTTCTACTGAAAGTCTGTATATTTTTATAGTGTGTTTTTTTAATGACTGATTCAAATAGTTAAAAAATATATTTCTATGAATTTCAATTGATTATTCGTTTAAAAACAAACTTTACGTATTACTTTTTAAATAAAAAACAAATATATTGTGAGTATATAGATATAAAATTCGAAAAAAATACACTGTCCTAGTCGTAAATTTTAACAAACTGGGTACGCTACTGGTAAAGCTATTTCGAGTACGCTGATTTCAATAGTGATAGCCGTTTTTCAATGACAGCGCTCGTATTGGCATCATTTTTGAATTTAAATCAATCCAACTCTGTTAAAAACAATTTTTCGCTCTTTTTTTCGCGGACAATTTTTTTCGATTTTGCAACTAATTCAAGTATACAATCATTAGCTAAATCTGACGAGCATGTAGAGCGATTCCATCAAGTGACGGCTAGACTGGAACACTGGTACAGTGCTAAAAAGTTGGATTCCCTGTTAGGCTGGAACTTACAAGAAAAAATGCTCGAAAAAGATAATAAATATAGAAATTATTAAAGACATTTTCTTACTAATACTAAAGCAGAAAACTTCTGTTTTCTATCGTTTTCCACTCATTTTGATAAATTTTGTATAAACCAAACCATGCAAAACTAAAATGTAATGAATATTCAATAGGATTTAGAAAAAAAATATTCAAAAAAGTTAAGAAAAAAATTTTCTTTCGAAAAATTTATTTATATTTAGCAGATTTAGACTGATTTAAATTCAAAAATGATCCGAAAATTATAAAATAATACCGTTTTATGGTACTTAAATTTTAAATCGCGAATACGAGTGCTAACTTTGAATGCGGCTTACTCAAATTCGCTTTACCAGTAGAGTGTACAGCTTTTTTTAAAAATATGCCAAATTTGAGCACAGTGTTATTAAACATTGCACCTTTTGGACTCTAAAGAAAGAATTATTGTTTAAAATAAAAAAAAATAATAATATTAAAAGCATTTAATTAACATCTAGATAGTACTTTTGCGATTAGAATTAGTGCTAACATTATTAGAGATGACAAATTTAGCTGAAACACTAACAGCGGTATTCATAAAAAAATCTTTATTCAAGCTTCAAATACAAATTAGGTAAAAACATTTTAAGCCTAAAAAAGGTTTATTCAAAATTCGTATTCATAATCAGTATTTTAAGTGATACACGATTTAATGTTTTTTTTAACTTGAGGATGGCAACACTGTATTTTTTATTTGTCACATGAATCGTAATGATGCAAATCAATGATTACTAAACCATACGGTACTCGTTTCTACTACTACTCGTTTCTAAAATAAAAAATGTATAAAACTTGTTTATTAATTAAAAAAATAAAAAGAGTCAAAACAAAATGTCCAGTAAGTGTTGCATAGATAATGATTTTATTGTAGATATGATTTTATCTTTATAAAGGGTGGTTAAATTTTAAGGGCCGATGTTGAATATAAACCAACAGCATTTACCGTGAATGGTGTTCGCTATCGCGAGATGATAACGAACTTATTGTGGCCAGGAACTAAGGATATGACTCTGGTCGATATGTGGTTTCAACAGGACGGTGCCACTTGCCACACAGCTAACGAAACAATGGATCTTTTGCGCGACAAATTGAATGGCCCTGTTATCTGACAAATTGAATGGCCTGTTATCTCACGTGGTGGCGATGTCAATTGGCCGCCAAGATCATGTGATTTGACACCGTTGAACTTCTTTCTTTGGGGTTGTTTGAAAGATAAGGCAGCAACAATTCAAGAGCTTAAGGATGAGATAATTCGGCACATTAACGGCATAGAACCTCAATTATGCCTCAGCGTCATCGAAAATTTGGACGATCGGATGGGGGTGTACCGCCGTGGTCGCGGCGGCCATTCGGCCATATATAATTGAATCATAGCATATTATCATAATAAAAAGAATTGACAATAATTTCCTTAATAATTTGTATTGTATTCAAAATCAAAATCGGCCCTTAAAATTTAACCACCCTTTATATAAAAAATTGTTGCAAGTGTGTTGTGACTTTATAACTCGCAAACGGTCAAACCTAGTTCAATTAAATTTTTATGGTTTGTTCGTATGGTCGTGTAGATGGTTTATCTAAAGTTTGCACGGTTGACGCGTTCGTGAGTTATGACTTTTTATGTCAACATGTGATTTTTGTCCATATAAAAAAAGTGTGTGCTGGCTTAATTCACACGGTTAATACACGCTGTAGCGCAGTGATCATTTTAAGTGAGTGATAATTTTAAGGTTCTTTTTCATCGAACTCACGGATCGAGAAACCAATGAACCAATGAATTTGATTTAATGTTAATATTCATGCGTAGCGAAGCACGCCGGGATCCGTTAGTTGTAGATAAAAAAAGTATTCAAATAACCGGTTTAATTTTCTTTGTTTTGATTAAACAACACACCACTAGTTTACTTTCAATAA
This sequence comes from Eustalomyia histrio, assembly GCA_949748255.1. Classification (NCBI taxonomy): domain Eukaryota; kingdom Metazoa; phylum Arthropoda; class Insecta; order Diptera; family Anthomyiidae; genus Eustalomyia; species Eustalomyia histrio. Next base: position 94,808,897 of record OX456527.1, on the reverse strand, counting down.
ATAATATCAAAAAATATTATTTCTGCTTAAATTCTTTATCCGGAATTAATCGTACATTATTTACACATGGTTTAAAAAAAGGTATTTTAAGCTAAAATTCGTTTATAATACAATTTTAGCAAATTTTTATTAAAATTGATTTGAAATGTTGTTTAAAATTTGTATAAATACTGCTGTAGGTGATTTATATCCTGTAGGTGATTTATATCAGAAAAAAAGCGCATTAGAAGGTTAATATATTGAAGAATTTAAAGGATAGTTTGTAGTTTTTTATGACAATCATAGGACAATTTTTTTTCAACATTTTGATAAAAAAAAATAAAAGTTTCTCATTCAAATGATTTATTACAACAAAAAATTTATTTCACCAAAAATATATACAAACAAGATATTACACAATACTTTCCACAATATTTAATATACATTTTCCTATTCTTTAACTATTGATTCTTTTCTTAACTCAGTAGTATGATAAATTTCTCTTTCCAACCAATATATAATTTCATTACGTTGACTTTCATTGATCACTGTATCACACTGAATATTTTTAATATCGTTCAAGCAGTTTTCTTTAATAAAACGTTTTATACAGGGCATTACGCCCATTTCACGAAGAGTCTAAGGGGGGGAAAATGTTAAAAAACTCGAAATTTAAACACAATTTTGAAATTTTGTTTTAATTTAACGAATCTTTTATGAACTCGTTATTATTTTTTAAAAATCTTTTAAAAGTATTGTTGGAACAATGGAGCATTTTTAAATAAATGTGATTCTATTCTATTGCATAAATATTAATAAAGAAATATTATCTTACCTGCAAGCACATTAATTGTTGATTAGAATTTTCCTTATTCTTGGCAAATTCCACTATAATTAAAGGTAAATCTGTAAATTCTCTACATCTCCATAAAATCTTTTTGGCAAAAAGTCCAGACATCAAAGCAAAAATAACATTATCATATGAATCCAATTTTTGATGTTCATCCGTTAAAATTTCATAAATCTCCTTAATACCATCTGCATCCACAAAACGTTTTTGTCCCTCAGCACAACGTAATAGCAAAGCAAAACATTTCATATCCCAAATATGATATTGAAATAGGCGTCCTTTTATGCGAGTATGTAAAATTTCAAAGAATCCCTTATTAATGGGTTCTTGAGGAGCTACTTCTAAGATGTGCGATAAATGACGCCATAAATCTTCTGGATAATCGGGAATACATATATCACGATTCCATATCTCTATTAAATTATCCACTACTTTGAAGCTGTTGATTAAATAGAGCACATTTTCGGGATCTTGAGTTAGTAGTGATAAGATTTGTGCTATTTTATCCATATGAGACTCACGATCTCGTACAATCGAATAGAATTGATGCATTAAACGAAATGCTTGTACAATTTTCTTAGCACCATTCATATGTCGGGCAATATGATCTAAAAACAAAAAAATAAAGATAAACTGTTTAATAAATATATGTTATTATAGTTAAAGTCATCGCCGTTGGGTGCCATCTAAATTTTTAAATTTTCTTATGCCTGATCTACACAAGATCGAAATTTGTTCAATTCATTTACGATCCAACTTTTTAAAAGATTATTTTTCTATCTCTTGTATTATTCCCTCTCGTGTAGATGTGGCTAATAATCTTCTTAAAACTTACAAAATATTGCTAATAAACGTTCAGTTTCCTGATGTTTGGCATTTTGAAATTTCAAACGTATACGTAAGAATATATTTTGACATCTACGATATTAAAAGTAAATAAAAAATTGTAAAATACCAATCAAACTAATATCATCTGATGTATTCCAACATTTACCTTTTAACAATATTATATTGTGTTATAGCTCTTTGAGCATGTAAAGGATTTACTAAATATTCTGACAGGGAATTAAGGGCTTTCCATTGTATCCCTGAGTCATCACTATCCAATTCTTTAATTAATTTTGGTAATGCCCATAAACCATAAGCTAATTGAGCACGATCCTCAAAATATTTGTCACTTTTACACATTTCCTTAGCATGTTGTATGGCATCAGAGTTATCTTGGCCAGATTGAAAATTGGGTCTTTCTGTTAAAAATATTTGTTAAATCTATTTTCTATAGGGAAAAAAAAAACATTCAAGTTAATAAAAATCTTACCCCTGTTAACCAGTTTATTGATTTTTTCCGCTTTTAAATGTTTTAATTCCATTTGCAAAAAATGGTTTTTATATTTTTCTTGTTCAGCCCACATTATGCAAATTTTTTTTTTTCAAAAATAAATGTTTTTGGAATTGTAAAATGAAGTGAAATGGAATTAAAATTTTTGTTTATATTTTCAAAATAAATTTTTCATAAATAAAAATCGATATATCTATAGTCATAAGTTGATATCTAGTAACCGAAAATGACTACAACTCGATTTAACCCTCTAATGATATTTCTTTAATTCTTTCTATATTCTTCTTCTCTTCTATAGCAGCAAATTGCCCCTAATATTTTCATGAATCTCACTTTTTTTAGCTTCGCGACTGTCATAATTTTAGTTTAGTTCTGCGTAATGACTTTCATCTTTCATCTCTCCTCGGTTTGCTTTTCAAAGTAAGCAACACATTATTTAAATCATCCAGAAAAGGAATTTTCTGAATGAATCCTGCTGCTTGTAAATGTTTTAAAATTGGTACTTGAGGGACTCCCGATGATTTTGCAAGTTCTTCCTGAGTTTGACAACAATCTTCATTGAGTAATAACTCCAACTCATCATATTCGTACTTTTTTGGCTGGCCTGGGCGGTCTTTGTCTTCAGTGTCCAAAACAAGACTTCTGAACCGCACAAATCATGTCTCGCACGCTGAAAACGATGGAACATATTCAGGATAAAATTCGGTGAGCAATCGATGTGCTTCAGCAGCATTTTTTTTTTCAAATTGAGAAAAAAAAAAGTAAAATCTTCCCGCCAATGATGCTTTGTCGGCACAAAAATTGACATTTTCGAAGCAAAAATAAACCTTTGCGTTCAATGACTAAGTGAGAATAAATGAAATATGTTTAACCTCCAAAATGCCATATAAGTTATTAAAAACACAAACCATTTGTAAAAGATACTCCATCTGTTGTGAATACCGCATTTTAATAGTAAAATAGTTTTATGTAAAATAGTTTTATGCAACGGTAAAAAGATTATTTTATCTCTCCTGTAAAATTAGTGTTTTTGAAATAAGTGCTTTTGTCAAAAGTCGGAAAATATGAAGTAAAATTTTCTTACTAGTACTTAATTAATAAGTTCCAAACCTGGCTGATCCAAAATCTAAATGAATTTTTGTTTTCAAAATGTGTTCCAAGATGTTATAATATCCACAAAATATATTTAGAATCCCCAAAGAATTTCTTGTTCAGCAGAAAATTCCCCAACTAAGCCCCAAGATTGGCAAGCCTGTTAACAACAATTCAAAACAGTGCTGCCAAACTTATTTGTTAAAAAAATCGTCAATATTTGTGGAAAAAATCGTCAAAATCGTATTTTTATCAATCTTAGAATATTGTTCGTACTTTTACAAAAAATACTTGTCAAATTTTATATAAAAAAAAGAAAAAAAAACTTGTCAAAATCCATATAAAAAAAAATAATAAAATAAACAATTTGACCTACTATCCCTAGCATATGTCAAAGGGGTGTGGAGTAATTGCAAAGATGAAAGGCTTAAATTCGGCTTTTCGAAATATTTGAATACCCTCCACCAATACTATCCGAAAAAAATGTTCTCTACAGTTTTTGATACAAAAAATGTAAAAAACTTTTGAAATAAAATTATGGAGGTAAAAAAAAATTTTTTGATGCGAAAACAAATTTGTTGGTGAAAAAAATTTTTTGAGGTAAAAAATATTGGAGGTGAATACAAAATATTTTTAATTTCTAAGAGACTGGTAAAAAAAATATATATATAGCGTCCGCCATCTAACGTTTTTTTTCAACTAGTGCTTATTTCGTGAATGGTAACACTTAGCTCATGTCTAATTATAATAATTAGTTTTATCCGTCCGCTGAACGAATATGGTTGTCTATACGCTTGAACAACGCTGGGAAATATTGCGACATTACTTTGAAAATCTAGTAATGTTGCAGAATGTGTGCGAAAATTGCGTACGGATTTTGGAAGAGCTCATGTTGATCTTGGCGGGTATGTAAACAAGCAAAATTGTCGCATTTAGGGCACAGAAAACCCGCACGCATACATTGAAAAGCCGATGCACCCAAAACGAGTCACTGTTTGGTGCGGATTTTGGTCCAGAGGCATAATTGGGACATTTTTCTTCGAAAATGAGCAAGGAGTGGCCGTTACAGTCAATGGCGATCGTTATCGGGCCATGTTGAACGAATTTTTGTTCACAAAAATTGAAGAGGAGGATATTGGCAACATTTGGTTTCAACAGGACGGCGCTACGTGCCACACAGCTGAAGCTACACTCTATGTTTTGCGCACTGTTTTTGAAGATCGCATTATCAGCCGCAGAGCTGAGAAATTTGAGAAAATATTCAGTAGTTTTTTTTTATAGCATTTTCAAAAAAAAAAAAGTTATTTGGCGGACCCTATATTTTTTACCAGTGCTACTATTAAATTGTATTGTACACAAATTTGTATGGAAACTTTAGTGATATCTTCACATTTTCACTCATAATTGGGCCGATTTTTCTCGTTTTCAAAACCTAACTGCTCGGGAGGATGTCCAATAAACTGGGTAAAAATAGGCACCCCCGCTTGCGTCTTCGCGTCGTGATCGCTATTTCAACAGACAGACAAACAGACGGACATCGCTAAACCGACATAAGGATCACGAATATATATACTTTATGGGGTCTTAGACCTATATTTCGACATGTTACAAACGGAATGGTGGAGGCGAAATTGCGGTGGAAATATTTTTTGGGATCAATTAAATGAACAAGATCATTTTAGAATGAATCACTGTTATGATTATGATTTTCTACTCACTGTATAAAATTTGTAATTTTTTTAGTTTTTATCAGAGTTTTTGAGATTCAAACATACTGTTTGTTCGCTGTATGTAAACAAAAATTCGTCAATACAAAACTTCTTTATATTTAAATAACTAAAATAGAGAATATGCCATTTCTTATACTCGCTGTGCGAAATATTAGTGGTAATTTCATGGTCCTATATTTAAATCTAACTAATTCCAGTTTTATAGCCAGCACTTAATACGCATTTTTAGTAAAATTTATTTTTAGTAAGAAATTTTTAAATAAAATTTGGTTTAAATGTTTCACATTTATAATTAATTTTAAAAAATTTGGGCGAAAAAGTAATCCAGAAAACATTTAGTCAATTAATTTGTAAATGCTAAAATTCTTATAACTCTTAATTTCCCTCCCAAACTTTTTTTAAATCCTTTGGGTTTTCGTTAATATTGTTATTTTTTAATTAACTAAGAAATTTTAAAATTTTAATTAACTAAGAAATTTCAAAATTTTAATTAACTAAGAAATTTCAAAATTTTAATTAACTAACAAATTTCAAAATTTTATTCTAAAATTAAAAATTTTAAAAAATGGTTATTTTTTTAAACATTTAGTAAAATCGCCAATAGCCATTTTCCCAAATTTCACTTTAAAAATCTTCTAAATGGAAACAAATCATCAAAGTTGGCAGCGCTGCACGAATGAAAGTAATAGATAGAGAAAATGTGTGCAGAATAAAGCAAAGATACTCTTAAAATAAGAGATACATTAATAAAGAGTTGCCAACTAAAAAATTAAATATGTATCTTTGAGATTATAATTTCTTTAGATTGTGTAGTATAATGGGTGATTTTTTAAGAGCTTTCGGATTTGACTAAAAAAAAACACTTAAAATTTACAGAAATGTATGAGATCTTTATTTGAGTCGATAAAACGGTCTATATAATTCATTAATTTCAATTTATTTAATTTATATTTAAATTCTTAACTTAAAATAAACGTATTACCAAGGAAATTCTTTGATGAAAAATTTAGGTGTATTTTTAATTATATTATTTTTGATCAGATATTTTAGTAATTATTTGAGACATAGCTCAAATACTGTTGTTTTATAGATGAATTTGAGTAACTGAAAGTCCCTAGGGAGTCTATTCCAGAGTCTAGATGCTATTATTAAAAAAGATTGCTTAAAAACGGAATAATTCATTTTCGGGAGTATTATTTCTGGATTACGTGTAGACCGAGAAAAATTAATAAAATCCTTATATTGGTAAAGTCATGGAAAGTACAGTGAAGAAAATTGGAAGAATAGTTAGAGACAGGATTAAACATCTTAAGACCAAAAATGTAAAGTAGTATGCGGTTATATATCTGGCGCAAACGTTTAAATGTGGTTTTAGTAGTTCCACTATAAACGTCTTAGCAATAGAGGATGTGGGTCAAAAGAATGGAGTGTGCTATTTTGAATTTGATTGCTATAGGTAAAAAGCAGTCGAGATTATAAAGTGTACGAAGAGTATAACCAACTTTTAATGCAAAAGCCTTTATCAAGCTTTACTCCTAAACATATAATGTCATCAATAAATTGCACAGGAAAATTGTAAAAAAATATATATTTAAAAGTCATTCGGATTATCAACCGAACCAAAAAAAAAAATAGCCTTAGTTTTATCCGAATTGAAAATAATTTTATTTATAACTGCCCAATTTGAAGCTTGTGACAAAACATAATTTACGGTAGCTTAATGACAGTATAGAAATTTTTTATCACTAGTAAAATGCAAATTTAAATCATCAGCAAATAAAAACGAATGACATTGCGAAGTGCCAATATATTCAATAAAATCATTAATGTACATTAGAAATAACAAGGGACCAAGCACCGAACCCTGAGGGACTCCGCTGAGACATTGCTTAAGTGAAGAGTTATTTCCATTCAGACCAACAAATAAATTCTTCAATATTGGCTTCCAGTGCGTCAACCCTAGAGACATTACCTAAAATAATCTAAAGGGGTTAAATCGCAAGATTTTGGCGGCCAATTGACCGGTCCCAAACGTGAAATAAACTCGAACTTGCCTCTCAATTGGGCCATTGTTTCACGTGCTGTGTGGCATGTGGCACTGTCTTGTTGAAACCACATGTCACCCAAGTTCAGCTCTTTCATTTTGGGCAAAAAAAAAGTTTGTAATCATCGCACGGTAGCGCTTGCCTTCGTCATCAACAACACTGGCGGATACAGCTGCGATATTTTCCTCTGTCCACACTCTACGTATACGTTTTCGTAGTTTAATATCCAATAATAAATAAATTTGGTACGAAATTTAGTCACAAAATTCCGAATAGCCGCCTCAGAAGGCCGCCCAAACTGACCATAAAATGAAGAAGTGCACGATGCACTTTCTTAGCCCAGCATGAATTTTTATAATAAAATTTGATAATTTGCAAATGTTGTTTAATTGTAAGTCGATTTATGGTTAAATTATAGACCAAACTGAACATGTTTGAAAAAGAAAGTTGCTAAAAAATCACCGCTTACAATGATTTCACAAAAACTTCTTTCACACTAAATTATTATAAAATTTAGCAAGAGTTTGAGACATCAGTTTTTTGAGGGGTTAGGTCTGTTTGAAAATTCGAATTCGTCACAGGAAAGGGCAAAGAGATGCCCTGGATATTTCCGCTGAAGCAGGTTCTTTACTTTATAGTGCCGCAATCGATGATTCTAAGTTTAAAAAACATTTTTTTTTTTTTTGGTTTTTCAAACTTCAAACGCGTTTTTCTTGAAACTCTATTTTTAAAAATTTTTATTAAAATTTTGCACATTTCTTCAAACTAACGTTATCTGATGCTTGTACAAAGGACTTTTTTATCACAACTTATTTCATGAGGCAATACGTGGTAAAAATTTGACCAAAATATGGGACCTTTTGTCCACAACTTCGCCAAAAATTCTAACTTCCTTCCTTATTCTAACTACGACGACAGAACTTCTTTTTTGTGAGAGGTCAAGGGAAATGTATATAAGCTGCTAAAAAATCTGCGATTTTAGAAAAAGTATACAGGGAATTTCAATAAAAACAAACTGAAACTGTTCATTCAACACAGATGACAACCCTTAACATTAACACAGCACTATACCGGCATCGAGCAACAACAAAACAGTAACAATAAGTTAAAAGGCATCTAAAGCGCCAGTCTACTCACTAACTTCGTGCGATTTTGTCTTTTTAATTTAAAACACGGCAGCAAATATACAGATTCAGTTCTTTATTTTAGTATTGAGTTTTGATATTCTTATTTTTTTCGTTTTTATCAAAGAAAACAAATAAAAAAATCCATGTTGCATTAACACAAAGAAAACTTGGTGGATTAACATAAAATATAAGAAAAAATTTTTAAATCGAAAAGTTAATACATACAAAAAAAAATTAATTTAATTTAAAAGAAAACCCCAATTTTTTTAATACACTAAATATTGAAAACAAAGACATATAACACAAAGACAAAATCTATGACAAAATTGAGAAAACATAAGCAATTTATATTTTACAAACAAATTAAAAAGAAATTAACAAACAACAATAAAAAACAACAAAAATGTAAATATTTTTTTAAAAGAAAATAACAAAAATTAAATAATTTTTAAACAAATTAATAAAAATTAAAAAAAACGAAATCCTTAGCACTGCCTAATATATTTTTTTTATAAAAATAAAAAAATAATAAATTATTTAAATATAATTTAAATATTTTAACACGTTTTAAAAATAACTTTAACGAAAATAAACAAAAGAAAATGGCTTTAACACGATTAGCTAGGTGAGTAATTTTAAAATTGTTTAATGTTACGCCGATGTTTCAGTTTAAGATATAACCGAATATTCGGTTATGGTTTCGGTTTATGGTTTAACAAATATGATATCGAGTGACCTATATATATGTGGATATCGAACCAAAATATGTTCAAAACAAACAAAAGAAAACAAATTCTTTTTGGTTGGCTGTAGTTCACTTGCCGCCACCCTGCGGGAAAAAAGGGCTCAGTTGGGAATTGGGACCTGTCCCGAGATAGGTGAAAACTGGACCGGTTCCGAAAATACATATCACGAGATAGGTGAAAAGAGGACCGGTTCCTTAAGTACCTATCACGTGACCGGTTTAAAATTCATGATATGTTCTTTTAGACCAGTCCTGTGACATGTCACAGAGGGTAATTCTCCCTCTCCAAGGACAAGTCAATGTTAAAGTGACTGGTCCCGTGACCGGTCTCTATCAGAACTAACTCGTCACGTGACGCGTCCTGGGATAGGTCCTTTTCCCGCAGGGTGTGTATCTACAAAATACACTCAGGGGAAAAAGGTTCACCAAATAATTGAAACTGTTCCGTAAATCTTTGCCAGAAAGAAAAATTAATAACAAATATTTTATAAATCTTCCTCATTTCAAAAAAAAAATCGCAAGCAGAATTTTAGAAAAAAAACTTTTAAATTATTTATTTGGCTTGCAAAATATTGCTCTTTGCAATTCTCATTAACAAATAAAAAAAAAAAAAAACTATATAAATATGATGAAATATCTTCATAAATATTAATGAAACTTCTTCATAACATGCGGCCCAGAATAACAACTTGATGTATTACATTTTGCACTGTGAGAGAAAATACGCCCAAAAGAACGACTTACGAAAGTGACTACAAAAGCTGTGGTAATTATTTTGGAGTAAAAAATATAGCAGAGATCATTTCCTTCTCAATATCTTTTTCGCTTAATAAAAAACATAATATGTTGTGGTTTTTACATTTAAATCTTGTAAAAACAATAAAAAAAATTATTATTTAAATAAAAATTTATAAACCGAACATAAGTTGGTTTATATTACGTCGTACTACTATAGTTTTTAAAGAATTCATTGAATTCTTAACTACATTCAAAATTAAAAATAAATAACAAAATCAAAAACATCGAAAACATTGCTAATATTTAAAAAATCGCCCAAAATTGAAGAATCCACAAAATAAAAAATTGCTAAAACTGAAAAAATAGCTCAAATAGAAAAAAAAATTAAATAAAACCCCATAACTAGAAAAATCGTTAAAATTGGAAATATCGCTAAAAACTTTACAACTCGAAAAATTTACTTGATTATAAAAAAGGCAAAATTAAATAATTGCTACAATTTAAAAACGCTCAAATTGAAAAAAATCGCCAGAACCGAAAAACGCTAGAATTAGAAAAAAAATCGACATAATTAAAAAAATTGTTATTATTTGAAAAATATTTTAAAATATAAAAAATCGCTAAAACTAAAAAAAATTAATCGAATAGAATCGCTAAGATAAAATTTTAATAGTTCATATTTTAATAATCAAACGTTCTAAAAAAATTTTTGCACCAGAGATCTCAAGTTTTGAGTTACTCGCAATATTTTAGATCGCGTTTATCTCTAGGACTTTTTATTGCACATAGAGCGATATTCAATATTTTTTTTTTTTTTAATTTTTGGCGATTTGTTTTCACAAATTAATGCATTTTAACTGTAAATTTAATAATTGCATATTGTTATTTTATTCTTAAATTTATTGTAATAAAACAACATTACTGTTAATGTTTCCAGTCTTTTTAAATCGAATGTCATTGCTCAATCACACGAAACAAATTCGAATAAAAAATAAATCCCAAATTTGTAAATAGATTGAGTAAAATTTGATTGAGTTCCCAATAAATATTTGATTTAATTCCCAAATTGTAAATCGATTACATGATTGAATTCAATGATGGGTAAAAATGAACGAGATAAATTGATTCAATTCCTGTTAATAGTAAAAAGTACCTACTCAATACTTCCAGAGTTGTTTTTTCTGTATACAAGTGTAATTTTGCATTGAAAAACAATATGCAAATACAACTTTGTTTTCTGGTACGCAAATGCAACCCTATTTTTGTGAGAATGTAAAAAGAATTAAATAATATCGAGTCAATACTTGAAAAATATTGTGCAGTAAGAGAATTGAAATTTTTAACTCTAGTAGGCAACATTTTTTTTCGTTTAATGAAAAAAAATTATGCACAGCATTATTTTTTGTTTCATCTTGCTTTCATCCACGCGGTAGCAGAGATAATAAGATTTTCTGACAGGAACCTATTTCGTTTCTGTATTTTAAGCAGACAATTTGGTTTTGTTCTGCACATTATATTTTTAAAAATGTTTTTATTTTCTTTCATGCCACACCAGAGGGTAGTTTTTTTATTTTGGCACGTACCTATTTTGTCGTTGCTATAGTAAAAATTGTTATTATAGTAAAAATTCAAGCCAGTTTTAAGTTGAACCGGCTTTAAATGGGTATCACAACAAATGTACCAAATGTCCGCATACATTTTGTACTACAAAATAAACAAGTGGCAACATTGATCAGCTGATTTTGTAATAGCTGCAAAAAAAGAATTGTGTGTAAATAAAGAATTTGCAATGGCAAAATGCACACCATGACGATGCCGCTCACGTAGTAAAAAACGTTCTCTTGGTTTTATATGGGCTGATTACAAAGGTTCGGCATCGGTTTTTTGCAATTCCTTTGTGATTCCAATTGATTTTCTTTGCAAATCCAATTGCTTTTTAGAAATTTCCCAAATGGATTTAAAGAAAGGTTTAAAAAACAGCGAACAGGGAAATTTGCTCCCCTGTTTTCTCTCAGCTTCCGAACCTTTGTATTCTGTATAAAATTTTATTTGGCCGCTGCCGGCGTTGCAATCTCTATACTATTCTTACTCTATGCAAAATGTAAAAAGGAACAAGTAAAAAAGGCTTAAATTCGCCTGTGCCGAATCTTTGAATACCCTCCACAAATGTTCTGTATTGTTTTTGATACAAACAATGTAAAAAACTTTTGGAGTAAAATTATGGAGGTGAAAAAAATTTTTTGAGGTGAAAAACTTAATTGGATGCGGAAACGAATTTTTTAACGTGAAAAAAATTTTGAGATGAACAAATTTTTTTAGGTGAAAAAAACTTTTTGTGGTGAAAAAAAATTTTAGTGGTGAAAAAAATTTTTAGAGATGAAAAATATTTGAGGTGTACAAAATATTATTAATTTCTAAGTCATTGGTGAAAAAAATGAGAAAATATATTATATACCAGTCGCTACTATGAAATTGTACTAAAATACACCAATTTGTATGGAAAATTTAGAGGTATCACATCATATTTTCACCCATAACTTTTTAACCGCTGGACCGATTTTGCTCATTTTCAATACCAAACTGCTCTGGAGAATGTACAATAATCTGGATGAAAATAGGCACCCACGCTTACGTGATCGCCATTTCAACAGACAGACGGACAGACAGACGGACATCGCTAAATCGACTTAAAATTGCATAGGGATCACAAATATATATACTTTATGGGGTCTTAAACCTATATTTCGACATATTACAAACGGAATGACAAACTGATATATACCCTCACCATATATGTTGGAGGGTATAAAAACTTTATAAAAACAGCTATTGTAAGTTTTGTTAATTTGGATAAAACCACCTTTAGCTATTTATAATTTCAAAGTACGTAGACTATAACGATCAAAGTATAGTTTTACTTCTCTATAGTAAGCCTAAATTATACTCTTAAGAAAAATAGACTTTAGAACTCCTAAAGTGTACTTTTTTCATTATGCGCAACAATGTTGCTCTGCTGCTCGGTATTGTTTTCCTTTCATACAAAATATTGGGTATACAAGTTAATAATGTCGATTTTTTTGCTTGAAAAATGCATTTATTATAATAACAAAATGAATTGATACATTATTCAAATTATTGTCCATCGTTAGCCACTACTTGTTCCCATCTTTTTGGTAGCATATGGATTTCGCGCCAAAATCACTGCTCCGGTTTTGAGGTAAAGAATGAATCAAGACAATTTCTGATACCCTGTTCTGAAGTGGAGCGAACTACAATACAGGGGTTCTGCATTGACCGAAACAAATGTTAGTCAGAAGGGGCAAGGCAGGTGAGCCAAAACTGCTCATCCACTGTTTTCCAAATAGTTTTTGAACGATCTTGCAACATGTGGCCGAGAGTTGTCATGATGGAAGATTATGGCCTCGTGTCTGGTCTAATATTCTGGTCCTTTTTCGTTGATTGCTCTGTTCAAACGAATCAATTGTGTTTGGATCGTCTGACCCGATTTCAACAGATCATAATATAAAACACCCTTCTGATCCCACCAAATACAGAGCATTCCCGTGGCGCCATGGATATTCGGCTTTGGCGTTGATTTGGCTGGTTTGCCGGGCTTAACATATGACTTTTCTCGCTTGGTATTATGTATCCATTGGTGTAATGTATCCATTTTTCATTACCAGTAACAATACAATGCAAAAATTACTTATTTTTGTAGCGTTCAAGCAGCATTTCCGATATGCAAAATAGCCTTTCAACATCTCTCGGCTTTAATTCATATTGGGACCCAATTTCCTTGCTTTTTAACGTAGGGAACTGGCTTGTTGTGTGACTCCCAATGATAATGCAAGTTCTTTTTGCGTTTGTCAACAATCTTCGTCGAGTAATGCTTCCAATTCCTCATCTTCAAACTTTTTCCTTGTCTTCTGTGTCGAAATCACCACTATTGAATCGCGCAAACCGTCGTTCACAAGTTGTTTGAGTTAGTGCATTTTGACCGTAAGCTTCTACCAACAATCGATAACTTTCAGCAGCCGTTTTCCTCAAATGAAAAAAGGTTATCAGACTTCGTTGCGTTGTAAGATCCAGCAAACAATTTTAGTTGATTTCAGTAAATAGATTTTCACTTGCATTTAACTGTCAGTAAAATCATTTGGTATAATTTGTTTTGTTCAAAATTAGTTTGTTTTGCTGAAAATCCAATTTCGACAAATGATTTGTTGAAAATTATTACATATTTTTTTAAGTAAGCGTGTAAATAATTTTTCCACAAACTTTTTTAATGTAAAATCGGCCAAACACTTAATCATCATACCAAACTTTGTTATTATCTTATTTTCGTTTGTTTTTTTTTATTAACTTGTTTTCTACCATAATTTAATTCATAAAAACCCATTAACATATGTTATATTTGTTATCATGTGGTTAAGCACATAAACCAATTAAATTGTCATTCGTTCAAACCCGTGGCGAATAATTAATAAATTGTTGTCTTAAAAATAACTGGAAATATATAAAGATTGTAATCAAATGATATATGTAGTTATTATCCTTTTAACCTTTTGACAACCAATGGTTGAAACATGTCCCATTTTTAATTATTTATGTAACACATTTGCCAACCAATATTTTCTAAAGTAGGTGGTATCGTTTGAGGTTAATTGTAGCTTTCAAATCAAACAATAATAGACAAGTCTGTTAAACTGTTTGCTAAAGTTACTAAAAATTAGTAAAAAAGGGTTAAAATTAGCAGAATTTGTTTTCTTGACATTAGTAAGTAAGTTAAGTTAAAAAGAGTTTTATCGATCTTTACTGATACAGTCATGGGCTAAAGTATAGGCACAAGCTGTATAATTAAACAAAATGAATTGTTAACAAAAAAAAATTCATTTTGTTTCATTATACAGCCTGTGCCTATACTTAAGTCCATGACTGTAAAGTGTTATTTATTTATATTTCACTTACTATTATTAACAATTTAATTAAATAAAAACATTTGTCACTATCTTATATGGGTTTTATTTTAATAATTCTGTTTTTCATATTTTAATAGCAGTCATTTTTATCATTTAGTTTTTATTTATTTATTTTTTATATTTAATTATTCTGTTTAAACACCAATGACTTTATTTGTAATTATTATTGTTTGTTGAATGCGTTTTTTTAATATCAGGTTTTCAGAATGTCTGCAATGCCCTTTAGGAAAAAATTCGAAAAAAAATCGTAGAATATGAAACTTTTTCCAAATATTTTTTGTTTTTTTTTTTATATTCAAAGCAATTTGAGGAAAGTTTTTGAAAAAAAATTACGTTGATACCAGAAATATTTAATATTTTATACATTTAATATTATGTTAGCAAAAAGTATAAAATTTTGTTATGAGTTTTTTTGGATGCCACTAATAATTTAAGAGCCCCGTCAACTAATTTATGGCATTTTTATGACACAGAAGGAAATTTTCTAACCCTTTTCTTAAAATTTTGCATTCCGTTACGTATTGGAAGCGTACATGCCAAGAAAAAAACATATTTATGGCATTCATATGCGAAGAACATCATATATTTTTGACAATATAATTGTGCTAACCATAATATATTTCTAAGTGATTACAAAATCATCCTTAGTGATTATAATATTATCAATAATAATAATATATATGATCAAATAGAATGTATATTATTAAGAAGAATTATGTACTTGATCATAAAGAATTATGTACATGATCAAGAAGAATCATATATATATGATCAAGAAAAATTCTGTATATTATCATTGGGATCATAATATGACAACAACGAATCCTCAATCATGTTCAACTAATTTTTTTTGTAAGGAGAAGCAACACTCAGAAAATTCTTCCACTATATAATGTGTTACTTTCTTCGGAAAGGGGATAGAGAAGAGATGAAAGGTACCCTGCGGGAAAAAAGGGGTCAGTTGGGAATTAGGACCTGTCCCGTTATATGTGAAAACTGGACCGGTTCCGAAAATACATATCACGAGATAGGTAAAAAGAGGACCGGTTCCTTAAGTACCTAACACCTGACCGGTTTAAAAGTCATGACATGTTCTTTTAGGTCAGTCCTATGACATGTCCCTGAGGGCAATTCTAGCACAATGAACCGGTCACCTGACGTGTCCTGGGACAATACTGACGTGTCCTGGGACAACACTGTAATTGCGCAAGTTGATAATTATTAGAACAGTTGCTGCCCGCCATCTTGTGAAGAGTTGGCGGAATTGTTGAAGCTTTTTTAAAGTTCATAGCCCTGTTTTGTTATTTTGCTTCGGTGGAGTTAAGTACTATGCCAACACTGAAGGAGGACGTTGCGTTATGTTTGAGAGGTAAAACTCATAAATATCTTCTAATTTTTTTAAAAGGTTTGAAAGTTACTTTCGGCTGAATAAAACAGCCTTCGAAGATGTACAGAAAACAATAGCACCTAATTGAAAACCGGAATCAAGTCCACATTTATTTCCAAAACAATAAATTTGGCAGCTACATTAAGATTTTTAGCCCAGGGATCGTATCAGCTCAGTGTTGGAAACGACTTTAACTTAGGGTTCAGCTGTTTCTGAAACTGTAGAAGATTTGCCACAGCTTCCTCTAGCGGGCTCAATATTAATTGCTTGAATCTTCCGCCACCTGTAGCATTACAATCGGCTTTGTTGGCTACCATTTTCTTTTTAACTTTAAATTTTTATTGTTATATTTTTATAATGCACTTTATATGATCATGCTTTCTTTACCTTCTGCCATCCATCTCACATTATTCTCGGCGGGCCAAGTGCATTTAATAAATTTGATATTTCTTCCCATTTTTTCCGTTTTTTTCAGTCATTACTTTTCCTCAAGTCGTTACTGAAAATTGTGTCGACAAAATCAGAGTCGTTTCAAGACAATATCGGCGTCAAATTTTCTTACAGAATACCAAATACTTGTCGACAGTTATCGATTATTTTCGATAACGACAACGGGAATACCAATTTCAAAAAAAAGCCCCAAGACAACATTGTCTTGTGTCGATGACGACAACTAGAATAAGGGTGATTATTTTTCTAAATTGATGTCGTCGCTAGGGATAGAATCCGCAACCTTCTATGTAACAGTCCAACGCGCTAACCATTACATACACCACAACGCATCGAATACGAGGCCAGTCAATAAGTCCGTGACTTTTCTAACTTCCCTCGTAGTTTTATGAAATGCAACACTGCTCCCATCAAGTACTACCTTTTAATAGACTACTGTCAAATTTTGAGCAAGTTCCGTCATTTACTTTGCGTTAAACAGCTGTTCAAAACATACAACCTTGTGGTAACCATAGTATATCACTTGTATAGTGAATTCAATCGTGGTCGCAGTTTGGTCGCCGACGAATACCGTGAAGGTCGTCCAAAATCGGTTGAGCGTGAACTGATAATGCAAGATAGTCACGTGGCATATTGTGAGATAGAGGCATTCTTGCACATTAATTCCACTTCAATACATTCAAAAGACGTGTATTAAATCGTAACGGCCTGTTTCTTAGGCCGAACTGGTCATGTGGCCACTGTTCCGCTTGATCAATATAGGACGGTCAATTCTGAGTTGTACATGACCCTTTGTTTGCCGGAAGTCTTCGTGAAAATTCGTAAAACCAACCGCCGAAGACGAATCATTCTCTATCATGACAATGCGAGCTTTCACACATTTCGTCAAACAGGTGAAGTTTTGAGGTGTCTCAAGTGGAACATTTAAAAATGTTTGGTATTATTTGCTATTCCCGAAATATAAATCGTATTACTGAATCATCTTGCGAATTTTCGTTTAAAGGTTTAATTTTTCCTATTAGGTATTTGTAGATAAGCACAGAAAGGTCGGTCTGTTATTTTTACATATGTGTCTCTCTCTCTCTCTCTCTGTACATATTTACATTATTTATTAGAACAAATATTAATAAAGAAAGTATTCCCAGCTGAGATCTCCGTTTTATATGGGTAATTGATGGAGCAAAAGTATCTAAGAAAACCCCGTCTCATTTTTGCGGTCACCTCGGGGATTAAGGTAATTAAATAGGGGAAGTAAGTTAAAAACTAAATAATTTCCAAATAAAAAATTCATAACAATAACATATTCCTCAAAAGAGGAAGTTTAATATGCATAATACCCAAAATTTCAGATAGACACATTTGAAAAATATCATAAAATCGTACAAAAAGTAAACACAAAAAAGAGACAAATCCTTCCCAATCTAAATATTAGGTAAGCTTGTAATAACGGTATTTTGAACTCTCGATTTACATTCATACAAAAACAGGGTTGTATTTTCTTATTTTAGTTGCAAAATAACGTTTTAATACAGAAAAAATACAACTCTGCTACATAGTATACATACATAGAGAAAAATGTTTCATCATTGTGATGAAACTGTTTTATAAATCGTTTGTCATTAAACTTCATAAATATGATTAAGTTTTTCATAAAACATTTATGAAAAAATCAGAGTATTTTAGTTGGGAATACCTTGCTTGTAATAACAATCATAAAATAAAAATCAATAACATTTAATGTCATTGTACTTTTAGAATAAATTGTTAATTTTTTTATATTTGTTTTAATGGTAGTTTTTGCGTAAACATGGAAAATAAAAGGGCCTTCCTTAATTTAATGTACTTGTTTTCTGTTTTAATGGTATATGCATAAAAACTTTTATTTGATATAATTTCTAAGTACCTATATAAATACACTGAGTAAATGTTTTATTCAACTTTCAGCTTAAAAATAATTAATTCTTGATTTAAGAGTTTTTTTTAATAAATTAACGTTGAAAATTGCATATTAACTGTTTAATTTTTTTTAGTCTAATCAACGATAGATTTTTTTTAAATATTTGACGTCGTTAGCTAAAAGCAAAAGTACATCCATTTTTGTTAAATTACTAAATTTGTCAATACCATAAATATAAATTTATAATATTAAAAACAAATAAATTAAAATTGAGGGGTAGTTTGAAAATTCGGTAGTTAAATTGTCCATTTACTGTGACAACTTGACAACTACAAAATACTGTCGTTAAAATGTTAAAGAAAATACTTATTATCATACGTGGTAATAATTAATAAATTGGACTTATGAAATGATGATTTCATTAGCATTTTATTGATGTTAATTGAAAAATTTCTGAAATCAGGAAAAGCCTCGTAATGTAATGAAATTGGTAACGAGTGAAATTGGAACAATTGGGAACGAATTTTGTTCTATCGGAGTTTGTTGATTTAAATTGATAGTCACCTGTGGCTATTTTATAAAAATTCCATGAGACCCCCTGCGAACCTACCAAACCTGTTTTAAAAAAGGGTAGCCCTTATCAAGCTTTGCAAAAGTTTTGTCCATTTTGCGAGATATTCGCCATTTTATAAAATTTTCGGTATCTCAAAAACTAAGAGAGATAAAGCAAAACGGACAAAATTTTTGCCCTGTGAGAGTATTAATATATCCCCTAATGCTTTTTTGATCAATTGTAATTAGTTTTTGAGACACGATTTCATAAGCATTACTCAACTAATGCCAATGAAATTGCAATGCCAAAGAAAACAATCCCAAGTATGGTTAGTATTAAAAAAACAATTTTTTAACTATGAAAATAAGAGATAAAAGTTATAAACTAAAAAAAACAGAAGTTTAATTTATAGCACATGTAATAAACACTTTAAGAAAGCATATTAAAACATTTATTTATAAGTACACTGATTGAAATAAACCTGTAAATAAAGCAAAATAATTAAAAAGAGCCCTGCAGAAAAAACTGTTAAAGTTAACTGATTCTTTTTGAAAAATATTATCAACATAAGAAGAGTAAAAAGAAAACTCTTAAATATACAAAATTTTAGTTTTACGAGGGCGCATCAATAAGTCCGTGACTTTTCGAACTTCCCTCGTATTTATATGAAATGCAACACTGCTCCCATCAAGTACCACCTGTTAACAGCTGTTCAAAACACACAACCTCGTGGATTTTATTAAAAATGGAAAAAGGTGAATTTCGAGTGCTCATTAAACAATATTTTTTGCGAAAAAAACCGTCAATCAAACCAAGGAAAAGCTTGATAAATACTATGGGGACTCTGCACCATCGATTTCAATGGTAAAAAAGTGGTTTACTGACTTTCGTTGTGGTCGCTCAAGTACAAATTACGCTGAACGTTCTGGATGGCCACGTTTTGGACACGCGAAAATGTCGAAAAAATCCACGATACGGTGTTGGCCGATCGAAGAGTAAAATTGCGTGAAAAAAGGCATTTCATATGGCAGTGTGGTTTCGATTTTAAATGATTAGTTGGATTTAAGAAAGCTGTCTGCAAGATGGGTGCCACGTTTGCTCTAAATTGACCATAAAAGTAATCGTATTTCATTCACTTCTTGATCTTCCTCGTAGGTCTTTTTGGTTCAATTTTAGTTAATTGAAAATTGCAATTTAACCTGCTAGAATCAGGAGCCACTGAGGCTCCTTTGCTATCGAGAATCGACCTATTAATAACGTTTATTCTAAGTCTCTTTTACATTGGTGCTATCAGTTTATAGTGAATGTTCTTTTTAACACTATGCGGCACAAACATAGCTAATATTCAACAAATGCAGGGTAAATTGTCATTTTCAATTAACTAAAATTTAACTCAAAAATTTTTGTACAATTTGACAGTTTTATTTTTGCTGTTCTTGTCTTACAGACCCGTTTTTATTAATTTTTAGAAGTTTTAGAAAATATATTTACAGACTTTTTTTCTATCAGTGTTAAAATAATTATAATTTAAAAAAAAATAATGAAATATTATTTTTGCTAAATAATTAAGATCATGCTGATTTTTTTATTGCAAACCAATTGTTTAAATATTTATTTGCAAATATATACTTAGAGTTTAGGAATATTTGTTTTTTTAACCATATTTTAATTTTTTGATATTTAACACATTTTTTAATCCCATCAATTAATTGACTTTGAATCCTCTATTTTATAATCTTTTTTAACACCTTATCTTCTAGAAATTTATTTAAAAAACTTGTGTGATTTTTGCATGTGATTCATAAAAATGTATACTTTGTTTAAAAACTTACTTACGTATGTTTAATTATTTGAAGAAGTGTTAATCACACAATTATAATTAAATGTTTATAGTATTTTCATTCATTTATAAATTTTTTGACCATTTAAATGTGTTAATAGTAACAATTTTCAAATAAATTATTGGCAAAACTTCGATTGGTAACAGATTTTAATCTTTAGAAATACTATACAGGGGGGCTTTTTTCCCGTGATAAATGCTTTCTTTAAAATTATATCTTGCTTGATCAAGTACCAGATACTAGAAAATAATTCAATCTGGATAATGATAAATTTAACTGAAAATATTAATTATCATCCTTAGGAGTTTGTAATGAGAATCAGTGGGCCTGTCTAGGAGCTAACCAATTAATTTAACATTTTGTTCTCAACATTTTCTTGGGAAATTTTGGGACAAAATTGCAGGAAAGTCAAATATTTTTTTCTATCCGATTCCTGACTATCTTAGGATTCAGATTATTTAAGTTATTCAGATGATCTTTAAAAATAACATTTCTTAAGACTTTATTAAATATGTTTTGTGCAAATAGGTTAGCTTAGGTTGAGCTGGCTGGTCAAAGAACTCGCAGATAGTAGAATAGATAATCTCCCAAGCAACTTGTCTTGAAGCTAGCAAGAGCCGAACAGTGGCACATGATATGCTCCATCATCTTTTTGTCCCGCCAGCTTTCCCGCTCTCTTGGCAAGAATCGCAGTCCAGCAGTGATCCGTCAGTGTTCCCACCAGAAATCTACAGTGGTTTCTGGTTATGGATAACAAAAGACCCGTCGTCTTAAGATCGCAAAACTTTAACATAATCTTTGACACCTTTCACGTTTCGCTATTCTATCAAGCCGCCTCAGATCTGCCCATTACCGTGGAGTCCCGTTTCAAAAACTGCGCAAACCCAACGCTCCGCCAACTCGTTCGCAATCTCGTTACCCTCAATGCCGCGGTGTCCACGAACCCAATAGATGTACACTTTCTTGTTGGCACAAAGAGAACTTAAAGAGTCCTTGCACCTTTGGACAATCGATGAATATGTCAGATCAACGGAGATCGTCCTAATAGCCGCTTGACTATTAATATAGAAATTAACGTAGGAACCAATTGTCTCAGGGGCAAGAGCAAGCTTAGCAGCTTTGTTGGCCTTCAGAACTTCCGTATAAGTACAGGGTGGTCTAAAAACATTCACCAGATGTTATTTTGATATATCTCTTTTTTTAAGAGAAGCAACACTCAGGATATTCTTCCTACTTCTTAAGGTGGTGAAAGATAAATGACATGGTGAAAGATAAATGACATCAAATATGGCAACACTGTCATTGCACAAGTTTATAATTGTTGGCGAAATTGTTGAAGCCTTTTAGTTCATAGCCCTGTTATGTTATTTTTACTTCGGTGGGGTAAAGTTTTATGGGAACACCGAAGGAGGATGATGCGATATGTATGAGTGATAGAAAACTCATACATAGTATTTTTCTAAATTGATGTTGCCGCCTGATCGGGGATCAAACCCGCAACCTTCAGTGCAACAGTCTAACCGGTTAACTATTACACCACAAAGCCGTAAATATTTTTTGTTATGGTTAATTGGCCCATTTTTATTTATTAATTTTCGAAGATTTATCGATCAAGTGGGCGTCGCCATTGTAGGCTCTTTTACCGCATTTTCCATTGTTCTGGTGAAAACTTCGGGCGATAAGTGCACGCACTGTTTTCGGTTATTCTCTTTGAAAGCTTCCAGAGTATGTGGCTTGTTCTCATACACATTTGACTTCAAAAATCCCTAAAGCAAAAAAGTCTGGAGCAGTTAAAGTGGGCGATCAATTCACCAAAATGAGACATTAGGCGGCCCGGAAACGCATTCTACAAATTGTCCATCATCGCGCGAGCTGTGTGTGCAGATATCCCGTTCTGTTGGAACCACAAGTCCTCCAGTCCCAATTTATCAATTTTCGGGAAGGAGTTTGTATCTTTACCATGGTTCTGCATCTCTCACCAGTCACAGTAACCAAGTTACCTAAGGCGTCATCAAAAATTTAAGACCTGATGACATCTCCGGAATAAATGGCGCACCATGTAGTGATTTTGAATGGATATGTGAATTCTTAATGCCCCAGGAGCACAGTTTAAGGGTCCTTCCCCTCAAGTTATTAGCTCAATATAACTTGCACGCAATCTTTTTTTACTATTTTAAGATTTATTTATATAATCTTGTATAGTGTGTTGTTGTTTTTCTGTGTAATTTTTTTACAGACATTTTACAATTATGTTAGTGTTTTTTTTTTTTATTATATTTTTAAATTGTTATCGCTTAAAAACTTCGTTAAAGTTGTTTTTCCTGTTTTATTAATATAATTTGTAGTTGGATTATGCACATTTTAGTTGCTACAACAGCTGTACTTTAAATTGTTATTAATTGAAGTTTCTTTATCAGTCAGTTGTTGAGTTGTTTGTTGTAACAGTTTATAATCATCATCATCAGCATTATCATGAAACTGTCCAGAGATAATTCTAGACAGAGTTATTTTTAGATACATTTTATTTTTTTAGCTTTGCAGTGATTATTTTAAATGACCGATTGGAACAATATTTAAACTTGTTTTTTTTATATTTTAGTAAGGACTAGAACTTTACCTATATACGAGGGAGGATCAATAAGTCCGTGAATTTTTGAATGAAACACATTTTTTTTTGCAAAAAAAAAATTTTTTTTCAACATAATCTCCTTTTAGCTCGATACACTAAGTCCAACGTTTCTCCAATTTTTATATCCCTTCTAAAAAATAGGATTTTTCGAGGTCCATAAAATAGGCATTTGTTTGATCAATAATTTCATCGTTGGAGCTAAGTCTTTTCCACCGAGCCATTTCTTTAGGTATGGAAATATAAAATAGTCACTGGGGGCTAAATCCGGAGAATATGGCGGATGAGGTACCAATTCGTAGCCCAATTCATGGAATTTTGCCATTGAGACTACACACGTCACACGATTACTTTTATGGTCAATTCAGAGCAAACGTGGCACTCATCTTGCAGACAGCTTTCTTAAATCCAACTGATCATTTAAAATCAAAACCACACTGCCATATGAAATGCCTATGGCATCAACAATCTCACGCGCTTTTACTCTTCGATCGGCCAACACCATATTGTGGATTTTTTGACATTTTCGGGTGTATTGACCTCAATTGGCCGTCCAGAACGTTCAGCGTCAGTTCTACTTGTGTGACCACAACGAAAGTCAGTAAACTACATTTTTACCATTGAAATCGATAGCGCAGAGTCCCCATTGTATTTATCAAGCTTTTCCTTGGTTTGATTGACGATTTTTTTCGCAAAAAATACTGTTTAATGAACACTCGAAATTCACTTTTTTCCATTTTTAAAAAAATCCACGAGGTTGTATGTTTTGAACAGCTGTTAAACGACAAGTAAATGACGGAACTTGCTCTTGAAAGTAGTCTATAAACAGGTGGTATTTGATGGGAGCAGTGTTGCATTTCATATAACTACGAGGGAAGTTCGAAAAGTCACGGACTTATTGATCCGCCCTCGTAGCACTATTTATGAAGAGGAAAGCCCCACAAGTTGGGCGTCATCTAAGTGCCATTAAATATTATTGTAAATATTTCAATAGTTTGAAAAGTTACTGGATTTTAATTTATATTTTATTTAAACCTGACTTAACTGACCTACATGTTGGGCGCCATTTGTGTAATAAATAACAATCAATAAACATTTACATAAATCTTGTCCAGTTAATTTGCATAAAAATATTTTTCTTCATTCCCATAATTTATGTGTTATTGATTTTTGTTAATAAATCTCAGCCCATATTCAAACCCCAAAAAAAATTAGCGTTGATTTTATTGTCACAAATATGAATTTACATTATTACATTGTAATACTGAGAAAAATATTTGCATTTAGTATATTTGAAATTTGTTTTCAGTCACAAAATTTCCACAATTATGGTGTACGTGATCATTAGCATTTGACTACATTATTTATTGGCCAAGTTACTTATTAAACAATAATTTTATTCATAACGTTTTACCGACCCCAGCTCTTTTTATATATTTATGAATGAAAAATATCATTTACAAAAAACTAATAAAACAAAGCAAGAACATTTTTGATTTGTATACGTATTTCACAATAAATTTTTGAAATTATTTGTATTAAACGGTTATTAAGATTACAAGTACATGTTTTAAACAATTTTATTTTTGTTACTTAAATTTGTTTATTTTTCTTTTCAAAAAATTTTTCAGATTTTTTGTTTTGTTTAGCAGGTATAAATAATTTTTGCAGCTTTTGGAATGCCAGGGAATATAATATATAGTTTTATTTATGTTTGCAATCTTTAAATGGCTTTTTTAGTGAAAAGAATTTCAGCTGCGCGAATTTTTAAAATCAAACTGTAACCATAAATATCTTAAAGCTTTTTCTCTAAGTGTAATGAAAATATCTTCATCATATTTATGAAAACTTAATAAACATCAATTCTTCAAGTGACAAATGATTTATGAAATCTTATTGCTTATGAGGAGGATGTGGTGATATTAGTATAAGGGATGTTATGACCAGCGCTCTGGAGACTCTTGGCAACTGGACCACTGGCTGTGGTCTGGGAGTGAATCCGAACAAGATATGAAAAAAAGAACAGGAGCTTGTCACCACTAGAGCCAAAACGAGCTCCAGATTTCCTCGACTTTAGGGCTGCGAACTCTCCCTCGGGTAATCTTTGGTTTCAGCAGGATGGGGCACCATGTCACAAGGTCATCAAACAATCAATCTTTTGCGCACTAAGTTCGGTAATCGTTTAATTAGCCGTCTTGGCGAGTTTTATTGTACGCCATTGCAAGGCTTCTTCAGGTCACCTTATTATACATAAAGAAAACAGATTCATCGGGACAACCGAATATCTTACCAGCTGAATATTTTGGTTAGAGCAACTGCATTATTTAGTTGTCCCAACCAAATGCTTTTCTGATACAATTAAAATATTTGTTTTCAACCGAAATTCTGTTGCATTAACCGAATTTCGGTTACAACAAACTAATAAATCGGTGGCTCCAACCAAACCATTCCATTGACGAATTAACGTATCGCGATCTTCATTGACACTGGCCGATACAGCAGTAATTATTTTCTCGGAACGCACTCTCCACATGAATTAATGTCCAATAAAGTCAAACTGGTGCGAAATTCGGTCACAACAACTTGAATAGCCTGTTCGGTTTGCCTATAATGACGACCATAAAATGGACGTAATTTACGAAACACATTTCTCATAACGATGAATTTCAATGATTTACAAGCGTTGTTCGTTTGTTAGTCTATTCATGGTGAAATGGCAAACCTTACAGAGCAGTTTTAGCATTGCCACATGTCAAGAATCTTTTCTTTACACTGAAAACCCAAATAGAAAAAAACTCACCCTTTATAAGGTATCAGCTATCTCTTGCAATTTCACTTTACGGTCTGTCAAAACGATTTTAAGAACATTTTGATGTTTGCCGTCAACGGTATTTGTACTTCCATTTTTAAAGCCAGCAAAAATATTTTTAAAACACTGCGTACATTTTAGGGAAGCCAAATATAAAATTCCAATATCCCAGAATTTTAAAACATCACTACCGATTGGAATTCCTAATATGTTTAAACGAGTGAATTGAAACTTTAATATTCAGTATGGCAACCCAACAAACAATACGTTCCGTTTACATACCGTTTTCGTTCCGTCATAAACGGAATCCAACTCCATTTAAGGAACATCGAAACTCGAATCGACCGGATATATTGGATGAAAAACGAAGTTGTCCGTTAAAATTCCGTCAATGACAGACCGTTTACAATTATACGGTCCGTTAATGTTCCGTTTACGTTCAAGCTTTGACGGATACGTATTGACGGTCCGTAAACGTGCAGTAGAACCGGATTCATGAATCCGTACGTGTCGGAGAGTCCGTAAAAATGTTTCTTGGGAATGCTAGCATTTGGGTGCAGTAAAAGATATTTCAGAAATGAAACAAATATGTAATATAACATAGTATATGTTCTTACAATGTAGGGTGTACTATTTTTTATTTCTGAAATACAATTGAACTTCTTTTGAAATATAATTGACAATTTCTGAAATTTAATTGACTATTTCTGAAACACAAATGACAATTTCTGAAATACAATTGACTATTTCTGAAATACAATTGACTATTTCTGAAAAACAATTGACTATTCTGAAATACAACTGACTATTTCTGAAATACAATTGACTATTCTGAAATACAATTGACTATTTCTGAAATATAATTGACTATTTCTGGAATACAATTGACAATTTCTGAAATACAATTGAGTATTTCTGAAATACAATTGACTATTTCTGAAATACAATTGACTATTCTGAAATAAAATTGACTATTTCTGAAATACAATTGACATTATCTGAAATACAATTGACTATTTCTGAAATACAATTGATTATTTCTGAAATACAATTGACTATTTTTGGAATACAATTGACAATTTCCGAAATACAATTGACAATTTCTGAAATACAATTGACTATTTCTGAAATACAATTGACTATATCTGAAATACAATTGACTATATCTGAAATACAATTAACTATTGCTGAAATATAATTGACTATTGCTGAAATACAATTGGTTTTTTCTGAAATACAATTGACTATTTTTGGAATACAATTGACAATTTCCGAAATACAATTGACAATTTCTGAAATACAATTGACTATTTCTGAAATACAATTGACTATATCTGAAATACAATTGACTATATCTGAAATACAATTAACTATTGCTGAAATATTATTGACTATTGCTGAAATACAATTGACTATTTCTGAAATACAATTGATTATTTCTGAAATACAATTGACTATTTTTGGAATACAATTGACAATTTCCGAAATACAATTGACAATTTCTGAAATACAATTGACAATTTCTGAAATACAATTGACTATTTCTGAAATACAATTGACTATATCTGAAATACAATTAACTATTGCTGAAATATAATTGACTATTGCTGAAATACAATTGGAAAAGGTGTAGTAAGCACATAATTAAAAAAAATGTAATAAGAAAAATAACTAGCTACCATTACTAAATAAGGGGTTATATAACCCATTAATTGGAAATGTTTTTCTACAGAAAAACATTTTAAATAGCGTAATTTATTCCTTCCACACTCAAAAAAGTTTGTCGACAGAATCTACTGAAAATGACAGCTAAAACAAAAGTATATGCAGCTAAAAGGCGACAAGGAAATTCGCCATTAAAGTAACTTAAAATGCAGGTAAAAAACAACTAACAAGTGCAGTAAACATAGCTAACAATGGCATTAAATCTTCTGAGTTTTATTTGCAAACTAAAAATATATTAATAAACATTTTTTTTGAATTTTTAAATAACTAACAAAAATTAATATTAAAAACAACTATTACGAAATGCAGTACTTTTGTTAGATGTTTTTTTAATAACTGCGATAACAGTTTTTTTTTTTTGTAGTTTTCCAAAAACAACTATAAATACAGTTAAAACAACAAATACTGTTAAATATACTACAAATTTTTGTGAGTGTAGCCTTTCTCTAAATTAACATGTACCATATTATTTATTGATTATATGTTTTAGTTTTACAAAGCCCATAAAATAAAAGAATAAAAAAAATAATAAATAAATTTTTGTTGAAATATTTCCATTATTTCAATTTGCGTTTTGCAATGCTTTGTTTACTTTTAGATCAGTACATATTTCTTTACATTTTTCCGCTTAAAAGTGGTTTTTGCCAGTTTTATCCGCGTTTAAGAGAAGAGATGATAGAAAAAAATAACAACAAATGGAAAATAATTTCATTTAAAACTGATAGTACCCATCAAACAGACATTTATAGAATACAAATATGTAGAATGATATTGAGTGAAAATTAAAAAAAAAAACCATAACAAAAGTTGCATCTTGACATATAAAGACTTTTTAATTATTGAAATTAAACAATAAATAAATTTTTTTTAATTAAAAATTTTTGATTATTTCGATTATTTTTGTAGTAATTTTTGCAATTTATTTTATTGATTAAATCCAGATTAGATTTTGGATGAGTTCTCTTCCTTAACAATTTCAAAAAAAATAAAAAAACGTGACGCATTTAAATTTGAAACAGATATACAATTCAAAGATCATGTGCTGACGTTTATCTGACCAAATAAGATAAATGTATTTTTTTTATTATTTTTACATTTATTTTTAAACAATCAAAAGATTGTTGCGTAGTAAACAGTAAACAATTTAATCACTTGTTTTGAAATTTTAAAGAGTTTTACAAATACATTTTTAGTGGCTACAATTAGGACGATAGGCGACAAACTTAAATTTGTTTGTAGAATTTTCATAAACTTGACAATTGTCATTCCAAGGCAACAACCTCAAGGTCATTTTTATATAACTGTTCTGGTAAATCTTTATACTTTATTTAGACTGAACAAATACTATCCAGTGTAGAAATGTTAATAACGTATTTTTTTTTGCACTAGCAGTAATGATACCAACATAGTATCTGCATTACTTTAAAATAGTAAATTACTGCCAATAATCACTTATTTTAATCATTATTTCAAATATTAACATAACGTTCTAGATTTTTTTTTAAATTTTTTGAAATCTACTTTTAGACTTAATATTTTTTCAACTCTAGTAAGAATATATACCTGTATGCAGCAAGTCATTTATGCTTTTATCTATAAAATATAATATGTCCATATAAAGGGTGTTTTTTTAAAGTTTGAGAACTTTTATTTAAAATACAACACATTAAGACTTACGAAATGATTTACTTTAATTTTTTATTTGATAGCTTCTTATTTGACATTAAGTATGTTTGCGAAGTTCGTACAAATTCGAACAAATTTGTAAAAGTTTTTACTGGAAGGTGTTTGTTTACACATATGCTCAGTAAGCAGAGAGCAAAAATAGAGAGTAAAATGACATTTCTATTCCTCTTACTGGATAAATTTTTGACAGTAAGAATTTGTAAGAAAAAAAACAGCTGATTGAAAAAAATATAACTGAAAAACAATGAATTTGTCCAAGCACATTAAATATTTTTTATAAAAGTAAAAAAAATATGTAAATATCAGCTTATTTACTATAGAAAAAGTAAGATGGAAGTCCGGAATGTTCCCAAAGAACACTTCACATCTAATTTCCATTTTTTATCCATATTTTCCATATTGACTGTTTGATTTTTTTTTTGTTTGGTTTATACAATCAGCTGATTTAACTATCTTACCATTTAATATTAAAAAATAATTTTGGATAATAAAGAAAGCGCAATTTTCAATATTTTATTCGGCTAAAAGTGACAGCAAAAATAGTATATTTTCCATCATGATGAAATAACCTTTACCTATTGATTTTTCAGATAATCTTGTACAAAAAAATTACATTCAGAAAAAATGACTTCCATTTGACAGTTTATTCGTATTTTAAATATATGGCAGTAGAAAAAATTACGAGATTTACAGTTTAAAAAAATTAAAAATTTTCACTAATTTTGCTCATAAATTTGTCCATAAAAGAGAATAAATTTTAATGATGAGACTTTATTTTAATTTCGTAAGTTTGTGTTTTATTTTATATAAAAGTTCTCAACCTCTAAAAAAAAACACCCTTTACACAGCGATACACCGTGAACTTCGCCGAATATTAAAAAAAGTAAGTACAACACAAGAATAAAAATTACTTTATGAATACATTCCATGGGCTAATTTTCAATCCAAGCACACATTCCAAAAACGGCTAAAATCTTGTCGAACATTTTTGTAATGGTTCAATAAAAAATTCATAACTCACATTTGTATATTATTAGGCTTGTTTTAGTCCTATACGTGTTTCGAAATTCCATACATACAAGAGCGGATCAGTAAGTCCGTGACTTTTCGAACTTCCCTCGTAGTTATATGAATGCAACACTGCTCCCATCAAGTACCATCTGTTAATAGACTACTGAGCGAGTTCCGTCATTTACTTTGCTTTTAACAGCTGTTCAAAACATACAACCTCGTGGATTTTTTTTTAAAAATGCAAAAAAGTGAATTTCGAGTGCTCATTAAACATTATTTTTTGCGAAAAAAAACCGTCAATCAAAACAAGGAAAAGCTTGATAAATACTATGGGGACTCTGCACTATGGATTTCAATGGTAAAAAAGTGGTTTACTGATTTTCATTGTGGTCGCACAAGTACAAATGACGCTGAACGTTCTGAACGGCCAATTGAGGTCAATATACCCAAAAATGTCGAAAAAATCCACGGTATGGTGCTGGCCGATCGAAGAGTAAGTAAAAGTGCGTAAAATTGTTGATGCCATTGGCATTTCATATGGCAGCGTGGTTTCGATTTTAAATGATCAGTTGGATTTAAGAAAGCTGCCTGCAAGATGGGTGCCGCGTTTGCTCTCAATTGATCATAAACGTAATCGTGTGACAACTTCAAAGGATTGGCAAAATTCCTTGAATTGGGCTGCGAATTGGTACCTCATCCGCCATATTCTCCGGATTTAGCCCCCAGTGGCTATTTCCTATTTCCATACCTAAAGGAATGGCTCGTTGGAAAGAGATGCAGCTCCAACGATGAAATTATTGATGAAACAAATGCCTATTTTATGGACCTCGAAAAATCCTATTTTTTGGAAGGGATACAAAAATTGGAGAAACGTTGGACTAAGTGTATTGAGCTAAAAGGAGATTATGTTGGAAAATAAAATTGTTTGCAAAAAAAAAACTGTGTTTTATTCAAAAACTCACGGACTTATTGATGCGCCCTCGTTATTTGACATTTATCATGTTAAGTGTTAACTCTTTATACATTTTTAATGTCGATAATATACAGGTAGAGGTAGCTGTCAGATTGCATACAAAAAAGTGATATTTTCCCCTTTCATGTATAAAGCACAACTATTGTTGCAACTATTAAAACATTGTATTATGCATTTACTAGATATTGACAATATAAAAGTGTAAAACAATTCTAAAAATAGAAAGTTGTTTTAAAAAACCGGTACAAAGTCTGTTTGAATCAGTTAAGTTCAATTTTATATCGGTGGGTAGGTCGATAAGACATTAAGATTTTTTTGAGGCTCATAAGTAAAAGTCTATATATTCAGAGTTTCTTAAGCTGATAAAATATAAAGAAAAAAGGTGACTCTGTTAAAATGTTTACACCGAAAATGCAATTTTGTTACAAAAAAAACTCAAAAGTCAATTGTTTTTAAAAAAAAGTTGGAAATAAAAAAAAGGTAAAAAGCTTTAAAATTTTAATGTGAATAAAATTTTAATTATTTATAAGTCCTCCGAATCTTTAAGGAGTCTTTTGAATATAACAGTCCTTTTTAATTTAACTTAATTTACCAAAACCGTTAGGTAAATTTTAAATTTATCTAAAGGTTTTTCTTAATTCAATTTATTGTTTGTCAATAAAAAACTAAAATAATTAATCGTTAAAAGAAACTACCCTGAGGTAAAAAAAGGGTCAGTTGGTAATTGGGACCGGTTCCGAAAATACATATCACGAGATAGGTAAAAAGAGGAGCGGTTCCTAAAGTACCTAGCTTGTGACCGATTTTAAAGTCACGACATGTTCTTTTACGTTGATTCTGTGATATGTTCTTTGGGGTTAGTTGTGTGACATGTTCTTTTAGATCATGTCACAGAGGACAAGCCCATGTTAAAGTGACTGGTCCTTTTCATATAAAAAAACGGTCCCGTGACCGGTCCCTATCAAAATGAATCGGTCACGTGACGTTTTCTGGGATAGGTCCTTTTTCCGCAGGGTAATTAAAGAAACACCTTAAAATTGACCCACAAATTGCTTGAAATTAAAATCTAGTACATTCAAAATTTAATATATCACTTGTTTTATAACAGACGGTAAATCTAAAATATTTATTAAATAACTATTTTCCAAACTATTAAGGCCGAATTCAGTAATCCCTAAACTGGACATTGTGAAATCCTAGTGATATCCTGTTAAAAGCAGTTAAGAATTTTTGTTTTAAAGTTCATTGATTTTACTTTTCTTCCTACACAATTTACTTTTCATTTTTATTTCTTTGTTTAATTAATCAAATTATTTCCGTTAAGGAAGTATGTTATGTTGTATAATGAATTGCAGCAAATATGAGCTGTGTTCATTCACATTTTTTGCATGATATTCTTTTCTTTTTAGAATAACTGTATGCGGTACATATGTTAGGTATCCAATAGGAAAATACTTCCAAAAATGTGATTTTTAATGAAATTTAACACTTTTTAAATTTATTACGGGTAACTTATTTTAAATAAATAATCAAAGTTCAATATTAATCATAGATATTTCTATATAAATTTGACATTTATAACTAGGGTTTAAATTTAAGTAATTTGTTTTAATCTTTAACTTACAATTTACCAGATTTTAAATTTTTTAAATCTTATTGCTACAAAAAGTAAAAAATTATTGTAGTAAAAATTGCATGAATTTCGAATAAAGTAATTTAATACCTAAAGCCCGATTACCGAATGTCCGGTTATAATTTAAAATCTAAATTACAAATTCGGCTATAATTTGAAATCTAAATTACAAATTCAAAATTTATTTGGGAACATCAAAAGATCTAATTTTTTACTAAATCATAAGAAGGGCTTAAGATGCAATGAAAAAGGCTCATAAAAGAAAACTTCCACCCTATGACACCCCCTTATAAAAAAATCATTGGTTCCGATGCAAATTTTCACAATACCGGTATCAAAATCACTGCTTCTTTATCACTTCTTTTAATACTTTTGTTTTACTGGTATTCTGATGGTTCATTTAAATTATAAAGTAAAATTTATTATCGGACTAATTTCAATGGCTCGATATTTTGGCAACAATTAGCATATAAAAAACATCTATAATTATGAACTCGCTAAGACGAACCATCGTTTTAAACTGTCTGTCTTTGACGGTCCCGTTCCACGAACCATTGATAGGAACTTCCCAAAAAATTTGCAGTTTTTTATTTTTTCGTATTTTCACAAATCCTAAACTAAAAAATCTGAATTGGTTTCTTAAATGTATCACAAACATTCAGAAGCACTCATACAACTGGGCTAGTCCGCGTGGACTTAATGTGAACCCTGATGAAACTGAGATATGCCTTTTCACTCGAAAGACGATTATAAATAGTTATGAGTCTCCTGGCAGTCATTAGGTCCTCATGTAGAAGACTTGTAGGCTATAAATGGGGTTTAAGCCCTAAAATGACGCACTGGCTCTACACGGATGTATACAGACCAACGAGGGCAGTCCAAAATTAGCCGACCTGACGTAAAGATGACGGCAGTAGTTTAAAAAAGATTACTTTGGTGAAAAGTGACAACCTTATAACACATAAGTTTTAAGTTTCAAGGCACCACGTTGTTTAGTATTTTTTTTTTTTTTTTTGTTTTGGAGCCATCAAAAATATTCGATCTCAGTAAATTTGTAAACATGAGAAGAATGGCTCGGTCTTAAAATATTTGGCTATTTTAATGAGCGAGATAGTTCTTACTATAAACAGGGTATCGAAGCAATAGAATATCGCTAGGAAAAGTGTGACGAGCTATGCATCGGATGAATGCAACTGGTGAATGGATACATCACAGAGTTGAATTGCGATAGTATCTCCAAGAGAGTAAAAACTATAAGTTGCAGTACCCGAGCAAATAATCGTGGTTAGAAGGTACTGTTTGAGGGACAATCCAGGCATTCTGAATGTGGCATCTTTAGCTCTGGAAAATGGTTCCGCCTCCCGGATGATAATACGGGATCCGCGAATATATAAGTATATTTACAAATAGCCAAGCATCTATCCAAGCAATCTCTCCGAACTCTAGAAGATGAGTCACTATCCTCAGGAGCAAGGAGAATATCAATAACTTCTGCACCATTTGTAGTAATTAAGATTATGTGGATTCCGGGGTATTGTAACATCGCAGGGAACGAGATGGCTCACGAATTGGCAGACAAGATTCTTCAACTTGGAGAACGTGAAACCATTTCAGGCTTTTAGGGCTAAACTATTTGAATAGACTGTTATTGCTCATATGAGAATATGGGACAGTAGGTGAGACCTCTATAATTCTATGGGGGCTCCGGATAGGGGTGCAACTAAGCGACTTTTAAAACTTGGTAAAAGGGAACTTGGTAAGATAGTAAGTATTCTCACCAGGCATTCAACGCCGAGGGTACACCTATTCCGAATGGTCTGTGCGGATTCGAATACTATCATTGTGGCTATCCGGCTTTTTACAAGGATTAGGATTCAACACCTATCTGACGACAGTATTCTAACTTTGAGTGACCTTAGGAAGGCGTTCCTGGCATAGACAGGGTCGAAAGCCAACGAAACATGAGAGTGCACAATAAGCCCGACTCTCAGGCCAAATGGTGTATACTATTTTTTGACATGAGTCTATCGTGAGAAGTATATTCATTGCCGAATCTTCTTCTCCAACCTAACCAATCACAAATAGTTTATTTGAAGAATTCGAATATCGTACACAAATCTCCTCAACTGGGAAATAAGTTGTTTTGAAGATATCACTGTAAAACATTTCCAATTGGGTAGTTAACTGTATCATGCATGGGTTGGTAGGTCTGGTTTGGGGTCTCGTGTGTTATTACGGTTAGTTAGTTAGTTTTGAATATTGTATAGGTTGACAGCTTCATTTTCATAATTCTTTGATATGTTACACACAAAAATATAAAAATAAAAAAAACCACAAACAACTGCAAAATGAGTCCATTGACTTTAAGCTTTTTTGTTGTTTTTTTTTATTTTCATATGAACGAGTCTAAATTTGTACAACACATGTGCATTAGTAGTAGTCTTTTGTGATTGGGGGCACGGCTAACACAAAAAATACAATACCCCATGATTAAGGTAATATGTACTTGTTGTATTTATTACGAATTTAAAAATATATTTTTTATAGTTACCGTATTAAAATGATGACAAAGTCAATAGCTATCAAGCAGAGATACTAATGAATTGGATTTATGTTAATTCTGAATTGAAATTATTTAAAATTCTACTTTTTAATATTTCTTCCGTTAAAGTTCAGAACATTTTATTTTTATTCTAAAATTTCCTGAAATTAAAATCGTATAGATATGCAATTGTATGAATTCATTAAAAGAAACAAATTTTTAAAATTCTGCATTCGTGTTTGTCTAGTTAAAGTGTTGATTCATGTTTCGAAATCTGGTAGACGGTAACCAAGCAAAATCCCATTTTTATTGGATTAGTTCCCGACAATGATATTAATCACCAAGATAACCAAAGTTGCTAAAGTGAGAGGTGTTGCCAACTTAAAGTGTCTTTTCACTGCTTTAGTTTATATATAAAGTATATTGGGAAAAATAAACTGGTAGTTACATTTAAAAACCAATTTGGTTTCCCGTTGCCATATGGTTTCATGTGGATTCGCTGTAATTTTTACTTTGCCAGCGTGCTATTAACACAGGAGTTAAAAAATTATTTTACTCTCCCCTGGGCCTAAACAATGGTTGCCCCAAACAACAAGATATAATTTTATTTCTCCTCGGATCTAGATTCAGGACTTCTCATCTGAGACGGAAAGTTCGTCAAAATCCAAAAAATATGTTCTAGCTGGTATTAGTTCTGTTCGTTTACTGCAAAATGTTTCTGATAAATATTTTACATCAAGAATCCTTATTTACCATACCATCAGCTGTTTGACAAACCTGTAAATTAATACAAATTTTCCGTACACGTACTTTTTTAGAAAATGTTCCTTTTGAGAGTAAATTTGCCTTACTCTCTGTAAGTTTGTTACTGAGTAATTCTTACTGGACTTAACTATCAAAATTATTTAAAATTTGTTTCTGAATTTTCATTTATATCGGGTGATTTTTTCACAACTTTCTTTTTGGCAACAATGTTCAATGCTCAGCTGTTTTCGTGTAAAATGTTACTGTCAAACATGTTTAGTTTGTCTATAATTAAACCATGAATCAACTTACAAACGAACAACGCTTGCAAATCATTGAATTTTATTATTAAAATTCGTGCTGTGTGAAAAATGTGTTTCTATCAGAAAATTGTCTTTAGTGATGAAGCTAATTTTTGACTCAATGGATACGTCAACAAACAGAATAGCCGCATTTGGTATGAAGAGCAGCCAGAAGCATTGTAAGAACTGCAAATGCACTAATTGGTGTGGATTATGGTCCGGTGACATCATTGGACCGTACTTTTTCAAAGACGACGAAGGCAGGAACATTGCTGTGAATGGCAGGGGCTACCGTGCGATGATTACAATCTTTTTTTTCCCAAAATGGGAAAGCTGGACTTGGCTGACATGTGGTTTTAACAAGACGGTGCCACATGCCACACAGCACGCGAAACAATGGCCCAATTGAGAGGAGAGTTTGGTGAACAGTTTATTTCACGTTTGGGGCCGGTCAATTGGCCGCCTAGATCGTGCGATTTAACGTTTTTAAATTATTTTTTGTGGGGCTATGTTAAGCCTCATGTCTATGGGGACAAGCCCGCAACGGTTGGAAGCTAATATTGAAGAATTTATTTGTGAGATAACGGCCGATAAGTTGGAGAGAGTATGCCAAAATTAGACCCAGCGTATGAACCATTTGAGGCGCAGCCGCGGTCAACATTCACATGAAATCCTCTTTAATGATTGAATTATATAGACCCCCTGCGGGAAAGAAGGGGTCAGTTGGGAATTGGGACCTGTCCCGGGATATGTGAAAACTGAACCGGTTCCGAAAATACATATCACGAGATAGGTGTAAAGAGGACCGGTTCCTAAAGTACCTATCACGTGATCGGTTTAAAAGTCACGACATGTTCTTTAAGACTAGTCCTGTGACATGTCCCAGAGGGCAATTGACCCCCTCCTAGGACAAGCCCATGTTAAAGTGACCGGTACCGTGACCGGTTCTTATCACAATGAAAAAGTCACGTGACGTGTCCTGGGATAGGTTCTTTTCCCGCAGGGCCGTTCTATCGACTCAAAAAAAGGTTTCACACATTTCTCTAAATTTTATGTTTTTTTGTTTTAATCAAATCCGAAAGCTCTTATAAAATCACCCATTTGTTCGGTAGTGGGTTAAATGTCACCCGGAGCTAGTTAACAATGGTTAAGATGTATTCATACTCTGGGGATTTTAAGCTCGTTCAGCTAATTATTAAAATTTATTTATTTTTTTAATTTGTTCAAAACTGTAAGCTGTAGACAAAATTACTGCCAATATTTCTTTGGCAGTAATTAATTTCATAAACAATATTTTTTTAATTTAGCCATTATTTGGCAAAAGTCCAAAACCTTGAGGCAAAAATTCTTAGAGAAGATCTCAACTGATTCAAAAAAAAGGTTAGATATGTCCACAGAGAAAACATAAGACATTATGTTAATGAGAGTCCACAACTTTTTCAGGGTACTACGTCTCTCAGCGAACGAAAAATTGCAAAATGAGTCACCCTAGTATATCTCCAGGGTTGCCACTTGTTTAAAGGGTGTTTTTAAGCCGTTTCGACTGACATCATCTACTGATATCAATAGCAAGAGATTAATCACAAAAAAAATTTTTTCTATTAAAAATTTTCTGATAAAAATTTTCTCATAGAAAATATTCCATTTCAGCACCTTTTTTCTTAAAAATTAATATTTGAAAATGAATATTCGCTGAAAAATATGTATTCAATAGGTGAGATATCACTACTAAAGTTTTGCTGGGAAAGTCTAAATATAGAAAAAAAAATATTTATAAACATCTATAATATTAAATCATAGAATTATTACTAAATTTAAATGCTGTAATTATTTATAATTACATTATTATTTTAATCAAATTGCAGTGTAATGCTAGAAGCTTTAGATAAATTTTGTAATTAGTTAAAGTTAAAAAAATTCCAAGGTTTAAGAAAACAAAAGATTATTATTTGTGTTGTAAAAAGTAGTCGTTATTTAAAAAAAAATAATAATAATAAAAATAATTTTATGACAGTTATTTAAAAAATCACTAACGAAAACTACTGCAAAATTTGTAGCTGGAATATTTGTTAATTTTTGAATGATTTTTTATTTTGTAGTTTTTACTGATAAGAAAAATTTTAACATGCTTTTGTTTACAAAAGAATCCGTCTTATTAAGGGATAATTAAAGGATTTTTGTTGTTGTTTTGCATGTTAATTTATTTTATTAAATTGTAATAAAATTCAAAACATTTTTGTCACTATAGGCCTAAGAATTTAAAGTAGACAAAAATCGTGATAAAGGCTAATGTGGGATTGACATCTGCCTCTTAAACACCTCAAATCGTGTTTCAGCCTTAAATAGTGTTTTTAAGTTACATGTTTCACAGTAAATTTTTCTGATCTTAAACATCTTAAATTTACGCGTTTAAAATCTAAACACCTTCTTAAACGCGATACATTTAAGTTTAATGTTATCGATTAGTGTGTGAATGACAAGTTTAAAACAGAAGAAATACCAACAAAAAATATAAAAAATTTGTAAAATCCAGTTAAAACGTGCATTTATTTTAAATGAAGTGTTGGACGTATCAAAAGCTAATTAAATATTACTTCTAATGCGAAAAATTGTCTATTTCATAAATTTAATATTAAGTGATTCATCCTATCATTGATATGGCAGAGTTGCATTTTTCGATGCGAGAACTTTTTAGATACAGACATTATCGTGTTGGGAACAGCTTACAATTTACAAAGCCAAAATTTGGTTAATTTTTCTATATTTATCAGTTGTTCTAATAAATAAAATGTTGAAATATAATTAATATAATTTATTATCTTATTTCAACTACAAAAATCCAATTTTATTAATCTTTACAAGGTCGTAATCGTAAATTTTAAAAACATTAAACGTTAGTAGTCAAATGCATAATCATTTAGAATTTTATAATAGTCGTATAAATCAATTTAAAATGTAAAACAGCAACAACATTAGGTAAAAATAATGTACTGATTATTTTTTAAAGCAAAATGCAATAAAAATATTTATTTTATTTGTTAACGAGTTTTTTGCTTCTTTATATTGTATCATTATGAAATATCATCATGAAATATTGATTATGGTATATTTTATTAAAAAAATTTACTTTCACTTTAAGAATTTTTTATTCACTCGATTTTTTTTTATTACATACTATTATAAAAATAGATATAATAATAACGTACCATGTTTTTTGGATGAATGTCAGACTGAACACTCAAAAAAGTTCGTCGGCAGAATCTACTGAAAATTGGAGTTAAAACAAAAGTTTATGCAGTAATAAAGACGATAAGTATAGTTAAATTAACTAATAATGTAATTATTTTTAACTGTTGAAAATTAACTAACAAACGTAAAAATAACTGACAATTTTTTATCTCTTTTGGTAAATTCTGGGCGTTTATTGTGAAACGTTGGTACAATATAAATTTATTTAAAGTATTGGCCATCGTCGTGACCTTCATATCTTTCTGGCAACTCCTAATATTTTGAGCCAAAAACTAATGAAGCCAATTTCCGATACCTATTCTGAAATGAAGCGTATTCCAGTGAGGGCGTTCCGCATCGATCGCAACAAATGTTATTCGGATGGCGCAATGTGTAATACTATGGTTAATTAAATGTTAATAAAAAAAAATTGTTTTGTGTAAAAATAAAACAACCCAAGAAACAGTGGTTCTAATTTGTGACATTCTACTGTATTTGGATTTACAGTACAATCAACCGGCTCACTAGCAACAAAAACAGAATCTTCACCTAAAGCAGCAACAACAACAACAACAGGCTTAACATTAGTACGATGACTATAATAGAAATATGAGCATTACATTTAGCAGTAGCTGTATAGCTTACAGAAGAGTCAAAAACCCCAATACTTGTTCTTCAAATTAGCACTTTATTAGCATTTACATGACAATCAATTGGTTCAGTGGTAGCAGCATTATCATCTATGGCAGCAACAACAATAGTCATAGCTTCAGAAAGATTACAGTTAGAGAGATTAGTTAAATTTGAAATCAGTGTTGTCAGTTTAGGGATTTATCCCCAATTAGGGGATTTTATTTCATGAATGGGGATAAAGATTTCCGCTTGGCGATCCGGGGATTTGTTGGGGATGACAAAAAAAGTTAAGAGGATTTTTAGGGATAAAATACATATTAACAATATTTTCATCTCTTTTAATTTTTATAGTTATTTCAACCGCGTTAATATTTCATAATTTCTGGTATACAGTATAGAGTTGTAAAATATGTATAACTCGATACTACGCAATACTTTTTTCATTCATACTAAAACAGAGTTGTATTTTCATAGCAAAAAGGGTTATACTTTCATAATGTTTTTCAGACCAAATTACGATTATATTTAGAAAAGTACAACTATGGTTTATACTTTTAAGTATTAAGTAGGTACTTAATTTTAAAATGTTCACCGGATTTGGATTTGGAACCTTCTCCACCAAAATTCAGCATCAGATAAAAAATGTCCTGGCTGGTATTGGGTTAAAATAATAAGTTTTCTTAATCTTAAATTTGTTATAAGTACAAATCAAATGAATAAATAACTTGCAAAAAATAAAATGAATAAATAACATTGCAAAAATTTATTTTAATTTGATTTGATTTAACCCT
This sequence comes from Eustalomyia histrio, assembly GCA_949748255.1. Classification (NCBI taxonomy): domain Eukaryota; kingdom Metazoa; phylum Arthropoda; class Insecta; order Diptera; family Anthomyiidae; genus Eustalomyia; species Eustalomyia histrio. The sequence continues at coordinate 94,767,445 of OX456527.1, read as the reverse complement.
TTCGATCCCACATTTGAATACCAATGCTGCAAAAAAATATTTTGGCGGTAGTAGGTTATTTAAGTAATAAATAAGGTATCGGTGAATGAAAATCTGAAAAATAATTGGGGACTGGAGGAGTTGTGGTAAACCATTGTACCACTCGGGATGTTAAGTGGTACAAGTTAGTACCAACCGTCTGTTAAAACAAATATAATCAAAAAGATCATATTTTATTGATTTTTTATGTATTGAAAAAGAAAAGTACAGAAATGTTATAAAAAATTGTTTTTACATAAAATTTATGTAAAATATGGTGCAAAGAACATTTTGCAAAGTGCCACTTGGCATTCCTTGCAGATTGTCTTACTTCGTGTCTGTTTCTTTTGAGCGCTGCAGTTTGTACAACGACGAAGTTCCTCCAACAAGAAGATGGATTGGCTTGCGATTGGCAGTTTGTGGTGCTGAGCCTGGTTTTATTAATGGACGAACGGCTGTAGTGTTTAGGCCTTCCTGGATCAATGTCTCTGCTAGCGTAACTAAAAACTACTTGAATGGCATCTTTTTCGATTGAGATCATTATAGATGATGCAGGAATTCACGGCTGTCATCATTATCAAAAGATACAAATTTTTTTTCCAGCACATATTCGATTTTCGATCATATTCGTAAAGGCTAGACATTTGACCAGCCAAGTATACGTCTCCCATGATCTCGCTATAAAATTTAATTTAGTTCGGACATGGGACTTCAATCTTTTCGCCTGTTTTCAATGTTTTTGTAACAGTTGTTAATGTTGCTCCACGCTTTTTCAACTTGTTGCGAAAAAAATTTAGGCTTGAAAGGAAATAGTGTTTAAAAAAATTCACAGAAGTTTGAAGATGATGTGATATATTTCAGAACACAGCAACATTTAATTTAAAACTTTTAGAGACGTTTAAACTTTAAGTGGTACACATTTGTACCATCCGGGTCGAAAGGGTTAAAAATTATTTTTTTAGAACAGTGGCGTCCAAACACTAATACTATGATATTTGCGTTTGTAGTAGAGCTTTTTTTTTAGGGACGGAAAATTCAGTACGTTAGTACTTCTCCATCAACTTGAAAATAACTTTCAAAGAAACATTTTCAAACACAAAACGATCAGTCTATATTCACTAAAAAAATATATTTAATAAAGCATGGGAACAGTTGTTTTTGTTTATTGAAAACAATGACGGCGTTCCCGTATGTTTGGTTTGTGGTTATAATGCTAAACGCAATCACAAACATACCATTGAAAGGCATTATAATACATGCCAAAAAATATTTTTGAGTAAAAATGTAGATAGGGCCAATTAGTAGAGTAGATCAACTCAAATTAAAGTTTCAAAAGAAAAATTTGCCAATCGACCAATTTCAATATGAAAAAAAATATCAAAGCAAAGATTGCTTTTATTGTTGCTCTATTCTTAGCAAAGCACTGCAAGCCTTTTGAAGATGGCGTTTTTTTAAAGATCTTTCAAAATAAGTATTAAAGTATTTTGGCTTAAATAAATTATACAATTTATAACATTTCGAAATTCAAAATTTCCATCCTTGTATTGTGCTCTCATATATGTAAAAGCTCTCGTCGAAGCTCGGTGAAAAAGCTCTTTTGTAAAAGCTTGCACATTGTGCATATGAGTTGGACGCAACTGTTTTAGAAAATCAACTTTAGGGATTTTTGGGAATTTTTGAGGATGAAAAATAGATAATTGGGGTTAAGACCTTTAAAACAACAGTGGCAGCACTATTTTTTGTTGCCTAAAGCAGCACACTCATTTATATATGCGTTGAATTGTTGTTTCAATTCATGCAGTTCTTTTGATAAAATTGAGATAGTGGCAATAAAATCATTAGATCCTTTAGCACATAAACTGCATTTATAAGAAATATTTTTAGACTTTAATTAATTATATTTAAGATTACTTTTAACATCGGAACATAATTTGTGATAATGACAACAAGAAATTAGATATACATTTTTTAAAAAACATTACCGACAGTTTTAGAGCAAGTAGCGCATGCAGTATTATGCTGCATTGAAAGAAAATAAAAATCAAATTGATCACGCGACTATCACAACTGAACCAATAAAAAAAAATAATTAAAATATAATAAAAAAGTTTAAAATAAATATAAAATTTGTGATATTTTCAGTACAATTTAAAATAAAAATAAACTGGAATAAAAACACTTCAAATAAGATAACAGTATCAAGAGAATATGGAGTAAGTATAAAAAGGTAAATGTGTTTTAAAGTAACTCTACTCTGCATTTTGAATAGTAAAGCGTAAAGTCACTGCAGTCAAAACAGATTTGAAGTAACTCAACAATGAAGACAGGATTTGCACCCGGTGTACTAGAGATGTAGTCGCCCGTTTAACTCACGCATAATGGCTGATTTTATTAGACTACATTCGTGTAATTGTGTTAAAATTACTGTCGGCCCAGAAACACAACGTGACGTATAAACATTTTCGCTGTGAGAGACAATACGTCTTAAATAACGTAATTTTTTTGTCTCTAAGACCAGAGTATACTTTTCTAAAGTGAATCCGAATCTAACTTCAAAATTATTTCATCACCTTAGAATTTTAAGAAACTACTATTCCGCGAATACGTTATTTTTCACAGAACTAAATTTATATTCGTTGTCGTTGTCGATGGCTTTGCCCTTATCTCAGAAAAAGAACAAGGATTTTAAAAATGCATGTTTTTGGGCAATTATACAGACCAACTGATCTTGGAGCAACACCATACTGAAGGAGTTTTTCTATTCCCACACGAAAAAATTATATTGGCGAGAAAAAATGCTTCAGACAATAATAATTTTAAGTAAATGCCTTTTAAAACAATAATAAATTGTGGGGACTATATCGACTTCGTCGTATACAACTCTGAATTTATCGATTTAATTGTGCTTGGCAACGCTAGTATTTTTGACGTTCAATTAAAGCACAAAAACACGTGTCCACGAACATTATACATTCGCAAAAAGCGCAAAAACACGTGTCCACGAACATTATACATTCGCATGTGTGCACACATTTCATACCCAAAAATAAACGTCAAATTTATTCATATTAAAAAACAGTTTAAATTATAAATGTATTTGAAATGGCAAATATCTACTTACATTTTCAAATCTATTTTTCATTATTAAGAAGGAAAAGTTCTTTATAATAAGTTTTTAGTTAACTTTAATTTTTTTTCAAAAATGCAAAACAGCTAATTTATTAGCAACAGCTGATGATTTGACAATTTTACCATTTTACCCAAACAAAAAGACTAATAAGATTATTTTTTTTTATGTTTTCATATTATTGCTTTGTTTTTGTTTGATGTTGATTTCAAATTGAAATCTTCTTAAAAAAAGTTCTAATGTTAAATTAGTAATGCCTATGCTCTGCTTGTACCACTGTCGTTTGCTCAATACGCTTTGCCGTTACTATTTTTCTGCCTGGGTATTTATAACAAAATCGTCATTTGACAAATTTTCACTAAAAAAACATCAATATCAAGTAAAATCGTCAGGTCTGGCACCACTGAGGAGACCTGTTATTAAACAGCTGTGCTTGGTTTGCTGAAACATTAAATGTAAATAAAATTTTTAGTTTTTTCTAGTTTTGCGTAAAAAATGGATAAAGAAAGTGTTGAAACTACTTTAATGTTCAAGAATATACCTAAACAAATAGAAGATTTAACAACATTATTAAATTCATTACAAATACCTGCCAAACACATAAAACCTTTTGGACGCAAACGTGCTTTGATTACATACGAAATAAAGAGCGAAGCAGAAACGGCAATAAGAATCTTAAGGGAATTGGAATTTGCGGGGAAATCTCCTAATATATCTATATTTTGTAAAGAAAAACCTAAAAATAATAATGAAATATTAAATAAGCGGAGTACTGGTCATAAATCAAATAAATCGGTGCAGACTATAAATATACAAAATGAAGCTATACCATTTACAACACAGCAAGTATCAAAGTACGTACAAAAATTATATGCCATTGATGATAATTTAAATTTTAATGAACCTCCGCCGCCATATTTAAAATACAGTTATCCTCCGATAAATAATGATATATTGGATAATATCTGTATAAGCCTACTGAGTAATAAACGATTTTATAATCAGGTGTTGCACTTAATGAATCGCATGAATTTGGAACCTCCTTTCGGAAAAAGAAAATGTAAATTTAAACCGCCAGGAAAACCCAAAGAAGTTGCAACACAGACTGAAGAGAAGGTTGTCATTCAAAAAGAAACCAGCCGTCCTAGAGAAGAAGATGATATTGTAGAATCTGAATTAGAATCTTCAGACGATAATGAAAAACAGAAACCTCCTCAACTGCAAATAAAAAGAAAACTACCACCAAATGAGGAACAGTATAAAAAGAAAGCTAGACAAATGTTACAAAATGTACAAAAATTAAAAAGGGGAATCGTTACGAAATCTTCCCAGCCAGCCTTACTAACAGAAATGTTTGAAACCTCTAAAACACACGCCCAAATCTCTAAAATTGAAGTTCAGCTAAAATCAGTTAAGACTTCTTCTACTGCTAAAACTACTACCGAAAAACCTTCAATAGCTTTACCTGAAGATTTGTCCAAACAAAAACTACCATTGGAGGGTCTACAAAATCTTAACATCTACAAAAATTATGAAATTGGCCCAGCCAGCAATAAACTTTATATTAAAAATCTTCATAAAGATGTTACAATAGAAGATTTGCTAACTCTGTACAAACGCTTTCTTAAGGATGATTCCATAAAATTGGATATTAAAGTTATGCAACATGGTCGCATGAAAGGTCAAGCTTTTGTTACATTTCAAGGTGCACAATCGGAGGAGATAAAACCTTTAATAGCTAAAGCTTTGGAGGATACAAATGGTTTTATATTACGTGACAAACCCATGGTGGTGTGTTATGGCAGACAATCGTAAAAGGTCATTGTTTTTAGAATTATTAAATCAGAAAGTACTACAAATCTTAAAAAAATTAACAAAATTATTGATTAATTCGAAAAATTTAAATAAATTTTAAAAGTAAGAGAACGTTTACGCAATCGATTAATAGAATAGATCATAAGCTAAGTTTTTACCTTTCTGTAATCGAGTTTAAATTGATCCACTTTTTAAAAAAAATTTTAAGAATAATCTTAAGTATGCAGGCGAAATGATTTTTATAATAACTCAATAGAATTACAGGAGTATTCTATGGGAAATATTGTCCAGAATCATAGGAGTTTCCTTTACAAAAATTTCTTTCAAGTCTTAGGATTTATTTATTACAAAGAAGTTCCTAATTTATAGGTTTTTCTAGGGAATAGAATTCGAAAATTTTTAATTGAAAACACTTTTCACAATCTCTTTTTTTAATAGGGAACTTCCTTAAGATAGCCTTGAGGATCCCAAGGTTTCTTTCCAGATTCAAAAAAATATTCTTATGGAAAGAAATCTTGGAATATCCAGATTCAAAGAGCTGTTTTTATTACAAAGAATAGCTTCTAAATCTGAGTACTTAAAGAACTTTCTATGCAAAATCGAAAGGTTATTAACATTAATTTCGAGAGAACTTTTAATATATTAAATATTGCAACAGTAGAGAAATTTAATTCAAAAAGTTGTTAGAATTATAGAAAAATTGTCCAGAAGATTGTCCTAAAGTGACAAATTCTTTTAATCTGATGTATTTTCTAGAGGAAAAAATTTCGGAATTCAATATATTTTTAAAATTCTTCATAGACTGAGTTTTCTTTAAATTTGAAGGTTCTTCTTATAATTCCACAAGAATTATTTTATAAAAAATTCAATAAGAAACTGCCTGAGTTTTAAGATTTTTATTTGATAAAAAAAAATTTCTTTGGAATCCAAAGTTCTTTTAAATAAGAACCTGAGAATTTTGTTCCAGAAAGGTCAAGCTGATGAGTTGTTCTATCTGAAAAATTTCTTAGAATTGCGATTCCAATAGAAAGTTTTATTTTCATTTTTGAAAGTTTAAAAATCTAAAAACTTTTTTTTTTGTTTTGTGAGAAAAATTTGACAAAATATTTGTTTATAGGAAATAATTTCAAACAATGAAGGAAAATTAAACCTTAAAATTTGAAGTAAATTATGTCTTTGTGATTCTTAGCTCAATTTACTACTTTTTAATTGTTCTTTATAATTCAAAATTTTTATCTTCTTTTCAGACAACTGGGTCTAATTGATACCATATACGTAGATGATGGCCAAACACAAAATAATAATAATTCTTCCACAAAATCGAGTAAATCTAAACTATCACAACAACCCTATGAATATGTAATTGTAGTCGATTTCGAGGCGACATGTTGGGAAAATCAAGCACCACCAAAATGGAGGGAATCTGAAATTATAGGTATATAAACTAAAATTTTATGTTCCCCATCAACAATTTCAAATATTTTTTTTTAATTTATTTTCTTTTATTCGATCTTCAATATTATATTATTCTTTTAAATTAAGTTTGAGATCTTTTTACAAAAATAAATAATCATTATTTTTGTAAAAAGATCTCAAACTCAATTTAAAAGAATAATATAAAATAATTTCAAATATTGTTTTTTTTTAGAATTTCCCGCAGTATTGGTTAATTTAAAAACTGGCAAAATCGAAGCAGAATTTCATAAATACATTATGCCCATCGAATCGCCCAAATTAAGTGCATTCTGTACTAAACTCACAGGCATAACACAAAGCACTGTCGATAATGGTATACCTTTGCAGACTGCTCTAATGATGTTTCAAGAATGGTTGCGCAAAGAGTTAAGAGCCAGACATTTATCGCTGCCAAAAGTTTCGAAAGATAATAAAATTGGCAACTGTGCCTTTGTAACATGGACTGATTGGGATTTTGGTGTATGCCTAAGTAAGGAATGTACACGAAAGCGTCTCAAGAAGCCACCGTATTTTAATCAATGGATCGATATGCGTCTCATCTATCGTGGATGGTATAACTACAAGCCCATTAACTTTTTAGATGCTCTAACACATGTGGGTTTAGAATTTGAGGGTAAACAACATTCGGGTATCGATGATGCTAAAAATTTGGCCACTTTAACCTGTAAATTGATAAAAGATGGTGCCATTTTTTATATAACTAAAGATTTGACACCGTTTCAATTGAATTTAAATTGTATTTTTTAATTGTAGGAAAAACGTAATTTAAAAACGAAAATAAATTAGGGAGTACTTTTTTTAAAAACTTAACTATTTTTAATAACAATAAAAACTTATACAAAATAATAATAATAATGGAAAAGAAATTTGTAAGACTTGTAATTTTTTATATAAAAAAAATCAAAATGATATTTATTTAATAGAAATTATAAATTTCTCTAAACAAAAATAAGTTAAAGCAAAAAAAAAAAAAAGAAAATATTTTCTATTAAAAAAATGCCAATTGCTACTTTTTTACTTTAATATAAACGAAAAATAGTATAAAGCGTTATTAATTTTACTTTGTGAAATTCCTTATTGCAATAGATTGGAAATAATATTTTAGGTTGCGTTTACATCGTTTAAACTGGATTTTGATCGTATGGTTCTTTATACTATTCGAAATCAGATTTCGATCGTAAAGTAGACACAACCTAAATACAGTTTTAGAGAATTAAATTAAGAAACTGATTTTTTACTTTAATGTTTTTAACTTTAATGTGTGTCTTGATTATGTTATTTTTTTAGTACTTTATACACATATTTAATAGAATTAAAAACAATAATAAAAAAAAAAAACAAATTATGACATGATATTATAATAAATGTTAAAATATTCAACAACATAAAGTATGTTTTTTTTTACAGTTGCAGAAAAAAATATAAATTGTTTAAGAAAAGTCAAATTTTTCTTGTGAAAAATGTAACTGATGACATAGTAATACCCAGTTTAGCACTTGGCTTAACAAATTAATTGTTAAAAAGTAAAGATTTTTCTATTTTGAAAAATATATTAAAGTTGTTCTTTATGTGATCCTTAATGATTGGCCTTTTAGCTTTGGCTTAGTTTACAATATGAATCACTTTTAAAAGTTTCATATAGAATTGCCGAATTTTTCCGGTTTTTAAACCGGTTTTTGAAAAAGGGTGTTTTTCAAGTTTTTCGAATATTTTTTTTACGATAAAAATCTGAGAAATAAGCATTTATTTCAAATCATTTTTATTTTTTCCCAAAAGGTTTCTCAATTTGAAATGTCACCAAGTATAATTTTAAAAGATTTTGCTAACAAGGAAGGTCTCCTTCCAGGGTACCCACCAATTTTGAATAAATTTGGTTATGTGATAAAGGTGACAAATTGGGAGCCAATTGAAGATTTTTTTTTTTTTTTTGTTCAAAATTTGGTCAATAAAATGATAAGTTGATTATAAGGCTGGTGCAGATATGATTTCATATATGATATATCTCGTTAACTCTTCAAATGCTAAAAGCATCTGTTGAAAATATATTTCAGAAACCTTTTCTATGGTATACATTTTGAATGAAATAAGCATTTTAGGGTTTAATCAAAATTTCAAATCTGACTTTGATGATCCGACCACTCAAAAGCAGCAGGAAATGGCCGATAAAAAAATATATATTAAATCGGCTCAAAAAGTGCATTGAGCAAATTTAAAAAAAAAATGGGTCCTTTGTAATAAACTCCACATGTTCCAAAAATTGTATCATGTATGGTCGATGTACAAACATTTGAAAGTTTTGGTGTACCTTAAGTATGTCTTAGGTCGGCTGCGCCAAGTAAAACTTCTTTAACATTTGGAAGTTGTTTAACGTGTAAGGTGGCGCGGCCATCAAAAAACAACTTTTAACATTCAACAGGGTATTACCACTTCCTTATGGGGAGGTGTTCTCACTATCTACGAGGTTCAAAAGAAATGAAAAGGAATCTGAATTTTGAATGCGACAAAGCCAAGTTTGTTTTCTTATGAAGATTATTCTGTAGTATGAAAGTTTAACACTATTTTTTACAATTAAAATTTACTTACCGGAATTAAAACAGATCGCATACAATTACTATTCCTTTTAGTCCTGATTTAGTTCAATCAAAACTATTTCTTCATAACAATATCATATTTTCTTTTTAATAGAGTTGATAAAACTTATGAACGAAAAGCATGACGCCATTATGAATTGTAAACTAAAGATAACACTTTCTAGTCTAAAGTTTTCTTTTCATTATATTAAAATCACATTTTTTATTTTTTAAAAAATTGGCTAATAAGTTTTTACAAATACCATTTCCAATTGATATATTTTTTAAACTTTTCACAAATATTTATTTAAATTTTAAGAAAATATTCTTTTTTGCACTACAATTTTTTTCTTCTGAAGAAACTAACGCTATTTTAAATGGGCGCATTAAGTAACAGCGAATGTCAGTAAAAGAAAATGTAGCGCTACCATATTAATTGTGCAAAAAAATCCTGGAAATTTATACAAAAAAAATCGTCGGACTAAAGAAAAATCGTCCACAGTACATAATTTTAAAGCTGCGTTTACAAATACTTTTAAACCCTTGAGATTTCATTGAAAATTTTGCACCAAAATCTTAACATTTGCGAGATTTCCATTTGACAACATATAAAATAACCTTAAATTACAAAGATTTCTAACAGCACTTTATTCTTTGACGATGTATAATTTTCATTATTTTATGCAGATGTCCAACTCTAATTGTATTTAATAAATTTATTTTTCTGTTAGAACCGCAAGCTGGATTTAAGAATTTTCAATTTATTGATAGAGGGATAACAGGTATTCGCAAAGTTAGATTAATCATTTACCTTAGCCAGAACAAAAATTAGGTCCACGCAAACGCATCTTGTGGGTTTTTAATTCGCATTCTAGAGATATGGCAAAAAGCTTTTGTCATAAGTCAACTTTTGAAGTTACTTATACTGTTTAAAGTTACTTATATCAAATTTGTATGGGAAGACACATCCTAACATTGATACCTTGCCGCAAAGCTAGATGAAAATTTTTTGTACTCTGACGATTTTTTTTTTTACATTTTCGACAAATTTTCCGCAATATATGTATGGCAGCGCCACATTTTCTTCGTTGACATACATGTGACTTATTGCGGCCTTTAAAAAAATAACGTTTGCTTGTTCATTAGAAAAAATCATAAATCCAAAAGGCAAAAAAATGTGGGAAAATAAAAAAAAAGTATTGAAAAAAATAAAACACAGTTTTGATTAAGCTAAATAAGGTCTAAAACAAAGTGCATATGTGCAGCCAGCGTTAATTCTGGTAAGTAAATTTTAATTGTATTAACAAGATTGAATTAAACTTTCAAATAAGGAAAATATCTTGGTCTCCTACATTTGTCGTATATCTTTTTGGCTTTTTCCCATTAAAAATTCTTTTAACTTCAACTCTTCAATTGCTTTGACTTTCCACATAATGTTTGCTCCATTAAAAGAAAATTTTAAGCGTGATGTTTATCAAAATGGCTTAAAATTGACAAATCCGGGTTGATTTCATTGGAACCGGCTTAGCGAAGCCAGCGTTAGACATACTTGGGGCTTACTGAAATGGTTCTGAAATTTATAAAAGTTTGTGCGTCTACTAAATTGCCCACGCTTAGTTGATTGGTAAAATGTTTAGGCAGACCATTTTTCCACTGTGCGTGTTATTAGACCTTGCTGAAAAAATATTTCAAAGATATATTGTTCTAATCGGATAATAGAGTAGAATCTTACAAATTATAACCACATTGTTCCTCGGGTTTAATTAACATTAGTATGCAAAAATAAGGTGTTTTTACGTTTTTTTTTTTAACTTTCCCCGAATGAATAACTTTCACTTTGACTTTCAGTCATCAACCCAAATTTGTACAAACGTATCAAATTTCACATGCATATGACCGAATTATATACACCACGGATAACTCAGTGATTCCCCGTATTATTTTTACTTCAATGAGCAAAAAGCAAAGCTTTGTGTGTAATAAACCTTAGGTTCTATTTTAAGATTATTTAATACATATAATATGGGTTTTCCCCTATTTAGTTTAAAATCATAAAAATATATTATTTTGTAGTAAAAAGAAAAAAAACTTCCAGTTATTATAGAACCACAGGTTCTAATTGCAGAGCGTCCAATACATTTAAATGTCGGGTTTAATTTCGATATTATATTGTCGAGCTTAGAATAAAAAGTTTTACGTATATACATATATACTAAAATCGAACAAAAATCTCACCGACCCTGTCCATTCATCTATTTCCCAGTAATGGAAAAATTTGCAAAAAAAATAAATACGTACCAAATCTTTCATAATTAAACCTTGCTTGGTATAATACGAAATTAAAAACATTAGTCGACTTTTGTGATTTCAAAATAACTTTTTTCTATTTACAAAATGAAAATCATATGATTTTGTACTTGGTTTTAGCAGAATAAATAGATTTTTTATAATTTGCATATTTTTATTAATCATATATTTTTTAATGTAGAAAGAAACAAAAAATACTCAGTCCTGTTTTTACACAAAAAATTTGTAGTAAATAAAAAAAAAAGTTTAACATAAAATTGAATAAAGCAAAGCGACTTACAATTATATATTAAGGGGGGTTGATAACTTATCTAAAACATAACCAAAGCCTGGCATTTACTATCGTTAACCCCATACACATTTGACAAACATAACTATTGCTAAGCACTAAGCTCTGGTTATTTTGAAATAAGTTAGCAGACATTAATATTTAGTTTTTAGGATGTAGATTAACTTTTAAACTAAGTTTAAACGCAGTTCGTAACTGGTACATAGCTTTCTAATGTGTCTTAATTTGTTTTATGTCATGTAAGATCAGTATCAGAGAACTGCAAAATCAACTTTTTTCTTGATTTAATCATACACAAAAATTCTTGTTCACTTTTAATAATTCAACAAAATTCACTGTAGAATAAAATCAGCATCATGTTACTGAACACTGTTAAGTGATTACATTTGCATAAAACATAAACGACAAATGATTCACACTGATTCCAATCACGCGTTCAGTAACATGATGCTGATTTTATTCTACAGTGAATTTTGTTGAATTATTAAAAGTGAACAAGAATTTTTGTGTATGATTAAATCAAGAAAAAAGTTGATTTTGCAGTTCTCTGATCAGTATTCAAGACAAGAAACAAGTTCTGACAAATTTTTCAGATAAATTACGTTGTTGATTCAATAAAACAAAGTTTAATTGGCATTCCAAAAATAAACTCGGTCTAACAAAAATACATAAGCTTATATAATCAAGGGTTCTCAATATGATGTTTTGCAGACGATGCATAAAAGCTGAGTTTGCATCGTTATAACTACTCTAGGCTGAGAAAATGCAAATAACAGTTTGAACTTTTTTGCATAGTTCGCAAATCACAATTGTAAATACCCTCAGTATATCAATAACGATCTAACTTTTAAAACAAACTCATAGCATTATAAAAAAAATAATGGACCACTTTATGAAATTTCTTATTAATATTAATTTATTTATTTCTAATACAATAAACCTATAAGGCCAATAACGTTTTAACAAGTAGTACTTAAATTATTTAATTTCATTTAAAATTTGTTGAGAAATATTTTAAATTTCCCAGACAATTTCATAAAGGGTCTGAATAATACAATTTGAGCATTTAAGCCAACTTTACAAGCTAACTAATATAAAATTTAATTTTTTTTGTTTTGCAATATTTTTAGTTAAAAAATTAATTGTATTTTTTTATAAAAAACTTGGTGTTTAAATACTTTAGATTTTGTTATTTTTTAAATAAATATATAGTGTGCTTCAAATTTATAAAATATTTGTTTAACAAGAGTAAAAAACGAAAAAAAAAAAATAAATAAATAAAAGCCAACAACTTATGGTTTAGGAATTTCATCGTCATTAGCCTGAGATGATGTGGTGGGTGTTGTAGTTGAAAGATTTACATTCGATTCTAATAATTGTTTTAATAAATTTATACACACTTTTGAACCTGCCATAGCTTCATTTGAGAGCTAAAATTGCAAAAAAGAAAACGTGAATTAATTTGTTTTTATTTTGTGAAATAATTTTTGGTATGCATTACCATTGTAAAATTTAAGAAACCATGTGGTAAACCCTTTAAAATGTCCAAGGTAACCGGTATATTAAGTCTTTTTAGTTTTTTGGCAAACATAACACAGTCATCAAGGCAAGGATCCATTTCTAAAGTCTGTAAATATTAACAAGTAACAACCAAATAATTTATTTACATATATGCCAAAATAATTTACCAATATTTTAGTATTAGGCATTTGTTTCAACCAATCATCACTGGCATAATATGGTGATAGAAATGGATCTTTTGGTACATGAAATTCAAACTCCGCACTAGGACTTCTGGCTATCAAGGCATCAATATTACGTAAATCTTGTATGGATCTTTGTTGTGTACAGCCATCGGTGTTTATATCATATGATTGTGTATAACGAGTTAATGTTGTTGAAATACTGTTAACGGCATTATTAAATTTTCCTTGTATAGATTCTATGACTAAAGCATCTTTTAAAATATTCTCTTCGGATAAAGTTTTTGCTGGCATTGCTTGTAAATCGGCTTCATCGACTGTATTTTCCTCTTTAGCCTCTTCGGTAGAGGCATCTGCAATATATGAATCCAAAAAACGATTTATATATTGTTCAGATTCGGAATTTCTATGTTCTCCTATGGGATAATGTTCAATGGGCTGTGAATCATCTTCGAATGATACACAGGAACTGTTCTCATTATCTTCGACTGAAGTACGTTCAGTACGTTCTTGAATTTGACTGAAATCAGAGGCACTTGCAAAAGTATTTTCTGAACTTTCTTCAGTTTCTTCTTGGCCCAATTCGATACCACATTGAATGTTACCGGCTGGTACTTGATCGTTGGTGTTATGCTGAACAATAAAAAAAAAACACATGAGAAATACACAAAAAATTAAATATAAAAAAAAATCGTTGGTCTCATGTAATGTCGCTTTTATTGTTTATTTCATTTTTTATATACAAACTTGCTAAATTGTTTTTAAAACAAGTTTGATTTTAAATATTTTAACTGTAAATAAAACAAAACCATTAAGTATTTCGTTTGCTATTATTTTGTTGCTTATCAAAGTTATCATCTTTAAAATTTCTTAGTTAGTTTCTTTACTTTATCGTTTTTATTCTTTACATACATCAGGTTGGTTGAAAAGTTCCTGCGCTCACCAAGAGATGGCACTGCTAGCTCCAAACTTTTTTTCTCAAGTTAGTATAACTGTCCTGAGAATTCATGCAAAGTTGCAAGTCATTCTGTCAATTCTTTCTTTGTTTACAAGCCATTTGATGTTGACGTGTCATTGATTGTTTTTAATATGGAAAAAATTGAATATCGTGCAGTCATTAGATTCTTTGTTTTGAAGGGTTTAATAGCAAAGGAAATTTATGAACAATTGTTAGAAGTGTATAAGGAGTCCTCACCTTCAAAACGCACCGTTAAATTTTGGGCTGGTGAATTTAAACGTGGTCGTACCAGCCTTAAAGACGATCCACGCGAAGGACGACTAAAAACTGCAACCACAGCAGAAATCATTGAGCAGGTACATAATAAGGTTAGTGAAGATCCAAGTTTGACTAAGCGTTAAATTGCTAATGCATCTCAGACGAAGGAGTACTCCATATTTTACATGAAGAATTACGTATGCAAAAACTGTTTGGAAAGTTAGTGCCGCACACATTAACAATTCAACAAAAACTGGATCGAAAACAAATTTCTCAGCGTAATTTGAAGCGTTTTAAGCCGAATAAAACCGACTTCTTGCGTCGTTTTATAACTATGGATGAGACTTGGATCTACCACCATGATCCTAAATTAAAACTAGAACGTTTACAGTGGACTGAAGCTGGTTGTTCAGCTCCAAAGCAGGTGAAATCACAACGATCAGCAAAGAAGGTTATGCCATCAGTTTTTTGGGATGCAAAAGGAATTTTGTTGATTGATTATCTTCAGAAAGGTAAAACAATCAACTCTGAATATTATTGCAGCTTTTTGGATCAGCTGGATGAAAAAATTCGTGAAAAAAGACCTGGTTTAAAGAAGAAAAAAAATCATTTTTCATCAAGACAATGCACCTGCTCACAAAAGTGTTTGACGATGGCTAAATTCAAAGAATTAAAGTAAGAATTGCTTGAACATCCACCGTATTCACCAGATTTGGCTCCCACTGACTACTATCTCTTCAGAAATCTCAAACTATTCCTTTGTGGAAAGCATTTTTCGTCGTTATTTTGCAGAGCTTCGGAAAACCATTATAAGGATGGGATAAAATTATTGGAAGATCATTGGAACAAGTGTATTGAGCTTCTAGGAGATTATATTGAATAAAAAAATATATTTCGTAACAAAAACAGTATTTTTTCATTTCGAGCGCAGGAACTTTTCAACCAACCTGTATGTATGTCATTTTTTGATTTGATGAAATATACCGGATCATTCCAATAATTGTAAAAAAAAAATAAGTAATTAATTAAAAATTGGAGATATGTATATTTCTAAGCTTTTTAAACAAATTCGACTAGGGGATTTTAAAATCATTTTGTGACAACCCTGAAATAATAATTATAATTTTCCGTTTGTGGTTGTAGCAAAACTTTTTAAACAATCTTTATCACAAATCTTAAGCTAGAATTATTTATATCTTACGTGACGAATCAGCTGATTCAATATAAATAATTGAATTTAAAATATATACGTATCGTGACGAATCGTCTGAATTAATCTACATAAATGAGTAAAATAAGACACAACCATATGCAAGTACGTTACGTATGGCTAAATTCTTTCCTGGGATTGATATTACAATTCAGCTTTCAAATAGGGAAATTTTAAAAAAATATCACAGAATTTGAAAAACCGCTTAGAAAATTGTAAAATATTAGTAAGAATGTTAAAAAATCTAGCTTACCTTAATCTGTTGCCAATTTGAATTGCCGGCAACCGAAGATGTGGAACTTTTGGCCGCCGATGTACGTCTGGATGACACACCACTTCCAGAACATTCCAAATTTAATTTATAATGTGGTTCATGTTGCGAAGCTCTACGTATTTCCCTAATGAAATCTTCGCTTCTAGAATTTTCTGTTAAAACTTCTATACTTGGAGAAGCATAAGCCCTTAGGCAACGCATCATGAAGCCAAATGGTAATAAAGGATCCATAAGACACAACAATCTAGCTGGACTGGGAACAAAATCGATTAAGGTGGGACAATAGGCTAAAAATAAACCATCTGGTATACGAACACCCTGTTCTATGCATTTCAAACATAGAGCTATAGAAAGATTAGCTCCAGCTGAATCTCCTGCTATCACAACTCGTTCGGCAGTAGTGCCTAAATGAAGAGCATTTTTTAGCATCCAACAATAGGCATAAAATACTTCTTCAATGGCTCTGGGAAATGGAGCCTCAGGTGCTAGGCTGTAATCTACAGAGAGTATTGGGCAATCTAAAGCCACTGCCCAGTCTCGCAGATATAATTCATGAGATTTAGAGGATTGAGCCACAAAACCACCACCATGGCAGTGAAATAGTATTGAGGGACTTCGGGAAGGTAGTTTACGCCAGCCTCCATAACCACGAAATCCCAATCCCACCATACCTTCTCGTCGCTGATAACTTAATAAACGTACTTGTATGCATAAACCCGGACCCAAATGGCTTGAAGGTATTGGTATATCTGTCATATCTTCCAATTCATTTGGTTTTCTGTCCGTCGATTTTGCACTCATTTTCAATTGTAAAGGCTCTGAGGGTATTTCTATAACTTGATTTATTTTTATTGAACTACCAACTATGCTGGGTATTTTATGCATTAGTTGAGATTCGGCTAAAAACCAAAACGATTTACAAAAATCAATTTTAGCATTTTGTGATAAATTTACTATACGCCTGGCTCTTAACTCGGGATTTAATAAATATTTGCCACTCGTCCAGACACTTCGTGTGGTCTTTAACAGGGCTCCATCATTTTTTTTAGCATAAAAATTTTCCGAAAATCCAGCCATACTTATCGAAAGAAAACGTAATACACCACGTATAGAAACGCCATATTGAAACCCCAAACAACGGCCATAAAAACAATATTGATTGATTTGTTCACCCATTTCGAAGAGTTCCTCAGCTGAATGCTGACCACAGGCAAATAAATCCATTGAATCTTTAGACCATTCGTGTAGCAATAATAAATATTTCATACAACTACATATTGACGATAATAATTGAGAACAGGCTTCCACCTCTTGCATATAGTGTTTTTTACGAAAAAACATAGTATTCCTTGCAGCTAAGAGATTTTTACAGATACCTAAACCATGGTGAATACAAGAATTACTAACCAATACAAAACTACGATATCCATTACCAGGCGTGACTTCATCAAAATCGTAATTATAAGCAAAAGCTTCTATTTGTTGAACTAAATCATTGGCTAATATAATGAAATCTTGCCAGACTTCTAAGGCAGCATAAAGACGATGTCCGTTTTCACTACCATCGTCTTTAAAAAATAGAGTGTGTGCCTGGCAAGCTAATAACAGATCCTTATAACTTGGTAACATATTTGGTGGGGGTGTGGCTGGTGTAGGAGGTGGTGCGGATGTAGATGTTGATGGTAAAGATCCAGATAATTGTTCTTTATTTTTATCCAAATTGTCTTTACTTAATTTCAATAAAATATCACTTTCCTTCACATGATCGTTACAATTTGATTCCGTCTCAGAACTGTTATTGTCATTATTTACGGCATTTGCTTCTGTTATATTTCCGCTACCTTCATTAATACTACTATCGGAAACATTTGAGGGCGACACATTTCTTTTAAAAGATTCCATATCATTAGATTTCAAGAAATTTGTATTCTTTTTAGACGTTATTAAAGCAATATCAGTCAACTATAAATAGATAACACAAATAATCTTATAATCAATTAATTTATATAAAATATATCATAAAACTTACCCAGCTGGACGATTGACGTGAATAATAAACCAAAAACTTACAACCAATTTGTTTGCTAACAATACGATTTATAAAAGCCAGCTTTCTTCTATTTGTTTCTAATGCCAAATGTTAATAAAATTTAATAGTTTTAATCTTAAATTAAAAAAAAAACACTTATTTCGTTTTATAATCAGTCAGCAAAATTTTAAACTTAATTATTTAGTTAATATTAATCAAAAATCTATCGTTCGTTTTTTATCTAAAAATTGACATCATTTCTAACTGTGCTTTGTAATAAATATGATGAGGAAATAAAAGACATAAGCAAAGCTGCAAAAGATTCTTCACACAATAAAAAAAAACTATATTTACCTTTTGCAACAACACATATGTAGCCAGAGCTTTGAAGATTTAATTCATTTATTAAATTTTTCAATTCTGAATTGTAATATTAGCACATTACACCCAAATTGACTAATCATTAAATGGATTTATAACGACTTTTTTCTCTTCAATTTCTTTTTAAAAATAATTTATACAATTGTAACAGTTCGTTTTATCAAATTATATAAATTTATTTTTCTCAACCGTTCAGTGATTTAAAAATAATCATTTCAAAAAAAAAATTTTGTATATATTTTCTATCATTTTTGAAAATGTATTTATTTTGTTTATGTTTTATACTTAATTTGTAATATATTTTTTTTATTAACTGAACGGTAAACATTCTATTTTAAATCGTTGTATGGTAAAAATTGATCTTAAATGACTAAACGGAAATAAATCTATAAGCAAGTGTAATACATTTTATTTTTTTACTTATGTACGATACACATCATACAAATACAGTGTTTATATTAGTAGATATATAATTTTAGATTTCTTTTGATCTCATGTAGAATATCCATGTAATATTATTTAATGGGTCACGAAGGCCTTATATTACAAATGAAGCAAATAAATAAATAATTCAAATCTTTAAAAGGAACGATAAAATTTTACTTTCCCTTTTCAAAAAAATTAAACGGTCCGTCAGTGAATTGATTCATTTGATTTAATAAAAAGAACTGTTAGAATTGAATTCAGTTTTAAATCATTGCAGTTGATCGCATTCAATTGAATAAATTCATATGATTTGCTTAAAACTGAATTCGTGCACTTTAATAATTGAATTCGTTTTATGACGAATTAAATCAAAAAGAATTTATTATTCAAAGCTCTGTCTGAAGCAAAACAGAAGTTGTTATGAAAACAAAAGCAAAATAGTTTTAGAAAGAGAGCAATTCACTTTGAATTGATGTTATAGTGTCATTAAAAAGACGTTAATTTGAAATTTTTCAGTGTTGCCAAATTGTGTTTTAAAATTATTAATCTCATGTAGACGTCAAGTTACCAGCAAAACCACACATTACCAAATAATGGGTAAAGTAATGTATAGCCATAGGGGCCGATGGATTACTTTACACCTTACTTCATTGATGAATTTTACAGGCGTGAGCCTCAGAGTAGTGTATGTACCCATTACTTTAGAGGTGATAATGTAAGGGGATACTTATATGGTAACTATAATGGAAAAAGTAATGTGTCTTAAAATAGATTTTTAAAATAGGTTTCCAGCATATAGTATTTGATTGCTTTAAACTTAAATGAATTGTTGCGCTAAGTTTTTTAGCTAGTCTTATCAAAACAAACATACATTACCCTTTTGCTTACAAAAAAAACATAAAGTAATGTATCTAAAAATAGATTTTCAAAAATATTTCAATTATTACTTTACATTTATAAATCATATATTACTTTATGCTTGCAAATAATGAAAAAGGTAACGAGCTATCATTACAAGGTAACGCATGAGAATATCGCACCCATTACCAAAGTTTTGCTGGATTACTTTGATTCTCCTTCATTAGCAATGAATTTCTGTTGACAGCTAGAAAAAACTTAATTTTTTTTTGTGGTAAAGAACATTAATGTTTTTTGCCGGAGTCAGTCGCAAATTAATGTTTTTTTTTATTTCACAGTAATTGGTTAGGTAATCGCCCTAATTTGTAAGCCGTGGGCTTATTTCAACAGCTGTCATTGATTTCTCTTATTTTTGATATAACTTAAGAAATTTATTTTTTTTTAAACAAGTGTATTTTTTAATAAAATACATATTTTTATATAAAATAATATTTGTAATTTACAACTTATTACTAATTATAAAACCTAAACAAACTCAAAACAAATCATCTTCAGCTTTACGTTTTCTCTTCTTTAATATTTGTTTTACATCCGCCGATTTGCCACGTATAACACTGGTTTTTTGCTTTTTAGCCGATTTCTTACGTTCTTGTACAGCAATTTTACGTTTTGCAGCTCTAACAGGATCATGAATTTTCTCCTGAGCTATAAGCTTTTTACGTTCGGCACGACGAACCATTAATTTCATTTGAACACTAGCACGTAGTTTATCATAAATATCAGAACCAATACGTTTACGTAAACGACTGCCAACACGTAAAGCCAACTGACGCAAATCTGTATCAATATTTTGATCTTCTTCAGACATTTCTCGAACTAAGGCAGATAGAAGAGAGGGTCCTAATAGTTCTAAAGTGTCCACGGTTAATAGAGTTATAAGTCCCTCGATGAGAGTAAATAAGGCAGTACGCTGTAAAGAAGACATAATATTAATATTTGTATTAAGAATAAATATGTAGATGCTAAATATAAGATTCTCACCATAGCTGTGCTATGTGGAGCTTTTGCCACTTCTTTATTTATTAGATATCTTATATTTTTCATTAACCAATTTAAATTAATCTTGGTTAAAGACTCTTTGTTATCTTCCTGTGTATCATCCTCATCATGTGCTTCACGTTTCACCGAAAAGGGTACATCTCTTAACATGGTAGCTATGTATAGGAATATTTTTACAATCTCATCAATCATGGGCTGTGCAGTTTCACCAGGCACCATTTGAGCACATAAATCTAATACCAAAGATTTTATATCATATTCCGGATTTAAATATATAAAATCCATTTTAATCCTTTTGGCATCATCTTCTTCACTATCAATTTGTGCCAATTTACGTCCTACTAAGGGAAAATCATAGCCACTTAAGATATGGGTAATAATTTTGGCAGCATTGCATCTAACCCAATTGTGTTCATGACCCAATAAACGTTGCGATTCATATGCCAACTCATCTATAGTATTGCTAAGTTCTTCAGTTTTAAATAGTTCAGAGGAGCAGTAATCAAAGATTTTCAATAAGCAATATTGCATTTGTATAATCTCATGATCTAAGGCACGCTGTTTTTCCTCAAAAGCTTGTTCTTCATCTTGATCATCTTCTAAGAGACTGTTTACTTCTTTTGCCAGGGAAGATTTAGACTTTTTGTTCTGTAAGAGAGAAAATGTGTTTTTGGAGGCTTAATATTATTATTTTTATTATTATTAAGTCAAGATCTGGCCCCACGGCCGGTACTGCGACCCATATGGATCTTTGTACCAAGGATCATAAAACTAAACCAAATTCTGTATTATATTCCCAATGAACTTTAATATAGAAGATGGAGAAGAATTCCTAATATCTTCTTGGAGGCTTATTTATGATTTTTTAATTCAGAATGAATTATAATTTTATAACGCCTTGATTAATAATCATATATTTCAAAATTCATAATAAATTTTTAAAAGCCTGCATTTTATACTTTAAATTTAATTTAAGAGTGGATTTATAAAAAGTTTATACTATTTTTAAAACTGGTTTAAATCGTGATTTTCTATAGACTTGGACTATAGACTATAGACTTGATTCTATTCAGTATTCTCGATAGATCGTGGATTTGTAGAGACTTGATTTTAGCTATCTTGTTTTTTAAGTTTTTTTTTTAGTAATTAAATTTTTAAATTTTTTTTAAGAATCAATTTTATTTCCGATCCAAGTTCTGTTACGGTTTTATGAAAAATCTTACTCAAAAAATATTTTTACGGACTTTCGGTTACGTATGGAATAATGAATCCGGTTTTTACGGCACAATAAAACATTTTTCCGTCAAAGCTTTTACGTACACGGAACCTCAACGGACCGTAAAATTGAACTTTAGAAAACAATGGGTTTTGATTTATCCGACAAATACGCACTTAGCGAATTTTCATAAGTTCTTCTTCGCTTAGGCGGTGATAATTTTTTTATAAATTGTTCTTTTGCCACAAAAATTTTTTAGATTCTTGAGTTGGAAACAAAATTTATGGGGAAAAAATTCTTGTGGTGAAAAAAAATGTGTTTTTTTTTTAATTTTTTTGATCAAATTTTTTTCTCGCAATCAAAAATTTTGTTTACTGCAATTAACATTTAAGTAAAAAAAAAGTTTTGGGGTGAAAAATTGATTTAAGGCGAATGAAATATTTGAGTTGAAAACTATTTTTCGGAAATAAGCTTTGAGGTGAAATACATTTTTTGTGGTGAAAAAATTTAAAATTAAAAAAAGCATTTTGTTGGAGGAAAAATTGTATGTGCTAAACAAATTTTTGAAGTAAAAAAATAAGGTTGTGTTACAAAAATATATGATTTGAGGTCCTTCCCTAATAACTTTTGAATCACTCCACGAAAAATTTTATTCGTTTTCCAAAACACCCTCATATGTTTTATTATAAGAAATACAGTAATAATTTCGATCGAAAAATTACAACAGCATCTTTGCACAATGAAATTTTAAATATTTTGTAAATACATAAATATATCGCACTTGTACCTCTAAAAAGGGGTCAACTCAAAATTTTTCAATTTTTATTTTTTGCAAGAAAACGATATACAGCAGAGAACTGCAAAATCAACTTTTTTCTTGATTTAATCATACACTTTTAATAATTCAACAAAATTCACTGTAGAATAAAATCAGCATCATGTTACTGAACGCGTAATTGGAATCAGTGTGAATCATCTGTCGTTTATGTTTTATGCAAATGTGATCACTTAACAGTGTTCAGTAACATGATGCTGATTTTATTCTACAGTGAATTTTGTTGAATTATTAAAAGTGAACAAGAATTTTTGTGTATGATTAAATCAAGAAAAAAGTTGATTTTGCAGTTCTCTGATATACAGTGATCATATCTACCCACTGTAAAAATCTTACATCATTTCTCTTCTCTATTGCACAAAAAAATACAGCTATATCCCTTTTTGTGATATAAGTGAAGCTTCTTTAGAATCAATCAAAGGGAAATATTTTGTGTTGTCTCCAAATAGAAGCTCAATTCATATCAGTTTATATTGTGCCTGTATTTTTGTCATAACCGTTTACATTAAATAAATGAAAAAATTTTAGATAAAGAATAACAACTCAAAAAACTTGTTATATTTCGATAATCACTTAAAAAATTGCAAAAACAACTACCGTTGTATACTTCTTGTTCGTATTTCTTTACAATGACATAATTGTTTTAAAATTTTATAATAAATATTTTAAAAAATACAGTTTTTTGCCTTTACTGAAAATTTAAAAATTTCAAGTTGACCCCCTTTAGAGGTACAAGTGCGAAAACTTACCTTAGATTGTTTCTTTTTCTTTATTTGCGTTTCATTTTCTAAATCTTTTCCAGCATTAGGAGCTCTTACAAATCTGCCAGGTTTAGAGGGATTACCCAGCGACAATTTTCCAACTATAGTGGGTAAAATTAATTTTATACGCGGCGCAAAGGATTGTTTTTCAGCATTTAAAAATCTCGAACATAAAGCAGCACCCATTTCACGTACCGTAGCTTTATCATTAGCATTGAAAAATAATAAAGTCAAATCAAATAAATGCTGACGATCTGCCTTTTCTAAACGCGTAATCATAATTTCTATACAATTTGCCACAGCTTTACGACATTCAGGATCATCATCATTTACCAATCTAGTACCGAATGATAGATATAGGAATTCTGATTGTTTTGATAATATACTCAAAGGGAATTTCTTAATAATATTTAATAGAAATTCTATAGCTGATAACCGGCCAGCGGATAGAGAATAACATAATTGTACGGAAAAGTGTTTAACAATTTGATCGACTCTTTTATGTAGAGGATATTCCATAACGTAAGTTATTAGTAAATTCCTAGCTTCATCACGTACATAGTCCGATTGTGATGTTATAGACATATCACCAATATTTTTCATTATATCATGTATAGCCTTAGATTCGACTTTACGACTTAGCATTGCCTTAAGTAAATTAAATGTCATAGCCTGATTTTCTCCATTATGTAAATCTTGTTCGATATACAAAACCAATTCATCTACTTGTTCATCGGTCAGATTATAATAATCACATTTGCGTAATAGATTAACTATGGCTTTAAAAGCTGCTTTCATTAATTGGAAATTATCTTCTTGTTTTGTAGCACCAAATGTTGAAAAATTCTTTAAGATTTCAAACATTCGTTCTACAACATTTTTAATATATTCGGCTTCTTCCAGGGCTGGTAATTTATATTCTTCCACCCACAAGGTAGCAAAACATTTTAAAGCAAATGTTGTAACTCTTATGTGGGTACTTTTTAACGAGTCTTTCAGCAGGGGCAGTATGGGATTAAGAAATGGCGGATAGTCCACATCTACTAACTTTTTACGTTTTAATACAATATGCAACATTTCCAAACCAAATTCAATTAATATATGGGCATTGGCTTGGGCATTTGATTTAACTTGTTTGTTGACAGCACCTGATCTCATGCGTGGTGCTGGTTGTATTATAAAGCAATCAGGTCTAGCTCTTCTCATTTTCTCCTTTTCTTGTTCTGTCAGTACTCTTCTTTGTATGCCCGGCAATAAATCAGTAATACTTTCTGACATTGTGCCATAAATAAATATCAATAAACTTTCACGGGATATATGTTTATTCTCAACTAAACCATTAACAATTTTAGCAAATGCTTCTTGTATTTTTAAAGTAAGCTTCCGTGACTTGGATCTAGCCAAATGTTCTTTGAAAGGCATCAACAAATCCAATAAACAAATTTCTCTAATATTACGTGCTATTATATGTAACACTAGAAAACTTTTAGAACTGGGTTTAGCTTCCGGTGTATGTGAAGTCAATTTATCAATTTCCTTTTCAGCATTTATTTCTCCAAAAATATCATTAAGTGCCACTACCAAGAGATTATGTAAACAGGATTCTATATCGGTAGGTTGTAGGTTACCACGTAAAGCATCTAATACACCGTGTACGGTAACTGAGAGAACGTGTACTTGAAAGCCACGCGTTAGTAGATTTTGCAAATGATCCATTAACATGGAGAGATATTTGGAACCTAGACATAACATGATTTTTTTAAGTATGTCACGAGTCAACATGCGTACAGATTTTAGGGGTGAACGAAGGAAAGTACAAACTTTCATGAAGACACCTGAAAAGGCAAGTTTATGAAAAAATTATTATTTTTTTTAAATATATGAATGTAAAAGCATGTAAACATAAAAATAGTAAGTAAATTTAAAATTCTAAACTCAATAACAATATTGTAGATTAAGAAACAAGGCAAAATCGTTAATAAGGAAAAAAAAACGTATGGCTCATGCCCAGTTATTTGAGAATCTTCATAATAAAAGTATGTGGAAAGTGTTGAGAAATAATGGTATTCTAGAAAGTGAGTCTTATGGCGATCACCCTGATGCTACGGCTTTAAATGAGGATTTGCCTTTTGATCTTAACCTAACTTCATGCTCGAACAACGGATTTTCATTTAGATGTGTATTGCTGAGTGAAATATTTGATCAGTTTTATGCTATTGAGTCTAATGCTAGGGGGTGTGATGGATGTACGTTAAAATTCTTAAAATTAATTTTACCATTTTATGGTAGGCATATTCTTCATTTAATTAACACGATTTTAACTACTTCTGCATTTCCGAGTATTTGGAAAATAGCACGTATAAGACCAATTAGAAAACATGGTTTGTCTAATAATGTGGAAAATTTGAGACCAATTTGTGTCCTTCTGGTATTGTCGAAGGTTGTGGAGAGACTGATGAAAGCTCAGATAACTGAATATTTGGACCAAAATAATCTTTTGAGTAGCTGTCAGTTTGGTTTTCGTGAGAAACATAGTACTACTTCGCTTTTAGTGGGACTCACTGATACTATAAGGAATAATGTGAATACTGAACATTTATGTGTACTGCTGTCACTTGACCTTACTAAGGCATTTGATAGAATATGTCATAAGTTACTTTTAAAGAAACTTATTGAAGTTTATAATTTTTCAAGGACAGCAGCTTCATTAATCTGTTCATATCTTACAGATCGTGGTCAGTTTGTATCCTCGGGTGTTGATGTTTCTAATGTTATACCAGTCATAAGTGGTGTCCCACAGGGATCCGTTATTGGTCCCCTTCTGTTTACTATGTTCGTAAATGATTTTTTGAATATATTGGATGTTGGAAGATGTTATCTCTTTGGGTATGCGGATGATATTCAAGTTTTATTTTGTGGTAGAAAGGATAATTTAGATGTACTTCAGCCTGTGTTAAATTATTCTACAAACTGTATTTCAAATTGGATGATTAATAATTACTTATCAATTAATGCAATGAAGACAAAGGCAATGTTATTTTCGACCTCACATAATTATGTTCAGGATGTTTATTTATCTATTAATGGAACTAATATTGAATTTGTACACCATTTATCTATCTTAGGTGTAGTTATTGACTGCAATTTGACATTTGAATATCATATTAGATATCTTACGTCAAGGGTATTTTTTATTTTGAGGAGATTATATAATACAAATCTTATTATTCCTGTTTATGTCAAGGAAAGAATTGTTCACAGTACTATAATGCCTCTTTTTCTATATTGTTTGGAGGTATTTTCTGGTACTTGGGGTTATAATATTAGGGACATTCAGTTGCTATTTAACAGAGTTATAAGATATGTATATTCAGTACGAATTCGTAAACATATTACAGAATATGTTATTCGTTTTCTTGGAACATCGTTTCGTGATTTTATTAAAATACGTCTCCTATTATATTTCTATCGAGTTTTTAGTATAAATTGTCCTTTGTTTATATCAAATTTTTTTAGATTTACTAGATCTACTAGATCTCATAGTCTAATTGCACCTTTCAATACTCCTTGGGTAAGTCGGTCTTTTCATAGGCGTGTGGTTTTATTATTTAATGCGCTGCCAGCATCTTTAAGGCAATTCAATTATAGCGTTCATGTTTATAAAAGAAAACTTTTAAATAACTTTCAATAATTACAACAATTTTATTTTCTTTTTGATAATTTTTTATTACTACATTATTCTTTTTTTTCTCGTTTCAATTTGGGATAGCAAAATGTTTATTTATACAGTATCAAATAAATAGTTATCAGGGTTTTAATTTATAAATTTTAAGGTAACCTTAAGTGAGTGGAATATTGTAATTTATTAATTGGCCTCTAGGCTTTAAAAATTACAAAATGTTGAATAAAAAAAAAAAAATATGCGTTTACGCATAATCACTTAAGATGAAATTTGTGGTTTTAAAAATAATAGAAAAATGCAATTACAAATAATCCTATTTTTACTCCGGACATAACATGCAGGAGGGACGTGTCCGACTAGCGCCATTGGTGCCATGCTTAATATACCTCTACTAAATATCTCGGTAAAGGAGGACGCCTGTAGGGGTGTTCTGCGTCTCCGTGAGTTTGGTAATATCAAGGCCACATGGGGATAGCGGGGTTGTTATTTGAAGATCTACTGGCCAAGGTCACAGATAAGATGTTACCAAGGCAGATTTTTGCTAGGAATTATGATGTGATCATCTTTGGACAAACAAATCTTGGGAGCCCGAACAGGGATCACAGGTTTGGTAAACTGACGGCTCAAAACAGATCAATGGAGATCCGGGTGCGGGCGTCTATGGACTCAATTTTCAACGTGACCTTTCTATGGACAAGTATCCGTCCGTATTCCAATCGGAAATTTTTGCCATCTTTGTATGCGCATCAGAGCGTCTTAGAAGGGCTACAAGCATTTATATATATTCTTTCGGACAGTCAGGCGCCACTCAGGGCATTGTTGTCCTAGGATGTGTCGTCTAAACTTGTCCTGGACTGCATTGAGTATCTAAATATATTAGGTGGATCCAACAATTTCATTCTTGCCTGGGTTCCTGGGCATGAGGGCAATGAACGGCCCGACAGGTTGCCCGACTGCGGGGCCCGTCGTCACTTCTTTGGCCTTGAATATTTCTGTGGTGTACCCATGGGTTATATCACAGAAAAACTTAGGATTTGGAGGGAATCCAAGGCCATTGAGTGCTGGAAAGCTACCATTGGCCAGCGCCAAGCTAAGAGATTCATCGTCCCATCTAGTAAAAAATCAAGAAGACATCTTGCTCTGAACAGGAAGGACTTAAGGGCCTTAATAGGATTTTTCACTGGACACTGTAATCTCAGATACCATTTAAGGATCAGAGATCTGTCTGACTCAGATACTTGTAGATTCTGCGACTACAATTCCTTGATGGATATACATTATCCCCCTTGGAAATTTGGAATCTTTGCCAAGTAAGGTGACTGCCTTCATTGGAAGCCTCAATAATTGGGGCAGAGAATTAGGCTGCACAAAAGATCAACATCTTTTGGTCCCGGTGCATAGGGCCTTTCGAATCTAATCTATGTCATATATTTTTAGAAAAACACAACTTGAATATTAAAACAAAATCACATCTTTAAGAAACATAAAAAATAAAATCATTTTAAAGTTTTAACAAATTTTTAAAACAGGATAAGTTTTGTCGTGTTATTTAAAAAAAGTGTTAAAAAATGATAAGTTTAATTCTGTTGAGCGTGTTATTTCGAAATCGTGTAAAACCAGGATAAGGCGTACTAATTTTCTGGCGATGATTAATGATAAGATTTAACTCTTTAAAGCAAAATATACTAAAATTGAACTGATAATTGATTTTGGGGTAACAAAATTTTTTTTGATGTAAACAACGTTTTTGGAGCTCAGAAAATGTTTAAGATAAAAACTATTTTGAAAGTGAAAAATTTATTTGGCGTGACAAAATTTTTGAAGTTAATGAATATGACAAAATGTTTTATTCATCAGTCTTAACTATGAATTGATATGAAAATTTTAGAGATCTACTTATATTTAATTGATTTTCTATTAGAATGAATATTAAAAAGTAATTAATTCTTTTAGTTTTCTTCGATCTTTTTGATTTGTTTAATATTTCTCATCGAGCTAAAGATCTTTTATTTATAAAAAATTAATTATAAATATTTATTTATCCCAATATTTCGTCACCACATTGGGTGACTTCTTCAGGGAAAATTGTTTTTTTACACAAACTAATTTTTTAAATGGAAAAAATTATCGAAAAAGGTGCACTCCCTCTAGCGTTGATCCTCACAATTTTTTTCTATTTAAAAAATTAGTGTTTACTATTCATTAAACATTTAATTATGATCACAAGCCTGATGATCTATAAAATTAAAAACATAGAGATCGAATAATATATAAAGAACTAAAATATAAAAACATTAGGCAGGATGTAATTTATAATCTAATATAAGAAATAACATTCAATATGTTGTGTGAGAAAAATATTAGAATGACAGATTTCAAATTCGTTCCCAGAAATGGAAACATTAATAGTTGGAATGGCAACCCTGTCAATTTGTGCTTCGAAAATCGAAGATTGTTGCCAAGGGTAATTCGAAATAGATGAAAAAGGCTCATTTGAACGGGTAATCATTCACTAATTGTGAAAAAGTAATTTCGCATATTAATTTTCTTTAGTGTGTGTGATATATAAGCCTGTTGAAAACCATGACTTGTTTGTGGTTTGGGTGGTTCATAAGAAGGCTAACGATGACCTGCTCCGCTCAGGTCGAAAGTGTGCACTTCCTCTAGCGCTCATCTTCAAAAGTTTTTTCATTTAATAAAAAATTACTGTTTATTATTTATTAAACATTTAATTATGATCTCGAAACTGATAATCCATAAAATTAAAACATAGAGATCGAATAATATATACAGAACTTAGAATGAATAATATTTACATAAAAATAGCTCTTAAAATCAGACCATTAAAACAATTAGCATTTGACATTAAAATCGATTAAAAGCACTTTGGTTCGTTTACCAGCGCCGGCAACATCAATTTAGAAAAAAAAAAAAAATACGTGTGAGGTTTCTAATTCCCCATAAAATGGCGGCAAAAAAAAAAACTTTTAAAAAATATATAATTTTCTAACAACTTACCTGGTAAACTAGATTCCATTAATTCCTTTGGCAATTTTTGCATAAGTTTCACCAAAGCCAAAGCAATGGGTACACGTAAAATTTCCTCTTCTTCACGTTCAATACTCAAACGTTTACGATTTACTTTATGTTTATTATCATAAGAAGATTTTTCCGTAATGGAACGATTAAGAGTCGGTATTAAAATTGTAGTAATAGTAGTCAAAACACGTTTACAAGCATTAACCGGCAAAACAGTGCATTTATTTAAACAAGATTCTGTTTTTATAATTGATTTTTCATCGTCTATCTCATCTTCAGCTTCCTCGTTTTCTAAAGCTTGTTCTAAAGTTTCTTCTTCGGATGGTTGGGAGGGAGAAGTTTTAGAATTATCATCTTTTTCTTCGTCGTCGTCTTCATCGTCATCACCATCTTCTTCAGCTTCTGTTTTGATGTTTTCTTTAGAGCTTTTTACATCTAAATTAAATTCTTCAGCTTTTTCCTTAATTACTGTCTTAAGTTTTTCCAATGTTTGTAAATCATTTTCCGCCGTCGATAGATCATAATGAAAGGCATCTAATATACGTACTACTATGCGTACACATTGTTTTTGATAATCCGAAGTCATACGCATTTTCATTAGATAATAACGTAATATGGAATGATAATGTTGCCAGGGTAATAGTTGACACACTACACCTACGGTTTCTATGGCAGCATCTATGAGAGTGTGCTTACCAGCCTGATGTTCTTGTAATAGATACCGAGAAGCCATTGGTAGTATAAATTGTGTTAGGGTTCTTACACAGGGTGGTTTATTTAGGGTACTGGCATGAGTATTAAACTTAAGTAAAGCTCTACCATGTCTATGTGTCTGTAGATGTGTAATATTTTCAAAGAAATCTACTTCTGCGTCCAATTTATCACCCAAATCATGTAAATCTTGTAAAATTTCATGCGTTTGCGGACATTCTCGAGCCATTTCACCCAGTAGTCGTATACCCTCATTGCGTACATTTTCATGAGAATCTTTTATAACACGTCTTATAAGATTTATAAATACATCTCCTACCAAATAATCGATTTCAACTTTATCTTCTGAATATTTTTTGGCCAGATGGGGTAGTAATGCCATTAAAATTTCGCTGGCGTTTTCACGTAAACCCATATCTTTGTCATAACGTAAGAAATAGAAACAATTGTAGACCACTAATATACCCAAATCAATGCTAACACCTTGAGGCGAAGCAATTTGTTGTTTAATCTCTTTAAAAGCATCCAAACGTTTGTCATAATCCGGTTGTTCCACCCAACGTTTATCCCAAGCATTTAATAATAAAACAATTCTAGCCAATGTCTTTAATTGTTGCGTTTCTGGCAAGGATGGCTGTTGTTTATGTTTTATTCTGGCTATGTCTGCTATTAAATCACACAATTGTTTGCGAGCTGATACTTCTTGTACCTGCTCAAATAATGGTGCCACTTTACGTATATATAATTCTGGTTGTTCTAATCTTTTAATAAGATTCGATAGTGTGGTTATAACTTGTGATATTACCTCCGAGGAGGATTGAGTTTGTGTTTTAGCTATTAATATGGGTAATAGTAATTGTAATAAACTATCACAGGTTTCAGGTTCTTGAACATGCTTCGTTAGCATGGATAACACATTTAAATCTCTCTTATCCAATTGTTTTCTGGACCCTTTAGTGGAGAAATTCATTTTTATTCTTTGCAATAATTCCGGTATATAAGGTTTTATCAGCACTAAACCTTCGTGGGAATATTCCAATTCATTCTCTGTGGCCACCAATAAACGTTCTATTAAAGCCATTATGGGTTTACGTACCATAGCTTTGGATTTTTCATTCATTAGCAGCAATATAATAAAATGAAATATATTTTGTTTTTTAGCCGGAGGATACGTTTGATTTAAGAATTTAAAATGTTTAGGTTTTTCACCCCAGGCTAAGAAGAGTTTCAGCAGTATTGTGGGAGTGTGTATACTTTCTGAGGGTAATTTTTCCAAAGAAGGATAAACAAAAACTTCTGTTAGACATTTTATAACATCATCAGACCATTCGAATTCCTCAATGTGTGTAAAAAAGTTATATAAACTTTGTATTGTATTTTGTTTTAAATTTCTAAATACTACAGGCATTTTGGCGTGTATTAATGATGAATCCAATTGCAAAACTTCATTGCATAAAGAGCCTATGAATACCAATAGTTTTAGCATGTAATAGTGAAAATGTTGCTGCATTATACCACCAAATTCTTTACGTATCAGCTCTAATAGATTTACTACACTTTGTAGCTTTTTGGGAGACCATACTTGTTCAATATTAAACTTTTCTTTAACTAATTGTGGTATATTCGTGATGTTTAGGGATTCCAGACAGTAGTCATTGTATAAACCAAAAGCCATTTGTAAAAACCATTCAATTTCCGCTAAAGAACATTGTCCCAAAAATCTTAATATTGTGGATTTTCTTTGTTGTGGGCTTAATCCTTTTTGTGTACCTCTAGTTATCATTTTACCATAAAGTAATCTTAATAAAATTTCCATTAATTCTTGTCTATGTTCCGCAGATATAGTGTCTACTTTAAAATTAATTAATTCATCTTTAAATTTCTTTTCATCCAAGATGTTGTATAGCAAGTCTTTGTAGGGCATTAAGGCCTTTGATTTATAAGACATTATGCAATCTAAAGCAGTTTTTTGTAATTGTTGATTGGATCCTTTTAAAAGTTTGGTATAAAAAGACCAAAGTTCTGATTCCCGGTATAAAGCTCGAGGATTTTGATGTGCAGCAAATACGCCTAGTTTCGTTTGTAATGTCTGTAGTATAGGCTTTACTGGTGTGGTGGTATCATGGGTAGATGAATATCTTGATTTCTTTTTCCTTAAAGGTTTTTCATCTTCCTCATTATCTTCATCATTATCATATTCTAAAGATTCTGATTTTATACATAAATTCCAAGAATTTTCTTTATTTTCCAATTGTTGTTGATATTCATCTTCGATGAACTTCATAAACATGGTAACCAATTCACGATTTTTTAATTCTACCAATTTTCCAAAATGTGTCAAACGTTGCCAAAGTAAAATGCGATAATTTAATAACTGTTGTTGAGTTATATTAGTTTCTTGCTCCACAGGTAGTATATCATTTAAAGTTTCTGCTTGCCAAAGTAAAGTTTCATTAGTGGTTTCTTTGTTACTAGCAGATGCATAATTAATTTTTTCTTGTGTCGTTAAAAGCTTTTCATAATAGATTAACCAAAATTTGGTAGGGTCTAATTGTTTAGCATAATCTTCTAAAAGTTTTAATACCGGTTCCCATACCATCTTAAAATTATGATAGAGTAAACCCAATAGAAATCTAACACAATCTTCTTTGTATGCTTCGTCAGAAAATGATTTGTATAATTCTCCTTGAGTTTCCAATTTTTGTAATTGTAACATTTGTTCTCGATAGTTATGCACGGTGGGATCAATTAATTCGGCTTGATAAAAGATTTGATAGGGTGTTTGATTTTCTTGTTGTTGTTTATATAGTAAATATAAAGAATGTGCTGCTATTAATCTCTTTTCATGTTCATGGTGGGACAGCAGTTTAGACAATGTTGCCTTAAGTTCCATTTGTTTATTATAAAGTTTGGGTTTATTGGAAATCAATTGATTTAAAGCTCCCAAAGCTTTTATATTGTTAAGATTTTCCATTAAAATTGAAGTTAAAGTTTCTGCCATTTCTTGGGGTATAGCGAATTTCAATTGCATCTGTATTTCTATGCATAACGCTAAAACATTTACAAGTTTTTGTTTATCATTGTCTACAACTTTCACAACAGTTTTAATAAGCTTTTCTAATGGCTGCTTTAGATTTTCTGGTTTAAGTCCCTTTAAATGCGGAGCAATGACCAACAGTAGTAATTGATCCTCAAATTTGGCACTATCTATATTAAACTCTTTTAGATTTTCTTGAATATTATTTAAGGTATCTACCGATTTAACTTTAATGTCCATAGATTTCCATTCATGATTATTTACAGCATTAAATTGAAATGGTTGTTTTTTCATTATAACCTCGGCCAATAGTTCAAAAGCTTGAGTATCAAAATAATTCTCGAAATATTGTATTAAGTTGGGTAATATAAAGATATCGAATTGTACATGCAGAGACATTTGTTTTACAAATTGCTTATATATCTGCCTGTCCTTAATGCATAAAGAATTCTTTAATAAACGACTGGTATCCAATTGTGTTACCAATGAAGATCCCGACATTAATATAGAACTTATAACTTGGGTAAATAAATTTAAAGCTTGCCAGCTTTTATTGGAATGTTTAATACACTTTTCCAGTTGCTTTAAAAGGCAAGCTACCACTACATCCATTTCTTGCAAATATCTGCATTCTTTAAATTCCACCACTTGCAAGAAAATTCTAGATAAATTATGTAGTTTAGCTGGATCTTCACAATTGTCAGATACTTTACAAAGTGTTAGCCAAAATAAAGACATTTCCTGGGGATGTATAAATTTCAACAATTGATTAATTGCATATTCAACTATATCATTTAATAAATCCAATTGTTGTTGTTTAATTTTCTTTTCAGCCACCAAAGATTCAAATATAAATTGTAAGAAATTTGCTGCTGTAGAATGGAATTGTCCTTTAATGCCACGCATGATCTCAAATAGCAGATGACCACAACCTTGGACACTTTCTACCTGTTCTCGGGTCACAGTTTCCAATATAAACTCTAAAAATTTTCCATAATCTTTAACATCTCGTGCAATAAATGAAAAACATTCTACGGCAAAATTAGTAACATGTTCTTCATAGCGTCTCTCATCTAATAGAGGTAATATGCAATGAAATACCACTCCTATGTTACGTTTTAAATATGGTTTTAGCGTTTTAAACAAATAAGCCAAACATACCAAGGTCCATTCCAGTTGTTCAGCATCTTGGGTATTTAGAAGACAAATTAATCTATCTAAAACTCGTTGAAAATAAGTATAGAATTCTTCTCGTAAATCTTTTGCCAACACATAAAGTAATTCTAAAAGCGGTTGCAAAGACAAATTCGTAGCACATGCTAGCTTTTCCAACAGTAAGTCAATAACAAAATCTTTTTTATGCAACAATTGTGGCAAAGTAACAATTTTTACGACTCGACGAGAAAATAATGAATATTCCTCGGATAAATTTAATATCATCCATTTTTTTAAAGTTTGATGGAAAAAAGTTTCATTTTCCTCCAAAAGTTCCTCATTTTCATGGCCAATATGATACAAGGCCAAACTTCTTAAATCGATAGCATTAACACGATCTGCAAAACTTTTAAACTAAAATAAAAAAAATATATATTAAAAATTAGAGCAACAATTTGTATGGAGAAGCAGCCTCAATCAATATTGTTTTGTCTACATACCCGAAAAGTATTAGAATCTTTAGATTTTTGTTTAATTTCTGCCATTTTAATTATATTAAAATTAAATGTTTTTTATTTTATAATTTTTATAGTTTTTTTTAACACAATTTTTACACGTGCGACCACATTTTCGTGTGTTCTGAAGAATAATAATATTTTTTGACAGTAATGCAACACATGTATTAAAAAAAAGGTAAACAAAGAATAAAGAGCGTAAAAAGTGTTACCAATTTGCAGATTTTCAAGATACAATCGGCGTTTTTTTTTTTTGCTTTGTTAAAAAATCGCATAATTATTTTTATGTCACGTTTAAAGCCCAGTATTTTTTATACGTATTTTTGAGAAAGAAGGCTGACAACCTGCATATAAAAGAAAAATTAGTGGAATTGTTGTGAAATTGAAAGCGCGACAGTTCTTTTTTAGCTGATTTCTCTTGACAGTTGCTTTCTGGAAAAACTTTATTCCAACTTTAAAGACCTCAAATAGTAATTAAAATTAATAAAATGTCGCATTTTCCCCAGGAAAATAAAAATATTGTATATAGATTTGCGTCAAAACAAATTCTTTATCCTTAAAAATCATTTTTTTATATGGTGAAATTGAACATTACTTTATCTTATTATTTGTTGGACCCACTGTACATTTTTGAAAAAAATTTTGTTACAACTCATTCCGAAAACCGTTACTCGATATCTTATATGATATCTAAAATATCCTGCATCGACTTTCTTCTACATCCGTAATTTTAACATTTACTGGATACTGGCTTGCTGCTTATACCACTGTTTGGCATATACTAGAAATTTTACATACAAAAAAAAGCATTGTTCTGCTGCATATGCATCAAATTTGCTTACTAAAATTTTAAAATATATTTCATAAATGTTTTTAATGTGCCTTATATCGCAAACAACAGAAAAATTCAAAAACAGAAAAATTAAAAAACAAAAATTGATATGCAGCACAAAACAAGAATTTTTAATTATTACTTATTGTTTATAAATGAATGAAAATTTAAAGTTTTGTTCAAAATTTATGCCACTAGCGATGTTGAACAAAAAAAAAGCATCATGTAGATTTTGAATAAATTTTTGTAAACCATCATCAGCTGCATCAGCCAGACGTAAACGTATATCTTTTTATCAAATTCAATGCCTTAAATAAGAATAGAATATATTGTGTTTTTTTAGATTTTCGTTGTGTATTTTCGAATTGTGTATGTATTGTATATCTTCAAAAAATACAACACAACATATATTCTTATTCTCATTGAATTTGCTTTACAGAGATACGTTTACGTCTGGCTAATCCAGCCTTAAGAGTTAACGCGTAGAATTATTGGCATCATTCCATCTCTTTAACATGGGTGCTATTAGTTTATAGTAAATTTTCCTGTTAACATTTTGCAGCAAATTGGAACTCTATATTTTTATTTTAAAAATAACGTTTCTCATGTTATCATTACCCGGTGACGCATCTGTCAATTTATATTAAGAAGGTGACATTGTTTATTAAAGCCAAAAAGCGGTAAAAATTGCCGAAAAATTCTACAAAAAATTTACTAATAAAATAAATGACCAAAATGCGGCCAACAGAAGTAAAATTAAATAATGCACCAGAAGATTGGATATCTGCAGTAAAATTTGGGCCTAAGTCTACTCAATATCTAATTGCTTCTTCGTGGGATGGTACAGTACGCTTCTATGATGTCGGCAATAATGCGGTGAGGCAAAAATTTGTACAAGAGGCCCCAGTGCTGGATGTTACATTTATGGTAAGTGAGAGTACATAAGAACAATCCAATTTATTTTCAAGTACATATTTTTAATAGGATGTAGTTCACGTTGTAAGTGGATCTTTGGACAATCAACTACGTTTGTACGATGTTAATACTCACACAGAAAATATAGTTGGTTCCCATGATGATTCCATTCGTTGTGTAGAATATGCTGAATCAGTTAATGGCATACTTACAGGCAGTTGGGACAAGACTATTAAACTATGGGATATGCGTGAGAAACGTTGTGTCGGAACGTATGAACAAAACAATGGTAAGGTATATTCTATGTCGGTTAATGATGAAAAAATCGTTGTGGCTACCTCAGATCGTAAGGTATTAATTTGGGATTTACGAAAAATGGAAGAGTGCTTAATAAAACGTGAATCTTCATTAAAATATCAAACACGGTGCATACGTCTATTTCCCAATAAAGAAGGTTATGTTATGTCTTCTATTGAGGGACGTGTTGCAGTTGAATATTTAGATCCCGATCCAGAAGTACAAAAACGTAAATTTGCATTCAAGTGTCATCGTAACAAACAGGGTACCGTCGAACATATTTATCCCGTTAATGCCATAAGTTTTCATAATGTTTATAATACTTTTGCTACGGGTGGCTCAGATGGTTATGTCAACATATGGGATGGCTTTAATAAGAAACGTCTTTGTCAATTTCATGAGTATGATACATCGATTACATCGCTTAATTTCAGTCATGATGGTAGCACTTTAGCCATTGCTTGTTCTTATATGGATGAATTGGATGTAGCACCGGCAAATGTACCCTATCCAGTTATATATGTACGTTATGTTACTGATCAAGAAACTAAACAAAAGTAAAACGGAAAATATAGACTAGTTTTTCATCTTTTATTTAAGATTTTTGAAACTTAAAGCAAATGTAATCGTTTATTAATTAAAAATATAAAAATTGCAAAAATATTGTAGTCTCAACTTCTTTGTATCATTAAAGATGTTTTTTTTTTTCATGCGCGTATAGCACTTTGGATGCTAGATCTTAGCACACTTTTGTGAGTTAGCACACAAGATTTATACAAAAAAGTGCTAGCTGCTAGTTTAGCACTTTAAAATTCAAACATTTTGCACTTTTTTTTTATCAAAATAATTTTATACCTTAATAAAAATATCTTGAACCCTAGAAGCGATTAAAACATAAAAGGGAGTTTTCAAGGCTAAGGTTTGAATAAATTTAATTGCGAATTTTAAAGTAATTTTTCGCAAAAGAACAAACAAAATACTGGACGTGTAGACGATTAAACATGTTCTGCAGCTTTTGATCATGTACAGAGCCTTAAATAATAAATTCGTTTTTGAAATCGAATTCAATTTTAATCGAAAGTGAAGGAATTATTTTTTTGTTTAAATCAAGTGAAGTCTTTCAATTAAAGGCGTTTAAATCTAATATTGATCAAATCAATTATAACAGTTCGCTTTATTAAATTGAGTGATTTAAATCTCTAGGCACGAGTTCATTTATTTAAAATCGTGCAGAAAAAAATTCGTTCTCTGAAAATACTGAACGAAAAAAATGTTTAATTATTCAACGGGATTTTGTTTCTTTAAATCACAATGGAATTATATTTTTTAAATGACTGAACGGTTGAAAAAGTGAACGAATATTTTTCCGTTCTTTTCAAAACAAATCGAACGTATAATGGGAATTAAATACATTCAATGATGTATCATTTTGCATTTAAATCGTTAAATTTCAATTCAAAATTTAAAAACAGAATTAATGAATTAAATCTTCGAAGGTCTGATCATGCAATACCTTCTTTCATGGTCATTCCCAGTTTATTTTCACGTGTAATAAAATTATAGCAATTGACATATCGATTACAGAGAAAATAAAAACACAAACCAAATATAAATTTTTTGTCGTTTGTATTAACTAAATACATGTTGTTTCATTGTTGAATCTACTATAATAGTGACATTCAACGGCAGACATTATATGAGCCGATTGTATGTCAACGATATCATGATATTTAAAAATAACATTGGAATAAAGTATCTACTTTGGTTTGACAATTGCTTGCCATCAGTTTATTGCATGTGAAGATACTGGGGTTACAGAAATAAATACAGGGAAATCACCATGCCATGCTTTGCAAAATATTGCATGATAGTCTATAGACCGCTTATACCAACAAAAAAATCATTTGGCAAATTTTACTAAAAAAATATCGTGACATCTGGCACCACTGTTGCTTTCAGTGAAATTCACTGTTGCACATTTTGCTATTTTATTGACAAATCTATCGCTATTATTACTAGGGATATGAATTGTCTATTTTCTTTTAATTCCTTTTTGAAAATGATATATCTTATCCCCAATACTGAAAAGCAGTAGATTCGGATAGACAGAGATGGTCAACGCCATTAAAAAATGATTTAAACTACGTCAAAACTGGATTAGCGAGATATCTATTGATATTTTTTTGCAGATTTCTTAGCGTTCTTAAAACGTTAATTTCCATACCAATGTTATTATTTGGTGTGTTTTTTCGAATTATTTATAAATATTCCATTCAAATTTTAATATTTTTAAGTATGTACAAATTAAGCTGCTTAAAACTTAAGTAGTTATTAGAATGCTAACAAGTCTAGAAAAATCTTGACTATTCTATTTTAAATGTAAACAAAATTATTTTTCATAAAAATGGCGGAGGACTTAACTGTGTGGACACTTGACATTACATTTAGTTCATCATTCAGAATTTAAAATATATCCCAATTCAAGTTTATTTGATATTATCGAACATAATTTACAGCACAAACACAGCTGTGTTCGAAAATTTCATAGAATTGTTTAGTGTATGTTCCTGTTAACACTTTGCCGCACAATGTGTCGGCCCAGAATAAGAACGCGACATGCAACGATTGTTGCTGTGATAGAAAAAGAGCCCAAAATAACAACGTTCGACGGTGACTGCAAAAACAGTCATATTTATTTTAGTATCAAGAGTTCCGTAGAAATTCGTTTCTCTCCAGTGTATCCTTCCCTTACAAACGATCCAATTTTTTTTTGTTTTTACATTTTAACTTTATAAATATAATAAGAAAAAATGATTTGTAAATAAAATATATTCTATTTACAGCTGCAACCCTCGGTTCGTTTTGTCAATTCGTTTGGAAAAATACGATGCGTTCTTCTGGGCTGGCACAAACACAGCGAGATTAACTATTTTTTAGCGATTTTTTAGTTTGATTTAGAAAACAAGTTGGCAACAGTGGTGAAATATAGCAAGCTTTGCATTTTTAAGTTTTTGGATCACAAAAATATTTTTTTTCTTCAAAGCTGTGAAATATCTTTAAATTAAACTGAAAATAATGGTAAGAAACACATAAAGACAAAAGAAAACGAAATTAGATGCTTCAAAATTCTTTTTTACTAAAAATCTATAGAAACCCCGTTCACGTAGTCGCACTGTAACACCACGTCGTTCCTATTCCCGCTCACCGGACAAACGTACTGGACGCCGGTAAGGCATATTGAATGATGTATGTTGTAGAGGTAAAAGTTAAATTTTGTTTTTGTTTCAGGAAGTCCAATAGCCGTCATCGGTACTATTCAAGCGGCGGTACCGTTGCTAGACGACCTCCTTCACCACCACCAGAAGATAGTCGTAGTGCGTCAAGGTAAGATTTTTTCCTGAAAAGTTTTTTAGGTTAGAAAATTGAAGGAAACTGAAAGATAAATCAAATCTAAAATGTAATTCATTTTATTGCTTGAATTTGGTCAAAGAATTCATTACCAAAATATAAGGTCAGTTATTAAAAACAAAATTAATTTCTTCGGAGCTCTTAAATTATTCATACAAGAAAATGCCCTAGAAACGTACATCGAAAATGCTTCAGAAAATGTTTCCGTATGGCAAATTTCATTTCATTACTTTAAATTCAATATAAAAAGATGTATTATAATCTAAGAATTTGACTATTCTTATAGAAAAAGTGTCTTATCGCAGTTAATATTTATTCTTGGATATATAAAGCTCTTATTTTAGATTTAAAATATATTTTGAAATCTATGGTTTTTTCTAAAAATTTTTCTTGATTACAAAAATTATAATTTTTCATTTAGAAAAATTTTCATAATCATGAACCGAACGTGGAACATCTCATAAAACTTAATAATAAACCTCAATTATTAACGAAGTCTCAAGCAAGTTAAATTTGTTCAAGTCTCTTTTTACAATATGTTTAATCTCACACAAACAAATAATTAAAAAATATGCAGAGAATTAACTGAAATTTCAAATCTAATATACAAGATAAATATTTATACAAGTTTGTAAAAAAGTGCAAGTTAAAATTTCAATATTCAAACTTTAACAAATTTTACAAATCAAGAAAATGGAAACTCAAGTTTTTCAATCTAAAATTACACAATGAATCAACTGAGCTTAAATGTAACAATTTATAGATCAATAACACAAGTCCATAAAAAATTAAAAGGTATGAGAAGAACACCAAAGAAATTTGGTAACAAAATATAAAGGACAAATTTTATAAAAATTTTCCGTAGTACTTTTGCCGTAGTAGATTCTTACCGCCAACTTTGATAATAGTTACTTAACTAATCTGTTTTCTACAATTAAGATCCAGACCACCCTCTCCGCGTCATTCACGACGTGATAGCAGTCGACGTCATTACTCAAGATCACGTTCAATATCTAAATCACGCTCACCATCTCGTTCACATGGTCAATATAATAAAAATAAACGTCACGAAAGAGTAAGTTTTTAAATAATTTTTATATTACTTTTCTTATATTGATATTTTCTTAATTTTATTTTAGGAAAAACCCTTACCGTGTCGTTGTATAGGTGTCTTTGGTTTAAGTATTTATACAACACAATTTAAAATAAGAGAAATATTTGAAAAGTATGGTCCCATAGAACGTATACAAGTAGTCATAGATGCTCAGGTATGTAATGTTTGAAATATTGAATATGTCTATTAAAGCCCTTTTAATCAAACACATTTAATTTAAAGTTTAAAGAAATTAAATGTCACTATTGGGGGCCATATCAAAAAATTATAAACAGCATTTTATAGAGTTTTAATTTGAGAATATTATAAATAAAACCAAAGGCATGTTGTTACAACGAAATCTTACTACTTAAAACTGTATTCTATAAAATTAACTTGTTTGAAAACGAAAAAAAAAAAACACTTTAAATTTAGGAAAATACTAAAGAGAATTGAAAGTTATTAAAATGTTTATATGAACTGCAAGTTTACGAATTGTTTTCAAATAATCGATTTTCCAGAATATGAATATTGACCATCACCTAGTTTCTCTTTTATTAAAAAAAATAAACTGATTTTTAAAAATTTATTTTAGACTGGTCGGTCCCGTGGATTTTGTTTTATTTATTATGATAAATTAGCCGATGCCATAGTAGCACGTGATAATTGTTGTAGCATGGAAATTGATGGTAGACGCATACGTGTAGCATATTCCATAACAGAAAGACCACATACCCCTACACCAGGTGTTTACATGGGACGTTCAACCACGTAATGATCTCTATTTTCTTCATTCATTATTGTTTTGTAGTAAATTTATTATTTTCTTATCTTAGAACTCTACGTGAAAGTCATCGATCTCAACGTCCTTATTCT
Organism: Eustalomyia histrio; assembly: GCA_949748255.1. Taxonomy (NCBI): domain Eukaryota; kingdom Metazoa; phylum Arthropoda; class Insecta; order Diptera; family Anthomyiidae; genus Eustalomyia; species Eustalomyia histrio. The sequence continues at coordinate 94,724,315 of OX456527.1, read as the reverse complement.
CCTAAGCCTTTCAATAAAATTCGCTATACTCGACGTCGCTATGAACGCAGTCGCAGTCGTAGTTTTAGTCGTAGCCGTAGTCGTTCCTATTCACCAAGTAAGTAAAAAATTAAGCCTTTATATATTCTTGTAACTATAACTTCTAGGAAAATATATCATATACTTTTTAAAGGACACAAAGAAAATTTAAAGGAATCAGTAAAGTCTTTTTAAAAATTATTCTAAAGAAATGAACCATTTTATTATTTTGATTTATTATCAAGGTTAGATTGAACTTTATTATTAAACTCTGAGCTAAAAAAAAATTTACGTCATCTTTCGATTTGGATTCTCATGTTGAGGTAGCACTAATTTCGTTCACCAGATTAAGAAAATCAAAGTGCTGCTGTGTTCACAATGATGGAGTACTCCAAGTTGCAAAATGGGGTGTACTAAAATAAAGATGGTAGAATACAAACAATTTGTAGAAACTTTTGGTTTTTCTTAAGACTTTGTTTAAAATTAAAGCATGTTTCAACTGGATTTTACTTAAATTTTCTATACTTTATTCAATTATAAAATTTTTTATATTTTTTTTCTTCTGTTTTAAACTTGTCATTCACATACAAATTGATAACATTAATCTTAAATGACCCCTTAACAAAAAATGTAAAAAATCTTGCTCTGAATCGGAAAATGTAAAAACATTTATCAGGAGTAATAAAATTGGGTAATGCCAAAAATTAATTATTTTTGTAGCCGGCAGAAGAAAAAATGAATAGAATTCATTCTCTTCAAATTACATGGCAAAAGCCCTAGGGCCATATATGATTAATAAAAGCTACTACATAACGTGTTCAAGACTTGTTCTGTGAACAGCTTAGAAACAAGAAAGGAACAAAAGACACTCTGCTAAATGGAGCATTCTATAATTGTGAACTACATAGAAATTAATCCGATTCTTTTTTGTTATTCATGTTGAAATTTTTTTTCTGTTCATAAAAATGTACGATTTAGAAATATTTTTCGTATAAGATATATTATTAATTTTAAATTGCTCTTAAATAATACTTTATTCTTTTTATCTTTTCAGGGCGTAATCGTTATTGATATCATTAACCATCTTATTTACGAAATTGATTTGTGTTTCTATTTAATTATTTTTTTTCTGTTTGTAAATTTGCCTAACATTTTAATTTTTTTTCTAGTTGTAAATTTGCTTAGCATTTTTATTTTTCCATGCACATGCTTGAAATTTGTGATGACTTGTGGTTTAATTTTAGCATGTGGAGGTAAATTCAGTTATTCAAATTATAATGTCTGAATTTAAAAAGTCACAAAGTGTGTACTAATCCTCCGATTTTATAAGACGAACGGTATAATACTATAATGCAGATTTTGTTATTGTAACAAAACTAAAATAAATAGAATTCCTACTGAAGAATTATTCCTTTCGCTTTATAACCAGCTGCAAACTTGTTATCACACATAATATATTATAACTAACCTGATGTGGCAATTTATTCCCGCATAAGGCTAATTAGCATACATTCTTTTTTATTTTAAATAAAGGGCTTATAAATTGAATGCCAACTAACTTTTCCCCTTTGAAAAATTTATCGTATGTTAGCAGCTCGTTAAAATATTATTTTATTTTAAATACGGTTGACAAGAATTTGTGAAAAATCTATTCAGACCTCTTTAACTTTTTTTTTTTTAATTTATTTTTAAAAGAAAGGAAGGACGAATTTAATAAAAATATAATATATAATTCATAATGAAAAACTAAATTCGTGCATTCTCACTTTTTTGTAGAATTAATAATAGTTAGGATAGAGAGAAAAAAATGTACAGAGGAGGCAAATGGTTGTAGTTTGCTGTCGCTTAGGTGGCGATAGTCGTCAAAATCAATACAATAAATGGATGAAGCGGGGGGAAACATTGGTATCCTTTGTCTTAGGTTAGGTGTTAGTTTTTTCATTAATACGGCTGTAAATGATTTATTTTTTTTATTTAAGTTATTTCTTTGCAAGTTTAGATTAGTAATTTATTGAATTAAAAAAAATGGTTTTCGAAATAAAATTTTCTGTTAAAATTTAGAAAGTTTCGATTTAAACTGAAAATTGTTATTTAAAAAAAATTAAATTTATCCAAAAAAAAAAAAAAAATTTCAAATAAATTTTAAAATTCTATAAAAATTATTATCCCAATTTTTATTTAAAAATACATTCATACTGAAACACAAAATACGTTTTATCGATTTTTTCAAGTTTTCGATTTAAAATTTAAAAGTCTAAACAATTTAAAAATAGCAAAAATTCTTATTTTGGGATTGAGTATGGACATATTATTTATTTCATTTATTGCAATTTTAAAGCCCGTGTTTTTAAATTTCTTTTTCGAAGATTAAATTTTTTATCTTTTAGCATTAAAATAATGTTTTTGTTTGTGTAATAATTATCATTTAACTTTAATATATGTATTTAGTTATAATTTTTATTATCTGCTTTCTAACTTTAATGTAATTAAAAGGGAAAAATAAAGACTTAATAAAAAAAACTCTGAATTCAAATATACACATAATATTAAAATTGTTTTTCTTGGGGTGGAATGATTTCTTAGGAGGTGGTAGCATTTTGAGTTTGTCTACTGGTTTTATAAGCTATTTCTAAAGTAGTTTGTATAATTTGCATATCTGTTTCTATGCTTGTCGCCCAATTTTCCACATCACCCAACTCTTTAAGGGCACTGCTAAAATTGTCGATTAACTGCAACCACTGTTGAGTTTGTTTGGCAAAATTGGTAGCACCAACATGCAATTGTTTGGCCTCAGCATCTAAACGTTTTTGATTTAAATAGGCCTGGGCAACACTGAAAATATAAAATAACTTGATAGTTGATCAAAATAATCTTTCCGCCGTGCCTATTATATTAATGTTCTTCGTATTTTAGAAATTTTGGATATGTGATAAGAGGAGAAAAATTACAAAACTTTTGCTAAGGAACATATGAGCCTAAATGTATATTAAGGGGGGAACGAGTTTCAAGGTTTTTCGAAGCTGTTTGATTTTTTTAGTACTCTATTAAACATATTCAAAATACCTCTCAGTTGCTAACCCCATTTCCTTCAGAAATGCCCTTAGCATCTGTGAATTTTTCCAAAGAAATTTTTTAAAAAATTAGAAATTTTAAAGGCTTTTTTTATGGGTAAAATAAAAATCTCAACCATACAAAATTTATTATTTTTAATAGTATTATGTTTCTCCAATTGGATAATATGCATTATTAAAATCTGTTAAACTTACCCCACATTAAGATGTTCCACCAAAGCTTTCGTCAAATCATTTGAAGCTTCTATGGCCTCTTTTCGTTTGATTTCTAAAGAAGCAAATAATCGTGAACTTTTAAGCAATTTCAGGAAAATTATTACAACTAACCTTGTTCTTGTTTACGTTTGGCTTGTTTAGCTTGATGCTCTTTAACCATGGAACTTAACATTTTGTGCGAGTTTTTAATTGTTTAATAATTAATTTAATAAAAAAAACAAAAAATTGTTTTGCAAATAAGACAACCAGCTGTTGTTTACCAACGCATACATGCACAGGATATGTGTGAAAACTTTGACATACAGAGGGCTCTCGTGAAAATGCTGCCAGACTGTAGGTTTTGTTAATAGAAGATAACGGCACAATGGCTGAAAAAAGAAAACTATGAAGACAAACCACATCCAGCAAAACTTTTAATAAGAATTCATAATAAATAATAGTTTTTAGTCGAAAATATGTGTGATTTCAAATTAAAGACCTTTTTGGTATATCTTCAATAGGTTTTGGAATAAAAAAAATTTTAAAACACATTGGTGTAATCAAATTATAGCCCTTTTTGGTAGAAAACCATTACTAACAAAAACCTCATTGAAAAACTCTCAGGGCATACACGAGAAAAAACTCTTAGTAGCTGATTAAAGCCTTTTTGAGGTGCTCGGGATCTATCGCAGTTCGTGCATTTAGATTTTAGTTTCTCACACTTATTTTTTCAATATTCTGACATATTTTATTTTGTTTAATAAAACAACGATTTTAATTTTAATATTTAGTTTTCTTATATATTTTCAAAAAATCATATTATATTTAAAGTTTGTATAACATTTTTTTTAATGATTTATGATGAATCGTATTTAAATTTTTTGATTTAATAAATTTTAGAAAATATTTTTTTTTTAATAAATTTTTTTAATTATTGCCAATAAAAATTCATAAAAAGTTAAATTTTTATAATATAATTAAATAGAGTAAAAATGTTTTTAAGACAAAAAGAAAAAAAAAAAGAAACAATACTTATCACAATACGATTTTTTTTTGTTTAGTTAAAATTTTAGACACAAAAATAGAAATTGCTATATTGAAAAACAAAAATTTCACTACAAACACTAATTAGTTTTAAAATTTAAATAAAAGTTGATAAATTTGATGAAAAAGTAATTAAAATATTTTATGTTTTAAAAAAGGTTAGAAATAATAAAAGTCCAATTTATACTACAACCAAAGTTTGTTAATAAAAAATGTGTCATAATTAAGACTGCAGGTCTTGTACTTGTACGCCACGTACAAATACGCAGGCAAGTACCTTAATTATTTTTGGCGCATTTAATATATTATTTATTCGTTTCTTCTTTAATACCTCAATAACTTCTTTACAAAAATATTCTTTTATTAATAAAGTAGAATATTTTTATGATAAACAAATAAAAATATTTATATTTTATGACGCATGAATAGAACAGAAAAAAAAATACAAAACAAAAAAAGTATAATAAACTTTCCAGGGCTGGTACAAGTTTTTTTGTCACATTTTTGTAAGGAACAAACTGAATGAAAATGCGCTAAATTTTAGTCAATTTGAGGAAAAACTGTACCATACATCAAAAACCAGTTATTTGTGTAGTGATGTGGCTGTAGTTAACTTGTCCAATCTTTATTTTCTTAAAATTAAATACTTTTTAAATAAATTTAATAAATATCGATATCACGTAGCTATTATTCACTACTTTTCATTTAACTTCCATGTTTTTAACTAAAATACTGAAACTGATAATTTAAAATGAAATATATGCATGATTGAATTATAATGAATTATATACGGTGTTATTGCTATAATATCATTAATAATCAAATTTTTGGTTTTATTTTATCTAGTACGTATGGTATGTCATAATTATTGCTTATCCATTATTATACTATTATTTATGATTTAAAAAAATTTGCTAATTTTTATTTATGTAAATGTTTGTGCTATTATTTATTGATATTTTGCTACTTGTGCTATAAAAATGGTATTTTTTTCGGAAATAAGTCTAAATCATAATTAAATTAATGAAATTTTACTAAAAAATTTGTTTATAAGTATTTTTATAATAAAGATATTTTCACAAATTTAAGTTAAAAAAATATTCACAGTCAGAAGGGATTTCCACAGGAAAGAATCCACAGAATCTGAGAAAATTTCTTTAGAAAAGGTCTCCTCAGGGAGTTTTCTATGTGAAAGAGTCCGAGAGGTTTTAACACTCAAAATGTTGTATGTTATTTGTGCAGTACAGTAGTAGGTATTTTTCATTATTCATTTGTAGTTATTTTAACAATCAGTTGTAGTCATTTCTACTTATTTACTTTTTTGAGTGTAAGGAACCAAGATATTTGAAAATTTTTCCTAGAAAAAGGAATCTGTAGAATATAGCCCACAAAATCAATTTTTTTTATAAAAAATATCGAAATATATAGATGGAATATTCTTAAGAATTTAAGTGTATTTTTTCTAAGATGAGCTATCAGAATCTTTGATTTTATGGTAATTAAAAAATCATATTTGAAAAGTTCTTGGAATCTTAAGAGTCATAAGAATGCAAGAATTATTCCATAGGAAAAATTATTCTATATAGGCACAATGAATAAAATAAATAAATTTAAAATATCAATTGTTTTTTATGACATAATACTTTTCAGAAAAAATGCATTGGTTTAATTTTTATATATGCTGCGTTTGTGCGGCAAGGTTTTGTTCACTTTAAACTGATAGCACCCATGTAAAAGAGGTTGAGAATAACGTCAATAATTTTAGCGTTAGCTCTTATCGTGAACTAATGTAAAATTTATTTGGGATTTTAGAACGATTGTTACAGAGTTTAAAAAAATGTATATAAATCTTAGAACCTTAAAAAAACTCCCAAGTTTTCACTACGAACAAGTAATTTCTCTGACAGGGGCAAATTATTCAAAATATAATAAAATTATTCAAAATATAATAGAATGATTCACGATGAATATTTGGTTTGGATAATTAAATTGTTCTAGTTTATTTGGAAATTTGGATATTTTATAATCAGACTTTAATTTAGATTACTGACCAGAGCTTCGAAAGAATTAACTCTTTTATTGACTTTTGAAATTTGAATTAATTTTATAAGTCTTTTTTTGCAATATTTAACAATCGACTAAGAGACAAATTACACAATGAAATTGATTGCATGATTTTTCCTCGAATCTCCTTTTTAAATTGCTTCCAAAGTAAAGTCTATTTATACGGTAATTTTTCTATAGCGCTAAATTTTCTCTTTTTTTTTTCTTTCTAAAACTGAATGTGAATAAAGCAACAAAAGAAGATTACAAATGTGTGAGAAAGAGAAGTAACAAACGCATGCAGGAAAAATGACAATCGTGCTTATTTTATTACATCTTATTGTATTGTTTCTCTACCCCGTTCGCCACCAAACAAAAATTGCATGCAAAAAAATCCACCGTGTTAATTGGCCCTAAAATCTGTATTTTATTTAAATTATATTAAATTTGCCAAGAATGGTATGTCAACATTTTTTAAAGTTGATTTTAAATTTGACCAAATTGAATTAATTCTTTCAGCTACTGGTCGTTAATTTGCTCTATGTAAAATAATTTAAAATTAAGCGCTGATTCAAAGTGAAAAATTGCTGTCAATTTGCCCTATAAAATAATTCAATTTGTAAATAAAAATTAATAAATTCTATGAAAAAAAAAAAATCAGCTAGAAAAGGAAATTGTCCAAGATTCAAATGAATTATCTATAAAGCCATCGTTTAACTAAAAATTGTGAAAATGATCTTGAAAAAAATTAAGAAAAATATACATATTTATAATTAGTCAAGTTTACAATACGATTATGTTTATATATATATATATATATATAAAATACACAACTATATGTTAATAAAGGCATTTATGTTTAATTATACTTGTTAATATTATAATTATTTATGTGTATAGAGACAAGGAATTTAAAGTCTTTTTTAAACAATTATTTAATTTTTGTTTTTACATTTTATAAAATTACAACACAACATTTAATTTTTTTAATGTTTTTTTTTTTATATATATTTTTTTTATATTACTTTACTAAATATTTATCTATGATTTGTAGCTTTAACAAAAACAAATATTGTTAGATTAATTAATGAAATGATTGACTTTGCATTTACTGTGTATGTTGTGTTCCAATACCAGCGGCTCCATATAGAAAACTAGACTGACGTATTACAGAGACAGTAGCTGCTGCTACACCAGCTTGAGGTGGTGGTGGTGCTGGTGCTCTATGTTTTTTAAATGGTTGATAACCGGCGGGTTGTAATGGTTTTGGTGTTGCTGTTGTTGTTACTGCTGCTGTTGTTGCGTCAGTTGTTACATTTGTATTTAAATTGTTATTATCGGTAGTTATGTTGTTGTTGTTATTATTGTTGTTATTGCTGGTAGTTGTAGTAACTGGAACAAAATATTTTATGTATAGAGGATTATGATTGTAAAATATAACAGATTTTGTACATCAAAAATATTTACAAAAAATCTGAAAATTATGTATATACAATTATTCCGATTGGCGTTGGGCGCCTTGTTTTATAAATTTTAATTTATTTTACCCAATTAATATAGAGAAGGGAGAATAAGTACGAACATAAATTTGAACATTTTAAGGTGTACGTATAATTGTAAGAGTACTGTGGTAAAATAAATCCGACTGAAAATAAATTAAAAACTTTGCTTTTTGTAAATAAATAAATCAGAATAAAATATTCAAATATAAAATTTTTTGATTGGTTGATCGATATGCAAAATAGATCAATTCAGTTTTTTTGTGAAATAATTGCAATTATACGTGTCAATACTTAAAAAGTATACAGAAAAAAGTATCCCAAATTTTTAAGTAATTAAAAATATTTGTTAAATTTCAAATTCGATTTCTACCAATTTTTTATTTGATATGTTTGTAATGATATTTGTTCATATAAAAAAAGGAAATTTATAAAAAAAAGAACAAATATACAAATTCCATTGTTGATGGCTTTTAAAATTTTTTTTTATTTGTATTTACAAAAATGTTCTATGAAAGATGTTTAATAATGCAAACATAATTTTGTTATATTTTCTATGTAGTTACTTTTCTTAAGAATTGCAAAGAAATTTTAATTTGCAGTTTTGTAAATTTTATAGGACAACATTTTAGGGCAAGTATTATAGTCAACACTTAATACGAATTTCTACTAAATTTTTTTTTAAAGTAAGAAATTCTGTTTAAAAATTTTAAGTAAATTGTTCTTGGTGACTTTTTAGTCTGAAACAATCATAAGATTACTACATTTTTTTTTAAGTAACTGCAATTTTTTTCTTCCCTTTTCACTTCCTAAATGAGAGATTGGACAGATAAAAAAGGACACCTAATTATTCATTGAGTCTCCTCTATCACCTTTCCAAATTTCAATTGAATCTGTACGTTGCTTTTTTGCGAGTTCTGAAAAAATTAAAATATTCTTTGAACTATTTATTATAGATTTAGATCTAAAGGACTTTTTTAAATATAAAAATCCATTATATTCTTAGCGCTTTTGCCTAGAGAATTAAATAAAATTCTTGAGAAAAACTGTCTTTTTGCATATTTTTTCATAGTAGAGGAAATTTACTTTTTGCAAAAATAAAAGTTTTTAAGAAAAATTAAAAAAACTCAATTTTCGAGATCTTTAAGAGCTCCTTCAAATACCCTTTAACGAAATTTTATTTAGAATTCAAACCGTAAAAGATAATAGATTTTTAACTATTTTTCCCAAAATTGATCTATAAAGTATTTTTCCTTGAGTCAGGGTCAAAAAAAAAAAAAAAAAGGAAGGCCCAAATTTTAATAGAAGTCTGAAAAAAATAGAATTTGTTGAGAGGTGTTATTTTTACTTTCGTCACTTTTTCCCATTTTAACATAATAAAAAAATTGTATTAAATCAAAATACTTCACATTTTCCACATATTAAATTTAAAAAGAAGATATCTTCTAGCTGGAATAGGATAAAACATTGGTTTAAAAACTGTGTGGAAATTAAGGCTATTGTCTTAACTATTTTACATACACGAAAGTATTTGCGAAAAAGATTTTGTAAAATTTCGAAGTATTCGATGGAAGAAAGCTTTAGATTTGGAAAAATGGAAAAGTGTCAGAAAATTAGAAAAAAAAATGGATAACAACCTGCAATAAAGTTGGATCTGAAAAACTGAGAATTAATGTTAATAACAACATTTTATAAGTTTTCCATAAAAGAGAATTCAAAAAAAAAAAATTAGCTTAAGATGGCACGCTACATATTTTTACAACACAAAATTTTTGTCGTTGGGAGGCAGCGAAAAAGGCATGCAATTGCTGCTGTAATAGGGGGGGATCAAAAACCGGTTTCTTTTTAGTTTAACTTTTTCGTTAGAAAAGTAAGAAAAAATATTTTTACTATAAGAATAGTTCGTTATTAACGTTGCATTTACTATTAAAGAATTTACCGAAATCATTGGGATTGAAAACAACTTTTCATTATAGGCTTTTTACACTGAACAACATCTTTGTGAATTGCGTGGAAGATGTTGAAAACGTGAAACATGTTTTTACATTGGCAACATCTTTCATCTACCATTTATTCAGCTGTCAAAAAAATAAAAGAAAAAGACGCATATTTTTTGTTAAAAATAAAAAATGTATTTAGATAAAGCATTAATCATTGCTTTGCAAGAACAAACCCGAATTTTAATACAATACATTGAAATATTAAAGGTCATTCTGGAAGAAGATGATGATGAAGAAACATTTCTGGTAGACATAAGAATGAAATTCTTACATGTGCCGCTCATTTTCCTTTGTTGAATAAATTTTTGATTTTGTTTATTTTCTGCAATGTCAGTTTGCTAGTGATGGCACAAGGAATATCAATTTTTTTTGCCATTTTTTTTAGTGATGACACTTAAAATAACGAAAGATGTAAGATTGAACAAAATGAGAAAGGATGTAGAATTTTTGGCCTGTGTAATTCTTTGCAAATTGATGAAAGATTTAGCTCAGTGGAAAAAGGCTATTATAGAAAAAGTTCGTTATAAATATACTCTACTCTTCATATTTTTGGAAATATGGTAACAAGGAGAGATTTTCTTTACTTCTCTGTAACTAGAAAAGTTGTAAAGTCGTTTAAAACAAATTATTTGCAGAGATTAAGAATTGCTGTTGTTTTAATTAAGAACAAATATTTTAGAAAACCGAACGAACAAAAAAAAAATAAATAAATAAGCATTCCAAACCTATGACAAACAAATTATAATCGTTTTAAAAATATAAATATGTTTAAAATTAAAAAAAGAAATGATTATTTTTAAAAATGATTACATATATGGATAATTTTTTTATTAAACATTTTATTTCGCATACAAGAATATGTAGAAAGTAATACAAGAAGAAAAATGTGTGTGTGTGTTTTTTTTTTGTATATTTAAGATGTTTTTTTTTAATTATTTTTGTAATTAAAACAATAATAATATGGTAAATGTAATTTAAAAATGATAATAAGCATGCTGATGTTTTATATAAATGTTTTTTGGGGGAAACAAAATTATTATTTATATAATTTTTTAAGGCGTTGCTAATTAAAATATAATGTAAGGACTACTTTTTGAGGTTTTCTCTTTTTTTTAACAAATGACAACATTAGTTTAAATAAAATAATAGTTTTTTTTGCACAAAAAACCTTAAAAAAAATAATAAAATTTCAATAAAGCTATAATTCATAATTCAATTAAAGTGTTTTGTTTTTACTTTATCAATTTCTAACAAGTGTAAAGTTCTTTTTTAAAAAAAAAATTTGAATAATAATAATAATAATATTAAATGATTAGATAACATTAAATTAAAAATAATAATAAAACTTCATTTACAAAATATTACAGATTAATTATTTAATTAAAAAGAAAGAATAAAAATGGTTTTACTTCAAAACTTTAACGTGTGTTCTGTTAACATCTATAAAATTGGTTAAAATGTATATATATATTTTTAGGAGAAATGATAAATTGAATATACTTTTGTTACATTCATCAAATTAATGTTAACATTTAAAAAAAGACGTTAACAGAATTAACGAAAAATTATAATATAAAAAACTAAAAATAATACGTACATATTTTTTCTTTTACTTTTCTTTTGGCTAATAAAAGTTTCAAGTTTTTGTTTATATCAATTATATCTCACGTGCATTATATTTGCTATAAAATTTGTTCAAAAAAAAAAAAAATAATTATTAAAACTTAAATATGTAACTTAGATTTTAACCAAATAATAATAATAATTATAATAAAAGAAAAATGAACAGCATTCCATTTAATAATCCTCTGAATTAAATTAGGCCGATATTTTACTTTCATAATAAATGATTGGCCAGAGAATTAATTTTGTTGATGTTGTTGTATTTACATACCATTTGTTGCTTTGACTGTTCGACTAGGATACACTTTTTGAATATTTACAAATGGTGGTGGCTTGGGAAATTCGGTAACATTGTGAAAACGTTTACCGTATTTTGTTTCCAAATCAATGACTAAACGACTAACAGCATTTGCATTATTGCTATTACCAAACGTGGGTGCATTGGTTATACCCGTGGGCGGTGTTAGACTTCCACGCATGGATGAATGACGTAATGGGGGGGCTGGTGGTGCTCCAGTAGTCTAAAAATAAGAAGAAAAAATATTAAAAATAATCAATAATAATATTAAAAAGATTAGGAGTGTAATTGGTAGCGAAGAATAAATTAACGAACGCGTAATACTTTAAGCCACCTAATATCATATCTAGGAGATAAAAAGAGGTCTTTTACAAATGTTAATTTTTTAAATGGGAACAAATTTAGAAAATGTTTAATCCAAAATTGGCCCGTTTCGTAAAATTGTAGTTCCTAAATTGCAGCAGTGCAGAGTTTCTAAATGTTGATTCCTTTGAATACTCGATACGACTAAAGAGTTTTGAAAACAAAGACAATGTTATAATCTCTTTTATTAAGAAAAGTATATACAAGGTGGCTGCAATTAAGAAATTGACAATTTTTCGCGTCTTTAAATTGAGAAATTAATTTTTTTAAAGTCTGAAAGTATTAAGTAAAAACTTTTAAGTTTGAGTACTAAAATACATTTCAAAAACACGTTGAAAAATTGTGCGTACGATCAACAAGTTGTATTTTTATCAGGTTGGCATTCAATCACCCTTATTCTAGTTGTCGTCATCGACACAAGACAATGTTGTCTTGGGATTTTTTTTTGAAATTGGTATTCCTGTTGTCGTTATCGAAAATAATTGATAACTGTCGACAAGTATTTGGTATTCTCTAAGAAAATGTGACGACGATATTGTCTTGAAACGACTCTGATTTTGTCGACACAATTTTTAGTAACAACTTCAAGAAAAGTAATGACTGAAAAAAACGGAAAAAAAATGGGAAGAAATATCAAATTTCTTAAATGCACTTGGCCCACCGAGAATAATGTGAGATGGATGGCAGAAGGTAAAGAAAGCATGATCATATAAAGAAAGTGCATTATAAAAATATAACAAAATTTATTTATAGGTTTGGCGAGACTTAAAATTTAAAGTAAAAAAGAAAATGGTAGCCAACAAAACCGTGTGTAATGCTACAGGTGGCGGAAGATTCAAGCAATTTATATTGAGCCCGCTGGAGGTAGCTGTGGCAAATCTTCTACAGTTTCAGAAACAGCTGAACCCTAAGTTAAAGTCGTTTCCAACACTGAGCTGGTACGACCCCTGGGCTATAAATCTTAATGTAGCTGCCAACTTTATTGTTTTGGAAATAAACGTGGACTTGATTACGTTTTTCAAATTAGGTGCTATTGTTTCCAGCACATCTTTGAAGGCTGTTTTATTCAGCCGAAAGTAACTTTCAAACCTTTTAAAAAAATTAGAAGATTAACATTCTTTAAAGTAACAGACTTTGATTTTGCTACTCACTTGTTATCCGGCAGATTAAAGATATTGGATTTCTGTATGAGTAGTCTTCTTTCCAATACTCGATTTTCTTTATTTTCTTCATCACTGGTAACAGAATTTAAATTACATATAAAAAACATTTTTTCGCAAAAATAATAAACAAAATAAATCTGCCGACTCAATTTTTAGAGATGTGTTTTTGTTTAAATCGATAAACTGTCAACGTTGTTACAACACTGTTATAGAATACCAATTTGGTGTCGAAGTGATGTCGACGTCGAAGCAAAGTGATGTTGACTCAAAAACGACGACGACATTGATAACGACAACTAGAATAAGGGTGAATATTTTTTCATAATAACGGTAGTTGGCTACCACAGCCACTTCAAGACCGATATGAAAATTTTAAAATGGCCATTCCATTTAAGGCATTTGTCTTTTTGTATATTCGTGTTTATTGCGCTTTTTTACCGGCTTGATTTTGAAATATCTTTAACTACCTTTAAAATAACGCTAAACTACCGAAACAACGATTTATAACGATACTTTTCAGATATAACCCAATGTAACAGGTAATATTATGAAATAAACCCCGTGATATAAGAAGACACATGTCACTATTGGAATCGTAGTTTTAAAATTTTCGTTTCGGTACTGATCAGAGCGTGGTAGACAACTACCGTTATAATGAAAAGGTAGTGTTTACCAGCCATGATTTTTATTAGTTTTGTTTTTTTTTTAATATTTATGATAACAGTTGTTTTGTAATGGTTAATGGTCAGAATAGTGGCAAGAAATGGCAACAGTGGATGATCAATTTTTGAAGAAAATCATCTTCAGTGATGAGGCACATTTTCACCTCAGTGGATTCGTCACCTCAGTGGATTTGTCAATAAGCAGAATTGCCGCATTTGGGCGAATGATAATCCAAGAGTGATTGTCAAAAAATACCAATGCACCCACAAAGAGTGGCTGTTTGGTACGGTTTATGGGCTGACGCCATCATCGGGCCGTATTTTTTCCAAAATGAGGCCGGTCAGGCAGTTACTGTGAATGGCCCGAATCGGAAGATATAGGTGTGCACGATATGTGGTTTCAAAAGGACGGTGCCACTTGCCACACAGCTAACGAAACAATGGCTCTTTTTCGCGACGAATTCAATGGTCGTGTTATCTCACGTGGTTGCGATGTCAATTGGCCGCCAAGATCATGTGATTTGACACCGTTGGACTTCTTTCTTAGAGGTTATTTGAAAGAAAAGGTGTACGTCAATAAGCCAGCAACAATTCAAAAGCTAAAGGATGAGATAATTCGGCACATTAACGGCATAGAACCTCAATTATGCCTCAGCGTCATCGAAAATTTGGACCATCGGATGGGGGTGTGCCGCCGAGGTCGCGACGGCCATTTGGCCGATAATTTGTTCCATACATAATTGAACCATACCATGTTATCATAATAAAAAGAAATGACAATGATTTCCTAAATAATTTGTGTTTTATTCAAAATCAACATCGGCCCTTAAAATTGAACCACCCTTATATAATATTCCATAAAGTACAGATCCAATTTAGTCTAGTATTAATTCAGCCATGATATGTAGAAATTTTTCACATTTTCCCCAAATTTCCCAATATATAATTATATATCAGTCGCGAAGATATAATTATATAGAACACTATTATATGAAAAATGAAGTCTGATAAAGTCAGCCACACACTGCTGAGTGCTTAACTCACTACAACTCTGGCATACCAAGATTAAATCCCGAAATATATTGTTGGGTGTAATTTGATACAATTTGATCTGATATTTTTCGGATAAATTTCGATCTTACGTTATCCCTAAATATATTGCGGGATCTAATTTGGTCTGCCATAAATTAAGATCCTTCTAAATCCCCAAATATATAGCTGGATCTAATTTGATCTGTCATTTTTCGGATAAATTTAGATTCTTCTAAATCCCCAAATATACATATTGCTGGATCTAATACGATTTGCCATTTTTCGGATCAAATAAGATCAGCTAGATATTAAAGAATATCAAATCGGATATGATTAAATATTGTGCCAGATTAATTTTTTTACTCGGGATTTTAATAAAGTCTCTAGCCCTGGTTATGTATAATTTAAAGTATTGCAGGAATTATGCAGTTCGATACTTTGACCCTGTGCAAAGTGGCTAAATAAATACTCAACTAAACACAAACTGGCAAGAGTTTACAATTTTTAAATTTCATATAAATTTGGAAACATGAGATTAGTTAAGTTTTTATTTAGCCAGTTTACACCCACCCTTTGAACACAAATAAAACATTTTAAGTCGCAAAAACATTTAACTCTACACTCACGTGGGATATTTTTTATATAAAACACTTGTGTTTGATTAAAAATTACATTTTTTAATTAATTATCTCATATAAAAATATGCCATATTTACTGGATTTAATTGAACCCCTAAAGTAGACTATATTATCGAATTTCACAGCCCAAAGAATATAAATAGAATAATATTTACCCTAGTTTTATAATTCATCATTGTGCTTTTAAAACTAATTTTTAAATAAATAAATTCTTTAAATTTGTGTGTATTTTTTTAAATATATGAACTTTTACACTTTGTATTAATTGTTTTTAAGACAACTTCACTGTTTTCTTTTATATTTTTTTTTATTTTCAATAAACTTTATGTTACTGTAACGATTTTTCCTGCCTCTATATTATATAGTATATGTATTGTATTGCAATCGACGACACCGACATGAAGTCTACCATTTGTACGTTCTCGGTATGAATAGAGGAATGAAAAGCAACAATTTTTTGTTGTTTTTAGCACAATAAAGAAGACAACGAGAAACAAGAACTACAACAACACACAATGTGCAATGTGAAGACAAAAGGTTTAAAAGCACAACAATTATTTGATTATTTCTTGCAATGTTTGTTTTGATTTTAGTATACTATACTATTGTGTATTTAGAAAAGGTAAAAATGGATGACATTTGAAAAAATACAAAGAGAGAGAGAGAGAATTTTATCCTTTTTCGTCTCTTGCTCTCTTTATGGCAGACAGCAATAAAATCAATAAGCACATTTAAAACAATCTAACGTATCAAAAATTGTATACCCAAATACTATTGCCTACATTTGGGAATATTTTTTATTTTTAAATATGTAGCATAACTGGGAATGCCTTAAAGCAACTAAAAACCGTTGCCTGTTTTAAGGGATGTTTTCATAATAAATACATGTTAGGTATACGTACATAGATACATATATGGATGTGATGGGTGTATATGATTGTGCCTAACCCTAGGCAATATTAAATTATGTAGAAAATTGTTTTTGTTAGTATCATGTACGGACAAAATATGAATGAATTTTAAAGACTATTTGGCGCCACAGTATTAAACGTATATATGTATCTTTTTGTTTTGTTGTGTTTATTTTTATGACATTAGAGTTAAGTGCACCAATATAAAGGTGGGTGGGTCAAGATGTATGAAAAACGTGATAATAGAACTATTTTAAAAATACAATGAAAGATACTATTTAAATTTGTTTTATAATAGACGAATATTCAGTACTTAATATTAAGGACTAGGAGTGTTAATTTGTTGGCTCCCTCAGATTTCGATGAAATTTGGATAAAATTAAGAAACTTTCTAACATATCGGCACAAGTTGGTATTAAGCGATTAACGTTGTAAGCGACAAAATAATAATTGTTGAGAAATCCAAAAAAACGTTTTAGAACTTGTAGGTGTATCCCACGACTGACTTCTTTAGATTGCATTTTGATAAAGAAATCCTGCATAATTTTGCCTAATTTCATTTTTAAGTCATAAAAGAGAGTTATTCTAACGGTAATCTGGAAAAAACAGGTTTTGTAAAAATTGTCGCTTAAAACGTTATTCGGCTCCGCTTCAATTGTTCAAAAACATTTTTATTTGGAAACTTTTTGATATTTTTAGTACTCCATTGAATAAATCTTTAAAGTATGTTTCATTAAATATGCAATTTGTATAAGTCCACAAAACGAAAAACGGCGTGGACCCCTTTTTTAACCTTTAATTATCAGATTTGCAATTTTTTCCGTCATAACATAACAAAATTTCAGTTGGTCTTTAGGAATAGTCATGACTTAGGAGTATTCTATAGAAACAAAAGTATTTATAATCTGTTGTAAGGAAAGAGTCCTTAGAGTCTAAAGTTTTTCTTAACGAAAAAGCCCTTAAGTCTTAAGGTTGATTTGTTACTGGATGGTATTTTTTTTTAAAGAGAAGCAACACTCAAGAAATTCTACTTACTAATTAATTGTGTTTTTTAAAGGAAAAGTCTTCCGAACCTGTGAAAGCTTTTAAAGGAAGATCACCTTAGAACATGATAACATTTGCTTCAGAACTGAGGGTATTTTTAAAAAAATGTTTTAAAATTTAAAGAATATGTTAAAGCAATATAAGATATACACTCAGAAAAAAAAGTTAGTAGAAAAAGTTGTAAACGGTTTTCAATCCCACTTTACTATTTTTGTACTGATTTTTAGTAAAAGTATTATTATTTAGCAAATCTTTTTGCATTTTACAAATTACAGAGTTTTTACAGAATATTTACAAATTTTTGTTGCTAATTTTAGAAATCATTTTACAAATTGTTGAAAACCGATATGCTAAAATTAGCAAAAAATATTACTAATTTTAAAAAGGTGGATATTGAAAGACATGTTATTTCTAATTAAAACTTACGCCTACAAACTTAAATTGCCTTAAAATGTTACATAGATTAAAAAAGGGTTCGGAAGTGAATATACCGACTCATATTTGAAATTAGGACATCCACTTAAAAGTAAAAAACTATTGACTAACATATTTTTCAAAACAGAAATTACCAAATAAAATAATAAATTCGTTTGTTTTACAAATTTTTAAGATTTTTAAGCCTTTGATTTTGTTTTTAATTTTGTATAAAATATTTAAAAAAAAAAATAAAAAAACTTTATGCTCGATAAAAAAAAAATAAATTTAAAATTATGTACAAATATTCACAATATTTAGTAATTTTTTTTAAAATCATTTAGCAAACTGGTTTTAAATTCCGCTTTACAAAAAGTTTAATAAAATTTAGTAGCTGCAGCTAATTTTTCTACAAATTTCATGTCACGTCAGCAGACATGTGTTGCTAAGATTAGCAAAAAATACCGCTGGGCTCAAATTAACAAAATTTCCCGTAATAACAGCAAAATTTTCAGTTGCCATTACAGACTTTTTTTGGTGAGTGTAAGATGCGACATAAAATATTCCCAAAACATAAAAGTTATAAAGAGTTAATTCTTTTAAGCAACTCTATTTTTGTAAGCTCAGCTGTTTTCGTGTAACATGTTACTGTCAAACATGTTCAGTTTGGTCTATAATTTATCCACGAATCGCCTTACAAACGAACAACGCTTTTTATTATAAAAACTGATGCTCGGTTGAGAAAGTGCATCGTGCACTTCTTCAGTTTGGGTGACCTTCTGAGGCGGCTATTCGGAATCTTGTGACTAAATTTCGTACGAAATTTACATTGGACATTAAACCACCAACACGCATATGTAGAGTGCGGACAGAGGAAAATATCGCAGCTGTATCCGCCAGTGATGATCGTGAATTATCGATTCGGCGCCGTTCGCAGGAATTGGGACTTTTTTTGCCCAAAATGGAAGAGCTCGACTGGGCTGACATGTTGTTTCAACAAGACGGTGCCACATGGCACACAGCACGCGAAACAATGGCCCAATTGAGAGGCGAGTTCTTTAAACAGTTTATTTTAAGTTTGGGGCCGGTCAATTGGCCGTCTAGATCGTGCTATTTAACGCCTTTAGATTATTATTTGTGGAGATATGTTAAGGCTCATGTCTATAGGGACAAGCCCGTGAAGGTTGACGCACTGGAAGCCAATATTGAAGAATTTATTAGTGAGATACCGGCCGATATGTTGAAGAGAAAGATTGGACCCAGAGAATGAATCATTTAAGGCGCAGCCGCGGTCAACATTCACATAATATCATCTTTAAAAATTTAATTATATAGACCGTTCTATCGACTAAAAGAAAGATTTCATACATTTCTCTAAATTTTATATTTTTTTTTTAAATCAAAACTGAAAGCTCTAAAAAAATCACCTTATACATGAATAGATGTCACTACATTGCTAGATCTGTCAAAAGAACAGAGTAGTGTTTCGAAAGATGGAAAATTTTAATAACGATCCCAGACAAGAACAAGAAATTCTCATTGAGTTTGTAAACTAAACTAACAAATACATTTAGAAATTCTAAAAAACTTGGTCCCCTGACTATTTTTTTAGGCAAAATGATATCCAAGTAAAGATTTTTTTCCTGGAAATTTTAATACTTTAAAAATTTGGTAAATTTCATTTTATATACTTACATTACTTGCCTGCCTTAGTGGCGGTGGTGGTGCTGGACATGTCCTATGTGGTGGCAATGGTGGAGCATTTATGGGACCACCATTGAGTATAATTGGCTTCGGTGATTTGCTACTGCTTAAAGGACTACTTGAAGTTTTCGTTGCTGCTGATATGGAAGTCGTTGAAGGTGGTGGGGGTGGTGTTGAATTTGCACCTAAACGAAATTGATCACGTAAAGCTGAAACACTATTAGTCGAAGACGAAGTCGATGGAGGTTGGGTAGACGATGGCGACGAGGATATGCTAGCCTGTGAAATTAGTGCTGTATTAACAGCACATATAGGGGCTGCAGCTGTAGATGACGAGTTGTAAGAATACTGATTTCCTGAGTTAGAAGATGAGAGATTTAAATTTGAATTGGAAGTACTACGAGCTGGTGTGGGAGGTGGTGGTGGTTTAACGCTAGGCGGTTTAGGTGGAGCAACAGTAGGGCGACCTAAAGAGAAAAAATAGTTTATTTATTAGGGCTCAAAACACTTTTATAAGCTATATTAACATTGTTTCTTTCATCGTGGTAATAAATCTTGCACTCTGCCAGTAAATTAATGGCTTTTTAAGGTTATGTTTTTAGAAACATGATTTAACACGATTTAAGATTTCGGAGAAATTTTAATTAAATATGCAGGCCCTGTGAGAGGTGGCTAAATAAATACTAAACTAAAAAAAATGACAAAAGGGGTTAAAATTTCTTTGATAAATATTTGAAAATATTTTTAGATTTATTAGAAATTTTAAAACCTGAATTTAGTTTATATCCCATACACACTGATCCCCAAAGTACGTATTTTCTTTTTTCTTAAGTTTTCAACTTTCAAATTCCATACAAATTTTAAATCAAACACTTGAAAATGACGAAAATACGATTTTGGAGCTCAGTATGAATGGAGTATTGAATTTTATTTAGACAGTTCTCACAAGGCCTTAGTAACTTTATCAACTGTTTTACGGACTAAGATTAATAACACAGATATTCAAAATAAGGGAGTTAATTTATAAATACATAAAATTTCTACCCTGATTATAATAAACAACTTCTATCTCAAGTATTACCTATGGGTGGTTGTGGTGCTGTCCGTAGTCCCGAATTAATGGCTTCTTGCGATTGGGCAAAAGGTGTGCGCATGGTACCAAAATGTTGTTGCGTTGGAAATACTGGACCTCCTCCAGTAGCTGTAATAGGCGGTGATCTGCATAAAGAAAATATGGATCATATTAAAGTATTTAAACAAAATTTATACTTAAAATTATTTGTACATAAAAAATATTAGCTGTTAGCATTGGAAAAAAGCCCCATTTTAAAAACCAATTTAGTTTGGAAATTATAAAGTTAATTACAAGTTAAATTTTTATACAATTTATTTAGAAATTAAAAGCTTATAAACGACTTTTTATTAAAGATATAGTTAATATTTATTAATAAGGGTGAGTATGGTTTATATTTTTGGTTTGTTTTTGAAGAAAGGTGAGAGATTAAGCTTTGTGTAGCAGTATATTATATATTTATAGGCTGTATTAAACGAATGATCATAAGATTTTGTTGTATACCTTGGTGATTTCATACTATGATGACGAGCTACCGCCGGTCTAGCTAATTGTTGTAAACCCGGTGGTTTTGGGGCAAAATTTGGTTTGCCATGATTTGGTTTCATTGATGGCAATGGTGATTTAGTGGGTGGTGAGGGTGAAGCAGAAGCCGATGGACTTGTGTTATTAACAACACTACTACTACCAACACCATTACTACTATTGCCACCACCACCACCACCAAATAATGTTGATCTATTGGGTGCTAAATTACGCATTGACCCCGATTTGACCGATGATGTTACCAATGATGATAATGATGATGATGATGATGTACTGTTGTTGCTATTGTAGTTGTTGTTCATATTGTTTGTATTTGTGTTTAGGGAAATTATAGATGTTGTAGTTGTTGTTGTTGATATTGTATTTTTATTATTGTAGTTGTTATTATTATTTACAAATACATTATTAATCCCTAATGACAAACTGTTGAAAACAAAACGAAATAAATAAAAAATTGTAAAAGAAAAAAACAAATAAATACAAAAAAAAATAAATACAAGAAATTTCAAATAAATACAAAAAATTACAAAAATCAAACTAAATAATTGACCACAAATAAATGTACAAAACTTGAAATAAAATTTAATATTTAACAAAATATTTACAAAGAATTAAACAAAGATTTTTTTCAACATTTTTTTGTAATTTCATTTAATAAAAAATCTAATGAATATAGCTTTCACTAAATCATGAAGATTTTAAAAAGGCATAAAATAGAAAACCAGATTCATTTGATATTGATATTTTTAACGAAAGATTGTAAGATTTTGGTAAACTTACAAAATTTTGTTAAGAAAAATTTTTTTTTTTTTGTTTAAAATATTTTAAGATTTTAATGCCATTAAATGTGAATATGGCTTGAAAAAGATTTTGGTGTCATAAAAGATTTTCATAAGCTTGCGACCAAAATCAGTACGTGGCGTTAGACGTTTGCCAAATTAGACAAATATTGCATGTGAAGCAACAACCATTTTGTACGCTAACTTATGACTTTCTTTTATTTTGAGAGGGGGAGTAATAGTTAATGGAAGTTAATGTACCTAATATTTATATAAAATTCATTTTATACTGCGGTTTAATTATTCTTTTTTCGTCATCAAATACATTTATGAATTTAAAATAAATTCATTTCCATTCCACAATAAATCATACATTACAATGACAATTTGTTTTGTTTAATATTTCTAGATTTATAATTAATAAACAAATGATTTGCAATGAAATGAATATTTATAACGATATTTTGAAAGTATATAAATATAAATATATGAAAAAAAAAAAACGGATAAATAATCTTTAAAGTAAAT
Organism: Eustalomyia histrio; assembly: GCA_949748255.1. Taxonomy (NCBI): domain Eukaryota; kingdom Metazoa; phylum Arthropoda; class Insecta; order Diptera; family Anthomyiidae; genus Eustalomyia; species Eustalomyia histrio. The sequence goes on along the minus strand of OX456527.1, from coordinate 94,701,668 downwards.
AATGTGTAATAATAATAAATACAAAATAAAATAAAAACCTACACTACTTATTTAAATAAATCTAATAACATATTATTGAAAACGTCTAAAGAGAGAAATATTCAAACTGTACTTACTTTAAGTTGGCAGCTTTGCTTCTAACACTACCGCCAGTATTGATATTTTTAATCAATTTATCAGATAAATTGGGTGGGGCTGCTGGTGTTGGAGGAGATTGTTTCGAAGACGAATTTTCGCTATTAGCAAAAATAAATGAACGCGTATTAGCTGTGGAGCCATTGGTTTTATTCTTTTCGGTTAAAGAATCCGAAGAACTCTGAAAGGGAAGATAAAACATTTTGAAATTAAAAATAACATTTCAAATATTTTGTTTTGTAAATAGAATCTAACAAGGAAACTCCCCCAGATGATAATACCGATTACAATAAAATTTGGTAGAGGGTAAAAATATACTCAAAACGTTTTTTTTTTTTGGCCTTATCTTATGTCTAAGAAGTAAAAGTGAGGAGTCGCCACTCATTTAAAATATAAAAAATATGGGTGAAAATATATACAAATTTATTTAATTTGGTTGCTGAATTCAAATAAGTAACCTAAGACTTAAGAATTAAAAAAATATTGCCTGTCTTTAAAATAAATATGAAAATTCTCCAAACAACTGGTCTGTAAACGTTGTTGATTAATTCAAGTGTAAGCTGCTTACAAGTAGAGTTAAAAAGCTATTCCGTAGGGAGATGACATCCGGAGAACTAGACCCAACCCCAAAGATTGAGATAACAGATAAGATCACCCAATCCTTCGTTCGATATCATCGACAGGTCATCCAGTATATGCTCGCCTAAATTTCTATGTTGGATGCCCTGCAGTGCAGGGCAATGACGTAGGAGATGATCTACCCTATGCTGCTCACCCGATACGCCAAAGCTAAGGCATTGTACATTGCGCACGCGCCTGAGTTTGTTGCCGTGTCTGTCTATCAACCAGTGATAAGTCAGCACAGCCATCAGTATCGAAAGATCCCTCATACTCCTACTGAAAAGAGATTTCGAATGACCTAAATGATAGTCGGGCCCAGGAGGTAGTCTTCTGGAGCTAGTGCTCGCCCAAGGTCCCATCCTTAATGGTTCCCAGCAGTGTAGTGATGGACGTTGCTGTGGAGAGATTTAAGGCAGATCTTACCCTTGCTAACTAATTTGCTCGCTCATTATCGTAAAAGTTTCTGTAACAGGTGACTCATACCAACGTTATCATGGACTGTCAACTTAGCCCAGACAGTTCTTCCTTACACTGACCAACGAGGACAGAAGATGTAATAAACAAGTTCAGGGACATAAGCTACGACTGGCTATGGACGAAGATGTCTACGGTTTGCCAAACTACAACCGCACACAAGAGTCTGCAAGCTGTCCATGCAGGTAACATGATGGAGCCTTGAATGTCGCAATTGCCAAAGAAGACCCTAGAGCCTACCCCACGACTCATCTTTTGCCCGTCGGTATTTATCCTGATGCCAAATCTAGGTGTTGGATCCTCCTGCCCATTCCTCTCTAAAAGGAAAGTTGACCCGAAAATGTCTATCCAAGTTAATCTTAGGAATAGAGTAGTCAGATTGTATCCTAAAGTGCCGAGGCAGCTTTTTGAGAGGTCTAGCATACGTTCTATCTGTATTTTCCAAAGCATGAGTTTGGGCCGAAAAGAAAAAATTCATTGATTATCACATGAAATCGGAATTCTCTCTAGCGAAATTTTTCTTCTTTTCTAAAATATTCTTAATAAAAAATATCCTCAGAATCTGAGAATATGAACGTTAAAAAATGTGAATAATTTTCTAAAAAAAAATAGGGTAAGAAATTCCTCAGAATCTGAGAGGTTTTCCACAATAACGTTCCAAAAAATATAAGAAACATTATATAGACAGGTTATTTTACAGTTCTCTTGACTATCACATGAAATCGGAATTCTCTCTAGCGAAATTTTTCTTCTTTTCTAAAATATTCTTAATAAAAAATATCCTCAGAATCTGAGAATATGAACGTTAAAAAATGTGAATAATTTTCTAAAAAAATAGGGTAAGAAATTCCTCAGAATCTGAGAGGTTTCCCACAATAACGTTCCAAAAAATATAAGAAACATTATATAGACATGTTATTTTACAGTTCTCTTAAGTTTTTTTATAAGAGCAGTTCACAAAATCTCAGCATATTCCAATAGAAATTTTTTAATATATGGGAAGTTCTAAACTGAAAAATCTTCAGAATCTGTAAAATTTGTATCTTAAAATATTCAGAAACTGAGTTCGTTTTTTAGAAAAGTCCACAGAATTCAACTTTTGTTTTATAGAAAGAGGTTATTAGATAAAATTTTATTTAATGGTTAGCGCATTGGATTGCTTCATAAAAGGTTGATGGTTCGATCCTCAGTGACGGCAACTACCTCCTTCGGTGTTCCCATAGCACTAAACCCTACCAAAGTAAAATAACCAACATAACAAGCCTATGACCTAAAACAGCTTCAAGAATTTCATCAACACTTCATCAGATAGTTAGCAACAACTGTTCTAAGGTTAAGCGAATAATTGCTTTATTTTGGTTACATTTTTCCGGAATGTTCATGAAAAAATCCGCCAAACGTTACAACCGATTTATTAATAAAAAAAAAAATATTGTGTTATTTAAATTCATAATCCTATTTTATTCAAAAACTCCTTTGTATTAAAAGGCTACCGTTTTTGCAAAACCTAGGTTTTGTTTTAAAAAACATATTCGGAATTCGAGATAGTTTTTATAGGAAGAATCAAAAGAATTAAACGCTTTATCTACACGAACAAATTTTCTACACTGACGATTTTTCTATAGAAAGAAAAGTAATATAAAAAAACATTACATACCGTGGATAAGTTTTTAGGCGGCTGAGTTGGTGGTTGTGGTGGTGGACCTCGATTTGTTTTCAAATTAGCTTCAGTAGCATTGATATGTGTCGTAGGAGGAGTTGCAGCAACTGCATTTGTAGATTGTTGTGGTTCCTGTTGTTTTTGACGTTTTAATGTACGCATTTTTAATTCAGCATTAAAATCTAAAGGACCATTGTTAGAAGATGTTGGTGCAGCGGCTGCTACCGGTAATGACGGAGGACTATTACTACAAATATTTGTGGCAGCAGTAGCGGGTGCTAAAATTGAAGTAATTTTTTTATTTAAACACATTTTTTTAAAATAATTTCGGAAACTTACTTCTACTACCATTGACAGGTCTTAATTTGGGCATTGCAGATAAACCTTCGAATATGCCTCCCAATTTTGGAGCTCCATTACCAATATTATTGTTATTATTGCTGTTGTAGTTGGATCCTCCACCCACTTGTCGTTTAGGTGAGCTATTTGTTGTTGTTGAATCGGCTACTTTGCCAGCTATAGCTGGACCACTTTTATCCACTGTGGTAGTTTTCTTTAATTTTGTACCCTTTTGTATGGATTGTAATAGTGCTGAACGAGGATCACCGCCAGTGGCACCTCCTCCTAATTTTAAACCACCCATTGCGGGTGGTGGAGGAGGGCCTGGTGGTGGTGGCGGACCCGGGGGAGGGGGTATAGCCATCTGAAATAAAAACACACAAGAAATAATTTAAAAAATAATATACTATTTTATTAATTCATTGTAATATAATATACTTGTTTTTTTGAAAAATTTCTAATTAATCTCATAATTTATAAAAACAAAATTGTTATTCTTTATTTTAATAAAACATGTGTTTTGTTTAATCTTTGATTTAAGACTGTTTAATATTTTTTTTTTTAAACCCAGCACTATTTTTGTTTTCTTTCATTTTGAAGTTTTTGTAAATTGAATCCTACGCACTTATATACGTTATGGTATGATAATAAATAATATATTTTGCATTATAGCTCATTATATTTTTTTATAAAAATTTTTTAATTTGTAAAATTGTTATAGACCTCTACCTACATTTTTATCAATTGTTATGACCACCAAAACAAAGATTACAAAAGTATAGGAATAAAATCAAGTCACACAGAAATCAAGCCCACACATTTTTATTTTAGCAGAAAGCTTTCAATTCTAACTTGATGTATTGGAATAAAATTAAAATCTTAAGGTTTTGGCTAACAGTTTCATTTAATTTGTTTTTAACACTTGTACGGTTAATAGGTTTAAAATTTATTGAGGACGAGTATATTTTTAAGCCAATAAATTTTAAAATATAATTTAAGTATTTTATTGATATTAAGCGGTTAAAATTAACAATAATTGTGCATTAAAAAAAATTATTTCTTTACTGAAAGAATTAAAAAAATTATTCCGTACAAGATCATTTTGGTGCGAAATTTCAGCTTTTTATCCCAAAGCTTTTTATCCAAAAGTTCTTTAGACAAGGATACACTTGTCTAAAGAACTTTTCTATCAGGAAAAAAGTTCCCGCGGTTCAAAATGAATGATTTAAAATATTTATACTCTGACACAAGTTTTCAGTTACAACATGACAGTTGTTTGTATTTGTAATCAGTAGTTGTTGTTTTTAACTGCAACTGTACTTGTTTTTCTATGGAAAAAATACAAAACAACTATTATTATTGTAAAATTAAAAAAAAAAACAACTAACAAAAAGTACGAGTACTATATTGCCTAACAGTTGTTTTACGCATTTATATTTAAAACAAATAATAAAACTGTATTTTTCCAGTAAACAGTTAATTTTTACATATCTAAAAAAAATAAAAAATTCCGTTGAGTTTTTTTATTTAATTCTTGTTTTGTTTCAGTAAGTTATCATTTAAATATTCTTAAGTGACAAAGAATTACATATTCATATTCATTAAAATATATCTTCATATGCATTTAGGAACTCTTTTTTTTTTTTAACAATTACTTAAAATGCGGAAATCTTAATTTTTATAATACAAAAAATATATACAATATAAATTTAATAATAAAATAACTGACAGTTTTAAAAAACATTATTTACTTTATATATTTTAATAACAATTACGAAATCATAAAAAATTGTCAACCTTAAAAAGTTGAAAATTTATTCATAAAATCTTGAGAAGTAGATAATTAAGATTCTAAACACGTTGTAATACTGAGGCGTATAGTACGATTATATATTTTTTTTGTTAAAAAATCACTTTTTGTTGTTTATACATATAAAATAATATGACAAACTGCTTACAAATTTAATTCGTAATAAAAATAAAAAATATAAATGAATGAATCATTTTTTTCTGTTTAAATTAAATCAACTTAAATGAATACAAACAAAAATCTAAAATTTTTATTACTAATCCAGTTTTTGACCTGTCATTTAAGAAATGTCTACTTAAAGATCATATTTGCTAAGTAAATTTGTACTTAACATATAATAACAATTTTGATATCTTGTTAACATTTTTTTTAAATTATAAAATATATGTGCTGCAAGATGTTAATAGGAACATTCACTAGAAACTGATAGCATCCATATTAATTTAACTGGTTGAAGTTTTCCTGACATAGGGATGTCATTGGAGGTAGCTTGTTGCCTCCAAGTAGGAGTAAAATAACTAGTTAATGGTAAGGTTAAAATAACTAGTTACTAGTTTGTCAACGTTGGGAAAACAAAAAAAAAAGTTGGTCTTAAAAAAGCTTTTCTATAAAGAAAAAAATCAATTATATAAAAAAAAAAAACAAAATTAAAAAATAATAAAAAAAAAAAAAAAAAAATAATAACCTATTAACGGCCAAATAAAATCTGGCGGAGAAAATTTAATAAAAATATATTTATGTTATCGGCAAAGGCGTCAAAGATCGAAATTGAAAAAAAAATTAAGATATTCTTGTAAATCGTCAAGGAGCACAAAGTGGAAACCGTGTTGTAAAATTTGATTAAACAAGTTCAATTAGTGCCTAATTAAATTATGAACACTAATTACACATACATTCAAATTTTTATTACAAATTTCAATAATTAAAATTTTACCTTTAAGAAAAATGTTGCCAAAATTTAATATTTTAGTTGGCTCTGTGTCAAAGAAAATCGAAAAAAAATCAAGGTGTACTCAATTGAGTACAAGGGCATCTAATGGGTTAAATATAAAAAAAAAACAAAAAAATATAATAATAAAAGACCAAAAAAAAATATATATGACTGTTATAGAGCTCGAGGTTTAAGCCAATTCTTTGTTAATGCATTTTTGTAAAATAAATATTGGCAAAACGCTTGCAAACCGTCCCCAATAAGTCTTCTGCCAGTAATTAATATTTAATTCCACGGGCGCCCAGTGGTTTGCCAGTACTTGATTTCTGGTACCACTGGCAATTTCTGATCGGGATTTTTCATTTATTTTTTTATATGTTTTATAACAGAAATAAGTTTTATGAACGATTGAAATTTTTGTAAAATAAATATTGGCAAAATATTTGGAAAGCGTCCCCAATGAGTGTTCTGCCAGTAATTAAGTGCTTTGCCAGTACTTGGTTTCTTGTACTTGGTTTCTTGTGATTGGAATTTTTTTATTTATTTTTGTTTTTATATTATTTGTAACAGAAACACTGGGGAAGGTATAAAAAAAAATTCGGTAAAACCAAATTTAATGCTTTGACGTTTTTTTTTAAATAATTTTTTTAAAAAAGACCCTTCAAAAACGGCCAAAATTGAACATTTTTAAATACATCGTTGTCATCTATGGATAACAATTATTTTAATATTTTTTAATTTTAAATTGGTAGCCAAAGTCTTAAATTATATTTTGGGTTTTAAACTACCGATTTATCTTTATCCAGCCGGTTAAAAGATCTGGAACAGTGTGTCCGAATTAAGAAATCCAATAGCCAAATAATTTAAAATTGTTGGCATAAGTAGCACTATTAGTAAAATAAAGTTATGTATATTTGGCAAACATAATTAAAAGTTTTTTTTTAATATTTTTGTTGTTGTTTGATTTATAATTTTGCTAAAACATGAAATGCAGTTGTTCCAAAATGCTTAAAAAATTAAATAATCATTTTTTAAAAGAAGTTTAAATTAAAAACTAATTTACCTTAAGCAATGTAATTATTTCAAAATTATTAGAATATTTATAAACTTTTAACGATTTAAATAATTTTGTTTTTATATTCAGTTTAAAAATGCAAACATGTTTTATGGTTTTTGCTCACTTTTGCACTTTTTACGATTAATTCATCAATTTGATTAACAGATAAACCAACTTTCTATAATATTTCTTTTTTTAGTTTTCTTTTTTCTTTAATAAATTTTCAAAACAAATAAATTTAAAGGCATTTAAAAATCTATCTTGCATAGAAAACAAAAAAAAATGCATACACGCACGATCTTTTACAACACGATGTTTACTACGGTTTGTTTAAATTAATTGTATTAAAAAACGGCATTTAACTTAACACACGTTAAACCTAAATAACAAATGAATTCAAACTAAAAATTAAAAACGTTGCGCATGCGATAAAAATGTATCAAGAGATATATTAAATTATGGTTTATAATTAAACAGCGAAGAGAGAAATATAAAAAAAAAAATATAAATAAAATACCGCAATGAGTCATTTAACATAGCGGGAGAGAACAACAATTTATTACAAATCAACAATACTAGAAGGGGGGCCAACAATAACTTAAAATAAAAACACAACTGTGTATGTATGTGTATATAGTATATGCATTAATGCATAATAATGACATTGTGGAGGTCGCGTAAATGTGCATTTTTTCTTTTAATGCATAAAAACAGAGATTTATTTTAATAATTTTATAGGGGAAGATTTAATAGACTTGATCTTTAAAAATTAAAAAAGCTGGGTCAAAGATGACTCCATTTTTTTGGCTTTTATCAAATCAGTACAAAAAAACTTATCGAAGATATCTTACAAAGAAATTAGTGCAATGACAAATTAATTTTACATTTGCCAGAAAGTTATAAGTGCTACCTAAGATAAAATAATCTTATTAGATTTCATTGTTAAACATTGCGTGATATAAATAAAATTTTAGTAGTGGCAGTATATTTTTTTGAGTGTATATTGCGTTTTATTTTAATAAAAAAAAAACAAACTCACTTAATATCTTGGCCACAACCTAGAGAGATAAATGTATATTAGAGACATAAATATCTATAACCACTTCCATAATAATTCAAATAATGAATGAAACATATGCATACATCGTCAGCTGAAACGCTGAAAGGCAAAAAAGCGTAACTAACATTTTAATAATGTTGTTACTAACTTTAAAATAAATTCGTAAATAAATCTGATAGTTTTGATCATAGAACTTTAAAATTTTGTTTAGAACTGTATTTCAATTCAGTACTTCATATTCACTTAACCCCATTTTAAATATTTATATTTATCGGAACACTATGAACATTTCAGATTCGAATGTTATTTATAAAACCATAATATTTTTTATCGTAGAAGTCGAAAATTTTTTGTAAGCATGTACTTTAACCATCATTAAAACCGGGTTTGAAAATTGTTTTAGTTAGGCCCTTTTGCATTTTAGCTGACCATATGTATCGTATCTACATATGTTACTTACATTTAAATAATCAAATGTTAATATTATAATACAAACAACTGAATGAATAGTAAATTTAAACAAGTTTCTTGTTATATTTTTGTAATTAACATTTATCCCGTCTAAAAGTGTCGTTTTCATTATATCCAGTGGCTAATATAAGATTGCCAATTTGAAATATTAAATGAAATTTATATATTAATCACATTAAAAACAAGTAAAAAAAGGCTTAAATTCGGCTGTGCCGAATCTTTGAATACCTTCCATTAATATCCTAAAAAAGTGTTCTCTACTGTTTTTGAACCAAATAATGTAAAAAACTTGTGGTTAAAAACTTTTTTGGGTGTGAAAACAAATTTTGTGGTGAAAAGAATTTTTTGAGGAGAAAAAAATTTTTGAGGTGAAAATAAAATATTATTTAATTCTAAGCGACTGGTGAAAAAACAAGTGAAAATATTTTACTCTCCAGTTGCTTCTATGAAATTGTACTAAAATACATCAATTTGTATGGAAACCTTCACATTTTACTCATATTTTTTTTTAATCGCTGGACCGATTTTGCTTATTTTCAATAGCTCGGGAGAATGTCCATTAATGGCGCCGTGATCTCCATTTCAGACGGCATCGCTAAATCGACAAAAAATTGCCAGTGACTTAAGTTAATGGTCGCTGGGTGGTGCACTGCACAAGGGCCCATGGCCGACAGGAGCTCTTTGTTGAGAGCAGTAAATATTTATTTTTTTTGTTTTATGTATTTTTTAAATGTATAAAAAATTGTACGTTAAAATAAGAAAATTATTTGCATACAATTTTTTTTTAAGGATTTCAATATATTAAAAATCAAATATGTTAAAGGGGCCTTAGACGATCACTCATGCTTTACAACATATCCATATAGCGTTGTTTGACGACCATTCCAAAAACAAATACACGTAGTCATCAAGACACCGTACTTGTGCCTTATGGCCGCTTGGTCAAGTAATATTTCCACGATCTGTGCAATTAAATTTCGTTTTTTTTGACATATTAAAAGCACTGTTTGAAATAACGTTAAAAAGTACAAACAATGATTAACGTACTGAGGCCAAAATGTTGGACCATAATATGCATCAAGTTTTTCAAAAAATTATTGCAAATTTTAGCGCAATTTAATGCGACATGACCGAAGTCTATACAGCAATGCAATTATTTTACACAATTCCAGTGACCTCAACAAGTGCTGAAAGCTCATTTAATAAATTAAAAATAATTAAAAGCTATTTGAGAAATAAAATAGGCCAATCCAGATTATCCAATCTGGCGATGATTGTCATGGAAAAAGAAATTACATCAAAATTATATGTATTAAAATTAATAGAAAATTTTGCAAATGTAAAAGCACGAAAAAAAATTTAAATAAAAATTTTCAAACTTACCACTTAATGATATTTTTTATATTTTTCAGTATGTGTTGTACTTGTTAGTGATTTTTGTAAGGGACCAAATTTGATGTTTTGCACATGGGCCCCTGATGACTTAGCTACGCCACTGAAAATTGCATAAGGATCACGAATATTTACACTTTATGGTGTCTTAGACCTATATTTCGACATGTTACAAACGGAATGACAAACTGATATATACCCTCACCATATATGGTGGTGGGTACACTCACCAAAAAAAGGTTGTAATGGCAACTAAAAATTTTGCTATTATTAAGGAAAATTTTATTAATTTGAGCCCAGCGTTATTTTTTGCAAATCTTAGCAACACATGTCTGCTGAACATTGTAGAAAAATTAGCTGCCGCTACTAAATTTTAGTAAACTTTTTGTAAAGTAGAATTTAAAATCTGTTTGCTAAAATCAGCAAAAAAATTTACTAAATATTATTAATATTAGTACAAAATTTCAAATTTATTTTTTTTTTAATCGAGCATACTAAATATTGTGAATATTAGTCCAATTAAATTAGTATACTAAATTAGTAAGCGCTACTAAATTTTAGTAAATTGCAGTAAACTCAATGAATTGTAAAATATAGCAAAATTTTAATTTATAACAAAAACAAAAATTAAAATGCACAAATTAACTCAATTATTTTTAGATACTCTTGTTACACTTTAAAGCTGCTAATTTCTTTTGAAATTGTCTTACGAATTCGAAAATACAAATAAATATTTTTTTTATGGAGCAACAATTTTATATATTTTATTTAAAAGCTAAAGACAAAATTAAAAAAAAATTAAAAGGTTTAAAAAAGTAAAAATAGTAATTTGCTAATTTTTGTTTTGAAAAATAATTTTAATACATTTTTTGAATTTCATGGTCAAATTTTAATATTTCTATGGGCTGATTTTTAGAACTAAAAAGTTTTTGTGCTATTTTAAGTGAATGTCCTATTTTTGGACATGAGTTATGAAAAGTATCTTCACTTCCGGTCCCTTTTTTCCAACCTATGTAACATATAAAGGCAATTTAAGTTTGTACACTCACCAAAAAAAAGTCTGTTATGGCACCTGAAAATTTTCCTGTTATTACGGGAAATTTTGCTAATTTGAGCCCAGCGGTATTTTTTGCTGACGTGTAGTACAATGAAATTTGCAGAAAAATTAGATGGCGCTACTAAATTTTAGTAAACTTTTTGTAAAGTGGAATTTAAAATCTATTTGCTCAAATCAGCAAAAAAATTTACCAAATATTATTAATATTAGTACAAAATTTTAAAGTTATTTTTTTTATAGAGCATTAAATTTTTTTTATTTAATTAATTTTTTTCAAAAAATATTTTAGACAACATTAAAAAAATCAAAGGCTTAAAAATTGTAAAAACAGAAACGAAGTTATGATTTTGTTTTAATTTGATAGTTTCTGTTTTGAAAAATATTTAAGTCAATTTTTTTACTTTTAAGTTCAAATTTTAATTGTTTTTAGGGCTGTTTTTTATAACTTTTTAGTGCTATTTTAAGTGGATGTCTATATTTAGACATGAGCTGGTATATTTACTTCCGATCCCTTAGTTTAACCTATTTAAAATTTTAAGGCAATTTAAGTTTGTAGGTGTAAGTTTTAATTAGAAATAACATTTTCTTCAAGATCCATTTTTTTTAAATTAGTAAATTTTTTGCTAATTTTAGCAAATCGGTTTTCAAAAATTTGTAAAATGATTTCTGAAATTAGCAACAAAAATTTTTATATATTATGTAATTTTCAAAATGTAAATAGCAAAAAGATTTGTTTACTTAAAATCAGTACAAAAATTGTAAAGTGGGATTGAAAACCGTTTACAAATTTTTCTACTAACTTTTTTTTCTGAGTGTATATATAAGTTTTAATTATTAGAAATAAAATTTTCTTCAATATCCAGTTTTTTTTTAAATTAGCAAATTTTTTTTGCTAATTTGCAAAATGTAAATAGCAAAAAAAAATTACTAAATAATAACTTTTTTTTTACTAAAAATCAGTACAAAAATAGTAAAGTGGGATTGAAAACAGTTTACAAAATTTTCTACTAACTTTTTTTCTGAGTGTATAAAAAGAGTTCAAAAAAAAAGATTTTTTTTGAAACAAATTTTACATGTTTAATTTTTTAAATGTGGAATTTTGTTTACATATTTAACAAAAGATATAATATGTACTCATTTATAACACTTAAGTAAAGTTTAGTCACCAAATTTTCTAAGAAATTATAATTGAAAATATTACATTTTGTTTTTGTAGTTTTTATAACAACCGGTAATATGATTATTGGTTTACAAAACTGGTATAACCCAAGTGATTAAAAAGTTATATTGTATGGTAAATTAATGTTTACCTTTTTTTTTACAAAAAAAAAATATATATATAGCGAAGTACAATGATTCATTTTTATGTTAAAAGTCCAACTTATAGTTTAATTCTTTGTCGGTTGCATTTAAAAATAATTACAATTTAAACTTGTATGGAGTTTAAAATATAATAATCTATTTAAACTTTATAACGTTGTTGTAAATAACTATATTCAGACTAAATAAAAACTATCTAGTCTTAGCCGCTTTCTAGTTTTAAGTTGTCAAAATCGCCTGTGTAGAAAGCAAAATAGTTTTTTTTAAAACAATCGTTTTATTAAGTCTTAATATAGTATTAAAGCATCCCAGCAAAACCATTTTTTACCGGGTAATACGTTTTTTTTATACATAATAAATAATGATAGGTGGGCGTTGTCATGTAATTGTTAGTTCGTTGAACTGTTACACAAAAGGTTGCGGGTTCGATCTCCAGCAACGGCAAGATCAATTTTTACAAATAATACGTATGATTTTTCTATGACCCAAACATATCGCCACTTCCTTCTTCTGTATTCCCACAGCACTTACCACCAAAGTAAAATAATATAACAGGGCTTTGAACCAACTCTCACTTCACTTCTTTTCTAATGGTTTCATCGATGAATTTAACATTAGCGTGTCATAGGATGGAAGTATTCAAATGTAGCTACTAGCATCACTCATACTTTACTCTAAGGAAGCAATGATAATACAATGAATAGGTATTCTGATGCATGAGTGGAAAATGTTCATATACTTTGTAGTATTTAAGCTTTGATGAAAATTTAATTCAAAAGAATGCAGAAAAATAAGTTTAAAGAAGCGAAATTTATGCATTGATATACAAATACTCTTTACTAAAACAAATAAATAATTCTGCATTAGTGAAAAAGCATTTTTGAAACATTTTTAAAAAATTTTAATTAATTTTTAGACAAATTTTAAAATATTTTTGAACAATTTTAAATAATTTATGCACAATTTTAAAACATTTTTGGGCAATTTTAAATAATTTTTAATATTAAATAATTTTTCTTGATTTTTCAAAACTTTTATAAAAATTGCAAAACTGCGTAAATTCTAACCCTCATGAAATTTTAAACTAAAATATAAAAAATGATTTAATAAATAAATTTAAAAAGTTCATCAGAACTATTTTTTCAATTTGAACAAATGCTTTAGATTCAAAAAATATACATATACCTTCTATAACTTATGCTTTAGAAGTAATGAAGAGTGATTTTTTAAGATATGCATCTGGTTTATATCTAGATCACTGCATTTGAAATTAATTAATAAAAAAATTAAAAAAGTTTATCAGAACTATTTTTTCAATTTGAATAAATGCTTTAGATTAAAAAAATATACGATATACTATAACTTATGCTTTAGAAGTAATGAAGAGTGATTTTTTTAAGATATGCATCGTGTTTATATCCAGATCACTGCATTTGAAATATGAACACATGAATTCTTTTGGAAGTGCCTAAGAATAACACCAAAAAATCATAAAAGAATGTCAACTGAAGTTTAGGAAGCAATGAAAGAAGTTGTAGTCACAGAATGACTACCATTTTTTTTTGCTGGTGTGTTATTGTTGGGTACTTAAAATTTCAACACTATTAAAAAAACAAGTAAAAAAGGGCTAAATTCGGCTGTGCCGAATCTTTGAATACCCTCCACCAAAGGGGATGAAGATGATATACGTATATACTAAATTTTGCATGAACTGTAATATGAATATGTTTTGTCAATTTATGTAACGAACTTTTGTTATTTAGTTTTAGCAATGTTATTTACAGAGGTCTGCTCTGTTAGCGACTTTAACATTGTTCATTTTTACGTTAACTTAGTTATCATACTATGTAAGACAATAAATGTAATCGAACAATAAGAAGACTTAATAACATTTTTACTTACTTAACAGAAAAAAAAAATAGATACAGAAAAATTGTACGAATTTGTATGGAAAATTTAGAGGTACCTTCACATTTTCACTCATAACTTTTGAACCGCTTGACCGATTTTGCTCATTTTAAATACCAAACTGCTCGGGAGGATGTTCAACAGACAGACAGACGGACATCGCTAAATCGACTTAAAATTGCATAAGGATCACGAATATATATACTTTATGGGGTCTTAAACCTATATTTCGACATATTACAAACGGAATGACAAACTGATATATACCCTCACCATATATGGTGGAGGGTATAATTAATGTGTCGCTAGACTTTTTGAAAAATTAGTTTTTTTTTTGCAGAGCATCAGCAAAATTATTTTAATTAAGGTATAGAATTGCTGGAAAAGCGTTGGACTAAGTGTATTGAAGTTTCAGGAGATTATATTGAAAAATAAATATAATTTTTTAAAATGTAACTCTTGTTTTTCATTGTTAGGCTGAGAACATTTCGAACACGTCCTCTAGTTAATTCGTATATTTAAAATTTGTTAAAAAATATTAAAAATTGTGTTAATTTTGCCACATTTAAACTCAAAACTCAACCACTTCCATGTACAGTATTTAAAAGAGATTCCCTAGACAAATACAATAAGACCCATATTGTAAAATTGTGATCCAAAATTAAAATATTCATTTATAACAGTTTCCAACGTATTTCTCTTCTCCTGTAAAGTTCTGGAATTGGATTATGTACCCTTATTCGAGTGAGACAATCAAATGTATTTTAGATTTATTAGAAAATAAAAAAAAATATTTCATACATAGTATTTATGACTACAGCCTAAAAAACATATTAACCAAAGTCCAATAAGTACTCTATTGTATTAAGTGAAGTACAAAAAAGTGAATATATTACACATTGCATGATGTACCTAAACCTATGTAATTCAATAGGGTGGCAGCTATTTGGCAAAATTGAAAAATGTACACTTCTTGTTTTTATTTGACAGCAAATCGGACAATTTTAACTAGTTTGTTTATTTCATGTTGAAATGGTAAAGTTGTTGAAAAAGTGAAAAGGGGTTTGGAGTTATTGCAACTAGATTCTCAATTGTCAATTTTCACGGCAGAGTTAATCTACTAAATATTTGATTAATTAACTGCTAGTGGTTGTACTGAAATTAAACAGTTAATCCATGGTTTGGCCAATAGACTACTCAACTCAATTGCACAATAACGAGAGGATTCTAGTCGGTTGTACAGTGTTTGTCCTGAATTATGTTAGTGAGAGCGTCTCACCTCATATGGACAAAAACAACAGTTGAAAATAATATTTTGGGACTAGCGATTATATCCCGTGAGCCGGACCGTGCTAAAAAATGGTCCAAAAATGACACATAGAAGACTATGTGTCAAAAATTCGGTAGTTTTTTTGCTCAATGAAGGAAAAAATATAATACATAGATATAGGGTCCGCCTCGGCTGGCCATGCAGTAGCCTACACGATCGGTCCAATTTTCAAGCACATTATCGATTGTGTGCAGCTGTATTTCACCGATGGCTTCACGAATATTGTCCTTTAAAGCGTCAATTGTCTCTGGCTTGTCGGCGTAACACTTATCTTTGACGGCACACCACAAATAATAGTCCAACGGTGTCAAATCGCAGCTCCGAGGTGGCCAAACGACATCAGCTCTGCGGCTGATAATGCGATCTTCAAACACAGGGCGCAAAACATCGAGTGTAGCTTCGGCTGCGTGGCACGTAGCGCCGTCCTGTTGAAACCAAATGTTGCCAATATTCTCCTCTTCAATTTTTGTGAACAAAAATTCGTTCAACATGGTCCGATAACGATCGCCATTGACTGTAACGGCCACTCCTTGCTCATTTTCAAAGAAAAATGGCCCAATTATTCCTCTGGACCAAAATCCGCACCAAACAGTGACTCGTTTTGGGTGCATCGGCTTTTCAATGTATGCGTGCGGGTTTTCTGTGCCCCAAATGTGACAATTTTGCTTGTTTACATACCCGCCAAGATCAAAATGAGCTTTAACTGAAAAGATGACATTGAAAAGATGACATTCTGCAACATTACCATTATTTTCAAAGTAATGTCGCAATATTTCCCAGCGTTGTTCAAGCGTATACACAACCATATTCGTTCAGCGGAAGGATAAAACTAATTATCTGTCAAATCAGACATGAGCTAAGTGTTACCATTCACGAAATAAGCACTAGTTGAAAAAAAAACGTTAGATGGCGGACCCTATATTTAGGAATTATTTGATTCTTCATTAAAACATTTGGAAAATCTCACCACAGACTCGAGAAAAAGAGATATTTATGTCAGTTTTTTAATGCTTTTCAATTCGGTTTTAATGAAAATTTAAATTAATTTGCAAACCAGTAAAAACATGGTATCAACTACTTACCAGCCTATTTACGCGCTTAATTACTTTTGTTCGCGATTTCTAAAAAGTAGTGGGTATTTATTATTTGTTGGCTGTACATAAGCGAGAGGGTAATGACCACCCATTACTTTGTGTTTTTTGTAAGTGAGAAGGCAATGACCACTAAATACTTAAGAAGGCAATGACCACTCATTAATTAAGCGAGTAAATAGGCTGGTAATTACGTAGTAATCGGCTCGTAGTTGAATACCTGTTTTAGTTGAGTTCTTTTACAAGTAAGTTTTTAGACTTAAGTTAAATCAAAACAGTTTTAATTTTTACGCAATTTTTTAGACTAGTTCTAAGGCGTTTTTTTTACCATCATTAAAAATGTGAATAAATATAAAGAAAATGTTAATGTAATTTTCTCGATATCATCAAAAAAATTTCTGTATATCGGCGTGCTAAAAGTGTAAAATACAGCTTTCAAATAATAATAATTTTTTCCATTGAATAATGTGCAGAGCTCAAGTTGGCTTGTAAAACTCTCTATTGTGCAAGGGACTTGCATGGTATACATATTGGCCGCATAATCATGCTGACATTAAGCAGAAAATATTTATTTGGAAATTTTTCCTAAAACCCGAAACATTAATAGCGTTGTGTTACGGTTTAATATTGACCGATTTGTTTCAAATTTTCACCATATATTTTTTAGGTCATATAAAAAAATATTGGCGCATTTTAAAATTTGACATTTCGTCAAAACGCCACCCTAATTTACATACATTAATATTGCATAAAAAGTGTCTGTTAAAAGTGGGCTATAAAACGTTTGAAACATGTTAATAAAAACAATATTTTTAAAAAGATGTCGACGCAGAAAAAAAAATAAACAAACAAAACTTAAGTCTTTTTGTTTTGTATTTTCAATACATGAATAAATGGAAAAATGTAGGTATTTTGAACTATACAATACAGTGTGTTCGAAACATCTGGTAGTACACTTAAAATATGGCGTCCGTATAAATAACTACAGAAACCCAATAATTTAACACCAAACTCCACAATTTTTAGACGTTAAGAAAATCAACTTTTTTAAAAAGTAAAGCAACACTCAAGAAATTCTTCCTACTAATTATTGTGGACAGGGGAGATATGAAAAGTGATGAAAGATGAAGGGCCTCAAATATGGCAACCATGTAAATGCGGGAGATGATAAATCTTAGAACAGTTGTTGCCCGCCATTGAATGGAAGAAAGGCGAAAATCTTCTTGTTTACTTCGATGAGGTTAAGTAATATGGGGAACACCGAAGGAGGACGTTTCAATATGTTTAAGGAATATAAATTTCATGCATATTATTTTTCTTAATTAACTTTGCCACAACCCACAACTTGTTTTAAAGAACAACGCGCTAACCATAAGACGCCATCCCAGAATTTTGGATACACTCATACATAAATGGTTGTAACTTTGAAAATAAATTCAGTTGAAAAAAATAAAAAACAACATTTTTAAAACTATCATGCAAAATAAGTACTCATATAAGTACACTAATAGAAAAAAGTCTGTAGAAATGTTTGATAAAAATTAGTTTAATTTGTGTGAAATTATCAGATTTTTTTTTTGCTAATTTTTAGTAAGATAAGACCACACACTATCTGCTAAAATCAGAAAAAATTTTGCTGAATATTAGTAGACAAAAAAAAATCAAAAATTTTTTCACACCATGATGACAATGACCCGTTAACTAATAACTGTGTCTTAAACTAACGCATTTATTATTGTTTCCCATATAAATTTGAAATTTAACTGTTGGTTAAATTTTATCGGGCCATATTAGCATTTCCTGTTATTTGTACATATATATTTCTATGAGTGTACTACGGAATTTCAATATTCTATTTAAAATAGATTCGAGTTAACAGCACATTTAAAAATATTTTAACTGACTTATAATTTTGAGTGTATTAGGAAAACAACGATAAACGCCCTTTCAAACTTTGACTTTTTCATGTTTTGGTTTATTTACACTGATGAAAGGTGAAAAACCTTTTGGAAAATGTAAGTAGAAAATTAAAACTTTATAAACATGTAGAAAAATAAAAACACATTACACAGAAGAACAAAGTTCTTCTCATATTAGCTGAGTTTGTGCGGTAAGTTATGTTCGAAAATCCTATAAAATATTGACGTTATTCTCAACCTCTTTTACACAGATGCTATCAGTTTATAGTGAATGTTCTTGTTAACACCTTGCCACACAGTAATTGTCTTAGAAGATTGAAACACTAAGCCACGAGGAAATACGGTGTCAAAAATATCCATTTAATCTTTTGAATATAATAATATGATATAATTGTATCTAATTAGATCTGATCAAATAATATAAGATACATATTGATCCCATTTTCGAACAGATATGACTGTATCGATTAAATTCCTACAGATGCAATTAAATACAAATGTTTTCGCATCTTAAAAATATGTAGAAAGATATTTAAATTAAAAAGGAAAACTTGGTTAAATTTCCAAGCCGTTTCCTTTAAATGTCATATTGTTTCTGCTTGATTTTGAAAAACATAGTTTTTTTCTGTGCGTTTGTGGGCGATTAAATCAAGGAAATGTTTGTAAGATTTGTGTGATGGGCTATAAAAAAATAAACACTTTTTGTACCCCGGTGCAAATGTTAATAGTTTACGCATGACTATTTTTTTGTGTACCTCCGGTAAATGACAAAAAAAGCAAATACGAAAAATTTGTAACACATTAAATAGTTTGTCCGTCTGTACGTCCGTTACATTACATTAGTTATTAGATACATTTGCATTTTTTTTTTTGGTTATGTATTTTGATTGACAGTTGTAGAATATTAATAAGGGTCGCCCGTTGCTGAAAGTTATGATGTGAGAAAGTGTGTAAGTAAAACAGAAGTCGGTGGTTTGTGGTTTTGGATGTTAATTGAAAGCCCTCAATTTCAATTTTTAAATGTTAAATAGTTACATAATTGTTGTGAGTATAAAAGTATTAAACTAAACAAAAATTATAATAATGTTATTTTCTATTAAACAGATACTGTATGTTTAGATGAAACGCCATTATGCAGTCAGCGGCGGTAGTAATTTAATATATTTTAAAATAATAGCAAACAAATGACGGTGGCGGCAACGACAACAAGTTAAATAGAGGCGTGTTAGAGGAAAAGTATTTGATTTTTGTGGTTAATGCAAATAAATGTAATATTAGAGTGACAAGTTGCTGACAGTGGTTATGATGATGATGATAGAAAACTTGAAATAACACAAAATATATTAAATTACACAAAAAAAAAAAAAACTGTGTAATAGTTTTTTTTTCGCGTTTTGTCAATTCTTATTCAATAAAATATCTAATAAGTGAACATTTTTAATGGTATTTGATAAGTACTTAAAGTTTGATGTCTTAACAAAAATATGGACTGATATTAGGACCTGTTTAATGTAATTTAGTACATTCCATACGCAAAATAATCCATTTGGTACACTCAGAAAAAAGATTCGTGCTGACAGCTGAATTTGTTGACAATCGAATGATTCAGTTGCTGCAACAGAATTTATCCGTTGTGACTACAGAATTATTATTAAGGCAACCGAAATACTGTTGTCACAATCGAATTACTTATGTCTCAATTGGTTTTCTGTTGTCACAACCAAACCATTCGATTGGCTACAAATTCGGTTGTCAGCACGAATCTATTTTCTATGTGTATTTTGAGCCTTCTTTCTAAAGACAGGATTAGTCTTAAGCAATAAAAATATAATATACACCATATAACTCGTAAAGCTCATGACTCAAACGATTTCCATACACTCAGAAAAAAAGTTAGTAAAAAATTTTTTTAAACGGTTTTTAATCCCACTTTACTATTTTTGTACTGATTTTTAGTAAAAAAAATATTATTTAGCAAATCTCTTTGCTATTTAAATTTTACAAATTGTAGAATTTTTACAAGTTTTTGTTGCTAATTTCAGAAATCATTTTATAAATTTTTGAAAATCGATTTGCTAAAATTAGAAAAAAAATTTACTAATGTTAAAAAAGTGGATATTGAAGGAAATGCTATTTATAATTTAAACTTACAACTACAAACTTAATTTGCCTTAAAATGTTACATAGATAAAAAAAAAGGATCGGAAATGAAGACAAAAATAACACTAAAAAGCTTTTTTAGTTCTAAAAATCAGTAAAAAAATTGACTAAAATATTTTCCATAATAGAAACAACCAAATTTAACCAAAATGATTAATTCGTTTATGTTTTTACAATTTTTAAGCCTTTGATTTTTTTTTTTTTAATTTTGTCTAAAATATTAAAAAAAATAAATAAATAAAATAAAAAAATTTTGATGCTCGATAAAAAATAAATTAATTTGTACTAATATTAATAAAATTTAGTAAATATTTTTGCTGATTTTAGCAAACAGATTTTACATTCCACTTTACCAAAAGTTTACTAAAATTTTCTAGCAGCTACTAACTTTCCTACTAATTTCATTATACTACACGTCAGCAGACATGTGTTGCTTAGATTAGCAAAAAATACCGCTGGGCTCAAATTAGCACAATTTTCCGTAATAACAGCAAAATTTTCAGTTGTGATGACAGACCTTTTTTAGTGAGTGTACTCAGGCAAGTGTTCTATATTTTTTTTGAAGAATTTTTCTCTCAAATACTCTAAGAACAGCTTCATTTGCTTGTGAAAGCACCCATGCTTCTGCACCATATAAGAGGACGGGTATGATAAGCGTTTACTAGAGCGTTAGTTTTGTCTGCCAAAAAATTGCCTTATTTTTAAATCGATTGCTTAGACCAAAGTAGCATCGATTGGCCAATATCATCGTCTGTTTTATCTCCAAAGAGACTTTTTAGTTTTCAGCTTTAAATTAGATTTTCTTAAGATTTTTAAGCTTTAAAAAATATATTTTTTCTACCGGTTGCGTTCTTTTTTTAAAAGTGTTTTTTTTTTACTTTTGCTTTTTGTCTTCTCTGATAATAAATTTTATATTTTAATGAAAATATTTTGTAGTAGCTTGTTCTGCTAATTTACAGACTTGTTTCTTTGAGTGTACAAATTACCTGTGTTTATCTTTTACTTGGACAATTATAAATGCCAAAACCCCTAAGGCATTTACTTGTGGATGGCAAAGGGTTAAGAAAAGTCAAAATTTCATTTACATTTATTTACTGAAACATTATTCACACTTCTTTTTTGTGTAAAAAAATTTAATTAAAAATTCGTGCTCAATCTTAAACATAAATGAGGTTCAAAAATTGTTTCAATGAAAAGTACGTTAAACAAAAGGTATGTATTGTCAACAATTGGTTTTGGTATTTTAAGTAGCTAAAGCATGATAAGTATGTCTGTACTTTGGAATTCATGCAAATTAATGAAAATTAACAACAAATTTGCAACGCTTATTACTATTTTTTTTCTTTCATTTTATTGGCAATTAAAATACGTACGAATATAGTGTTTTTATAAAATTATATTTAAACAAATAAAATAAACAACAGCGAAAGTATTTAAAGAAATTATTATAAAAATCGTGATTGTGAAAACATATATTTTCTCCACAGAATGGAAAGATTTTGATTAAGTGCAGTTAAAACTAAAATACAAGAGAAACCTGTTAGATATAGGGCAAAAATAATTCTAAATAGTTATATTGTAATTAATTAATTTCAACAAAGCATGTTTTTAATGGAAATCCGGATGTCATTTAAATTATCCTTTTATTTTACTAGTTTTTTATTGAATGTTTAACTTGGATCCAGGACGTATTTTTTAATACAGAGTTCGGATACATGTTTATGGCCATAATGTCTATGCTGTTTTTTTTTTTTTCAAAATTCTTTTAGATATTTTAAACATAAATATGCAGTCCTTTACAAAAGTATTTTTAATGCGAAGATCGCTATTTTTATGTCACTTCGAGTTTTAAAGAAGCAATATTATTAGCGGCCAAAATATGAAGAAATGATGTGGTTTTGTATTTTTTTGATTTACTTTTGTCAAATATTAAATTTATGTTCTGTTGAAAATTTAAAATTATTAAGAAAATACTCATAGTAAAATGTGAATATGTTTTGATCCCATGGTGATTCTGAATATGTTATACATAACAATATTTTGGTAAATTAAAAAAAAATGAAGATGTGTTTTTCAAATATCTACGAATATATGACGTTTTTGCATTTTTGCAATCTACAGAGAGAAAGAGAGCTTTTTATTTTGAAAAGAACTCGTTTTATCCAAGTTCGTCTTAATATAGTTTTACTGTATAATCTTTATTGATCTATCTACTTCGTACTTAAAAAAGTATAACGACCCTTTTTTATATTAACTTTAATATAATCTTAAGAAAAATATCGACCACATATATGATTCATTGTGAATAATATATTGTTGTTTGTAAATTATTAATTTAACAGTTAAACCCGTTTAAGACATACTGGGATAAGTCAAATTCTAGGATAATACGAACTTTTTTGGAAGTCCCGACGGTTTGACAATAATTTTAAAATAAAAAAACATGTGTTAATTATAAATTAGCTTAAGACGAATCTTCGATTAACATCAACTGTTTCTGACAGTCCTGGGAACCAAAATATCAAAAACTTTTCAATTTCTAATACGATTTTTTTCTATTTTGACAGCCATTAAAGTGAACCATCTAAATTTTTTCCTTAAATTTATCGCAAACAGTTAATTTAACAATTCCTAAGAATAAATTTGTACAATTTTCTAAGTTATTTTTTAGAAAATTTAAATATCTTGTGGATAAATAAAATTTGTTTAAAAATATTAACCCCGGTTAATATAAACATCGCTTATAACAAACTAATTTTTATCGTCCCTCGTCTTAACGGGGTTTTACTGTATTTTTCTGCAATCTTATCTAGAGGTGGGACAATTTTTTTTATGTTGTATTACTTCAAAGTTATCTGATAACTAAAAAAATTTTAATTCTATGTTAAAAAAGAGAAAAAATAAATAGTTTGTGTTATTAACCAGAAAAAGAAAAATCAAGACTTATTTTTCTTAACAAAAAACAAAAACAAATTGTCAATAATAAACAAATGTCAATGATGGACATAGTGTTTATAAAAATATATAACTAGAGATAAATAGAAAGCTAATTTGTTGTTTTAATATAGATTAAATAAAAAAAAAATAACGACTACAAAATTATAAATTACGTCTATTTAGCCTAAAAACATTTGGAATTCACCCAGAAAATGAGTCATTTAAGAAATATGTAAGGATTTGTTTGATAAGTTAAAAACTGTTCGATTTGGAAGTTTTTTAAATGGTTTTTTGCAAAAAACACACTATTCTTTAAAGCTTTTAAATATTTCCAAAAAATCCTAGGTACTTTCCTAGCTATAGGTCTTAAGACCGGTTAAAAGGCTGTTCTTTTAACCGGCTAAGCTGCTGGAAAATTTAACATTTATTACGGATTCTCGCTTATTAACCCAACATTCTTACAGAATAGTTAATCGCGATTTTTTCAAAACTGTGAAGTGATAGAAATATTTAAAGAACAAATGTGTAATCAGGAGATAAATATCTATATAAATCACTTTTTAGAAATTAAATAGAATAAAAATTAAAATTAAACAATTATTTACATTTAAAAGCGAACAAAAAAGTAACCTAAACAGAGGAAAAACGTCCTCATTTTTATCTTTGACGATCAATGGATCAAGGAATGGAATAAATTAATTCCAAATACATTGATGTTTCTTAAAACTTTAAGGATTGGAGCATTTTGATCCCATATGTCCAATAACATTCGATGAAATAAGTACGAACAATTGTGGAAAAATTAATATTTTTTAGAAATTGGAGGCTCTGAAATCATGTTGATCCAAAGAGTTGACATGATCTAAAAGCTACAACTATTCTTTACGAGGATAATAACAAAATGACTATCATTAGGTGGCACAAAAGACGTCAGTTTTGTTTTAATATTTATGAAGTAAACAGATAGAGAATACACCTCGTCAAGCCATGGAACGTTGTACTCTTCAAGAATAGTTAATATCTGTGACTATATTGCAACGAACAATATTCTTTTCAAATTTATCATCAGACCATTTTCATCTGATCGAATATGTAAACACCAGAGAACTGCAAAATCAACATTTTACTTGATTTAATCATACACAAAAATTCTTGTTCACTTTTAATAATTCAACAAAATTCACTGTAGAATAAAATCAGCATCATGTTACTGAACACTGTTAAGTGATTACATTTGCACAAAACATAAACGACAGATGATTCACACTGATTCCAATTACGCTTTCAGTAACATGATGCTGATTTTATTCTACAGTGAATTTTGTTGAATTATTAAAAGTGAACAAGAATTTTTGTGTATGATTAAATCAAGAAAAAAGTTGATATTGCAGTTCTCTGGTAAACACACAAAATTTGCGCTTAAGAAGTTACTGCATGTTCGTTATTTACGCCGCAGCTGTCATCGCCTCTTTATTTTTTCGAGGACGCATTAAATTGATAAATCTGGAATGGAGAACATGTGATTCCAAAAGGATGGCGCAACTGCAAGCACAGCTTGTCCGAAAATGCATATTTTGGGTCGGCAAATGTCTCATTTTGGCGATTTGCGGTGACCAGCAAGAGCGGCCAGACTTTTTTCTTATGAGTTTTATAAAGACACGGGCCTTTGTGAACAAACGAGAGACTTTAAAAGCTCTAAAATAGAATATTCGACAAGAGTGGGAGATAGTAAATGTGATAAAAATATCCCAAATGATCATTAACAATATCGGCGTCCACTAAACCGATATAATCTTAAAAATTAACCCTTTCACTACCGTATTATAAAAAAAAAAAATCAGAAAAATTATTTTAAAATTTCTAGTATCCTTCAGAAGGAAGATGTGTCCTGGGGTTATATGTCCCACTGGATTTTTTGACTAACATTAAATAGGACTAAATATGCCGCATTGGGAGAGATATGATTTTTTAAATTTTGCTTGGGATGTGATCCCCATGGTGGTGAAACGGTTAATAGAAAAAAACTTAAACGAATAAATAAACATATAAAAACAGACAGCAAGGGTTAAAATAAAATCCTATATAAGTTTTTCCAAATTTATTGATCTCAATTTCGATCATTTACAGATCTAAGTTTTAATATAACCAAATGTGGTTAGTTTCGAACTGAAACTCCGTTTATAAGACTGAAATAGGTTGATACAACTAAATATTGGTTTAGGAGTACACAACAAAGTTTGGTTAACATAACAGAATTTCGGTTGGAACACCCAAAATATTCAGCAATCAAATTTGATTATGGTTGTGCTTATCGAATTTATTGGTAATCGCAATCAAAATACACACAGAAAAAAAATTATTTGAATTGTTGATGCATTTTCAATTAAAAGTTTTATATATAATTATAATTGTGTTAAATGCATTTAATTTTATTTGCTAATATTACAAATTTTTAATTAAAATGGCAAAAAAAGTTGAAAATTATTTTTTCTGTGTATAATTTTAAAATAATCCTTGACAAGCACTTGTTTCAGATATAATTACAATTGCGTATATGATTACATTTTTTAAATGTATTGTATTTTATTTTTTTTTAATTTAGTTTTTGTACGAGTTGCAGTCTATATCTGTTTATAAAGTAAATTTATAGTAGAACAAGTAAATTAAATCTTTTTATTTTTTTTTTTTTTCAATGCGCTGTACAAATATGACTTTGTCGTAAAAACTTAAAAATGATTACGCCAACTTTTTGTTTAGATTGTGGTGAAATGTAACCAAATCTAACTAATAAGGCCCGATTACTAAAAGTTCCGATAAGATTGTTGGTTCAATCTGAATTCAAATTTTATATTGGAAATAACAACAAATGTGCCTGTGAAAGTCTCGGTTTGTAGCTAACTGGACTTTGTTAAAATGGGACAAAGTATGAGTAAAAATCCTAATACAAATAAAATTTAATAAAAATCATTTGTAATACGATGACGATGGCTACAATGGATTTTTTTTTTTTTGATTTGAAGAGTTGATCATGATGATGATGACGGGAGATATTGTTGTAGTGATGATGGATGCAACATGTGTTACTTAGTACTAACATATAATTTATAAACCACAACGACAATAATAAAAACACAAAATGGTTATGAGTCATTTATGTTATTCATTGCAGTTTTTTGTTAAATAGTGTATAAATTACGGTAAATATTAGAGCATTTAAGTAACCGATTAATTGGTTAGTCATTGATTGGCAGTCGGTTAACCGTTACTCGAATAATCGATTTAAATTAGATTGTAACGGTCTGAATTATCATTTTACTTAAATATAATTTGTTTTACCTTTTACTAAATATTTATTGTATTTATGTGTTTATTATTATTTTTGTAATTTCTAATTTTTAATGTAAAGAAAGGGAGACCCTAATAATTTATATATTTTTTGCATAACGACTTTAGAATATGTTTTAGTAACACTCATTCTCTCTATTCCATTTATTAGTTTTTGCTTAACTGATCTTTTCATTTACTGGAGTTACATTTTTAATTTGACGAGAGGTTATTAAGTTATGTTATTTTATAATTTGTGTCACTCCTGAATTAAAGCGCGTCTTTCGTTTCAATTAAAAAAAATAAAAGCTAAGTTGCAAGATGAGATTGGTTACAATTGTGACCAGCTTATATTAAGGGCGAATACTGGCGTTTTTCAGCCTTATTCGAACCGGTAATAAAATATAATTAAATAAATAATAAGGCATTCAAAAATCACTTTATTACAATTGGCGCCCAACGTAAAAATTTTCCAATAAATTTTTAGAAAATAAAAGTTTTGCAAATATAATTCAGCATAAAAAAATTTTTTTTTTTTTTGTGCAAAATTTACAACAAATCTATTTGAGCTTGTTCTAAGAGAAGCCAATAAAAATAGGGTTCCCGAACAAAATTTTTCAAGGAAGTGGGGAACACATAAAAGATATTTTGAATATGGGGTTTTCTTTGAATGTCCAGAACAACCATGAATTCCCAAAATACAATGAATGTAAATGCTCCAAATCAAAAAGAAGCTTCACCAAACGTTGTTCCCGCTAATTCTTTAAATCATGCATCAAATAGGCAAAGCTCTGCTAATGCAAATAGTAAGCAAAATAAAAATATTGGAATGCATGGACCCCCTAGCATAAATCTTACAGAACGTCAATTCACTGACCTACTAGGAAGTTCACTTCATAGCAACAATTTTGGTATTTAAACAAGCTGAAAATATAATAGATGACATGACCCTATTAAGATTACCGTTAATGCTCGAAGGATATGCATCATCATGATGGCAAGGCGTAAAGCATGAGGCCAAAACGTTCAATGAAGCAATAGAGCTCCTTCATATAGCAAGCCTGATTGCAGGATATATACCGAAATATTTCAAGACAAACAAAAACCATTTGAAACTACTGTAAGCTTTATATGCAGAAAGAGAAGTTTATTTGCACAGCTAAAAGAAAAGCTTCCAGAAAGCACGATTATCAACATAGTATTTTCACTTATTAGTATAAAATTCGTGAAAAAATCCAACGAGAAGGTCCCGGAACATTCAAAGACCTTCTTTTAAGAGCACGTGATATAGAACTCTCAAACATAGAAACTAACCAGAAAACAACCCAAAAACGTTCAGTGTGTCTTTGGATCCTAAAGATACCCCAAAACACGGTGTTCTTTCTGCCGAAAAAAAAATCACACAACCGATGTGTGTTACAAACGTGTTGAGATCGAGAAGAAGAAGAAGCCCGAAGAGAATAATGTGAATTTTTATAGCTGTGGAGCGGTAGGCTTTTACAGATCAAATTGTCCTACTTGTAACTACCAAACGGTAATTGAAAGTTCTGACAAATTCTTTATATAATTATTTTTAATTATGAAAAGTTATAATTAATATTAAAAATAATTGTTGTTTACGAGAGCGGATCAATAAGTCCGTGACTTTTCGAACTTCCCTCGTAGTTATATGAAATGCAACATAGCTCCTATCAATTACCACCTTTTAGTAGACTATTGGCAAATTTTGAGAAAGTTCCGTCATTTACTTTGCGTTTAACAGCTCTTCAAAACATACAACCTCGTGGCTTTTTAAAAAATGGAAAAAAGTGAATTTCGAGTGCTCATCAAACATAATTATTTGCGAAAAAACCGTCAATCAAACCAAGAAAAAGCTTGATAAATACTATGGGGACTCTGCACCAAGCACGGAAGATGCCAAACGGTCTGGACGCCCAGTTGAGGTCTCTACACCCAAAACAATTGAACAAATTCACGATATGGTGGTGGCCGATCAGAGATTGAATGTGCGATAGATAGGCATCTCACTTGGCTCAGTGGTTTCAATTTTGAACGATCACTTGGGTATAAGAAAGCTTTCCACAAGATGGCTGCCGCGTTTGATCACAATCGACCACCAACGGATCGTGTGAGAGCTTAGTTTTCATGGCAAAAATCCTTGAAGTATACTACGAATTGCCCCCTCATTCGCCTTATTCTCCGGATTTAGCCCCCAGTGACTATTTCCTATTTCCAAACCTAAAGAAATGTTCGGTGGAAAGAGATTTAGCGCCAATGATGAAATTATTGATCAAACAAATGCCTATTTTAAGGACCTCGAAAAATCCTGCTGTTAAAGGCAAAGTAAATGACGGAACTTGCTCAAAATTTGACAATAGTCAATTAACAGGTGGTACTTGATGGGAGCTGTGTTGCATTTCATATAACTAAGAGGGAAGTTCGAAAAGTCACGGACTTATTGATCCGCCCTCGTGTAAATAAAATTTTCCTTAAGTTAATAAAAATTTCATTCGTCGAAATGAAACATTTCTCCATGTATGTAAATATTCTGAATTATTTTAATTAGCGGGAAATCTTAAATCCGATTAATCGGGTTTTACAAACACAGTTCTGAACACTTTAGTTATATTACAAGAAAACTAAATAAATCTTTGTTATTTTTTTTTGTCTTGTTATTGTATGATTATGATTCAGTCGTTATTTTTTTTCGATATTTAACGTAAATATAACTTCTGGTTTTGTGAGAAAAGCATAAAAAACTATTTTCTGCGTTAATGTTTAACTACATCATTCATTCACTCACTTTTTTTTGCACTTTAGTTTATATTTCAAAATGACATGCCTTTATTTTTTTTGTTATTATATTTATTTACAATACGCGATTATATTGTTTAATTGAGTTGTGATAAATTGTAGGTTTGTTTTCATTTTTTTTCTGCTTTTCATTTTAACTTGTAAAACTCCACCTTGGTCAATACAATTTAGGTTTACTTAGGTTTTGTTATGTTGTCTAAATTTTATCCAAGGTGTGCCCTTTTTATTTAGGTTGTAGATATTTTCAATTTGGGGATTTGGTCAATGAATTGTTTTTTTTACAATATTTCATTACAATACAACTATAAATACATTTAAGTAATGATTTTTATGTTATCAAAATAACATTAATTTATTAAGCTTTATTACATACCTGCCTAAATATAGATTCACTTAATCGGAAGTAGTGCGAAAAAAAAAACCATATAGGGGGAAGATATTTTTTTTGTACGTGCATGATTTTAATTTTAATTAAATTAGGGGCTAATAAGTGATAATAATAAAAAATAATAGTTTTGGATAATGCTATCTTTATAATTTATACGCACCAGTAATAAGTTTAGGGGCAAAGACATTTTGTTAAAAATTATTTGCCATTAGAAGATATCTTCTTCATAGTGCTTACTCACAAGGGGATACCCAACGGAATTCGTTGAAACTTTGATACGTGATAGAGAAGAAGGCGTTTCGGATTTTTTCTATGTTCTTGCTAGTTAAGGTTTTGCCTTATTTACGACTAAATTTTTCTTTTTAAGAGTACTTCAACTTTATGTACAATACAAATAAATTTAAAGTACATTAATTTCATAAATTTTTCCATACAAGCAAATCTGTGTTTGATACCCTCCTTCTTAGCCTCTAGATATGTCGAAATTTCTGCGAAATCGATGTGTGAGCCCGAGGATACCTTCCTTATTAGTGAAAGGTATTTACACGATTAACCCATTAGGCGCCATTGTACACAATTGAGTACACCATGATTTTTTTCGATTTTCTCTGACACTTTTCGTCGTATAATTTAAGTAGAATAACTTTCTGAGAGCCAACTAAATTTAGAAATTAACACCAAAAGTGTTTTCTTATCTAATACTGTTATTATTGTTTAAATTTACATCGTTTGATGGCAATTGAAAAATATTAAATTTTGGCAACATTTTTCTTAAAGGAAAATTTTTAATTTTTGAAATTTGTAATACAAATTTAGTATATGTATAATTAGTGCTCTTTTTTAATTAGGCAATAATTGAACATGTTGAATCAAATTTTACAACAACGAATTTCAGAACTGTGTGTGTGGAATAGCCGGTTTTCATTTTTTGCTCCTTGACAATTTACAAGGACCTCAAATTTTTTTTTTTTCAATTTCGATTTTACTTTATTCTTTTGACGCCTTTGCCTATCGTATAACATATATATATTTTTATTAAATTTTCTCTGCCAGATTTAATTTGGCCGTTAATGGGTTAACGCGAGAATATTACTCATTTATCTTACAGTTCTTACATTTATTTCCAATGAGGACAATATTCAAAAGTGTTTAACTCTGATCATACATACGTTCACCCGGATGTTGTTTTGCCTATATCTTTGCAATGGAATAACATAATTTTGTTTAATGTTTTAATGTTTATTTGAACTTTTAAGTTATTTTACACTAGTTTTTTAAGATTATATCGGTCAAGTAGGCGCTACCATTATTAATGAGCCTTTGGGCTCCATTTATCGAATTTTCAATAGCTCTGAAGGGAACATCGGGTACAAGTTCTCGCAGCCTTGTCGTATATTCTCTTCGACAGCTTCCAGAGTCTGTGGCTTGTACACATAACACATACATCCATGTAGCGGTTAAATTGGTCGAAATTAGGCGACTCGAAAACGCGTCCTTCAAAATGTAGATTGTCGCGCGAGCTGTGTGTGCAGTTGCATCGTCCTGTTGGAATCACATGTCCTCCAGCAGTCCAAATTTATCAATTTGCGGTAATAAAAACTCTTTGATCATGGGTTTGTATCGCTTACCACTCACAGTAACTTTTTTGCCCACGGCGTTATCGAAAAATAAGGCCCGGCGTAAATTATGGTGCAGTAAGTTTGTGTGGATGTAATGGCTCTCCAAGAATAATAAGCGGTGCCACAGAAAAGCAAATTTTGTTTGTTGTCGCTCATATTAATTTTGATCAGAAAGTCGTTCATTACAAAATAGTCAGGGGTATTCTGAGCTCTTGAGGAATATAGCATTCCATGGCTTGTTGACGAGTATTCTGTATCTGTTTACTTCACCCCGATTGGGTGCTATATTTTAGGTCACCTTGACTGACTCTTAAAAGGAAAGGACTCCAACCTTAAATCACCTATTTGGATGAAATTTAAATATGTGATGTGAAAAAAAAATCTTAAAATAAACTAACTTTTTTGACCACCTCGGGGAAATACAGAATTTTTGGTTAGTTATTTGTTCAGAAGTATGTCGGAAGCGTTCAGATTCTATATAAAAACTGCATTGAATAATTCATTCATATCTACGTTTTACCATATGGTTGTTAAGTTGTTCCAAAAAATAGCGAAAAAGGGCTTTGCGAAAACTGTGTTTAATTCAAAAAAGCACATATTTTAAAAAAGAAAAAATACGTATCTTATGAAATTTAATAAGAAATAAAATATGTTACTTTGGCAGTCAAGCCGACAACTTCTTTATATAAAGTGCCCAACATTTTTTTAACTTTTACAACAGCAAATTCAAAAAAGTAAAAAATTAACAAAACAAAAGGTACCTGTAGCTCTAAAAATTCCCTTTCCAATGATATCACACTTGCATATGGTTCCTTTAGTTTCAATACCTAATGAAGCTAAAAAAAAACGCAAAAGCGCAATTTTTTGAAGCTCTTAAAATTCCTAGTTGGCTCAATAGCCGAAACAGGCCGATCTTCGATTTTTTCTCTCACATATCCACATTTAATGAAAATATCTCCCAATTAATTAGGCCAACTAAAAAAATAAAACCATGTTTTGAGCTTCTTTTGGTTCGTCTATTTATAAAAGTTAATATTTCATCTTGATCATGAAACTATTATTTTCGTAGAAAACTTTGACAATAAGTTTGTCCTTAAACTGGTTTTAGATCTTTTTTTGGTTTGGCCTATTCATTAAAATATGAATCGGATTCCTATATCAAAAAGTTTTATATATACGAAGAGTTTTTTCTATAACAATATCATTAAAATCTGTAGAGTTTTTTAAAGAAAACATTGCACAGAACACAGAACAAAAGTTCTCAAAATATGAGTTTATCTATAGGGTAAGAATTTCTGGATGTTTTATAGGTAAATGTTCTCAGAAAATCTTTATTTTCGGAATCTGGAAATTTTTCTAGAAATCTAAGAATTTTTCTAAAAGAAAAAGTCCTTAGAACTTAAGACTATTTCAATAAGGAACGCATTTAGAATCTAATGTTTTTCTGAAGGAAAAAGTCATTAACGTATGCGGCATAAAATACGAACTGACCCATTAACAGTAATACAAACTATTGCTGAGCTATATTTTTTTTTTTTATTAAACATATAATTACAAATTATATTCTAATACCCTAACCGAGCACTAGCAACGAAGGCCTTCAGCTCGTTGTAGCTAAAACAGACCAGAGCCTCTGGTGGGAATCGAACCCACGACCCCCGCACTGATAAGCTAGCACGCTACCAACTAGCCTACCGGGGCGCTCTTGCTGAGCTATTAAAGACTTCTAATATATGTTGAAATACCTAACCATATCAATGGGTTTGCGGCATCTGCGGTATTGCCTCCGCGGCCCCCTTTGTATTCATTTTCGCCAGCTACTCTTATCTTTTGATTTTATGAATTTATAATTTTCATGAATTTTCTTTTTCTAATGATGATTTGAAATCAGTTTATATTTCATTTCGCATACATTAGAATTTGCTATATGAAATTGACTTTAAAATTTAAAAAAAATGTATTTAGAATCTAAAGATTTTCTGTAGGAACAATTTTTCAGAATCTCAAGATTCTTCTTTAAGCAAGTCTTTACAATCTAAAAATTTTTCTTTAGAAAAAAGTCCAAATAATCTGATAATTTTTCTATAAACAACAGTTCTACAATCATTGCATTTTATTTTTCTATAGGAAAAATTCTGAACTAAATAGGAAAAAGTCTCTAGAATATGAAAACAATTAAACAGAAAGTTATACAAAGAATATATTAATTTATCTATAAATATGTATATCGATTTGAAGAAAATTTTATTGGAGAAGGTACTAATCTGATGATTTTTCTTTATGAAAATGTCCCCAGAATATAAGGATCTTTTTAAAGCAAAAAGTTTTTCAGGTTATAAGCATTTTTCGTTAGGAAAATATTATAAAAAATTTCTGTTTTCCTATAGTTTTTCTATATAAAAAAGCTCCCAAAATCTAATGATTTTTAAATCAAAAGACTTAAATTTTATAGGAAAAAATCCTTAGAATATGGAGTATTTTCTAGTGGAAAAATTTATTAAAATTCCTCAAAGTGTGACATGTTTTTTGTAGTAAATAGTTATCACAATCTAAGAGTTTATATTTATAGGCAAACGTTTTTAATCTGGCCGTATAAATTTAGAGTACATATTCTTAAAGGCGTATTTATAGAATTTTAAAAAACTAAAATGTCATTGCCTTAGGCAAGAAAACAAAAGTGTTTATAATATTATATATATCGGCCATATTTGAAATATAACACCCTTAACACTTTGACTATTGTTTTTATGGTTTGTTTTAGTTGGTTGTGTTTTTTGCGTTAAATTCTTTTACCTTTTGTTCTTCTTTTAACTTGTTGTTAATCTTCTTTTAAAAAATTCATTGACTCTTAATGATTTTATGTTTTGTGTAGAATGTTTTTTTTATTTTATTATTTTCAAATGACCCACATAAAGTTTATTTACTTATTTATACATACGTCGACGACAACTATTAAAATTGCTGCTTGCTACTACTGATACTCTGCATGTGGTGTCATCAACATTTTGTACCAAAAACATCAAAACATTAAACATCACCACAATCAACACAATGGCAGCAGCAACTACTAAAAAGGAAAGCATTCCAACGCTTACTCGCTGATTTGGATGAAACTCGGATAAGTTCCAGAAAATGAAAATCTAAAATTGACCGTTTTTTTATGTGGAATCTTTGACGCCGAAATTTGTTACTTTTTCGTTATTTAATTTTATAAAGAAACGAGGGTGGGCCAATAAGTCCGTGAATTTTTTTGCAAAAAAAAATATTTTTCAACATAATCTTCTTTTAGCTCAATACACTTAGTCCAACGTTTCTACATTTTACGAGGTCCATAAAATAGGCATTTGTTTGGTCAAAAATTTCATCGATGGAGCTAAATCTATCGGTGGCTCGGTGGAAGAGCCATTTCTTTAGGTTTGGAAATAGGATATAGTCACTGGGGGCTAAATCCGGAGAATAAGGCGAATGAGGGGGCAATTCGTAGTATACTGCATGGATTTTAACCATGGAAACTAAGCTGTCACACGATTCCGTTGGTGGTCGATTGTGAGCAAATGCGGCAGCCATCTTGTGGAAAGCTTTCTCATACCCAAGTGATCGTTCAAAATTGAAACCACTGAGCCATGTGAGATGCCTATGTCTTCCACAATCTATCACACATTCAATCTCCGATCGGCCAACACCATATCGTGAATTTTTTCAATTGTTTTGGGTGTAGAGACCTCAACTGGGCGTCCAGAACGTTCGGCATCTTCTGTGCTTGTAATGCCACAACGAAAGCCAGTAAACCACTTTTCCCATAGTATCTATCAAGCTTTTCCTGGGTTTGATTGATGGTTTTTTTTCGCAAAAAATAATGTTTATTGAACACTCGAAATTCACTTTTTTCCATTTTTAAAAAAAATTCTCGAGGTTGTATGTTTTGAACAGCTGTTAAACGCAAAGTAAATGACGGAACTTGCTCAAAATGTGACAGTAGTATATTAACAGGTGGTACTTGATGGGAACAGTGCGCATATTATATAACTACGAAGGAAGTTCGAAAAGTCACGGACTTATTGATCCGTCCTCGTATCTCCTTAAGGAACTAGATGAAAATCGGTGTTAATGAAGATATTTTAATGGGTTATACGCAATACCGTTATTACTCAACAAACATCCGAGGTGACACATTAAAAAGTCAGGTCAACATTGAATTTAGCTACTCTAGTCGATTTTCAACCAAATTGACGTGTATTCGTTAGGAGTCTTCCCTTGTAAGAGGCTCAATATGTATAAAACTAGCAAGTTCTACATTTATGCTTTTATGCTTAAACTACATACGATGTACTAAATATGTTTAAATATTTAAGCAACCCTTTATAAGACACTAGCTTAAAAGCCTGATACTTCGTTACCGGTAGATTCCCAATAACGGATAATATAATTTTTTTTTCTAAAAATATCTTCTTTAAGTGGATTTTTTATTCTTTAACATAATCTCCGTTAAGTGAAATGCTCTTCTTCCCACCATCCTCTAATATCTTGACACCCTTGAAAAAATACGATTTGTCAAACTCTTCAAAATAGGCATCCGTCTCTGATATACCTTTTTCATTTGTAGAAAATCTCTTTTCTTGGAGCCATTTTTTTAAGTTTGGTAGCAAATAATAATCGTTGGGAGCTAGATCTGCAGAATTCGGGGGTGGGGAAGGAATTCGTAATGTAGACTTAGATTTTTCTGAAGCCAAAGAAGATGAATGCGCTGGTCCATTGTCATGATGGTACAAGATTTTTTTCTTAATTAAGTGGGGTAATTTTTTCTTAATTTCTTCATCCAATCTGTACAATAACTCAAAATAGTACTTGGCAGTTATTTTTTCTTTTCTTTAAGTAATCAATAAATATTATACCGCGTACATTCCAAAAAAACACTGTCCATTACCTTTCCAGCCGATTGTTGAATCTTTGGCCGCTTTGATTGCCTTTCGCACGCTTGTAACCACTCCGCTGACTATTGCAATCCGGTGTATAATAATGAATTCACGTCTCATACATTGTTATAAATCGACGTAAAAATTCAGTTGAATTTACTTCAAACATCTCCAAAGCATACTTTGGTTCATGAACACGTTACAGTTTTCCTTCAGCTGTTAAAATCGCGACACCTTTCGAGCAGGAAGCTTTTTCATATTTAAATGATCATTTAATATATGCCGAACTCGCACTGTTGATATCTTTCTGATGACAGCAATCTCACTTTAATCCTTCGATCGTCCAATGCAACCTGATGCACCTTTCTTACGTTTTTTTCGGTAACTGCCTTATTTGGACGATCTGCATTATTAGTGCTCGCACGTTCAAATCCGGAATACCACCGTAATGCTTAACAATCCCTTCTTTGGCTTGGGCAGGATTTTTTTCCACCAAAAAAATAATGTTTAATCAAAATACGAAACTCTTTGCAATCCATTTTTTCTCAAACTTTAAAAGCAGCATCAATTTTATAACGGTAACTTTTTTAAATTTATGAAATGTCAGGAGTAAACAAAAAAATATTGGCACTTGTGACGACATCTATGTGAGGCCATGTACTTTTCATTGTAATGAAATCGGTAAATATCACTAAAATCTAGGCTCGCTCTATTTCGATTTCGATCCCAGTGTTAAGTGTTTCATTCCCTGTTATGTTTCATTTCATTCCCCTTGTCTAGTGTTTTAATTCCACTTGTTATCCGTGCATTCTGTCTCATTTTCCTTATCTAGTGCTTCAATTTCACTTGTTCCTCTTCTTTTCCACTTCTTTTCAAGTTGTTGCCTCAAGCGGTATCGGCTGGGCGATGTTAAGTGAATCAGTTGGTCATTCAGTCACGTTATTCTTTTAAATTATAGAAGATAATATAAAACAAATACAAAATAAAATATAAATAATACAATAAAAATTGGGGCGACATGTATTTAATAGAATTAAGGATTTCAAAACGAACTACTGCGGGATATATTTTCTTGAAAAGGAGATAAACAATACTGATGTACAGCATGCTGGGCGGCTGTATTTATCGTGATCGTGTAATGTCTATTTTTTGGCAGCTTTAACATGCTGCATCCTGTAATCAAAAAATCATCAAACATCGAGAATTTCACATTTTTAATAATTTTTTGCGACAACAAAGTATTCATGTTAATAAAATAAAAAGAAGAATTTAATTTGATGTTTGACAAACAAACAAACTGCACAGCATGCTTTACATTTAAAAGCCGC
Source organism: Eustalomyia histrio (assembly GCA_949748255.1). Lineage (NCBI taxonomy): Eukaryota > Metazoa > Arthropoda > Insecta > Diptera > Anthomyiidae > Eustalomyia > Eustalomyia histrio. The sequence continues at coordinate 94,663,610 of OX456527.1, read as the reverse complement.
TTAAAAACTCTTTCCTTTTTAAAAATCTATTTTCTAAATATAAGTAAATACAACCCTACTTATTAATATAAAAATATTTTTACTACCTTTCTCTTGTAATAAATTATCAATATTTTTGTGCCAAAAGTTCCCATGTGATAAATGAATGTATAAAGTTCAATGTCACAATCTTTTATAAAAAAAATAAAATAAAGACAATACGTATTGTTGGGATAGGTTTTTAGTTTGTTTGAATTTTTTTCACAAAAAATACATCTTTTTTTCATTCACTTGTTAAGTTTTTTTTTTGTTTTTGAAAAACTAACGGGATATAGTAAATGTTATAAAAAAAGCTATGTAATATATTCACTTGAATTATTTTTTTAAATTGACAGGAAATAATCTAAAAAGTGTGCTTTAAATAACGTCTAGTGTAACAGTTTTATCTGCTGATACTGTCTTTTCACATCTGTTATAATAATTTAAGTTGTTTAATTAATGTGTCATTAACATACAATTAAAATAATTATTAGTACAAAGAAAAGAATGTGTAGTGAAAATAATGTCTTTTTATAAACAGAAATAAAGATCGTTTAGGACCATGATAAACTAAAGTCGCTAAAGTGAGGGGGTGTTGCGAACTAAAAGCGTAATCCCACTCGTTAGTTTACATTTCAAATACATTGAAAAAAGTATCGAGTAGTAACACATTACTCCTCGTTACTATTTTGTTTTCTCTTGTTGGTGTACTTTCTTTGAGAGAAAAAAGATTACCAAAATATTGTTGTTATTCCACATTTGTTATTCAAAATGCCCAAAATTGTACTTGAGTAAAAATTACCACAAAAAAGCAATCAAAAGTGAAATTAACCTTTTAATGTGGACTTGTTATTTTATTTGGAATTAATTCCAAAAAGAATTTTATCCTAAAGCCCCCTCGCAAAATCAAGGAAAGTCACACTTTAAAATTTACAAAAATGTTAATGTTTGAAATGTTATTTTTGTCTAATTGGACACACCCTTAACGCAAATTTTGATCGTACGCCAATAGTACAAGCGCCAAATGTAACAATCGAATTTCTTGCCAACCGAATGGTTTGGTTGAGGCCACCGATATATTTGTTTGTCGCAAATAAAGTTTGGTTAATGCAACAAAATCTCAGTTGAAACCAAGTATTTCAATTGTATCTGGAAAACATTTGTTTGGGATAACTACGATTAACGATGTAGTTCTATTGTGCACCCTCTAGTGTCTCCTCAGTTGTTCTCCAGTGAGTAGCAGTACAATATTCTTCACTTCCAGTTTCTTGTATTGTTCCTCCATAATATCAGGTCTGCCAAATGTGAGAAATCGTAGGTATGCAAAGGCAGGACATTTAGCCATTACATGCTCCATGGTCTCCTCATCCTCCATACAATATCTGCATGTCGAATCTCGATCATGTCCCACTTTGTTTAGGATGTAATTACATGGATAGTGTCCTGTGAGTGCTCCGCATAGGAGTCTTAGATTTGGTCTGTTCATCTGAAGGGCTTCTCTGCACCTCTTTTCATTGTATGATAAGAACTTCTTTGAATGTTTCAGTGGTTTCTGTTTGTTCCAATATTCAATGGATTTCGTCTTGATCAGATTCGATATCATATTTGTGATGTCTTATTTCGTGAAACCAAATTGAGGATACGGGCATATAAATGGCAGTTCCGCACCTAGTCTCGCTTGTTCATCAGCTTTTTCATTGCCCTCATGCCCACTGTGACCGGGTACCCAAATAAGTGCTACCTTATTATTGGTCGCCAGTTGGTTGAGGGCTTTATGGCATTCTAGCACTGATCTATGGTGATAGATGGGGTTTTTCAGGGCCGTTATTACAGCCTGGCTGTCTGACATTAAGTTTATCTTTGTTCTTACAAGATTCCTTTCCAGATAGCATATAATTCTGATGTAAATATATTTGAATCTTTGCCGAGAGGTATGTGAATTCTGCACCTAGGTCCGTATACACCGGCTCCGAGTCCGCTAGAAGTCTTGGATTCGTCAGTATACCACTTCTGTGCATCTTCCTTCAACCATGTGGGATCAAGTTCCCAGTCCTCTCTTGTTGGGATTTGAACCTTGTATTTTCTTCCTAGTTCAATCACTGGATTCATTTGATCACTACATAGAGTCATGTTCTTTATGAAACTGGCCTCGTTAAGGATCCTCAGATGGCCTTTATGGTCACCTTCTTTGAACTTAAATAGTTTGTGGAGTTCGATTGCTTGCTTCATAGCCTCTCCCTGTATCGCAAGGTGCAAAGGATCCAGGTTCAAAATCACTTCCAGTGATGCAGTTGGAGTCGAACTCATTGCACCTGTAATGTTCAGACATTCTAGCCTTTGTATCTTCGATAGCCTCTGCTGAGCTGTTTTCTGTGTTGTCTTCTCCCACCATATGACCGATCCGTACAATATGCTGGGGAAAATCTTTGTTTATATATCCACATCCACATTTTTGGGCTTAAGCCCCACGATTTGCCTAGGAGTTGTTTACCAACCCAAATTAATTTTACGGCTTTTTTGCTTATTGTCCCCAGAAGAGAACTCCAGGTGAGCGATTTATTTAGGTCAATTCCTATATATTTCGCCTCCTCTCTGAATGGTACTTTAATGTCCTTTATATATAGCCTCGGTAAATTTAAATTCCTTCTTCTAGTAAATGGAACAATTGTGGTTTTCGTAGGATTTATAGAAAGTCCTTAATTTTTACACCATTCCCATGCTAATTTAAGTGCATTCTGCATTTTGTCTCCAATCGAATCATTATGTGTCCCACTCACTATAACTGTGATGTCATCCGCGTATCCTACCGTAGTAAAACCTCGTCGATTCAGTTTAACTAGTAGATCATCCACTAGAATCGACCACAGTAGCGGAGATAGTACCTCATCTTGAGGGCATCTATTAATCGTTGTGATCCTTCTAATGGTGTCACCAAGACTAGATATAATTTGTCTCCCCGAGAGTACCTTGTTTACCCCCCAGTTATCAGTGGATCAGAATCCAGCTTCACCAAAGCCCCTCCATAGATCGATAGCTAGCGTTATCAAAGGCGCCTTCAATGTCCACAAAAGAGCAATACCTTTAAATTCCATAGCCCTTTCAATCACTGAGGTTAGCTTATAGACGGATGTAATCGTCGATTTGGCCTTCTGATAGGCAAATTGAAGCCTGTGCAAAGGTTTTCTCGAGAGAAGTTCATCACGAACATAGAGATCTATAATCTTCTCCATTGTCTTCAGCATAAAAGATGAGAGGCTAATTGGCCGATAAGATTTCGGCCAATAATAATAATAAATAATTTGGTTGATGCAACCAAAATATTGAGTTGTCAAGAAATTCGGTAGTCACGATAAATCTGCTTTCTTCTCTGTGTAAATTTATTTATATTTAAAATAAAAATGAAAAATGAAAAATAAATCTTTTTACATGGCAACTCTAATAACATAGATATCATCATTTACATATCCATTCATCTATTAAATATCTGTTTAAATAAGTTGATTCTACTTATACTACAAATGAATACTTCTTTCCAACAAACAGAAGAATACAAATAAAATGCCAATTTAGTTTTTATATGCATATGAGGAACGTTCATATTATTATTGTATTTGAAATGATGTTCTTTTTTATTTCAAAACTGAGGGAGGTAAATATATAAATTACGCCTTTGCAAGCGTAGTGGGGGGGGGTGAAAATATTGAATTAATATTATACGTTTTTTGGATTGTTTATATTTTGTTGTTTGCAATATTCTTAAATTTATATTTGAACAAGTTTTTTTTTTTTTTTTTAAAAAAAACAAAAACTGCAAAAAAAATTTTTTAAATAACAAAAAATCATTCTCTATTTTGATATACAATTTGTCTAAGTTTGGAAGACAAAGGTACATTAGACTAGTTAAAAACCTCGAATTTTTAACGAAATATCTGTTGTCATTTTCTTTGTTTAAATTTTTTTTTTATAAGTCGTTTCCATTTCTTTTATTTTGTATAACAAATTCCTATAAAATGGTATTTTTTTAACTAGTCATATCATCTAATCAATTGTGTGACTTATCTTATCAGTAGTAGGAAAAAATACCTCTATATAAAAAGTATAGAGACCTAAAACTGTGGATAAGATATCAATATAACACTCAGGTGAATAATGCGAAATTATAATGCTATAATAAATAAAAATATTATTAGAAAACAAAAAATAATTAGGTAAAATTTAACAAAAACTGTAAAAAAAATGTTTAAAATGAAACTATGAACACATATTTTATATTTCAGGTTTTTAGGGAGACTCTTTCCCATCATCGTAGAAATTTCGAAAAATTAGTAATTAGCCCATGCTCCAAGAAACAGGTATATTAAATTTCAGGCTTCCCCCATTTTGCTTGTGAGTATTTTCAAAAATCCCGCCTGAGCAGATGTCTACAGAGGAAGAGGTACCTACTTGCAAAACTTCAACTTCCGACTTCCAGCGGTTTTGGGTAGGCCGTTAAGGAGGAGATTTTTGCCCTTTAAACTTTCAGTTTTGTGACGTCCCTGGAGAAATTCTTGAATATGCCTCATTAATGAGTTAGCCCATATTCCATGGCACACATATTTCTAATTTCAGTTATCTAACCAAAGGATTTTGTGTAGGCCGTTGAGGGGTAGAATTTTCCCAATTTTACCCCTCCCCATATGAATTTCCAAAAATACCGTCTGTGCAATTTCTACTTCGGAGAAAGAATCTATACACCAAACTTCAACTTTCTAGTTCCAGCGGTTTTGGCAGACCTAAATGGGGAGAATTTCCCCTTTTGGGCCACTCCCCGTAGGATTTTTCAAAATGCCGTCTAAGCTGATGTCTACGCTCGGGAAAAAATCTTTAGATCAAATTTTCACTTCTTAGCTCCAGTGGATTAGACTGACCGTTAGGGGGAAACTTTTCACACCTGAACCCTCATTATTATTACGCACTTTTATACAGTGTCGGAGAAAACTAAGGCATGGACTTTCGCTTATTAGTAAATAGTACAGTATAATAAAAAAAAACGCTTATTTAATTTTTATTTTTTTAGGTAGAATAAAAATATTACAAAGGCCTAGAAATGCTGCGACAAAACTAAAACACTTAATTTTTAATGTTTATCCCAACAGAATAGACACGCCAGGCTTGAACATACAAACTTGACTACTGCCCGATGGAAGACCGTCATTTTTTCTGACGAATCAAAATTTAATTTAAAGTGTTCTGACGAATAGAAGCTAGTGCGTAAACCAAAAGGACAACACCTTAATCCACCCTATACTAAAGGTACTGTAAAGCACGGAGGAGGGAACGTAATGGTATAGAGATGTTTTTCGGGTTATAGAATCGGACCAATCCATAAAATAAGCGGCATAATGGATCGCTTTATGTACAAAGATATATTACAAAATGTCATGCATATGTCATGAATATGTGCTTAAGTTTTGTCACGTACGAATAAAGAATATTTTTAATTTATGTGATTTTTTTTTTGTTTTAAATGAAAAATAATATTATGTTTTATTTATTTTAATAAACAGTGTATAATCTACATAAAGAAAATTAAAACCAACGAAGTTCTCCAATTTTATTGAACTACATTGTAATAAGCAAACCCCCGTGCTTTAGTTTTGTCCGACACTGTATATAGTCAGTATAGTATTGACTGTCATGAGCTGTTATCGCAGATCTCGTTTAATGTGACACCTAGAATACTTTGCAGTATACATACTCCAGGGAACACATTTTCAAATTTCAGGTTTCTACCCGGTTTAGACACAGCAATTTTTCTTTAAGCAATTTCCTAAAATTCTCTTTTGAACTTGCATTCTTGTCCACACTGCGAAAGTCTCTTTTTGCAATTTTAGTTTCACATATAAAAAATTTATGAATTAGAAAACACAAGAAAATTGCGAATACAAACAAGTCTGTACCCCGTTCCGTTCTTCTTCCCTTCCTCTCCTATGAACTCAGAATTGCTGCAATTAAAATTGTTGTGTGTAAAACGGGACCAAGGGCTATGAGAAAATCTATGCTATTTTTTTAAAATATGAGTATACGCTTTTTCTTTTAACATCTGATTACCTTTTGGCATTATAACTTGGCTTGGATCGATTTTTATTTATTTAAAAATCTATATTGTAATACAAAAGCCATCTAGGCCAAAAAAAAACATATTGCATAACAATAACAAAATAAAAAAACTTAAATGCACATACATTAATATAAGTATTTATTCAATTATAAACATTTTCATATATTTCTTTGAAAAAATGTTTGACTAGAAGTGTTTTTTGACACAGAACGCAATTCGACTTTCAGTTTACGTTGCTAAAAAAAATCAGTTTTCTGTATGATTTTTTTTATTTGTTGAAATCAATAGGCGTCAATATTTGCAGCCACTGAACTGCCACTACTAAAAATTAATTTATATTCACGTAAAGCCCGGTATAATGAATTACAGATATATTGTCAGGACCATTCTTTATATCGCAACACATTTTCTGAAATTTCGGAGATTCAGTCCTTTTGGGTAGTAGTTATGAGACAAAATTTCAGCGGAATCGGTCAAGGACTCTCCGAGTTATTTTTGGATACATGTAACTAATTACATATTTTAGTTACAAAATTTTGCTCAAAATGCTTTCGATAGCTTTTTCTTCTCCTTTAAAATAAAAAAAAAATATATAAACATTTTTTTGACTTTTTCTGCAGTCAAAATTTTTTTTTTTTTTTCAAAATGGGTTGTTTTTTTTTATATATTTTTTAAGAAAGCTTAGGTCTTTGGCTTTAAAAGCTTTGAAGTCGCTTAGTGGGATCCGACTTGTTTATCTATAAAAATAAACGTTAAGTTACTCGAAACAAGGGTGCACTTTATCGAGCGATGCCAAAACATAAAATAAGACCTCCTCTGGAATAAAAATAAGAAACTATCTTCTGTTTTTGGGGTCCGGTCCTGTGAGGCCCCCAGGCCCCAAAATCCGGTGCGCATAGTAACATATAAGTGTGGGTACTCAAATGAAAGGAAACTTCCTCATGACCTCAAAAAATGCATAATGTTTCATGATCCATGAATTATAAAAAAAAACAAATTATGTAACCAGCACTTCCTTTGTCATCGATAAAGTTTTCGCAAAAAAAACATGTAAAACGCAACCCTGTTTTGCTGAAGAAGATATAAAGGCGCTGTATTCTTGTTATTTCTCTATCTAATAAGAAATTTTAAAAAATCAAATGTGACAAAGCTTTAAAAATTAGAAATTCAAAAAAAATTTCCAGTCAAAATACAATCAACTTTATTATCTATTAAGTCACCTTGTATTAAATAGGGTGACTATAAATTTCTCGATGCGAAAAATTCTCGCAACAGACACAGAAAAGGGGTGCAGCTCTGAAATAAAAAAGGAAATTTTTCACTTTTTACTTGACTGAGAAAAGTAAACGAATGGACATAATACTCTATACTATTTTCGAAATTTAGTTTAAACTTGAGGTTTACACGAGATATAAAATTAATGTTAAAACAAGCAAAATACATACAAAGCAACAATTTATATTTGTTGTTTTTGTTTCCCCTGTATTTTTCCTGTTTTAATTGATTTTATATTTCGTGTAGATGTCAAGTGAAGATGAACAAATTTCCCCAAATTCATCGAAGTTGTCAGACCATTGCCTTTATAATTATGAAACATACTGTATTATAACTGGACATTTGTATTAATTTTTTTGATTACCCCAACAATCAACAAAATGCAATCCATAAAACCTTAATAATTGGAAAATAGGTCAAATAATTAATTTCTTTTTATTAATTACTCTCTTGTTAATGTAATATTTTATATTTACAAAATATTAAGAAAAGAATAAAAGAAAATTAAAAAAAAACTCACCTTGAGAATTTTTCAGTTGATGCTAATTTTTGTAAATTATATTTATGTTGATGATGCTGGTGACGATATTGTCTTATAATAAACGCACAATAAAATTTTAGTTTATAATTTTCAATTCTTCTTTTAATTTTAATTTGTGGGAAAATATTTATAAATATTGCGCGATGAGATTTTTTATTAAATTTATAAACAAAATATATTTATGATTTCACAAAAAAATACACTTGAAATGATAATTGTTTAAAAAAAAAAAAAATAAGAGTATGATAAAAAAATTAACAATAGTGAAAAATACACAAAAGCAATAAAGGAAGTTACGATAATAGACTTGAATAACAAAAAGCTGCCGTAAAATGACAAAAAAAAAATGTGAACGACGAGAAAATCAAGCAGCCAAAAAACAGGAAAGTTTTGATAGGCAGTTTTTAATACACTATTTTTTAATTATAAAACTTTTTAAAATTGCTTATATATTTTCATACGTAGTTTATAACTCCACGGTAATCTATTTTTTTTTTTAATTTTATCATAAATTTTCATAACTTTTTTTTGTTTGTTAAAACTTCTTTTTGTTCCATGTTTATTTCTTACTCATCATTTACACTTGTTTCCGACTCTTCGTTTTCTTATAAGAAACTAGTTTTTTTTTATCATATATGTAATTATTTATACAGTTTATTGTTTGAATTAATATAATTTATTAACTATTTTATTTGTATTATTAAAATAATTTAAATTTATTAATAAATCATTTGCGCGTTTTCGTTAAAACAAAAAACACCTTTCTTTGACAACGAAACAAAACGAAGTGAAATTTGCAATTGCCATTCGCAAAAGGAAACTGTCAAAATCAAGAAAGAGGGAATAAAGAAAAATGACTAAAAGTCACTATTGCCAACTCAACTTTTTTCCAATAAACTAACACTTTTTATTGATCGTAATGGGGGAAAATGTTTTTAAAACACCCAAAAAATCAACAAATCAAGTAGAATTATGAAATATTACAGTGTATACAAGTCATATGGTTGTGCAAAAAACTTAAATTTGCATTTTGGACCTTTTTTTTAAAAAAAAAATGTGAATCTCATGGTATACTGAACAGGCATATATGTTGTTGTGTTTTTACATATAATTGGTATTTAATTGTTGGTTAAATTTTTAGGGTAGTTTTCCCCCTATCTCTAGTAATTTGACGTCGTGTGTAAACTATGCCTTTAAAGCTATTAAAAATCGCTAGTTTGAGGCGAAAAGCTAAGTTGACAGCAGCGGTTGGCATTCAGTGTAAATTAATACTTTAATCAAAACAAACTGGTGAGCACAAAGTCGAAGACTGGTCCCCGCGCCTCCTCTAAAGTGTTAGCCGCCGACTCGGCTTACAACTACTTAAAATAACATGACGTCTACACAATGCATAAAATCTATGTTAAAACACGATAAATACATGCAAGCCAATAACAACAAAAATTAATTGTTGGTGCTTTTCCTTACAGGATAAATCAGTTGGACTAAGCAACTGTGACGCCATATTCAGAAAAATTTGAGATTGTTTTTATTTGTTAGGCGGCTTAAGACGATCAAGCATTGGCTTTGCGAACAAAATTGATTTTTAAAATACACGACAAAGCTTGCTATCAACTTTAACGTTAAATACAAAATCAAAACATCGATGATTTTTGGCGATTATTTATTCTATAATATTTTTACATTGAACTTTGTTTTTTCTTTTGTTTATACACGATTAAATTTATACATTTCTCCTAGAAAATAGACGCTGATTTAACTGTACAAAAAAAGAAGAAGCCAAAAACGAATTTTTGCCGCCCATCCTTGGTGATTTAAGGCCGCCGTAACTATACTTTAATTGTTGACACCAATGACGCCGTAAATTTGTGATCGGCCTGATACTCTACAAGTAGCATTTTTAAGACACCAAAACAACAAAAATTCAAATTAGTTTTTTTTTTAAATTACTATTTTTTTAAATTTTTTTAAATAAAAAAATGAGCTATAAGGAATTAAACAAAGAATTAGTGGAACAAGTTCAATCCATGAAGTTACTACTTAAAGATTACCAAACAGAAATTATCAATTTAAAAGCTCAAATGAGTAAACAACATGAAGATAATTTGCTTTTAAAGAAAAAGTGTTTTTATAGAGCAATACAAAATTGCAAAGAATTGGTTGAAATCCTCGAACCCGAATCTTTGCTTCTAAACAATTTACAACAATATGAGGAAATTAGACAAGATGAACAACAACCCACATATGTAACTAAAAGAGGAACTGATCGTCGATTTACAGAAATTTCCGAAGAAATTCGAAGATCTAACAATTTAATACACTCTAGGAATTCCTTAAATAGTTTATCACCTCTACGTGAATCTGATAATGTGATGGAAGTGGTAAAGTGGTTGAAAAAATATAAACAATCTAGTTACTTAGGCATTTTTTTTATTATAGCGAAATACTTCATCAGAAACATCAAAAGCAAACACAAATATTATTTATGAAGAGGATGAAGATGAATATGATACAGCGACTGTTTACGAATTGGTAATATATTTAATAAATTTTGAGAATAATAGGATAAAATGTTTTAATGCGAAAAAAAACGTTTATTTTTTCAATTCGCGTTACATATTTTTAAAAGCAAGAAATGTAGTTGGAAAAATTTAAACAGATTTGGGATCAATAGGTCTTAAGTCTTAATAAAATATATTACACATTTTTTTTTATCAAAAACTTGAAAATAACGTGAATAATGCTTTACCTTAGCTCTTGACGTGAACTAATGTAAAATTTATATTAGATTTTCGAACGTATTTTACCGCATAAACACAGATTTTATCTTTTTATACCCTACACTAATAGGTGGTGATGTTTGTTAATTAAACTACAGGTTGCAAATATAAAGATGTTTAAATGAAATTTGGCACATAAGCTTCCCTTAGACAAACCCCTTTTAAATTGGTTATAATCCGTCCATATTTAGACGCATATTTAAATTGTGCTAAAATTGTATTAAGATACAAAAAACTGTAGTCAGTTATATCGTTGGCTTGTAAATCATGTCTCCAAACTGAAAAAAAAATGTGGCAATATTTGTACCCTATCCCCAAATAAACTCAATTTCTCATTATTTGCTTAAACAAGTTTTTCAGCAATTTCATTCAGATTTTTTAATATTTATTGCACAATTTGTCTGCTCATATAATTAGGATTAGAGCTCTTTGGGGAATTCGGCCTGTGTAGTCTAGTTTGAGCTTGACCGAGTATAATTTTAATTTACTTGTAACAATTACAGAACACAATTACAACAATAACAGATGACGAAGGTGAACCCGAAGAGGAAATTGTAACACAAAAAGAAAATTCCAAAATACCAACACAAGCTTGTCCACAGGTAACAACAAATGACGAAGATGAATCCGAAGAAGAAGAAATGGTAGCACAAAATATAAACAGATTAAAATCAATTTCGCTGAATGAAAATTCTAATTCGCCAATACAAGTTCGTGAATTACAAGACAATCGTTGTTATTTAACCAATCGATCAATTATTATGCATTCGATAAATACAAACGATGAAGGTAAGAAACGAATATGTATTATATTTATACTGACAAAAAAAAAAAAACTACATTTGGTTGAAGCTGAAATATGAGATAGAGGGGACAAAAATAATAATAATATTGTTCCATAATTTTTTTTTTCTTCAAAGTATCAAGTACAAGTTTCTTTAAGATCTGTAGGTTACATCATTGTTAGTTTCCTTTTGAGCAAAAACAACCTAATAAGTTTCATGAGAATGCCTGAAATAGTAATTTAAATTGCAAAAATGGAAAATTTTTTATTTTTATACGTGAAACAGAATAACAAAAAATGCAAAATGCCACATTTTCACCAGGAAAATAATAGTCTTGTATATTAAATTTGAGTGAAAACAAATTCAGAGCGTTAGCCGTTACACCTTATCAGCGTTAACAGGGTAAAAGATGTCCAAGGTGGACTTGAAGTTGGGTAAAGTTGGCATCTGAGAATGATTAGCTGTGTGTAAAGATAAATAATATATTCGCTTTAATTTCACTTGGCCCCTCAATGCACAATTTTAGCCAGGTGAATAAAATATTGCGACAAATTATTTAACCAGAAGCCAAAGTTTTAAACTATATTTCAATTTTAACAGCGCTATTATGTCCGATCTGAATAATAAGGGCTAAAGTATAGTAAAGTAGATTGAGTACAGTAAAGTTGATTGAAGTTCTTTTTTTTTTGTTACAAAAAATCTTAGACTAAAAGTATTTTATTTACTGATAAAATCGATGAAGATTCGTTGGAGTTGGCCTAGTACAACTTTTCATTAAGTTCATAAAAAATTAATAGATATTTTCATTAAACTAATTAAGTTTTTTACAACATTTTGTGATTAAATGAATTGTTTATTTCAAAATCAAGTCCTATTAAATTTATGAAAATTTTCATTAATATTAAGAAACTTTTTTTCTTGACTTTATAAAAAGCCTTAGATTCCAAAAAAATGTTTCTAAAAAAATATCATTTCAGATTTTAAACAATTGCTTCAAATTTTAATATTTTAGGGACATAAAAAAATTTTTTATATAGAGAATTTGCCTTCTGAGTATTTCTTTTTTTTCTCCTTTAGAAATAATGATAGATACTGACCGGGGTTTTTTTGCTTGAAAAAAATATATCTAAAATTTATAATATACATTTTTTTCAGATTCTGTACATTTTTCTAAGGCTGTCGCTTCCAGTACGCCAAATTCTAAACACAATTCTTATCAAGAATTGGTTTTACGCGAAAACATTGCAACCTCACCAGCACAATCAAAAACATTACCATCGACATCAAAAAGGCCATCACGAAATTGTAAACCAAAAAATTTAAAAGAACCAAAGTTAAATTCAAAACTGCGAAATGATAGTTCAGAAAAGTCACTTAGAGAAACAAAAAAAAAATAAAAAATTCTACAAATAAATACTAAAAGCAAATTGTTTTTCTTTTCCTCGTACATATTTTTTTAAATAAAATTTTCCAATAAACTTTTACTATTGTTACTGAAAAAAATAAATGTAATTAGGTTGTTCGTGCTATTGTATTGCGCTATCGGAAACAGAGTTGTTGAAAGTATAATTAAAAAAAAAAAAAAAAAAATACAAACTACGTACACGAAGAAAGCCCCACCGTGGTTCAATAAACTTTTTAGCAACTCTGTTTTTTAATACGACAATACTATACTTAAAACACCTTGTGAACTTTTTAAATATTTTTATATTTTTTTTGTGTGTGTAACAAAGCATATTATTAATTTCTTTTATTTATTGTATAATAATTTTAAATATTTACATTAAATGGAACTTTTTTTTTCATAAAAAACACTAATTAAATTAGATTTTGAAAATAGTAGTTGACGATAATTTTAAACCACTTCAAATTTACCTGAACAACAATTTAAGTGATCTACCGAATGCTGTATTGTAGGCAATTCTTTGGTGTTTTCTTTTATTTCTGTTATTATATCTTGTATCTTATGTAGAATCTGTTGAGATTCTGTAGTATTTAAGTCTTTGGAAGAGGTAAGAGGAGCATGTTGTTGCTGTAATGAAGCAGTGGGTGTTGCATCATTACATTCATTACTTTCATTTTCCTCATGCCTTGTTGTAGCTTCCATGGATGTTGTTACACTTTGTGCCAAGGCTTCATTTAAGTGCTGTTTTATTTGTTGTTGCTGTTGTGGCAATTCCACACCCAAACTATTGACCAAATTATTAAGCATTGTTAAGCGATCACGCATTTGTTCACGTTCTGCTTGCAGCATGGCTGTTTGTGCTGCCTTTTCGTATTCCCTTTGTTTTAGAATACGCCTCTGTGTTTGATATAGTGCAATATATTCACCAATTGTTTCTGTTTCAGATTGTAATTGCATTACTAAGTGCTCTAGACGTTGTTTTTCTTCGGTCAAATCGGCACATTGTGTCATAAGTTGGGTAAAACGTTGTTGTAACTTTTCAACAGCTTCTTCTGTGGCAATATGTGGCGTTGTTGTGGGAGATGAAAGTGTATGTGTTGGATTTTTGAAGTGTGTTTTATTATCTGTAATATTCTCTTCGGTAGCTTCTTGACATGATTCATGATCATCTGCGTGACATTGATCTGCATGATTATCATGTTTAGACTCATGTTGATGATCATGATCATCGTAGTGATAGTTTTCATGATCATGGCCGTGTTCGTGATGATCATGACCAAGTTCAAGACATTCATGATCATTGCCTTCATGGTGATGATGATGATCGTTACTGTTTTCCTCGTTGTCGTACTTTTCATTATGTCCATGAATCTAAAGATTAAAAAATAAAAAAAAAATAAATAAATTAGTGAATCTGGATCCGGTTAAGAGGGACCTAAAAAATTAGTTCATTAAAAAATTAGCTTAATAAATAAATTAAAGTTTCTAAAATCTATTTTAAATAATCTGTTTACAAAACATTTAAGGAAAAAATTATTTTATGGTAGAAAAAAAAAATTTAGATGTACTTCATCGGTAATAAATTATTCAAGAAACTGTATTTTAAATTGGATGATTAATAATTAATTATGAATTTATACAATAAAGACAAAGGCAAGGTTATTTTCGACTTATGCACAATTTTGTTCATATGTCCTGAACCATCTATAAATGGAACTAATATTGAGTTTGTTTGGTTCTAGGTAGTTTTTTTATCCACTAAGTTTTTCTGTATTTGTTGTAAAATCAATTTCATGATTATCATATTCTGTTTGGAATTCATATTAATATGACCTTAAACCCAAACAAGTATAAATCTTATTTAAGTTATAATTTTGTTTTCAAACAAAATCCTTACTTACCTTATGCTGTATTTGTTTTTTCAATTCTTCATTTTCATGCGATAACCGTATCATTTCTTCATCTTTAAATTTGAAACGTTCATCGATATTCTTTATTCGTTCTTCCATTGCAGCATAATTTGTATGCATTTCACGATTAGCATATTGTTCAGAATCTAAACGATTCATCAGATCAGCCTTATCGTTAGTCAATTGTACAAATCTTAATTCAAGTTCATCTAATTGTTTTTTTAATTCAACATTTTGGGTGAGCGCACGTGATGCTGCCACTTTATCTGATTCCATAGTAGCTAATAATTTAGTTTTATCGGGCTGTTCAGAGGTGACATTTACCAAATGTTCTTTTAATTGTTCCACTTCCAATTCTTTTTGTTGTAATTCATTTTGTAATGAGTGTAAGCGATCTTCTTGTGATTTAATTTTCAACTGAAATTCATAACGTTCGTTATCAAATTCATTGATACGATCTTGTAGTGATTGAAGTTGTTGGTTTTGTGTATTGTTGGAATTTTCCTAAAAGAAAAAAGAAATCGAAACTTAAAAGAATATTTTTTAATGGAAATCATTTTTTTAATAGAAATCATTTTGACTGCAAAATATGTCATCGATATACTATTTTTTTCTTTTTAAAAATGCGATTGATAACAGAATTATTTTTTAAATGTTTTTTTTATCGATAACAAAACACTTCCTTCGCAAATTTGCAAAATAAATTTTTTTTCAACATAATAAATAAATTTCATAAAAATGTCATCCCTAAATATATATATATGAAAGTTGTCGTTATTTTTTACAAATTACTTTTTTGTCGTTTTCTTATGTTATCGAAATAATAAAAAATTATGGAAAATTTAAGTTTTTACGTAGTGTTTTCGATAATTTTAAAATACAAAGCCATAGGAAATGCTTAATTAAAAAAAAATATAATTTTAACCTAAATAAAAGTTTTCGATATCGATAAAATATATTCTTGACATCGATTGATAAAAAAAATATGCAATAGTTTAATTGTTTTATAGAACGATTTTTCGTTATAGTTAACAAATTTTTTCTATAGTGTTATCGATATTTGTTTAAATTTAGATATTGATTTTTAAGGTTAACGAATTTTAATTAGGAAAAGAAATTTCTCAAATTATCGATAACATAGTTTTAGAGAATTATCAAAATAAGTACGATCAACAATATTTTTAAGACAATTTGATTAAGTTGTCAAACTTAGTAAAAAGTTATCGATAACAAAATTTTCATAAAAAGGTTGTAGATAACAAAAACAAAATATTGATAATTATTGAAATTGTATTAAATATGTAAAATTGTTAATTTAAACAAATCTAACAATGGCCATTAATTTCCAGAAAAGAGTTCTGGCACAGTACTTTTTGAGAGGTATTGGCAAAATAAAAAAAAAAGTTCTTTCTCAGTACTGTCTTTTTTTGTACCGTAGGCAATTTCTACCTGGTTATGGTTGCATCGTTAGTACTAGCTGGGAACCTTGATTGTGCGAGAACGTTATGATTTTTGGTTGTGCTTGTGAAGGTTGAAAACTATCGATGACAAACTTTTGTGTTAAACATTTTTCCGGTTTTGAAATAAAACATTTTTTTACAAAAAGTTTACGACAAGAACAAAGATATCTAAAACTATTGTGTTCGACGTTATCGATAACAATGTTTTCGATGTAAATTTATCGATATCAAAATCCGTTTTAAAAAATATCAATGACAACCGTTTGTTATAATTTTTATCGTTTAAATAAATTTTCTTTATCGATAATACAAATATTGTAATCAACATATTTTTTTCTTAAAAAACTTAATGTACAAATTTAAATACATTTTTATAAATAAAAACTTTTCCATAAAAAATTTATAAAAAAACGATAACAAGCTTTATAGGAAAATGGTTGTACTACATTTTAAACTAAAAGGTTATCGATTGGCTTAACTCTGCAGTTACACGTACAAGATTATTTTTTTCAATTTTTCTCATATACTGTATGTCAAAATCCCTCGAATTGAAAGCTGTGACGTAGGCTGCACGCCATGTTGTCAATCTTATTTATAAAATGCCGTCATCAAGGAAACAACTGAAAATGCCCGCCTTACTAAATGTGTTGCAAGAAAAAAACACAATCGCAACACAATATTTTTGTCCATTTTTTTATTCCACAGAATATTTGTAAAAAAGAAACTACAAAATTTATTTGTGATCTGCAATTTGTTTATATTTTTTTGTAAAACGCAACTTTATAATTTATAATTTACTCGTATTGTTTTCTAATTTGTTTAGCTTTGTATTGCGGCAAAATATTTGTAAAACGAAGCTCCAAAAATTATTTAATTGTAATCAGCTGTTAAAATTACTTGTCAGATTGCCTCACGGCTTGAATGAGAAATTGAATACCATCCAGTTTTCAATTTCAAAAAGTGTATATTAGTAAAAAAGTGTGATATTATTGCAAATTGAGAGAAATTGAAACCAAGAAATTGAACGTGTATCCCCCGGCTAATAAAAAAACCTTGCCCAGAAATGTTATGTATGAAAATACTGTACTCGATAACAATTTGCTTCTCTATAGCAGTGTTGATTTTTATTTATGTAAGTTACCTTATTCCATAACATTGTTGTCTTCTTAAAATGGAAAGTTTTTTTTAGAAATTGCTTTAGAAAATTTATCGATAAAAAATATTAAAATCGATAACAATTTGTTTTCCTTAACCACTCGACTGCGTGTCGAAATCAAGAGGACTTATATTTACTTCTTTAAGCTCCCAGGTTTTACGCAAAATAATTGAGTTTTAAACAAACATATTTATGTAGACTATATATATTCAATTTACGCAGCTGATAGGTAATACCTAAATAAGAGCGGAAGGCGGAACATGGAACTTTTTATTCTGCTTAGCTTTTACCCTTAGAGGACATTTTTCTGATTACAAAGTATCTTTATGGAATCTATCAATAACAATTTCTTAATGAAATTATTAAACTTAACAAAAGAAGTTATCGATAAAAATTATTTTTTCTAAAAAATTATATATTACCAATTTCAAATTCACTATTATTTTTCTAAAAAAATTTTATTTTTTTTGTACTAACCTTATCCTCTTTAATTTCCGTTTGCCTAGAAAGATTCTTTTGTATTTCTTTTTCCAATTGTTGTATGTGATCCACCAATTGTTTTTCTCTTTCCTGCAATTTTGCAGTCTCATCCATCAATTCGTTATTACGTTCATTTAACTGTTGAACTTGTGCATTTAATTGTTGAACATACGTTTGATATTGTGTATTTGCCAGTTCTTTGTCCTGCGACAACTGTTGGACCATAGCCTGTAGATCACGTATTTGTTGTTCATACATAAATTGAGTTTGAGTTAAAGTTTCGACGCGATTATCTTTAGTAATATTATTTTCATCGGATAACTGTCGTATGCGTAATTGGGTCAATTCCAACTCATTGGATTTATCTTTAAATTCAGATTCTAATTGTTTTAAACGGTCGTCACGTAGTGTTAATTGTTGTTGTAGTTCGTTAATGTGAGTGTTTTGATCCTCATTTTGTGATCTAGCATGAGCTAGTTTATGTTGCAGTTCGGCATTATGGTGCCTTTGTTGTTCTTGTTGTTTTTGTATATCCACAAGACGTTGGGAAAGGTCATCAACACGTTTGGTAGAATTATTATGCTGTACTCTTAACTCTTCCAATTCTAAATCTTTTTCCCGACACAAAGTACGGAATTTATTTAGCTCCGAAGTCAATTGAGACTTTTCTGTAATTAAAACTTGTATTGCATTAATATTGTGTGAATCATCTGTTTGTAATTCTTCTGTAGGCACCATAGCAATACTAAACATGGTAGATTGCTTAGTTACTAAAGTTTCTTCTTGGGGCTGTTCCATAGCAAAATAATTGACATTTGCTGTTGGTACAGCATGCTCCCCTGCAGCTGATGCAGATTCTGACTCTTGTATAATTTCCTGTTGATTTATTTCATTACAACTGCCATTCAATTGTAATTCAGATTCTGATCTTTCCGATATGTTACTACTTACATGACCACTATTGGTCGAAGAGTCGGCACAGTTGGTCGAACCACCGGCAGAAGTGCCACGTTGTTGATATTCTTTTAACTAAAAAAGGAAACAAAACATATTTTCTTTTATAATTTATACAAAATTAATTTCCATAAATCAATATTTTATCCGCAACCAATGCAAATTCCAATAAGAACCCAGTCAAATGACGTGTCATTAATGTTTTTAAGAAAAAAATCCAATAGATTTTCTGTTTTGTTTTTACCTTTTTCCTAGCAGCAGCCAACTTTTTAGCCTTACTTTCTTTAGATTCTTCAGGCATTTTATTATTATTTACGTTCTAATAAAGAATTTTTCTTAATTTTTCATACAATAAATTTTAATAAAAACAGATTTGCAAATAAAATGTTGCTTGTTCTTTTATTTTGTATTGTCAAATCGCCTAACAGAGATGCCAGATCATTCTTTTTGATAGTAGATGTCGCTGTATAAAATAAAACTTGTAGATGGAAACGTAAAAGATTAATCACAACTGTTTCGACTGACGACAAAAGATGTCGCCACGGTTAATTTAAATTAAGCGACAGTTGACCGTCGAATATTCCGTTTAGATAAAAGGAAAGCAAAACAAAAAATATGTTTGGATTTGTTTTGTCATAGTTTTTCATTAATTCAAATAGTTATGAATTAATTTTTGTTGTTTTAAATTTTGCTTTTTGAAGAAAATTGTGTATTTGTATTTTTCTTTATTCTTTCTGTCAAAAACACATTTTTTTTGTAAACAAAAATTATTGGCATATAGGTGATTCCAAATTAAATAATTTTTTTCCCGTATGTGCTAAGGTAATACAAATCAAATCATTTTAAGGATTTAATAAAAATATTATTTAAACACATAATACTAATTAAATACGCACTCCTTAAATTGTTTATTGAAAAAAGGCTGTCTTCATTTGTTTTATTTTGTAACCAACAGTTGTCAAACAAGAAAAACTAACTAGAGTAATTCTATAAAAATTACTGTTTTTAATCATACGGATTAATATAACTAATCCTTTCCTTGAATAATTAATATAAGGCTCTGCCAGTCAAACAGTAACTTTTTGAGTTTATATTGTTTGTCTTTTAAAATAAAAAAAAAAAATGATTTACAATTTAATAAATTACGATTTGAGGCCATAAAAGTTTATAAATAATTTTTTTTCCCCGGCAAAAACTATTTAAACAGATATGGTAGCATTGATTGAATAATAAAAGAAAACGAAGAAAAAAAAGTTGAAATCAAAAACAAAACAAAAAAATTTATGTAAAACTTGTGAAAATCGCAAAAAATAATTAAATTTTATTTAAACATCAAGTGAATATGTGAAAATAGCAAATAAACATCGTGGTTCCGCTAAAATATACAAAATGTGATCATTTTTTTTAGAAAATAGTGTTGATAAATAAATAATATTTGAAAGTTTATGTAAACTTTCCTTCCCAATGATGTTCCATGGCAAAAATGCTACTTTTGCAATTAAAAGCGGTATGTAGCTCAAGAATTTATTGTTTATTTATAAAATTTTAAACATTAAAATCTTAGGTGTGTTTATTAATATTCCCAAGTTGTAAATAAAGTTTCTCCCTGAAACCAAATTGGTAAACTTTAGTCAAAAAAATTAGTAACAATCAGCACTAAGTGCTTACTATAATACTGGCCCTTATAACAAAACTTTTTCAAAGTAATTTTAGCCTCCTAAATATGAATCTGAAGTTCTAAAATTTACTTTTAATTATAAATTTATATAAAATAATACCAATGGTTGATTTTTTTTTTAATATTAATTTAGTCTTTATTTTTCAAGCAGCACAATCATTAATTTTAAATTTCTTAAAATTCATAAATGCCATAAAAATTACATTATTATACATAAATAATAAATGCTATACAAAAAAAAAATTAAGACAATCAAAATCAATCAATCATTTACATACATTTTTTTATAAATAAATTTTTCTTTTTAAAAACTATTTTAACACTAAAACAAAATCATAAAAATAATAGTAATAGTAATAAAAAATAAAACATATACAAAAACAATAAAATTAATAACTCTAAAAAAACATATAATGATAATATTTATAAGTAAATAATTGGTATACAGTCAGTTAAAAAGAGGAATTCGTTCATTTCATTTAACTAATATTTATTATAATAAACAATAAAATACATTTAATTGTATAATATATAGGTATAAAATACTATAGGGTTTTTGTTATTTTAGTAAATAGTTGATGCAAAAAATATATTTAAAACTATAATAATTTAAATATTTATGCACTAAATTATAAAAAATATATACAATCTAATATAAAAATTTCGTGATATAGAAATTAAAATTTACAAGAAATTTATTTTAAACAAAATTATAAAAAGGTTAGACCAAAGGTTTTTTTTTACGTTAATACTTTGTACATTTTATATTTAAAGTAATAAAATAATGTAAAAAGAGCTAAAATTTACAATTCTCTTTGATAAACCATTTATTTAAACTCTCTTTTTTAAATATAATTCAAAAACTCTCTTCCCTTTAGCTAAAGCTCTTTAGAGAAATTTTAACAGTAAGCAAGAGATTTCTAATTACTGAGAAAGAGTTAAATCTGGGCCTAACGGCAAGTCCTAATAAGATTTAAAATGTTTAAACAATATTTTAAACAAAGGTACAGACAAATTTTTCAGATAAATCTTTACCTCCATTATGTTGCAATATCATGAGAATATTACTTCTGAAATTATAGAAAAAAGTTATCCCGTTAACTTTTTATGTAAAAATCTCCCCGTTTAATGTCTTATTGAGAGAAGGATTATGCGCCCAAGGGACGCATTCCAACCCTGAGTCCAATGCGGTCCATTGTGAAAAGAAACTGGGATAATAAATATGAATTTAAGAGTTCAATAAAAACTGAAAATAAATCATTTCTATTCTAACCATATTGTACCGATACAAAATGAGCTAAATGTAGCTCCCAATTCAAGGACTCAATCTCATTTTAATATCTTTTTACAGCAGGAATGATTTATAAACTACGTAAAAATTTCAAATAAAATATATTTGTTGCCAATCTATAATGAAATCAGTAAACTAGTAAAATTTTTTTCAAAAAGTGAATGAAAAACTCTATATTAAAAAGCTTCATAATTTATGTGAAACTTGTTTTTCAAGAAACTTCTTTATTAACTGCATGAAACAAAATACATTATGAAAAACTGCATTATTTTTACTAAATAGTTTCAATAAACGTGTTCCAGCGAAACTTCATTGATTTAGTGCAAAAATTTGGTTAATATCATACAGACAATTCTCTATGTGATAACAAAATTTGTTGGTTGTGATAAAAAAAAATCATTTAAAACAACAGTAACTTAACAGTAACAACAAAATATCGGCTTGCCCTAAAAAAAGAGAGATTTAAAAAAAATCGATTGAAATTCTAAAATACCACTTAAAATAACTTGTGATTGCTATTGTGTACGACCCACATTTGAGAATCTGAAGGATCTTGTTAAATATCAACGATTTTATATTAAATTGAATAATTAGAAATTCAAGTTTCAAATTCTCTCAAGTTTGCTTAAAGATTTATTATAGTGATTTAAATCTGATCCACGATAAAAACGTGTCGAAAAATACTAAGAGCCAGTTTATACGATGCAATCAATTGCGTGCAATTTTTTTTAATTCCCTTATCAAAGTTGCTTTCTAAGTTATGTTTACTTATACGGTGACTTTAATTGCACGAAAACTGAAGGTAAATGAAGCAACAAAAGAAGATTACATATGAGTGTGAAAGAGAGATAACAGAAACATGCCCGAGAAACGAAAACCGTGCTCTTTTTTGTTACCTCGGTTGCTTCTCTACCCCGTTTGTCAACAAACAAAAATTACACTCAATAATTGCATGCAACAAAGTCACCGCCTAAATTGGCTGTTAAAATTGCAATTTTGTAAGACGTACTAAAAGCCCTAAAATGTTCAAATAGCATATACTTTAATAGAAAATCTTCTGCCCAAAAACCTATAATATTTCATCAACATAGCGAAGGAGGAATGTATTAAAAAAGTACAACTTTTTTATCTCCGTTACAAAATTCTAAAGAAAACTTTTAGTTAAAGGGAGAGTTTTTTTTTTTTTTTTAAAAAGAGCTACGTTTTATAGTATACAAAACAAAATAGTCAGTCTCTCTTTATTTTAAATGTTATATTAGCCAAGAAAAATATTACAACTTGAAAGATTTTGTGATTATTTTCTAATAAAAGGAAAGTACTTTCAAGCTCACTTATGCTTAACCTACAAAGTAAGTCATAAATAACTTGCGCACATAAATTTGCACTCAAATTGTGAATTTTGTATGTGAACGGAAAGTGTTACTAAATAACTACAAAATCATTTAAATTGTCGTATGGACTTTGGCAAATTTTTGCGGGAACTTAAGTTAAATTTTATGAAATTTGTGACATATGATTCGTTTGTTTTTTAATGTTACTTGGTTATTATTTTGGCTTAAAATTCAGGTCTATATTAACTATATAATTTTGTGTGTTTTGTTCAGATTTATATTATGTACATTGATCTGTCTCTTATAACAAAACATGACAACATGAACAGCAATCGAACAATACTGTTTAGGTATTTATAAAGAAGTGAACTTTTAAAAACATTTTATCATGTAGTTTGGATCTTAAGAAAATTCTTGTTTTGTCACTTGATAACAAAATTTATATGAAAAGTTCTTTGTGACAATTGTATGACAATTGTCATGTTTTGTTAGAAAAGAGAAAATAAATTCTAACTTAAGCTTACGATGCATTTTGTTTTTGTTTTTCTTATTGTTTAAATAAATAATTTTAAATTATCTAATCTCTTTTCTTCTCTTTCTAAGTGCCTCATTGCTATGAGGTAAAATTATAACTTCTAACGGCTCTACCCGGTGTTACTAATTCCACTTTGATATTGGCGGTAGCCGTTACTTTTGTAGTGTTCGTATCTGAATGATGGGTTTCGACCGTAACTTCCGGTTGTACAACAATACTTTGTAGCTCGGGTGGAAAGTTATTCATATTCGCTTTACTATTATCATGATTTAAATTAGGCGGAGGTTGAGTTGATGCATTATTTAAATTTCCTTGCTGCGAATGGCTGGAATTTATATGATGTTGATGGTATTGTGGTGGTGGTGGTGGAGGATGTGTAGCGTACATAGGATTATAATGAGGATGATGGTGATGGGATTGTTGTGGTTGTTGCTGTTGTGGTGGTTGATGCGTATTCACTTGTTGTTGTTGTTGTGATGTTGTTGGCGGTGGTTGATGATGATAATTCATATTATTATTACCATAATTAATATTATTACCATAATGTCCTCCTCCACCATTATTACTTTGTACATTATTACCCCATTCATTATTCATTTGTATTGATGAGTTTGATGATTTCCACGAAGGTGGTTCTTCTGTTATTGTCGTTAATGAGGGATCATTGATATTAACATCTTTATGATGATAATGTGGTTTCTGACAATTACGTGATGATGATGAACGTGATGAACCATGTACAATAACCGTCTTATTGGCACGTTTACTACTACGTGACATTTGTGGTGATGGGGTTGAAATACGATCTGGATGTTCAAGTGGCACTAACTCCGCCTCAGGTCCCATTATACTTAGTATTATGGGAAATACTACCAAACTGTTAAACGCTCCTACGCACAGTACCACCAGCAGTAGCCAAAAGAAATGTCTTATCACAAATTCAAAAGGTGAAGTGGAAAGCATAAAAACAGCCAAAGTAGAGGTTAATATGCCGTGTATTAGGGGACCAAGTGATACTTGCATGGATAGTAAAATACGACGTTCACGATTGCCCACAGAAGTCATGAAGCCCTAAAAATAAATTAAAAAAAACGAAAATTGATGGTAAGTTGAAATATTTATAAAGAGTTATTGGGCTTAATGGTTCTTAAAACTTAGGTTTGTCAAAATTTTTTATCTTTGTTAGTTTGACCTTAGTTCCCTTAAGAAATGTTTTTAAAGATTTTAAATGGTTGAATTAAGTTTCTTTAGAAACATCGTAATGTTTGTTAAGACTATCTGCATTGCTATTTTGGACTTAGTTTCTTTTTTTATAATCCTACGATTTTATATAGCCTGGCCTTAGTTGATTTTTAAATCCACGATTTCTTATAGTTTGCTCTTAGTTTCTTAATAAACCCACGATTTTTTATAGTCTGATCTCAGTTCCTCAAACACGCGATTATTTTTCCCAAGGCTGATCCGGGATTCCGTTGATTATAGTCTTTAGAAAACTACGATAATTTCTCAAGATTATATGTCTTTGATTCTAGTCTAAAAGTCTAAGGGGTCAGTTGGGAATTGGGACCTGTCCCCGGTTACTAAAGTACCTATCAAGTGACCTGTTTAAAATTCACGACTTTTCCTTTTAGACCAGTCCTGTGACATGTCACAGAGGGCAATTGACCCCCTCCTAGGACAAGCCCATGTTAAAGTGATCGGTCCCGAACCGGTCATGTGACGTGTCCTGGGGTAGGTCCTTTTGCCACAGGGATATAATTATTTGTCAAGGTTGCCTACTATTTGATTCCTTTCATATTTTGATTTCTTAATTGTTCAACCTAAGTTGCTTTATAAACCAACTAGAGAAGGAGCCTGCATAGCAAATATCAACTTCCCATGTCCAACAGTTTGAGAAGGCCGTCGAGGGGAAGAATTTCACCCTTTTCTGCCCCTTTCCTTTGGATTTTTTAAAAATCATGTCTTAGCTGTTACACTGGATAAGGAGTCGGCATACCAAAGGGGAGTTTTTCCCCCTTTTTGCCCCTCCCCGAAGGAATTTTCAAAACTCCGTCTTAGCGGATGTCTACGCCGGAAGGGGAACCTTCATACCAAATTTCAGCTTTCTAGCACCTGCGGTTTGGGCTGGGCGATGTTGAATCAGTCAGTCAGTAACGTTATTCCTTTATAAATAGAGATGATATTCTGACCCTAGTTCCTTTAGAAACCCTAATTTATTTTTTGGGATTACCAGTCTTTGATTCCTTTTATCGTTGTGACACTTGGTCCTTTAGAAAAATACAGTTATTTTCAAGTATTGTCATCCTTTGATTCCATTAATTGTTTGACTTTAGTTACTTTATAAACCAACGATTGTTTATAATCCGACTTTAGTTTTTTAAGTAACAAAGGGAATGATTGAGCTACTCTGTATTTGGTTTCTTTAAAGAATAAAGTCTGACCTTGGTTTCTTTAGATTTTTCCGATTGAGTGCAGTAGGACTCATTCTTTGGTTTTTTTACAATTACAATCTACAATTACCAGCTGGGATGATTTCGTTGTAGCTTTCTTTAGAATCCTAAAACTATATTGCGACTGATTTTGGTTTCTTTAGAATTGCACGATTGAATGCTGACGGACTCAATCTTTTGTTCCTTTAGAATTCTTAAATTAAATGCTGATAGACCCTTACTTTAGTTTCTATAGAATTCCAGGTTTAGATGGTAAGGATTTCTTGTCTCATTTACACTCTTACTTAGACTCCCACGGTAAGATTCTCAGTTTTTGGGTGCTTTAGAAACCAACGATTACGGACTGAGATACTCAGCCTCTAGGTCCCTTAGAAAGCAATGATTACTTGCTGATAAACTCTATCTTTTGGTCTTCTAAAAACTCACTTTGCACGCTTAGAGATTTCGTCTTGTCCCTTAGAAATCCACAAGACTTATTCTTTGGTTCCCTTACATTTCCTGATTAATTCCTTTACAATAAGAAGATTGGATGTTTATTTGAATCCTTTAAGAACTTACGATCAAATCCCTGTATCTAATTAAGAAGGAGAGAAATCAACAAGGCTCAGTCTTTTTTTTTTTGTTTTTTTGAAACCCACGATTGAATACTGCTCAGTTTCTTGGACTTTTAGTAAAACCCCGATTTTGTGCTAAAATTTACTAGCTTTAGTTCCTAAATTCGGTTTATTTTAAAATCGCCTTTTCTAAACTAATATTCTAAGATTAAATGTCTTTAAGAAATCTACGACCAACTTATACCAAGGACCCTATAATCCAGAATGAACAAACTACCAAATTTTTAGCCACACATGATCCCATGATGCCAAATGGTGCGACTACAAAAAAATTCTTAGTCGAGACCACGAAATTCTTAGCCGATTTACAGAAACATTAAGCTGCTAGCAAGGGTTGTAGCGCAAGTACAGTGATGTGAATGTATACATGTTTGAATTGGTACAACCCTTGCTAGAGGTTAAGTTTTTCTGTAAATCGGCTAAGAATTTCGTGGTCTCGAATAAGAATTTTTTTGTTGTCGCAACATTTGACATCATGGGATCATAGGTGGCTAAAGGTTTGGTAGTTTGTTCATCCTGGTTTATAGGGTCCTTGCTTATACATCTCTTTGGTTATGGGTATTCAGAAACCTGTCAACCTAACTTTAAAATTCTCTCAATATCCTAACATTCTATAAATTTAAACTCTTTTAAGTTTCCAAAATTTTGAGCTAACCTTCCCAGACATTAGGTCTGACACATGTTAAATAGATTTAAATGAAATTTACAACTTACCAATGATATATGTACAGTAAAACACACAATCATTCCCACACTGAGTATAAGAATAACGGCAGGTAGGGCTGATAATTTAATGCCCAATAAAGTCATGGCTCCGAAAACTTGCGCCAAAGAGGCCAATACACTAAAAACTACCAAAACAGCAGCCCACATAGACAAAAGCAGTATCGAAACCAACACAAAAGCAGCCATCACACAACAGCATAAAATCAACGATAAAGAAGATCTCAAAGTCATATATTGTTCCCAGAAAATAAATGGAATACCTAAAATTACGAAAAGAGAATAAAAGGCGTTAACTTAAGAATTTTACAATTTGTAAAGGTGTTTTTTTTTAATTACCTGAGGGATAATTAGGTAAACCGCGAGCTTCAAAACGTACGCTCAAATCTCGTATATGACTAATTAAAGACTTTATTTCAGAAGTATCGGTTAAGCCGTGAAGATAAAATGGAAGTTGAGTATAAACCAAAGGCAAGGACTTGGGTATCTTCAAATCAAATTCAGTAGGAACATGATCGTATTGTCTAGGTTCAGGATGTAATTTAGCCTAAATAACAAATAACAAAAGACAAATTAAGTTTTACATTTTAAAACAAAAAACGTTTATTTGTAAAAATTACCTGTGAAGCACCATAAGCAAACACATCATTAGTAGTCCAGGCTGAGAGATAATTATAAAAAGCTTTTGGATTTATAATACCCTCATTGTCGACCAAACGATGTTGTGTTACTAAACTCTTATCCACCGGATTATCCACATAACCCGTTTGCACTAACAATTTATAAGCCAATATTGCATCACTAGATGCATTAGAATACCAACCTTCTTGATTTATACGTCCATCTTTGAATTCACGATCAAAAATTCTTTGTAAATTTCTTAGCCAATCACGGAATAAAGACAACCAAAAGTCCGGCAAGCCACCATTGTCATTTTTAATTACATGTGGCACGCGAACAAAAGCTTCATGATATTCATGCAGCAAACGTTGATTGTTGGGATACTCAAAATTACCCTGAGTCACGGCATACATGCTGTAAAAACCAAACATAGATGTTTGGGCATTTAAAAATTTATATTCGTTGGTTTCTTTTGGTACCAAATCAATCAAATCCAAACCATCTTGCAATTTGGTAGAACAATACAAACTAAAGATGACGGTGCCCACAAATGACATGACTACTAAAAATTTAACCCATGATTTCATAAGAAAAGGAGTATAGTATTTTACAGCAAACTTAGCCAATGAAAATGCAGGTAAACGTTTTTCGGAAGCACATGATAAGAGAGCTTCTTCCTGTTGCAATATTGAGGAATTTACCACATTAGATGAAGTGCGGGCATTGTTGCATGTCTTGGATAATATTGAAGGTGATGAGTTTCTTGAACGAGTGGTATTCCTTTGGTTATTGTTGTTATTCATTGAGGGTATTTGATGATTAGTAGGCTTCTCTTTCCATATGGGAAAACAACAACAAAATATATCAGCTCTTCCGGCTGTTCTTCTTCTTAAATCCAATGATATCATGGCAGGGAAAACCAATAAAGCAGCAGCCAAATTAAAACACATTACTATGGCAGCCTGAAGACAGAACACCTTTAAGGCGGGAACTGGTATAAAAACTGCAGCGAAGAAAGCTCCTGTGGTAGTACAAGCACTGAACAAAATGCTAGGACCAACTTTTTTCAATATGTATTTTGTCTGTTCCTTACGATTACTTTCGGCGTAAGCTGCTGTTAACATAAAAATATGATCTACTCCTAAACCCAAAGCCAAAAAAGGAACAACTTGAGTACTAGCCGCATTGAAAACTATACCCAAAATGGCGCATAAACCCAAACCAGCTGCAGTAGAAAAACCAATTAGTAATACCCCAGCAACACCCACACTGGATTGTCCCTTAACCGGATCACGCCATCTTATTAAAGTACAAAATGCATAAATTACTGTGGCCATAACACCAATTACAATACTTAAGGGTTTGGGATTGGAGAATTTCTCTAAAATATCATCCAAAGTAGCTGAAGAGAATACATAAACATCATAGTTTTTGGCAACTCTAGAATTTTTCATAATATTTTCAACTTCTTTGGAAAAATTCCTTTGCCAAGCATTTAATACTTCCCCGGCCTTTTCAGGTGTCCAACCAATATGATGGACCTTATAGTTATCATTCCATAAATCATACATTTCCTTTTCAGTCATTAGCTGGACAACAGTTTGTAAGCCTTTAGCTTTTCTCAAATGACCCGTACGATTACGTTGAACTCCGCCTACTATAAGCTCCTCCGGCCAGTGCATGTATTTGGCGGCAAAACCATAACATCCTCCTGTTAATATGGCTCCTACATCTAAAGGTTGTGTACTATTTTTATTGGGTGCCGTTTCGGGACATTGTGGATCTTTTGGGTTAAGACAAGGTTTTTCAGTGTAACCAGAAGTGATGGCGGCCCGTTTCATATATTGTTCGAAGGTATCAAAATCGAAGGAGATTTTTTGATCGCTCATTTGTTTTTTCATCGATTGCATAAGACTAGAGGGATTTAAGGAACTCCAGGTTATACGTTTATCCATGCCACTGGAAAAAAGAGAAAGGGAAAAATGAAATGAAAATTCAAAAATTTTGTTTTATCTAAAATCTTTAAGTTGAAAGATCGTAATTTTATTACGCTTTTTAATACTTACGGTATTTGTACGGGAAATTCTGGTCCCAACAATTGACTTCCCTCCCAAAAACAATCTAGCGGTGTTATTATCGAACATGGTATTAAATGCTTAAATATCTGTTCGATAAAATACGGTCCCTCGAAACTAGGCGTTGTCGGCGAATTACATATATCCCTTAAACTCCAGTCTGTATCGAACATATGAATCTTTACCGCCGTAGCTTTTTTTAACACTTCCAGATGTGATAGCAAAGCTTGCGGGTGTAATACTGAGGCGTTTGGATCGTGGGCCGTTTGTATCAGTAGCTGGTGCGTTGAACTTTCAGCCTCTCCAATAGTTTTTTGTGTATACGCCAGTTCGGATTCGAGCCGACCACCTTCTTGTATCCATAGTTGATGTACTTTTGAATGGATTTGTGCAGATTTAAGGCCTACACAAAATGTACTTAATACTAGAATGGCTACAAATAAAACTTTGCCGGCATGTTTTTGTACTGAACTACCTAGGGATTCGAGGTGGGATTGAAATACTGATCGCAAATATATAGCCGTACGATTGCCACGGGCTTTGCCCTAAAAATAAAAGAAAAAAAAATTATAAAGTATAATTAGTTAAAAGTATTAATTATCGTTGTAAAAAATTAAATACTCCACACAGCACAGTGGAGTATACTAAATTAGAGATGACATGATAGAAACAAATTTTTAAGTGCAAAGGATAAAGGAAAATCCAATCTGCAGAGTAGAGTAATCCATAATTGTAAATGGCACTTAAGAGTGATGTTAAAATAAACTGGGTTTAAAAGTTAATAATAATTTCGATTTGGACAACAGATGGCTTAACTATCAAATATCGTATTTTGGAGGGTAATCATCTGTCATTATAATTCAGTATTCAATAGACACCAAAATGTACATATTTTTTTCAATCGCTATAATAATTTCGAATTTTGTGCCTAAAAAAGATGTTTTTCGGAAAAGTCTGATAACCTTCTTTCATTTGAAGACAACGGTTGCTGAAAGTTATCGATTGTTGGTAGCTGACGGTAAATTAAAAAAAAACTTGTAAACGATAGTTTGAGCGATTCAAAAGTGGTGATTTCGACACAGAAGACAAGGAGAGGATGAGGAATTGGAAGCATTACTCGACGAAGATTGCTGTCGAACGCAAGAAAAACTTGCACTTTCATTGAGAGTCACTCAAAAAGCCATTTCCCTACGTTTAAACGCATTGGGATTCTTTAAAAAGCAAGGAATTGAAGTCGAGAGACTTTGAAAAGCGATTTTTCATGTCGGAAATGCTGCTTGAACAGAAGTAATTTTTGCATCGTATTGTTACTGGTGATGAAAAATGGATACATTACGATAACCCCAAGCGTAAAAGTCATATGTAAAGCCCGACAAACCAGCCAAATCAACGCCGGACCCGAATATCCATGCAGCCAAGGTAATGCTCCGTATTTGGTGGGATCAGAAGGGTGTTTTGTATTATGAGCTGTTCAAATCGGATTAGACGATCACAGGGGACCTGTACCGAACACAATTGATTCGTTTGAAGAGAGCAATCAACGAATAACGAACAGAATATTCGACCAGACACGAGGCCATAATCTTCCATCATGACAACGCTCTGCCACATGTTGCAAGAAAAGTCAAAAACTATTTGGAAAACAGTGGAGGGGAAGTTTTGGCTCACCCACCTTTTAATACAGACCTTGCCCCTTCTGCCTACCATTTGTTTCGATCGATGCAAAACGCCCTTACTGGAATACGCTTCACTTCAGAACAGGGTATTAGAAATTGGCTTGATTTATTCTTTACCTCAAATCGGAGCAGTTCTTTTGGCGCGGAATCTATATGCTACCAGAAAGATGGCTAACGATGGACAATACTTTGAATGTATCAATTCATTTTGTTATTATAATAAATGCATTTTTCAAGCAAAAAACGACACTAACTTGTATACCGTGTCTTCAATGATAGCACGTAATTGAAAAATTAAACGAAAAATGCATTTAAAGATGCGGGATTATCTATGTTGTTCATTTGAATTGCCAACTATGTTTTATTGACAACTTCCTGTTAGTCATTCTTGTCATAAAATTTAATCTTCCATGCCACCATTATTGTTATTTGAATATATAATACAATAAAATGGATTTTTTTATTACCAACTAAAGTAAAAATCAATTTTAAAGTCAATTAAAGATTTAAACATAAAATGTTAATAGTTTAACCCGCAGTTGATTGAATACATTTTAATAATAATTTTATACGTAATGTGATTTATTGAAGATATGTCATTAATTGCATCAATTCCTTTAGAAGTTTTTTTATTCAAAAAGTTAAATTCATCAGACAAATTATAAACTTTAACAATAAGACCACCACGGTGGGCGCCAAAACTTTGTTTTTAGTAATAAGTTAATTTTATTAAAATACTTGTACTAAAAAAGCAGTTTTATTAAATATGATAATATTGGGTCCCCCGTTGGGTGCCACTTTGTATCATTGTTTAGTAAAATATGCTGCATTCTTATTTGAAATATTTTTAATTAAGATATTAGAATTAAAAAATAAACCCAAACAGTTTCCTGTTAATTTAGCATATTTGAAAGAAAGGAAGAAAATTTATAGGAAACTAAAGAATTGTTTTTATTTTTTTTTCTTTTAACTTAGTATATCCTCCTCTTTATTTTCTAGTTTGTTCATTTATTGACTTGTTAAATCTAGGCATTAATTTTTTGCACGTTACCTTTCCAAAAACGTGTCTAGTTCTTAAAGACGCCGTCTTTATTTGTTAAAATATTTCAATGCCTCTAAAACGTCATGCTGGTTTTTTTTTTGACTGTTTTTATGTGATAACTTCATTTTTCCTTGTAACTTCCCGAAAATTCACTACAGGAATTCTTTATAACTTTATTAAAACTCCATGCAGAAACAACAACAATAAAAAAAATCTTAAAGCAAAAAGCCGTTGTGTTAGGTCTTGGTTTTTGTTTTGTTTTATTATTATTGTACGTTAGAGTGTCCCGAATCGTGAGTCGCATTAACTATTAGCACTCACAATGCATTATTCTAGGCTGATTATGGGTAAAACAATTTTTAATAAACCTTTTTTATAGGGTACTTGAAGACCTCTACAAAAACTTTTGAAGTTTGACATTTTCCAAAAAAATAAAAATTGTTTGGTTTTTGAAAAATGGTCCTGAATTTTAAAGGGAAATTTTAAAAATAAAAATAAAAAAAGTTATATTTCAGTTTTTATTTAGAAAAATCTTCATGCAAATAACATAAAAATGCAACTGTTACCAAAGTCGAAATACTAAAGTTCTTTTGTTAGAATTTTTCTTTGAATTAACGTTATTTCACAAACAGATTAAAACATATTTTGCAAAAATCAAATTAATTTTTGCCGCCAAATGTAAAACTTTAAACGTTTGTAGGGGTATATAGTTCTCTTTTGTTGGTTATTTTTACCACAATCAGCTGTAAATTACTCATCCCTTGAGTGCTAATAGTTAACGCGATTAGTAAATTTGCAAAATAACGGGACACTCTTATTGTACGTACATTTATAAGTAGAATATATATGAAAACATCACTGGTAAAAAACGGCAACATAACAATTTTAAAGGCCTGTTAACACTTTTATGGCTCAACAACAGGCGTTCCTTCTTATTTTAGTTTTTCTGTATAGTTTGTAACATTTCAATTTCTATGGAATTTTATGTATCTGTATGAAGTACAAGAAAAATATCTTTGATGACAACAGTGGATAAATGACATATATCGTTTTTCTGTTAGTTGTTGCTAGTGTTTTTTTTTGTAATCCTCCTAACAATCTCTTGTTGTTCTAGCTAAATTCATTTGGACAATATGACAATTCCCTATAGACTAAAACATGTCATTCAAACATGATTTATTACTAGATGGTGTAAAATTTCTACTTAACAAAAATGTTCATATATTTCAGAAAAGAATTATATATTTTTATGTTATGAAAAACAAAAAAAAAAAAATGTTTAACTAATGATCTATAGAATTTTATGCTTTGATTTATTTTTAAATAACAGTTGTTTAGGGATTACTTATTCTATTGTTTTATAATTATTTTGTTAAGTGTAGTTTACAATAACCATTACTTATTTCCAAATAACGGCAACACTTGTTTTTTTGAAAGTTTTACATTTTGTTACGCTTAACAACACTATTAGCTGTCATTATCATAAATTTATATTAACTAAATTAAAAACTCCACGTGTGATTTTTTGTTTATAGAAAATTTTTATATTTTTATGTTAACAATTAATAAATAAAAAAAAAAACAAGTTTTTATATGTATTTAATGTTTGATCATCATTAATCATTAAAAAAACATTTTGAGTGTTGTGTTAAAGTTTAATCAAACATAAGCATTTTGTGTGGAAGTTTAACTCGTTTTTTTAAATAAATTTTCATTAAAAAGTTTACAACTTAATTTAGCAACAATATAATTATATAATTAATTATAATTATACAAAAACATTTCAAATATGTTATCATAAAATAAAAAGCCATAAAAAGAAA
This sequence comes from Eustalomyia histrio, assembly GCA_949748255.1. NCBI lineage: Eukaryota > Metazoa > Arthropoda > Insecta > Diptera > Anthomyiidae > Eustalomyia > Eustalomyia histrio. The sequence goes on along the minus strand of OX456527.1, from coordinate 94,628,887 downwards.
AAGATACTCGTACCTTTGAGCAATTTTAGGGTGGTCTTTTTAAAACATCCATCAGTACCATTAAAAAATGGTGAAGCAAAATATGTATAGAAATTAACATAAGTTATTAATTAATCATATAACAAATTATGTATAAATTTCAAAATTCTTAAGACCACCCATTTATTTATTATTTTTTTTTAGTTTTAAAAGAAGCTTAACTAAGCCAAACACTAACATAAATTATAGATAAAGAAGATCGTAAATTTAACAAAAAGAAAATTGCTAGTGTTGTAATAATATAGATTATTTAATAGGCAGGTATTCGGTTATTGGCGCAAAAATAGATCTTATTAAATAATATAAATGTAATATAGGATTTGAGTGTTAAAATCTGTCAAAATACCGTGTGCTTAAGATTTTTTGATATAATTTCGAATTGCACTTTTTAAAAAATTTTTAAAAAATTAATTTCTCTTATAGGATTTGTACACACACTCACGGTGATATCAGGTTTAGCGATTTATCATTATTTTGACGATTTTTATTACCAAAAATATCCAAATAATGATTGGACAATATTTCCCTCAAATGACAATTTTTTTTACCGAAATACAGCAAGAAAATAACCAAAGCACGATAATTATTTTTTGTCCTTTTACTAAATCTAAATCAAACATAATTGGCTTAAGTGATTTAAGCTTTGTTTTGGAATGAAATCAAATTTTAGAAATACAGATATTTGTTGGAAATCAACTTTATGGTTTTTGTACTTTGATAAAATTAAACAACTGTTCTTTGGAAATTTAGTTTTTATCTTTGACATTAAATAAAATATTTTACTTCACTTTGTAATTTTAAAATGATTCAATAAACATAACTATAATTGTTCTGAGATCTCCGTTTGTGGAAATTCAATAATATTTAGTGTAAAAAAATTTTGAATTTTATATTTATACCGATACCTAGGCTTAAGTCACTTAAGCGTTAAAAAAGTGCTGCAAAATCAAATTTTTGAAAAAAATATTTCCGAATTTGTGAATTCTTTATAAATAAAATATATATGCATACTGAAATTATAATTAAAATAATATGAAGAAAAAATATAAAATGCTGTGAAAATGTAATTTTTCTAAGGTCACGTTTACATTTGCATGAAAATCTCAAGATTTTCATATTACTCCGAAAAAACAATAAAAAAACTTCTATAAGCCCATTAAAAAAAAAAAAAAATGCCCACACAATTAATTTGAATAAATATATTCTCTCAAAGTTTAACGCCTATAAGTTTTTCTCCATTATTTTTGCCAATGGTGAATATCAAAATCTCGGATGCAGATTTTACAATGTGGAAATCCTATAGGAAAAATAATAAATCTGGGCACGAATTCTATAGGATGATAATAGTCTGACGATCTCGTTTTGACGTAACTAAAATTTTTGTTATCATTTTTTTCGAAATCGTTCTTTTGGCAAAATTATTTAAATTGCACGATAACAAAATAGGTATCGTTTTGACAATGAATTTACAATTTTTTTGTCTACTTAAAAATGTATCAATATTTCGACTGTTTTAATTATTTTTTTAACTTTGTCAAACAAATTTGAGGAAAAATAAATAAAAATAAGTGTTTTTTTACTGTTTGGAATAATATTGGTGACGGCGGTTTTACTAGATAAATTACTTTCAGCTGTAGATAAAAGAAAGCACACAGAAAAAACTAGTGAAAATTTCAGTAAATAACTAGTAAAGCGCGTATGCCAATTGCTAGATTTCGTATAAATTTTGTATTGGCGAAAAATTTATGAATTTTCTTATGACAAAATAATGAGTATGAAGAGTACAACTATAGGGAATAAATCAGTATCTAAATGGATGTCGATAAGGCAGCGCTCCTATTTATTTACATTGCTGTCAATATTAATTCAATACAAAATAAATCTAGTGTCATAAGTTAAACAGTACTAGAACTAGTATGGTATAGAACTAGTAAAAAGAACAAGTACAAAGAACTAGTACTTAACACTAAATTTTTTTTTGAAATGAATCTTCAAAACGATGCGATAGCGATGAACTTACAGGAAGCAAACAAAAAACGATATCGATCGTATCGTTGGACGATCATCATTTTCAAAATTACAGTATTGATGCCTTGGTATTTTTTGTTTAAAATCCTTTATCCAAAATCTGAAACGAAACTAATTTTTTCCGAAGAAAAGATTTTTTGTGAAATATTTCATGAATAAATTTATTTCCAAACATTTTGACGATTATGTGCCCGCCCAATCAACCTGGCAACACTGCACACACAGTTATCTCGTTTAATTAAACAACTCTCTCACATTAAAAGTCTTTAAGATTTTAATTTGTAATATATTGACAGTGTTATAATTTCAATTTCTTAAAATTAAGATTTTAATTTAGATTATATTAACATTGTTATGATTTTATATACTAAACTCGTATGACTCAATCATTTAATGTAAATGGCTCTTAAATGTCATTTCAAAGTTAACCGAATTTATTGCAAATCCACGACCGATTTTTTAATGTGAATATCATCTAAAATTTTCGTAAATTTTTGAAACATAACCTCAAAAATTTTAATTTTTTACACAAAAAATATCTCTGCTAAGAAAAATTTAAAGAGAAATGTTTAATAAAAAACAATTGAAATACACTGAAAAGTTCGTAATAAAAGTTTAAAAATTTGTTTTAAAAAATCTATATAATATGAAATAGTATTTCATAAGAAAGTGTCACATTAATATTCATCCTTACTATACAAAAAAGAAAATTAGACTTCTATTTGAAATTTAAATTATTGGGTGATAGTTTAGTTTTGACATCAGATTTTTAAAACTCAAAGTAGAGGATGATTTGTAAAATGAATAATTTTATGTGGATTCGTTTTCCAAAATATCACCGATTAAAAGTATTGAGTACACTTAAAAAAGTTTGTAAGTTAAAATAACTGAAAATATCATTTAAAAGAAATGATATTTCATCTAAAAACCGGTCTTCTTAATTTTCATTTAAATTAAATGCCATTTGTTATTTATTTTTAAATGTTGATTAATCAACTGACACATCCGTAAGAAATAAATGATATAATCAGTTAAAATAAATGTCAAAATTTGACCTACCAATGCTTAAAAAATAAATATTTTTTTTTTCATTTATTTGAAATTATTTCCGTCTTTGTATTTTTTGTTTTTTAATATAATCGTACAATACAAAATGTATGTATGCATATGAAGCTATAAACATTTTTTGTATGAATGTGTTTGTATATGTATGTGTGTTTATGAAGTTCTTGTAATTTGTATTGAAAAATTTTGTATATATACAACCAATTTAAATAAAAAAACAAATTGAAATTTTTTAAATATTTTTTTTTTGAAACAGACTGCAAACAAAATTTAAATTTGTAATAACTGTTACAGACACAAATAAACCACAAGTTCCCGTTTCGTGGGTAAATTTTTATTAAATTTCAAACAAATGAAAAAAAAAAAAGTTAATATAGATATTTGTTTGAAAAATAAATGTATGTTCCTTTATTTTTAAATGGAACGGACAACTTTTTTATTAAACTACAAACAGTTAACTACATAATATTCTGAGTGTATACCAAAAATATGGTATTGTGAATAAAAAAAGCATACTATTATCCTTCAACTTTACGAATAAAATTCGTTTAGAAATTGCATACTGTAGAAGGAAACATTCATTTAGTGAATCTACCAGAAAATTAGTACAATCTACCAAATTTATTAAAAAATTATCGATATTCGAAAGTGGTTACTACAAATTCAGTTATCCTGATCAAATATATCATTAAATTAGGATTTTAGTTTAACCAACCGAATTGTGGATTTTATTGATTATAAAAGCCACTAACGATTGGTATTTGTTGATGAATTTTCTGATATATTTATTTTCCTAAAATATTATTTAAATTCAAAATTAGTCATTAAAATTTATAAGTGTGTAGAGAGCTAGCCTAGTACTTCTAATTTACGAGTTCAAATCCCGGTAAAGCAAACATTTAAAAAAATATTTTTTTTAAATTAAAATAAAATATTCAAATGTTTAAATAACAAATATATCAAAGAAAATTAAGTTTAATTATGGTGCAGTAAGTAAGAGTGTGAATTATGAATATGGATGACAAGGTTCGATACCGGAAAAATCTAAAAAATAAAGTACTTTTAAGAAAATTTATGAAAATGTATATTATTGTTTTCATTCAAATATTTATAGTTAAAGAAAATACTTAAATAATTGAACTAGTAATAGACCCCCAAGGTTGGGCGCCAAAACATTTCTTGTATCTGTGTTTTTTCTTTAATATTATTTGTGTTTGAGCAGCAAGGTGTTAAAACACTAAAGCAGCCATGTAAAATAGGTTGAGAATAACGTCCATAATTCTAAGCGTTAACTCTAACGTGAACTAATATCGAATTTATATCGCATTTTCGAACTTTATTCCAAAAACATTGTTATTGTCGTGCTTAAAATAAAAAAGGCGCTGTAGACTATTATTAATTACAAATTCAATTACAAATTATATCTTAATACCCTAACCGAGCACTAGCAACAAAGGCTTTTGGCTCGTTGTAGCAAAAACAGAACAGAGTTTCTGGTGGGAATCGAACCCACGACCCCCGCACTGATAAGCTAGCACGCTACCAACTAGCCTACCGGGGCGCTAAGGGTTCAAATTTTTAAGTTTTAATTTTAAAAGTTCTTCCGTAAATAATTTACATCACTATCAAAAAAAAAAATAAATATAGCATTAAATAAAAACTTCAAAATAGATTTAAGAAAAGGGAAAAGAATATTTCAAACATTATAGATTAGCTGTCAAATTATGAAATATAAACATTTTAAATTTTGAAATTTACCAAAATGTTTGGAAAGAATAACACAAATATTACAAACCCTTTTAAAACAACTAATGGAACTTACATATATCTGCATGCTACAGTATAATGGAATTGAGAACAAAAATTAAAAACAAAACAATAAATTCGTTAACAAAATTTTTCACTGATTGACATTTGTTCCATTCATTTAATCAATGTTTAAACAAAACAAAAAATATAAATGGAGACATACAATTTCAAAAAAACTACCACACAAAACACATAAATATTTCAAAGATCTTTGGCAATGATAGCAGTACAATCATTAAATAAAACTAAAAAAAAATTAAAAAGAAGAGGGGAGATCTCTGAAAAAAAAAACTTCAAAAAATAATCAAGTCTACTAAAAAAAAAAAACATAAAATGCATTAAGAAAAAGCACACGGCTAACATATAACATGGTACTCTATTCCCATACCCACAATCTTTACAAAGCAGGACCACCCATGATAATGATTGTGTCAAATTTCCATTTTGGTAATAAATGAAATCCATAATAATAAATACATACATACAACAAACGCTCTAAGCATTTTTATAAATGTGAACAACAAAAAAATGTCTTAATGGGGAGGTGTATAATGAAAAATATAATAAAATTAAAAACTAAATCAAATCATATGGAAAAAATATTTAAAGGCTTTAGTGTTAACGTCATGATATCCATTTATAGCATGCATGAACGTCTTTGTCTTTATGCATGAAAAATTAAATTTTAAAATTATTAGAAAAGCCGTATGGGGGAAATTATTGAATTATAGAAAAAGGAAATAAAAATAATTACAAGTTTTATGGTATAATGGATTATCAATAAATTAAATGTGAAAAAAGAAATAAATGTAATTATGAAATTGAACACACACAGAGAAAATTAAATTTATATTTATATATTTATAAATGGTCCTTTGAACCGAATATGCAGCAGGGCTTATTGTTTGGATGTGGCTATCACATTTTGCTTAAGTATCACAATTGCTTTTTGATTTCAACATTCAAAATACAAATGTACTAGAAAACAATTAAAAAAAGGCTTAAATTGGGCTGTGCCGAATATTTGAATACCCTCAACCAATGTTCTCACTGTTTTTGATGCAAATAATGTAAAGACGTCATATTATGGAGGTGAAAAACTTGAAATGTGAAAACAAATTTTGTGGTTGGAAAAAATTTTAAGGTGAAAAAAATTTTTTGAGGTGAAAAAAAAATGTTTGTAGTGAAAAAAAATTTTAGGTGAAAATATTTGAGGTAAATATAAAATATTACTCAATTCTAAGAGATAGTTTAAAAACAAGAAAGAATATTTTACTTGCCAGTTGCTGTATGGAAAGTTTAGTGGTACCTCCACATTTTCACTCATAACTTTTTACCCGCTGGACCGATTTTGCTCACTTTCAACACCAAACTGCTCGGGAGGATGTACATTAATCTAGGTAAAAATGAGCGCTGTGATCGTCATTTCAACAGGCATTGCTAGATCGGCTTAAAATTTCACAAGGAGGGTATAGAAATGTTGGCAAGTAACTGATAGCATATCAACTAAAAAAGTCATTTTGCAAAATAAAGAGTGTCTCAGAGAGAATGCACTTTTATATTTTATAATAAAACCACGTATTTTTTGAGATTGTTGTGATTAAATTGGATTGTAAAGAAAATATGTTCCGATTAAGTATGGAATAAAATATTCGTCAAATTCAAAATATCGGCCTCATCTTAAAGAAAGTAAGGCCCAAACACGCCGCCGTGGGTTCGTTTGTTTCTCATGGAGAGGAGTGCACGAACATAGAGATAACACATGACACAAATTATTTGCAAGTGCAAAGGAAGGAGGGAACAAAATCCTCTATAATTATGAATGGTCCTTAAGAAACAATTTTTACGGGGTTATTTACCCATTTATTCGTCTTTTACTGAATGACAAATTTTTGTTTGTTCTTTTCAAAAATTTTATGAATTTTAGGGAGCAGTATTTATTTATTTTTGTTTATTTCCTAGCAAAAGATCAAAAGAAAGCGAATCTATATAAAGAGAGAGTACACACCCTTATGAATATAATAAAAAAAAACACATAGAAAACTGAACACAAACATTTTAATCTTCACTATAAATGTAAATAAATGTTGTTATCTCTCTTAGGACAAACTAAAAAAGAAACCCGCATATTGGAAAAGACATACAAAATTTATACAAAAACCTTTTTACCCTACTTCCGAGAAATATTTATCAAAACAAACAATTATGTTTAGAAACGCCTACAAGAATTTCCGGTTTTCAAGAGATTATCACAATTATCAATAAAACCAACAAATTATAAACATTTTTCGCAATAATCATTATCATCATCAAAGTGAAGAAAAATATACTTAAAACTAACAATAATTTCTTTATTATTAAAAAATAACAAAAAAATTTATATGCCGGCTTGAATAAAAAAGAAATCATATTAAAAATAAAATTGAAGAGAAGTTGAAAAAAAGAAAAACAAATTATGAAGACATTAAATAAAAAAACCCGACCACACTGAGCGCTATTATTTTTTTTTTCTTTTTACGGAAAATAACCTAAAATTACGAAAACTCCTAAAAAAGAAGTTGAATTGTATACAAAAACAAAATAAAAATATATACCGGAAAGAAAAAATACTTTATATACAAAAAAAATAAAAAAAATTATAATCACACATTCTGTGAAATATACAATTCATGAAAAATAAAGCATGGCAGTCAGCCAGCAATCCAACCAGCCATCCAATGAGCCACAACTACCAAAGTACTATTGTACAAGATCACACAGGTTACCTGTTCATAATAGTAGAGTAGTGGTAGATGGAGTAAAGTACAATATTATAAAGAAAACGACCCAGCCTTACCTGGTCTTTTTAAGTAAGACATTTATACTGTAGTCAGCGTAAGATAAATGGACAGACAGACACATGGTTTGTGTTGAGTTGAGTTTTATAATAAAGAAATTAAATTGTACCAAAAAAAAAAAAGAAAAACAACATCATTATCTTTAAAAGTTGGTGTTAAAGATCTAAGTCGATTTCATTTTTAAAGCCGCCACATTCCGTTAAGTAACTATTTGGAAATTTAGTCTCTAGCTAAATACAAAAAAGTTTGTATATCAGGTCCAACGTTGGGCGCCAAATTATTTTCCAAAATAATAATATAGTAATTGAGGTTACAGCAAAACACACAAGTTTTTTTATATGGTCCCTCGTTTGTGCTTCTCGTGAACGTTCATTTAGACGTATGTTAGAGTTTCAGTTAATAAGCTACACGCAAAGTACGTAGCCTCACATAGAGATGGCATGACAAGTACCAATATTTTTTATTTATTCAGTGGGGCCAACTGTTAAAAAAATTGGGCAAAATTTCATGACATTTTATTAATTAGAAAAAATTTACCGTTATACAAATTATGCTGTTTTTAAACTTTAAGAAAAAATGGATTGCAAATAGTTCCATGTTTTGATTAAACATTGTTTTTAGGTGGGAAAAAATACTGTACAAGCCAAAGAATGGATTGTTAAACATTTATGCTGACTCTCCGCAAATGAGGCAAATGAGATACCAACAGAGCGAGTTTAGAATCTGCTCCAAGGGTGCCGCGATTTTGAACAGCTGAACAAAAACTGAAACGTTATCATGATTCAAAGTTTGTTTTGGAGATGTTTGAAGAAAATTCAACAGAATTTTTACGTAGATTTATAACAATGGATGAGACGTTGATTCATTATTATACACCGGAGTCCATTAGACAGTCTGCGGAGTGGTTACAAGCGTGTGAAAGCTGACCAAAGCAGCCAAAGTCTCAATAAATCGGCTGGAAAGGTGATGATCAGTGATTTTTGGGATGTTATTTATTGATTACTTGGAGAAAGGAAAAACAATAACTGTCAAGTACTATGTTATGTTATTTCACAGATTGGATAAAGAAATTAGGAAAAAAATTACCCACTTAAATAAGAAAAAATTTTTGGCAAAACATGACAATGCACCAGAAAAATTTTAGTCTTTACATTACGAATTGCTAACCCCCCCCCCCCCCCCCCCCCCGTATTCTCCAGATTTTGTCCCTGCGATTAGTTTTTGTTCCGCAACTTGAAAAGATGGCTCAGGAAAACAGATTTTCCACAAATGAAGAAATTATATCAGAAACGGAAACGTATTTTGAAGAGTTTGACAAATCGTATCTTTTCAAGGGTATCAAGATGTAACAGGATTGTTGGAAGAAGTGCATTTCACTTAACGGAGATTACGTTAAAGAATACAATTCATTTCAAATCTAAAAAACTGGTTTTAAATTGTTAGGCCACGAAGTTCTCACTCCATGTAGTAAGTGTTTTGATAATTATACACTTTTTATTTTTTTGCGTGTATGTATGAGTCTAAAAAAATTATTGGAAGATTTCTGTCATTTTGTCAGGTGAAATGATGACAATGTATAAAGTGAAAACAATGAAAAATTTAATAAATGGGCTACAAAAATGGGATGTTAAAAAAGTACAAAAATATTAGGCATGACAAATTTAACTCTAGCTCTACGTAATTTCTATATTCAGTAGATATGATTTTGCGAATGATTTTTAACGATTTATTTTGATATCTTAAGGTACGCTTTAAGGATCTTTCACAATACTGGAGTATAATCCACGCTACAAACTGAATTTGGCTTTTGCTTCTTTGCACGCACCTTTTTTGTTTTTGTAACATTCAATTAATTTTTTTTTCTTGAATCAAATCTGTATGAAAGATTACTCTAGTATTGTAAATGAACCTTTAAAAAAAGATTTACTTTAACTTCAAAAGTTTTTAATCGTAATTTAAATTGTAAAAATTAGCAATTTTATAAGAAGATACAATCATAATAAACCCAAAATATCACTTCTTGACAAGAAATATTATAATCTTGTAAATTAAATTTCTGTGAAAAGAAGTTATACACAATTTTCGCGTGAAACTTATTATGGTGAAAAATCATTTTTTTATATGGAGTATAACAGTTTTTTTAACTAGAAATCGAAACAACATACTATGCTTTAAACCAAAAATATTATAAAAAACTTTTAATTTAAAGCCAATTTAGACGGTGACTTTGATGCAAGCAATTATTGCGTGCAATTTTTGTTTGTTATCTCTCTTTCACACTCATATGTAATCTTCTTTTGTTGCTTCATTCACCTTCAGTTTTCGTGCAATTAAAGTCAGCGTATAAATAGACATAACTTAGAAAGCAACTTTGAATAGGGAATTAAAAAATTGCACGCAATCAATTGCAACGTATAAATTGGCTCTTGGGCTGTTTTCTTGAGCCGCCATTGAAGAATTTCAATAGTTTGCCGTCAATAATCTTTATATCGACTTTGATCTCTCGAGATTGAGACATCAGCAAAAGCAGCCTGCCTTTTTAAGCAGAACTAACAAAAAGATGTTACGTTGTAGCCTCATAAAGGTGGTCGACATCAATGTGTTTTTGTTATTGTTGCTGGCTGGCTGGCTGGCTGGGTTGGATGTTGGTTGTTTAAGCGATAAAAAATGCGGGTCGTTCATTGTTGTTGTGTTTTTTGTTGTTGGCTATTATAATGTCTTAATAAGAAGAGTAACAACAAAAAAAACTGGCTTAAGAAATAAATATTAAAAAAAGTTCAGAAAAATACGATAATTTCATTGTAAAAAAAAACATGTATGTAAAACTTTTAAAGCTTCTTTTTTTAAATTTAATAAAATGTTTTTTTTTCTTAAAAGGCGCACGTCATGGCACACGTTTTTATTTTGAAGTAAACCAAGACTTTAAAACCGTTATAATGTAAATCTGGTTTACAAAATTTAAATGAAAAGAAAAATAAAAAATATTGAACTTGTTTATAAATTCAAAATATAAACAATTACATTTTTTTTTTGTATCAAAATCTTTTTTTTAAATTTACTTTACAAACTTTGTTTTGCCTTCTCTTTAAAGTAATATTTTTTTTTTCAATCTTTAGTTAACATCACCCCTTGAGAATATTTTTAAAACTTTAATTATCATCATCCTTATATCTTTCTTCGTTTTCTTGTAGTTTTATATCTCTGTCCTAATAAGGACATTATATTTTGAAAATTTCTCAAACAACAACAGCCAACAACAGCAGCAGCACATGTTGACCCTCAAATTGTATATTTTCTGTATGATCTTCATACTAATAAATGCTGTGTATTCTGTACAGCAGTAGAAGTTGTATATAAAATAAAAATAGCAGCTGTTACTATTTAATTTTATGTATAATAAAATGTAAAAAATAACAAAGATGTGAAACCATACAACTTGTGAGGTCCATTTTGTTGTTCCTTAAGGTTGTGAGCATCGATTTTATGTTTGTTTTCTTTATTCATTTATGTCATAAGATTTTGGTTAGATGACTAAATTAAAATCATGATAATAATGTTTATTGAGATAAAAGAAACCCTACTAATTGGTGTTAACAATTTATCTGTTCGCTATTACTTGCTTGATTTAATTTTTCAAAAGATTTTTCGAACTCTAAGTATTATATAATTTTAATGATCTTCGTGAAGTTTAAACTTATATTTGAGGTGTTTCAGTAGTTACTTTTAAAAGACATTTGTATTCTTTTTTTGGCGCCCAATGCTTGGTTGTATATTTTACTTTGAAGGAAATCAATTGTTCTTAAAAGAAATGATGCACATTGGGTGCCATTTTTTTGAAGTCAATTTTATAATTGTTGCATTTAAAAAGTACTGTGCAGTAAAAAAACTAAACTGTTTCATCTTAATCTAGGTGTTTTACCAAACCTCAGCAATTTTTTTGTTGTGAATGCCGCGCTTGTGTTGAGGTGCTCAAAGTTGTATTGTCATAGCCAGATTTCGATTTTTTACAACGAATTTGCTTTCGCTGTCTAGTTTTTTGTAGAAGTCTCGTCTGCATATTTTATTAAGATATCTTAAGACACATTTAGAAGGTAGAGAAAAGTAAAGGATTTGAAGTATGTTATTCTGTTTATAAGGATGAAAGGCATACGTTGGGCGCCATCTTTAGGAAGTTAATACCAAACTGTAGCAATTATTTATTTCAGTACATTTTAGGTATACAACTTCATGCAAAATAATAATATTGATGAAATGTTATTTTCGAAAACTCACCACACCAGCAAACACAACTTTCGTATCCCAGGATACGTTTATCATTTATATATGTAGGCAACATCCATTCGTCTTGAAGGTTCTGATAATTTTACAATAAGTTCCATATATTGTCCTCCACGTTTTGCTGTAACAAAAGAAAAGATCGCTTCCTGGCTTGCGGTGACCATAACGCCAAGCACACGTACTGGAGCTCCAGGCTTTTAAATCCTAAAATGTTGTTGGATAAAAGTAATGGCTTGGACTTCGTATCACCTGGACCACCTACATACTGGTCCGCAGATCCAAGAAAAAATCCCAGATCTTATAGATTTTGTTAAATCGAAAAACGTAAACCGGAACTCAATAACAACACAGATATCGTACGACTTGTCGTCCGATCAGGCTCCAGTGATTTTAAATTATAACGAACACAAAGTCGTACAAAATTTCCATATCATAGTTGACTGGCTAAGGTATAGAAAATATGTAAGCAGTCACCTATATGAGAATTCCTTAATAAACTTTCCCGCAGATATAGACGAATCTATTAATAAATTCAGCGAGACAATAATTGCGGCCTTGCATTGCTCGTAAGTGTAAAGTTCCGATCGAACCTTGTGTACGCATTTCTAACGCAGAAATTCAAAACCTACTTATTGAAAAGAAGAAACGTAGGATAGAATGGCAACTCAACAGATCTTCCACATCAAAAAAAAAGACTGTCTGCTTCTACAAAGAAACTCAAAAGAGCTCTTGCGTTGGAAGAGGAGCGTGTTTTATCAATACTCTCTTAAATCTACTCTAGAAAAGTGTAATACATCTAGGAAAATGAATGATACTAAGTAGTGGCTGAGATGTAGACGAGATTAAGGCAAACTCAGAAACTTCGGGTTTATGTCTTTAGATTATGCCAACGATCTTGCGATATCCATTAACGGCAAGGGAGATAAAATAATTTTGAGGCGTTGCAACGTGTGCTGAATTTAGCTAACACAACGTGAGGGGAAAAAAGGTATTCTGTTAATCAATCTAGAATAGTGAGGAAAACCTTTAACAATGTCCCTTCTGAACAACACAAATGTAGTTTTTACGGCCGTGATAAAATACCTTACTCAGAGATAAAAAGCCTATTTAAAACAACTATATTATATTTGAGTAATTTGTTGTATTTAAGCATTAATTTTTTATCATTATAGATTATATTTTCCGCGTTTTAAAAATAAGTAAAAACATAAGAAATAAGAATAAATAATAGCTTCTTTCAAACAAATTTCAATAAGCTTTTTTAAAAATATGGAAAAGTTCCCGAAATTCAAAAACAAATTTTTACAGAACTCCCACTTTTATTATCTGGTTTAGGATTTAGTTTGTTTTGCAAAGCTGCTCTGTTTATAATTAAGCGGAGAAAAAAATGAATACATAGTTTTTAAGCGTCCCAATCTTATATTGTCTAAGTGAAAATACCGTAAAAATGTAACTATAGCTAATTAGGAATAAAATGAAAAGTAATTTGAAGATCAAGATCAAAACATGAACCATTATGTTTTTTTATGATTAAAAACACATTAAATACATACAAAACCCTCCTAAAATTAGTGTGTTATTTTAGAAGGGGTTTGTTTGGGGATGTTTATCAATCCACCCATCAAATTTATATATTGGGACCTTGAGAGGTTTTTGGCAGCTTGTGTCATTTGGTTGAAACGTAAACAACTTAATATTGCTTCGATCATGTCGAATTTCGTATCAAATATAGTATTTTTGTGGGAAGTTTTTCTACATTACTTTAATATTAAGAAAAGTGCGGCTGAGAGTCATCAAATCTTAGTGGAAGTTTACGGCGAGCATGCTCTATCTGATTGTGATTTTGAGCTCGAAGACCAAACGTTCAACCCAAAAAGGTTAAAGATGAAGAATTGGGATCATTGCTCTTGTGGACGAATGCCTAACGTTTCAGGAGTAGATGAGTCGAGAGACAGCAAACGCCTTAAATCCATGGGATTGATTCAAAAGCAAGGACACTGGTTGTCATATGAGTTGAAGCCGCCCGAAGTCGAAATGCGATTTTTCGCTTGTAAGCTCCTCGAACTCCGAAAAAGGAAGGGTTTTTTGTATCGCATTTTGACTGGCGATAAAAAGTGGATCCATTACGCCAACTCCAAGCTCAAAAGGTAATAGGTTTTTTCTTGCCAACTATCAACATCCTTCGCAAAACCGAGTAATCATAGCATGGAGTTTATTCTCTGTATTTGGTGGGACCAGCGCAGCGTGATCGCGAAACGCGTTTAAGCCACGCACTGAAGCAAAAACGGCCAGAATACAAAGAGAGGCACGTCAGAGTGATTTTGCCAGAACAGTCAAGACGCTGAAATGGGAAGACCTAACCCACCCCCCGTATCGCTCCTTCCGCCTACTACTTTTTCCGGTTCACTTCATATGAACAGTGCAAAAAATTAAAGATGGAAAAAGTTGTTCCCATTGATGGACAACCATTTTTGCACAATAAATCCGTAAAATTTCAAAAAAAAAAATGTTCATTCAAGGTCCCAATATGTTATTCATTTCATTTAAGCGTAGAGGTGTCTCGGCATTTTCAATACTTTTATTGTTTTGGGTTAAAGATGACAAAATCAAAATCACTTTTGAAATTGAAGAAATTGGCATAGAGATTTATTAAACAACAAAACTTTTCTCAAAAATATCTATTTTCTATTGGAATGTCTTAAGGTCGTTATGGGCATACCTCAATTATCATTATTTCCATTAAGAGGTATTCTGCCACATAAGAATTATTTCTGTGGTCTCCGTGACTGCAGAATATATTTTCATGCGAATGTCAAAAAAAATGAACCGTATTTTTAAAATGCAAATTACACGGATTCTACAATCCTAACGGAGGTCATTTAAAAGCAATTATATTATATTTAAGGAGTTCACAAGATAATAAGTATTGCACTGTTGTATAGACGTATTAAAAAAAACAGAGTTGTTAAAATTTTTGTTTCACTATAATGACGATTCTCTGTTGGGGTTTTTGTTTTTTGTTAGCTATAGGTACAAATGTTGTATAGCATCACGGCTGAAAAATCCTTGAGATGACACATAGGTGGTGCCTCTAATGAAAAATTTTTATGATTTTATTGGAATTACCAATCTTCAGATGACTACTATTACTACTATTTTTGCGATTTTGGATTCAAAGCAATTTCGTTATATTGATTTATCATTGCTTTTTAATGGAAAAAACACCGTTTTAGCCAAAGCATGGCTTGATAAGTGTTATTCGGACTGCTCTATCAAGACTAATGGTAGAAAAGTGGTTAGCTGACTTTAAACGTGGTCGAACGCTCTGGTCGCCCAAAAGAGGTGATGATACCAGAAAACATCAAGATAGCTGATACCTTTAAGATATCGAAGGAACGTATTGGCTTTATTTTGCATCAACATTTGTCCATGAGAAAGCTGTTTTCGAAATGGGTGCCGCATTTGCTTACAGAGTCCCAAAAATAACAACGTTTCGATGATTTGAAATGATGGCTTAATTGCACGACTTACACTTTCAATTGCTTCCGCACCTACCGTATGTGCCAGATTTGGCTCCCAGCGATTTTTACATGTTTTCAGACCTCAAAAAAATTCTCGCTGGAAAGAGATTTGGTTCGAATAAAGAGGTCATTTCCGAAACAGAGGTCAATTTTGAGGCCAAAAATAAATAATTCTGTAAAAAAGGTATCGAAAGGTATTGGAGTGATTGTATCGCTCTTAAAGGAGACTATGTTGATGAATAAAGTGGAATTTTGAAAAAAACATTGTTGTTTCATTAGATACCCTACGGACTTATCAGCCGATATGTTATTGTTGTATTTTTTTTAAATTAAGTTTTAACAACTCTGATTCCAATAGTACGATACAATACATACAACACTGCAGATCCCCAATTATAGATCTTAAACTACTTCATTAATAAACTTTGTTCTAATGCTAGAAAGTTAAGTCTCTAAAAAAATCTTTTCTATTGAAATCTTTAGATCTTGTAACTGAAAATGTATTGTGATTGTAAACCTTAGCCCTAGGAATTAAATTTAAAAGTCATTTGTGTAGAAAAAAAATCAACAAGTAAGTAAGAAAAAAGCCAATTCACAACAAGACAACAATGTAAACAACTTTATTATTGAAGCTTTAGCTACTGTTTGGTGTACTTTGGTCATGTCTATCAACTCACGTACTACTTGTATTTTGACCGCAAAAAAAGATTGTTGTTTTACGAATGAATATATTGCCGAGATACGTAAACCTCCTCATCCATTAACCATATCCAAACCATACATATGTATGAATGGTTCAATGGAATACAAACAAAAAAACAACAAACAAAATTAAACAATGTCTGTTGCACTGTCTGTTTGAACGTCCGCCCGTCCGTCCAACCATTCCTCCTTTTGCTTAACTTAAATGTATAAAACAATAATTTTTTTTTGTGCATTAGTTTGCTAAACATAAACAAAAATACTACACAAAATGCTGTCTTTACATATAAACGTCACTTTGACAAAAAATTAAAATAATAATAAAAAAAAACAGATGAAAAAGATCTTTTTTATGTATTCCAAAAATTACAGATCGCGCGTTTTTTTTGTGTCATTATATTTGTATTCCCCAAAGAGAGAAACATTCATACACTCGAAAAAATTGATATGTTTAACTAATGTTTATGAACGAAGCTCCTTGTTATGTATATTTTGCTGGTTGTTTTTGTTTAAGACTCCATGGGTGGTCACTGTCGCCACTATACCGGCTGCCACACACAATTTTTTTTTTGATACAGTCATACAACCAAAACAACCGAACCAACCAGCAATCTCCAGTGTACTCTGACGTTATAGTAAGCAGTATACTTTTTTAGCACAGAAACCTCAACAGAAAAAAAAATATTTATTGTACATACAAATTTCACATATATAACCAGAGTCTTGAAAGAATTCTAATTCAAGTTATGTAAACCTTGCACATAGAGCAGTGTTTTTTAAAAATCTGTTTACATAACAAAAAGATAAACAAATAGTTGGCAACACTACAATACGATATATAAAAAGTTACATATAATGAATGTTGAAAAACAGCTGTTAACTTAATGCAAATAAAACACTGACAAATATTTTGTCACCTTTACTTTAAAAGAATTGGTAAAAAAACATTCCTTTCAAAAAAATATATTACATGGTTTTATCTTTGAATTTTTTTAAATTTCTTGTTTTAATTAATTTACGTAAGAGAATACTTTATAAAAAAGAATTAATTCTGTAAAGATCTGCCTACAAATTACAATTGCCAAAAGCAATTTTCAGTATCTGGCAAATATACATTGAAAAAAAAGATACGTAATTTTTGAATTATATGTTTTTTTTAAGTTTTTTATATGTACAAGATTCTCTTTCAAGTTTTGTATTTTGATTTTTTTTTCCATAAGTTATTCCTGTGTTTATTACTGTCTGGTCGTATATAAATGTAATGTTGTATGGAGATCTTTTGATTTCCATTCACTGTTTGTTTTCCTACATTAACCGCTATGCATATTGAGTGATGTTTTCTTCTAGAGACATTTTGTTTATTCCAATACATACGTTGTATTGTGTCGCATGGCCATATAGTTTGGTGACATCTAAAGGCGGCATGGTGTATGTGCAGTAGAGTAGACATAAATAATTAAATGTTAAATAATTTTCTTCCGGTTGTATTTAAAAGGTTCTTGTTTAATGATCGTTTTAATGGAAGCAGATTAATGTTAAGAGACTAAAAGAATAGATGAAAATATTGTTTATTTGTAGGAATAATTTAAGTAAGCACAGTTTTGAAAAGTTAAGTGGATTTGACTTTGAAAATAATTGTGAAAGGATTATTGATATTTCAATTGGACATAAATAATATCAAGACTCAACAATTATAACCGCGCCAGTCCTACAGTTCTTTTTTAAGGGATTAGAGCCAACTACTGCATATAAGTGGCGCCCAACGCAAGTATAAGAATCAGATAAAGGAATCAGATTTATTGGGCTGAGCTTTTGTAACTTAATAAATCGTTCTGTAGAAGAGTAAAGAGGGAGTAGTTTCTAAAAATTGCATGACATGGAAGACTTCTGTGTGTTTAGTTGTCCAATCAATAATAAAAGGATTAATACATGTTCTCCGGAATTAGGTCGCTTATCTCATTAAAACACTTTCAGCGATAATATCTATTATATTTGTATACTGAAATTAATAAAAATTACAAATGTTTCTGTCATTTACAAAAGAAGAGCTAAGTTTCAAATTAAGACCAATGAACGCATGGAGAAAGATAAGAAAAAGAGAAGAGATAGATAAAATAAGAAAAAAGAAAGAACAGGGGCTTTTGGTACCAATATTTATTCTCTGAAGGAAATCCTGTCGAACGAATCCTGTTTAGATATTAGTGTGTCAACCCATCAAACGCCTTGATGATGTACCGGGTTATCCATTTAGTGGTTTCAAAACCACCAGTCTGGCAAGGCTGTCAGCTGTTAAATATCTGTCATCTGAAGTGTTATTTATTTATTGAAAGGTTTGCCATTTACGAATATGAATTGTTTGACCGAAGAACGTTTAAAAATAGTTAAAACTTACTGCAAAAGGTGTGGTTCAAACTTTTCGTGCATTACGGAGTTATTATGGTCGTCATAATCCACCTACTGTGCAAGGAATTGGCAAGAATATATAGAGAAATTTAAATAGAGTGGAAGCGTTACAGATGTAGTCAGTCCTGTGCATCATCGCAATGTGCGCACTGCCGAAAATATCGCTTCTGTAAGTGAAAGTGTGGCGGATAATCCGAATTTGTCGATTCCACGGCGTTTTCAGCAATTGGGCCTATCTTACGGCTCATTGTGTCGTATTTTGCATTTGAATATGCACATCCATTTATTTAAAGTCCAACTCACACAATAATTAAAGCCGTCTGACCATTCACAACGCCATAGGTATGCTGATTGGACGCTAAAGCAACTGGCTTTCAATGCTGGTTTTTCGAACAATGTCAATTGCCCACCAAGGTCATGCGATTTGTCGCCGTTAGACTTTTTTGTGAGGCTACGTCAAAGACCGTGTCTACGCGGATAATCCCCTAACGTTGGAGCATTTGAAATCCAACAGTCATCAAGTTATCGTCGATAAACCGCCCGAAATGTCCGAAAAAGGATCGACTGCTGCAACCAATCTAGAGGCGGTAATTTCAATGACATTGTATTTCGTACGTAATGGCAAGGTCCAAGCATTATAATGAAAAAAAGTTTCATCGAAATCATAGCTTTATTTGTGTAATATTTAACCTTGCTTTTGAAACAGAAAATGGATAACCCATGTCTTGGATGACTCCACAAATCTGAACGAAACGCTATCAGGTCCCGACTTCTACGGAACCTATCGTTTAGAATATAGTCCACGGATGGAATCCCATTGACAGCAACATGTATGACTCGATCTAAAAGAAAGCTTTATATAAGTCGAACAAAATTATAGCCTACACCAAAAGCCATTGTGTTCTCTCTATCTTTGGGGCGGTATATTGAATGATTTCACAATTCCAAAAAGAACGGCATTAGGTCCCGACTTTTACGGAATCTATTTTTTTAGGAGTATATTAAACTCAATGATATAGTTAACTAAATGGTGGTTAGCCATTATCTTCATTGCATTTGTTGGACGGTATTTGTCAGGATGAGTAGCATTACCATATCTAGGGATTGGTTGAACATTGTCAACCTTTCAATAAGATGAATATATGCACGTTATTTAATGCTAAAAAGATTATGCAATAAACAAGCTAACACCTTAGAGCACTTGTCCAAAACCAGTGCTGGAATACCATTAGATCCACGCGATTTGTTTATGTTGAGCTCTGCAAGAACCTTTTAACAGCTCTTATCCTAAAAAATACTACAATTTTTTCCATCTTCTCTTAGATTTATAAATTAGTGTCTTCTATTCCATAGTAATGGATTGGTTGTAGCCATCGATATATTTGTTTGTCGCAACCGAAATTCCGTTAAGGCAACAGAATTTCGGTTGTAACCAAATATTTCAATTGTATCAGGAAAACATTTGGTTGGGACAACTAAATAATTCGGTTGCTGCAACCAAAATATTCAGTTATCAAGAAATTCGGTTGTCACGATGAATTTGTTTTCTCTTATAATTAAAAACAAAGATATCGACATAATATATACAAAATTTAAATATCAATCAACTTTATGTAGGGATAACCAAAACATATTGACAGATCTAAATTTATTTTATATTAACCGAAAATCTGCACTGTTATAGAATGGTTTTAAGATTTTAAGTTCGGTTAAGTGAGTTATGTACATTTCGAATTACTTTAAGAAAGGGATAATGTTATACATTTATCCCTTGCTTGAAGTAAAGTCCTTCTTATTGTAGCAACCGAGTCAGTCTCCATTAGCTATACTTAACGCGACGTATCTCGATATGGTTGCCTCTTTTAAACTAATTCATTTAGATTAAATCAGCTGATTCGTCACGTTACTTATAAGAAATTCTAGCTTTATGCCTCATGTTGGGCGCTAACAATTGAAATGTTTGTTAATATTAATTGTATTGGCTTCAAAGTGCTATGCATGAACTAATAATAAATAATTCGAATAATTTCTTTTGGTGCATGTATTTGTATAGCTAACACAGAATAATTGATAGAATTGCCTTTCAAAAGATTCGATATTATAAATAGTAAACTCTTTACGATTTGTTAGAATTTTATACAAAATTTTATGAAATTTTACAATTATTTATCGCCTGGGACATCAAAACTTTAATGGATAATACCAATTGCATAAGTTTTCCAAGATAAACATTTTACAGAGAATATTCAGTTATATGTGCGAACAATTAAGAATTTTTCTTGTTCGATAAATCAAAATTTAAATTATTATCTCAATCTTCTTGCTTCCTCTTTCATTTTTAAAGTTCACTGGGTTATTTATATTTGTTATGTTTTGGTACTCTTCACAACATAGTAATGTGAACTGGAGTCTAGTATTACCACATAGTGATAACACCAGTGATCAATTTTTTATTTTTGTTTTTTTTTTTTTCTTCGCATTTACAATTTTACAGATACAACACAGATAGATACTCTAAAGTTTTATATTGCTGCTGCTGCTCCAAGGTTTTTATTAAAAACCCATAATAATGATGTTGTGTTTTAGGGTTGGCGCGGTTGTTGTTTTCAGATACGATGTTGTTGGAGTAGTTAAGATGCTTTGAATGGGTTATAAAATACACAACAACAGCACAATATCGTCGTACTCTTGGTATAGTGGTCGACTGTCTGTCTATCTGTCTCACTGAATGTGTGTGTTCGTTTAGCGTTTTAATGTCTTCATTATTTTGAATTTACGTTTATGTGTTTTTTTCCTTTCTCTCGTTGCTGTTGTATTTTGTGTGTTCTTTTCACGTAAAATACTTGTAACAACAGAAACAGAACAAAAAATAAAAAAAAAACTAAGAGCCACGATCATCATCATCAACTGAGTGGTAGTACGAGTCATAGTGGTAGTTGTAGTGGAGGCGATATATTTTTTGATACACCAACAATATTTGGTAGTAAATTTTAAATAATTTTTTTTAAAAAAATGTTTATTTATTTAAACTATTTTCAATTTTAGTTCCGAAAATATTTTTAAAATTTAGAGACTGTTCTAAATTTTAATTTTTATGCCTTAAGTGAAAGAGATTATAGTAAATATGTTAGATAAGGGTGGTGGTTTTGTGGACACTTCGCCACAAACAGCCATTCGCCATTGCGCTTACACAGAACTTGTATTTTCCTACAGGTGGTTCTACTCTGGAGCTATAGAAGCGGTTGCTTTTGGACAATTTCAAATAAAAATCATCGGTATTAGAGCCGACATGTCGCATTAATAGAAAAGGGTAACGAAGAAAGAGAAGTAGTTCTGAAATATGTTCTTTTGGAATATAAAATATTTGTTGAGACAGTAGCCCACTACGAAGAAAGATAAGTAGTTCTGAAATATGCTGTTTTGGAATATACAATTTTTGTTGAGACAGTAGCACACTACCACTCCACTGATCACGTCTTTGATAGTATTGAACATTGGATCTGTGGGGTAATGGATAAAATTGTAGCTGATACCTCCGCTGCAAGTTTCGTCAATTATTGATTTTTATAAAGTTGCTACACGCAGAGAAAAAACATGCTTGGGGCAATCATATTCGAAGAGCATCATATATTTTAAGGATTATGATACTCGTACTATAATATGATAATAAAATAACCATAATTTTACCATAATAATATTATGATTCGAAACTATAAAAAATTCTTCGATAGTCCTTAGAGTCTCAAGATTTTTCTTTTAGAAAAAGTAATTAGAATCTTAGAATATTTCTAAAAGAAAAAGAAACTTTTCATGATGAAAAGTCCTCAGAATCTAAGAATTTTGTATTCAAAGAATCTATATTTGTATTCAAGGAATCTATATTTTTTTTAAGAATAAATTAATTTTTAACTAAGAAACAGTTTGCTGCAGCATCTGAGAATTTTATTTTAAGGAAAAGTGCATAGAATATAAAAATGTTTCTATCAGAAAAATTTCTAAAAATCTAGTATTTTGTAGAAGAAACCTCTTGGTACAAAACAACTCTTGGGTTCTACAGAATTTTTCTTATAAAAAATTATTTTATTAATATTCTGAGTACTTTTTCCACAAGGAAGTCGTTATTTTACAAAAAATTAATTAATAAACATACATATTTCAAAAAAACTGCTTTTGTTTTTATTGAAAAGAATTAAAAAAATATAAAATTTTTATATCGAGACGTTTTGACAATGATTTTTTTCGACAATGAATAAAATTAATGCTGGCATGCATTGTGCGCGGTTTTGTATTATATATTAGCAAAAGCGCTCAGGTGGCTCAAAATTATTTTATGCAGAATCTATTTCTCAAAATGTAAATAAATTTTTGGACATTTCCGAAATTTCTACGGAAGCCATCTAAGAAACTGACTGGTTATAAGAAATTGCGGTCAAAAACAACTTTATTTTGCCATTTGGCTATAGTTTTTAAAGCACATCTTTTTTACAAATATTTTAACGAAATTTTAAACATTCTATTTGTAAAAAAAATGCTGTAAAAAATATCGCGAGGATACGAATTATGTGTTGGTAAATTCAATTAATTTTCAATCCTCGATACTAGCCGATATTTTTAATATGGATACTCGACACTAGTAAATACAGGCGATACGAAAAGAGTTCTAAATATTGTTTTCTAAAATACGTATTTTTTACGCTGGATTTTATTCTGAAGTTTCTTTATATCCAAATCTTTTTAAACAGGTTTGGATTTTAAAATATTACTGATGTGTTCGCCAAACAATTTTTTTTAATAAGCTTTCCCAAATTGAGCTTGACAACATAGTATCTCTGGTTTCAAAAGTCAAGTGGCCCAATAAAAAAGTATTGATGGTGAGACAATATGGAGTAGCAAGTTAAGATACCACTTAATTGCTTAAGGAGTGACAGAATCTGCTTGAGAAACTATTGACTAGGTGCTGACATTGGAACCAGAGATTCACTAGTACATTTTAATAATTCTAGTCTACACTTTTGAAACTGTTTACTTGATTTCCACACTAGGAAGGAAATAAAATAAAACAGGTGCATGTATTTTGTTAAATTAGATATTTTATTAATAAATTTTTTTTTTATAAATTTTATTAAAGTAAAAAGAAAAAAAATTTCGTGCAAATTTAATTTTGGAGTAGAAAAATCTTCAAAATCATCCACAGGCTCCGTAAAATCTTCATCAGGCTCCACAAAATCTCTGGAGTTACAATTTTCACTTAAAATTGTTGCCTCTTTCTTGTTATTTTTATACAAAATGGATTGTTTTTTTCACAATATTTTTGTAATTTCTTTTGCTCATTATATATTTTTGTTGAAATTTGTATATTTAACTTTTAAATTAATTTTGCTTTATATTTTTATTAAAAACTTTAATTTTGTATGCAGCAGTATATTCAACAAAATAAAACAATAAAAAAAAACAAGAACAAGCACCGCTTTGCAGCTGCAAAAAAAGAATGTAAAAAGTATAGACCCAAAATAGTCGACAAAAGTGGTGACTTGTAGACACTAGACCCCAGGCTTCCTACAGGGTTCGTACAAAATCAGGGTTGTGTTTTCATACCAAAAACAGGTTGTCACAAAATTACGCTTATATATAGAAAAATACAACTCTTAGAAGTTTTATTTTTGGGTATTAAGATCCTGAAAAAACAGTCGGTATTGAATACTCAATATTTAAATACACAATATTTTTACAACTTTAATTCATTTATTAAAGAGTTATACGTAAATATGTTAAATACATTTGGTTCAAATTTT
Organism: Eustalomyia histrio; assembly: GCA_949748255.1. Lineage (NCBI taxonomy): Eukaryota > Metazoa > Arthropoda > Insecta > Diptera > Anthomyiidae > Eustalomyia > Eustalomyia histrio. The sequence goes on along the minus strand of OX456527.1, from coordinate 94,604,413 downwards.
CAAATGCAATGATGTATATTTTAACTAACCTAAACTTTTTGAGTGTACAACATTGAACTCGAATGTTCCTTAAGTTTTCTACAAGTTTTGAGGCTAGTAACCAATATACTCGTACCAGCTCTGTACAGCAGCTCTTAGTTTTTTTTTTTTTTGGCAAGCGATCAATTGATCGCTATTATGGATTGATCTAAAATGCACATTGCATATTGGCATAATATAAGAAAAACACATATTTTCCATTTTTTTCTTTATTTTTTTTTGGGAGTGGGGTTTGGGATTTTTTTTTTCTGTTTTCAAAACAATAATGATTGTGGGGTTATTATACGCCTTTTTGGTTTTAAATTTTTTGCTATTAACGTTGTTATTGTGAATTTGTTGGTGGTATTTTTTGACTTTTGGTAGTAAATCGCACAGCACAGTAAGGAAAAAAAAAAAAAAACTTTTATAAAAAAGCTGTCAAACCGCTAACGATTTATTTTAATGACTCAATTAAACGTAAACAAAAAAAAAAAAAATAAAAAAAACAACTTTATTAAGATTTGGTAAAACTGTCGATAATTAAGATGGGTGGTCGTTTTCAATTGTATGTTAATTTAATTTATATATGTGTATGTATATAAAAAAAACTTTAAAAAATTCTTAAAATTCTCAACATATTTCTATGTACTGTAGTGATTTTTTGTAGGCCTTCAATTAAATTCTATTTTCATTTGCATTTAAAGCACGATTTTTGTAGTTTGTTTAAAACGAATGGTAAAAGTTCAATTACATTATTTGTAATTTAAATATTTAATTTATTTTTGTTTATAACTGACATGATAATGAAATTTATTTAAAACCGTTAGAAATTTGGTGTAAATTTTAAAAGTACATAACAAAATTCTACGAAAAATAACGTTTATATTAAGCTTACACTGAGAAATGTGTTATAAAAAGAGAAATGAGTTACAAAAAACTGTATTTTTGGTGCAAAAACCTATTAAGCAATTTATTTTAAATTTATATTTTTAACACAAGTTATATGAAAACCTCCTATGTTGGGCATTAAAAATAATAAAAAAGTGAAAAATGGTTCCCCTAAAGCAGCATATTGTTAATAAAGTGTTAGAAGAAATAGTAAATTTATTTTAAATGTTTGCCCATTTTTGTTGAATTTCCATAAACTTTTCAAATTTTTTTTCCTTGAAAAATATCCACTTTACATTTGAAATCACAGTTACTTTCAAAATTAATCGTGCAACTTTATTTTTTTAAAACAAATTAAAAGTCAAAAGATGCTCTTGTTATATCATTAGAATAAATTCTAGATTTTAAAAAATCTTCAGGTATTTTAATTTCTATAAATTCTCAGAAAAAGTTTATATGAATTTCTTTTCAAAAGAAGTTTTTTAAAAAAATAAAAAAATAGTCATATAAAAAGATTAGAAAAAATCGTTATTTATAGAAAAAAGAGTATCGAATTATGTAAAATACACTCTAGCATCGTATAATAAGGATAATCCATACCGCAAAAGCATCGCGTTGTGGAAAAACGCGTTATACGATATTTGAAACCCATACAAAATATGCTAATTGGCTCTATCTGATAAAAAGCCAAAAAAGTTCATCGGGCATGTTCTGGATTTCACTTTTAAGTGAAAGGGAAAATTTACTAAATATTTTTCTTAATTTTTTTAATTTAGTTCTATTAAAAATTTCAGTATGATTGTACAGTGGTCATTTAATACAGTAAATAATCAAATAAAACTTAGGAATGCTGTGAAACAGGTGCCATAAATTTCAATTTCATGTGGATTTGAGATCGCACTAACTCCAGATCATGTTCGCATTTTACCATTAATTTGGACATATTTTATATTTAAATATTTGATAATATTGGTAAAATTGTCAAATCCGAAATAAAAACAACAAGTTTTATTTTACGAAAAATAATAAAATTTTTTAGTAAACTATTAATTTTTTTTTAAACAAAAAGAACGAAAAAATTCTTAATTTTTTAACGGCCAAATGAAAAAGAAAAAAAAAAGAAATTTATAGAAACATAAGCAAATACATCAAATAAGATAAAGTGTCCTCATATTAATGGGGTAGAATTAAAAAAAATCTTTATACTTGTTTAAAAACTACGTTTTTCATATCTTTTTAATAAATAATATTAAACATTTCATAAAAACATGCAAAAACATAACGAAAAGTTTCAAAAGATTAGCCCAATTTCATTGCTTTTATGCAAACATTCATTAATATCATGAAGATAATTCCTCAAAAGCGGAATTAAAATTAAAAAATTTAATTTTCACTGGGTTGTACAAATTACTAGGTGAATAAAGATTGCTTTATTGTTGTCCTAAAATTTATAACGTAACGATTCTGTATGCTTTAAAGTGAATTATTGTATTTTTGGAATTAAAGTGGGAATCATCTGTTTCAAGTTTCTCTTTATTTTCTTTCGATAATTTATAAAAAAAAAAATAATTATAAAAAATTTATTTTTTAATTTGAAAACATTTTAAGGTGTCACAATTTAAACACTTCTAAATAAAAATATGAAGTTTTTTATTATAAAAACTTTTCCCATAAAATGTACAAAAACATTTCAAAACGAATCCTAGTTATGCGGGTGAAAGTATTTTTTTGAAAAAGTAACCTTTTTTGCAAATTTTTCGTCAGGCCTATTAAAAAGATAATGGTATGAAGAATTTAAAAGGACTATTTGAGTTTTCAAAAAATGTGTAAATTTTAAATCTTTTTAAAGAATTTAAAAAAGTGTATTTTAAAAAACGCCACGCCCACTAAAAAGTTAATGGGACAGAGAAACATTTGAAATGACTTTTTAATTTTTAAAAAAATTTATAAATTTGAAATCTTTTAAAAAATATGTCAGTTAGAAATAACTTATGTTAAATCTTTATTTCTTGTTTCAGAAAAAAATAGATTTGCTCTGAATTATTGTCATTTTAGAAACATTTAAAGTGTACGTTTAATTTTTAAAGTGACTATCATATCAAGCAACAGATTATACTTAAATGTATATTTTGCTTGCCACAACCAATAAATTCTGTTATCACAAAAATATTCAAATGTGATTTCTGAATATTTTGTGTGTTGCAACTAAAATTTAGTTGTATTTACAGAATTTTTCTGTAACACCTAAATGCACAGTTTTGCCAACCGATTTTAGTTATGTACAACCTACATTGTATAATTGTACTTTTGTGTAGATTTTATTTCTAATAAAACTAGAAAAATATAAAATGTCAAAATATATAAAATTACTTGGAACGAAAAAATTGTAAAAATAGTAAACAAACAAATTTTACAAAAAACCGAGGAAAAATAGTCGCGTAGTGGAAATTTTGAAGATAATCACAAAAGACAATTAATTTAAGTTTTATCATTTGGTAAACAAAAAAAAACATGTCACTATTTTTGATGCAAGAAATTTTACAAGTAAAAGCTAGTAAAATCTACCCTTACTATATTGCGTAAAAACAATTCAGACATTGCTTTGGAATTAGCATTTATAGGAAAAAGTAATGTCTCAATTTATTAATCAAAATTTTTTACTACTGTAGGTTCTGGATTTGAGTAAAAAATATCATGAAAACAATCAAAGCTAATATATTATTTTTTTTTATCAACTTACCTTATCGATTTGATCGAGGGCTACATGAGCATCTACCCATGATGTTCGTATGTATAAGTCTGAAAATAATTTTTCATCGACCACATCTCCATGTGTATCGGGTACTCTCGGTAAACTATCCATAGTGGGAACAACCATTTTTTTATATTCCAATATATTTTTTCAATAACAAAATTTTCTTATTTGTTTTAATAACATGTGGAAAATTTGCTATGCAGGGTTCTTAAAAAAATTAAATGAACAAACAATGATGCCAAGTTTTTTTTGTGTAGATATTTTCTCATATAAACATTATATTGTTTGTGAATAAAATTTGTTTTAGTTAAACTAAAAAAACAATTTTATACAATTTGTTAACATATTTCTTGTAATATTTAATTCATAAATTTAAGGAATTTATAAAATTTTGTTTTTTTTTTCAGGGATTTTAAGTATTTTTTTAATTTAATTTTATGTTTTAGTTTTCTTTTTTCATATTAATTTCATGTTTTTTGTCACGTTTTCGTTTTTTTATATCTTATTTTCTTAAAGATATTTTTTTTTCAATACTGAAATTAAGTTGTAGCAAAACAATTTCTCGTGTATTTTTGTTTGAATTATTTTTTTTTATTTTCTCTTTTTTGCTTTTGTATATCTTTCGTTTTAAGAGTATTCCATTATATTCGTTACGTTTCTTTATTATTCTTACTTTTTCTTAAAATTCTTCACATTTTTGATTTCTTTAAAAAAAAAATGTTTTTCTTAGTAAAATTGTGTTAATTTTTAGGATTTATTTCAACTTTTCTTTGATTAAAAATAAACTTTGTTATATTCACGTTTATTTATATTTTAAGTATATGTATTTTTTTAATTATTATAAATTCTATAATAAGATTTTTTTCAATGAAATTATTCTTTTTTATATAATTTTTTTTTCTTTTTTCGAAAAAATAATATTTCAACCGCTATAACGTGTTACTCGACCGGAGATCGTTTTCAATCTGATGCAGTTGTCTTTTCAATTTTGGAATAGAGATATTACGTTTATTTTGCCTCCAAAACAACTTCATTAGTGTGCTGTTGTATAGCACACTTTTAGTTGTTCTGTTTAGTGTATCTCAAAGATATTTAATGCATTTGTTTTAGGTTCTCTCTGCCTCTCTTCTGCTCTCATTAACTGTTATAATATTTATGCGGCCATTTTGATTTGCTATCTCTTTTTATCGTAACGGTTGAGTAACATTTTTAGTGTTTTAAGTAATTATTTGTCTCATTCTTTTGTTCTCTTTTAATGCTATATTCTTGGTTTTAAGAGCCGGCTTCTTTATGTTATGCATTTTATGTTGTTTAATTTTATCATTAAGTCATTACATTAAAATTATGTTTAACATTATACAATTATGTTAATTTAAAAAATCCAGTGGTGTCGTTATTAACCCCTTGACGACAATTGTTGATAATTTTTGTTGTTTTGGTTTAATTTTCCATCCAATTTTTGTTAATGTGTTTTATATCGTCAGAGATCATATCAACAATTCGTATCAATATGGTTTCTGATCCACCCAAAGTATGTTTTTTTACATAATTTTTGGTACATATTTTCTCAAACATTTTTTTCTTTTATAGCAGATATAACTTATGGTCCAATTCTTCAAGTTATCCTCCCATTTTCTATTGGTCATCATAGGTAAAATTAGCGGAAGTTTTTATTCCGTTTAGGGTATTTTTTGTTCGCATTGAAATTTAAGTAATTTTAATTCTAAATGGCAATTTTTATTGACTTTCATCTCCAAATTTTTGCTGCCCTTCACAATTTAGAAAAAAAAGTGTATAAAAGGAATATTTTTAAAACTACGGTCAAAACTCAATTTGCGCCTCCAGTTATTGTGTCATATTCGTATACCAGATACCAAGAAATAAGAAATAAATTCGACACTAGTTTTGCTAAAAACTTCTTCACATATAGTATATGTCCCATGGATTTTTTCTTATGAGATGAAAAAAAAAATTAAATATTTGAGTTTTCCATTTGCCAAACTCAAATTATTAAATTTTATTTAAATGTTACTTTATTTACGCGAAATAGATCAGTTGTATTTTTTGCCCTTTACTTAAAAACATTTTATTCATTTGTTAGCTATTGTTGTTTTAAATATTTTAAATATTTTTTATGACAAATATGTTTTTTACTTTTAAAAGAGAAAAGTGAAGAATTTCTAAGACTTGGCAACATTTTTAAACATTCTTAATTTTTAAGCAGCTATATCTATAATTTCTTACCAAGTCTATATATACTTAAATTTGTATGAAATATTTATATAAAATTAAAAAAAAAAAAATCTTAATATAAATTTTATTTGAATTTTTTTCAAATTTGAAAATAATTTTTTTTTTTAATATATTTATTTTTTTTTTATAGATTTATTAAAGAAATTTAGCTAGACATCTAGTCAACGCGAATTTGGAAAATATGTACATATATACATCTGCTGACTTGTTGGCAAAAATTATCTGCTGAAATTGTCTTCAAGATTCAATTCCTAGCTGGGTACAAATATTTTGTTGATACTCAGATAAGTAAATATAACATATTATACAATATCTCTCATACAGATAAACCCGTTATTTCGTTTATAACATATTGAAATATCAATCAGAGTCTGGTCTATTATACGATACAAATTTCTTTATTATCTTGATTTTGCTTAATATTCTAATGTCAGAATTAAACCTGTCATATATACCATTTCCGTTTTTAGCTTAAGATTTTTTCCTTCCTATAATTTCAACATCAATCAGGGTAAAATTGTTCTCCATTTCTTTTTTTCATAAATAAATTGTCCGTTTTTTCCCCCGAAGTTTTATTAATTTGTTTTCAATTCTTTTTTCGATTTATTTCATATTGGGACTTTTTATTTTAACTTTCTGAGCAATAAAATCACCATTTGATTGATTAACACCTATTTTTTATTAGAATATTAACGGTTCAGATATTCTAACAGATGTACATTGCCCAGAGTCGCTGACATTTTTAAAGGATCAGGATGGATTTATTTTTATTTTTTAATTTCAAAATCGACTATAAGTAATTTATCTTACGTTTAGTGTGAACACAGTATTTTAAGGAAATATGATTAATATAAGTTAATTTCAAATGTTTAATGAAATAATGTATTTTAGCATTTTCACATCAAAAGAAGCGAGCAGGTAGTCCCGTAGGAGTAGACCACTTCAGTATTTTGAGGACCACAGTCTTATTATTCGCTAGCAATCGTTTAGGTTCAGAGTTTGACTGTAAAATGAGACGATGTGTTAAGCTGCAATTTCGAATAACTTCTATGCGGTTTTAACGCCTAGATCGCAATGAAGGTCCTCACCATTCTCCATTGACAATAGTTCTTAATATTTTAGACTGCATGCGCTATATAATTTTTATATTTGAATTACTTGCAGTTCACCATTTACCTAGTAGACAAATTGAAAAAAAAAAAATAATAATTGCTTTAATTTGTTTTGTAGTTCATTTCCTTCTTTAAAATGATTTTTCTAAATAAATTTAGTCTAACAACATACCAACTTGGTATCAACGAGAATTATCATATTATTCATTAGGATTAATTGGTTATTAAAAGTTTTCATGAAAATTAAGATTTTTTTTTTAATTTTATTTGGTTTTTATAAATAATTTAATTAAATAAAAATGCAAACTTAATGAGAAGTACAAGCAGCAGTGTTTCAAAAAAAAAAAATAATCTGTAAGACTTTTTTTATAAAAATTTTATGAAATGATGGAAGATTTATGAAATATTGATGACAAACGATTTATGAGACAGTTTCATAAATATCATGAAACTTTTTTCCCTGATTCAACTTTGTATCCTGTCTTAAACTCTATTAGTTTTAAGAAGTTTTTAGTTCGTATTTGTAGTTTGGAAGATCGCTTAGAGCTTTATATAAATTATAAATCAGCTATTTCCCTTCTATATAAATAGGTGAGAAAAGTTGCCTAAAAATTATAGTTCAGTTAGGTCAGAATTGTATTTTAATGTATTAATCCCATGCCACCTGCCAAAGTAATCATAGACTGACAGCCAGAATAGTTGAGTTTTGCTTCTCACAATTTTTAAAAAAAAAAATTAAATACATACTCCAGTATTGTAATTAAACCTTAATTTTTTTTAAACAAAATGTATTAGGGAATTTTTAGTGATTCCTGATTTGTACATATTTTTACAGTCTAGCTTTATATTTGGAAAACATGGTGCAGGTTTTTACAATCTTAATCCAAAACCTTTCACCTTGGCTATAAAATCTGGTCATCCCTATTTTGTCCTTATAAACTCACTGTATCACTTCGATGATAACTCTATTTGCGAATGTGTTTCAAAAGAATTATCAAGTCACCAGATCAAATCGCTGTTTTACTTAAAAAAAATAACAATGTGCTTAAATTAAAATTTAAACTTAAATTATGATTATGACTTGAGCTTTCTTTAGAAAGAATCAAAAAAAAAATACTACAAAAAAATCGTTAAAAATAACATAAATAAAGCTACAACTTGTGTGGTATCAGCTTTAAAAAATGCCAAAAAAAAAAAAAATAAAAAACAAATGGACAATTTAAGTCAACAAATCCTCGACATAAATTTACTTTTTACACACATTTCTTAGTAATATACTTAACAGTGATGCTAACTAAAGGAAATTAAAAAGCGCAAACATTTTGAGAATTTTGACAGAATATGGTGTATTGGATTCCTAATAAACTTTTTTTTGTTACTTTTGTACATTTGTCATACCCTCTAGCGATGTTTTACATAATTAAAGATCAAGATTCGATTCTTTTTATGCACTTAAAGGGTTAAAAAAGGTATGATCCTGCCATTCACGATTTTTAAGATTTTTATTTTAAAAATTTTGCTCCTTTTAGACAATTTGTAAAAATTTCAATATGGCAACCTACACCTATTAAAAAAAGTCTGTAATGACAACTGAAAATTTTGCTGTTATTACGGGAAATTTTGCTAATTTGAGCTCAGCGGTATTTTTTGCTAATCTTAGTAACACATGTCTACTGACCTGTAGTACAATGAAATAAGTAGAAATATTAGTAGCCTCTACTAAATTTTAGTATACTTTTTGTAAAGTGGAATTAAAAACTGCTTAAATCAGCAAAAAAAATTACTAATATTTGGTACAAAATTTTAAATTTATTTTTTTATCGAGCATCAACATTTTTTTATTTTATTTTATTTATTTTTTCCAAAAAATATTTTATAAAAAATTAAAAAAAATCAAAAATATAAAAAATTGTTAAAATATAAACGAATTAATCATTTTGTTTTAATTTGGTAATTTCCCATGTAAAAAAACGAAATATATATGAACATACATGATCATACATGGGCTTGTATATGATCATACATGGGCATACATGGTCATATACGTCCATACATGATCTCATATATGACCATATATCTTCGGATCCGAAATTTGAGGGTATATGGTGATATATGTGCATATATTATCATACATGCTCATATATTATTCATGTATGCTCGTATATGATCATATACGTCCATATACCCTCAAATTTCAGATCCGAAGATATATGATCATATATGAGATTATGTATGGTCATATATTGAACAATGTATGGACGTATATGACCATGTATGCCCATGTATGATCATATACAGGCCCATATATGATCATATATGCTCATATATATTTGGTAAATTTTTTTTTTACTTTTAAGGTCAAATTTTAATTGTTTTTAGGACTGATTTTTAGAACTAAAAAACTTTTTAGTGCTATTTTAAGTGGATGTCCTGTTTTCAGACATGAGTTGGTATATTCACTTCCGATCCCTTTTTTAATCTATGTAACATTTTTAAGCAATTTGCTAATTTTAGCAAATCGGTTTTCAAAAATTTATAAAATGATTTCTGAAATTAGCAACAAAAATTTGTAAATATTCTGTAAAAACTCTGTAATATGTAAAATGTAAATAGCAAAAAGATTTGCTAAATAATATTTTTTTACTAAAAATCATTACAAAAATAGTAAAGTGGGATTGAAAACCGTTTACAAATTTTTCTACTAACTTTTTTTTTTCTTAGTGCCTACACTCAATTTTTAAACTCTATCGCTTGTTGAAAACAAGTTTAATATTTACATTAAAAAAGAAAATAGAGAAATTTTATCTTTTTTAGTTATTTCATAAAACTCAGTAATTTCTTACAATCTTGTTAGAGTCAATAATTAATTCGCAAATTATAAAAAATACTTTTGATTTGCGAATCAAAAAGTAAAAAGATAACTCTATGCGTCAAAAAAAATCAATGGGTCTATTATCGATGGCAACCGAACTTTAGTTGATTTGTCAACTGGCCACTCAACTGAAATTATAAATGGTATTATATAAGGTAACTTTCCCTAGTTGACAAAAAGTTATCGATAATGTAATTTTGACAGATTAGCAACTGAAAATAAATGTAAACAAATAAAAAGATTGATAAAGGAAAAAAGTTAATAAAAGTGAATTCATTAAAAAAAATTTATAAAAAGAAATTGTGTAAAAAATTATTTTAAATATGCTGAGTTCAGTGGAACTGTTTTTTGATGACGATGAAAAGGCTTCAAACGTGTCATCTATTAGACGGAACTTGAGGGACAACTCCAATCCTTTAGAATTATTGTATTGAGAGGTTTTCTGTGTTGACACTTTTAAATTTTAATAAATATTGATTATTAATCTTGTCACCGGAATAAGATTTCAACTGCCCAACGTACACATATGTGAACGTTTAAGTAAAACTAGCCTGAAATTATATGGGTAAATCAAAAAGCTTTGTAATTTATTGATTTTAATAAATTTCCGATTTAGCAATTTTTGCGAATCCTTTGTTTATTTTGTTCAAATAACAAGGTTTTTGATATACGTAATATTTTAATTCCTAATTTTGGAAAAACGAAACCGCGGTTTTTACATTTTTAATTTTTAGCAAACTTTAATTTATAACAATGAAAAAGGTGAAAAATGGAATACAAGTTCAAAGTCCATTTTTTGGGTTCTGTACTGATCCAGAAACTATATAATTCATTTATCTGAAATAAAACACGTGTACATGTTTGGGTTGCGTAACACGGTTCTGTATTACCATAGATAGTTTTCTGCTGACATAAGATAACATTATCACTGTAATCATAAAATTTTTGATCAGAAATCGAAAAACACTAAATTCAGTAGGAAAACCACTAAATTGTCTTCACTTAAAATAATAAGTTTAACAAAATACAATAAGAAAAACAAAACAAACAAAAAAAAAAACAGTCAACTACTTTGCCACACAAACGGCAACAACAATGTTAACAAATTTGCCAACGTTAATACGCTGGCGCACACACAATTCAAACATCATATAAAGGAGAGTTCTATCAACAACCAACAACATACAAGCGAAGCGAGGTGGTACCACACACAGACGCTAATTCATAAAAAAAACTAAAACTCCAAACAAACCAACAACAGCAACATGTTGTTGGTTAGCTTGGTATAACCAATTATGCTTTAAAAGCTTCTCCCTCCAAAAATACAAAACATCAATAACAACAACGTTGACGACGATGGTGATGTTGGAGACGACGACGATGATGACGATGTCTTTTGCAATTGCCTAGGTAAAGGTTTTAACTGAAACAGATAAATACAAAAATAAAAATTGAATAAAATACAAGCAGACCACCCACATAGTCTTAATGATTTAGCGTTAAAAATATATGCTGGTTTGCCAAGGACTAGGCATTCCTTTTTTTTTATCCATATGAAAACTTTACACTTTTAAAACAAATTTATTAGATTGAGGTTTATTGGTCATGCCACATAACTATACCACAAACTACAAAAAAAAACAAGGTATGATCTGCATATCCCTTCTTATAATCATTATTGAGCATTGGAACAGCCACAATATTTAGGGGACAATAAAACGAAATAAATATAAAAATTATTATGGATATTATTAAGAAATCATAACAATTAACTTTTATTTAACCTGCTCACTACTACGTGGAATGGATGATATTTATAAATATGTAATGAATTTGTAACATATCCCATCTAAAAATCGAAATATATATGAACATACATGATCATACATGGGCTTGTATATGATCATACATGGGCATACATGGTCATATACGTCCATGCATGATCTCATATATGACCATATATCTTCGGATCCGAAATTTGAGGGTATATGGTGATATATGTGCATATATTATCATACATGCTCATATATTATTCATGTATGCTTGTATATGATCATATACGTCCATATACCCTCAAATTTTGGATCCGAAGATATATGATCATATTTGAGATCATGTATGGTCATATATTGAACAATGTATGGACGTATATGACCATGTATGCCCATGTATGATCATATACAGGCCCATGTATGATCATGTATGCTCATATATATTTCGATTTTCAGATGGGATGGCGAATTTAGTAATATTTAATAGTTCATTGGATGGAGTCACTTCTTAAATACCAAAGGAGGTAAAATACTTAAGGGTAATTTTGGACTCGAAACTGTCCTAAAAAAGAATGACTAGAAAAGCATAAAAATACTTTAACTGATTTCTACACTCACAAAAAGGCTTTTGAAAATAGGTGGAATTTCAGTATAAAGTAGGAAGTATACAATTCGATCGTGATTGTGACTTTACTCGGCAGATCTTAACTTTTTACGGGTTTTTAATTTTTATGCCAACTAAAAATTACTGGGGCACATACTTTTTTACTCAGGGAAATAAGAACTCAGTCCACATTCGCTGAAACATAGAAATGGAGTAATTATCAGGAGTCTATTCAGATAATCTGACATTTGGGTTTCTATGCGACTTTCTAACGAGTGTAATGTTTTCTATGCAGAAATTTGTGCAGATAATTATGAATCTGCATGTAAATACATCTTCGATAAGTATTTTCATGGACAATCTTGATATTTTAAAACCGATGCAATAAGATCAAAGCGAGTGAGGGACTGTATTGGATCCATTGGACAAATTTTCTTATTTATAAGATACTAAATACAAAATGAAAAGGTGAAGACGAATGGTGGACTTCCTTGACTATGTGTAAGATATCTCGAACTAAGTGATGCCATGGAAAACAAATAAGCTGTTTAATATGAGAGTAATGTCGAGCAATAGCTTGTTCTCTACTAGAACTATTCAATGTGATTGGAAACGTATCAAAAAGATGGATGATATCTAGGATATCTCGGACCTCAAATCTGTTATTTAATTCAAGAATAAATGAAGCTCTTATTGGTGTTGATAGCCGGACAACAAGTATATTTAAAGTAATGCTTAATAGGCACTGCGCGATAAAGCGCATGGCTACGGGCCGGTGTAATTGACGTGGAGATCCCTGAGGATTGGGGACAAAAAGAGAAGGAACAAAGGTAAATCACAATGGAATACATGGCTTCCGACTGCGGTACTCTCTGCTTCAATCTACTTGAATAACCTACCCAGCATAATTTTCTGTTTTGAAGAAATGGTTATCGAACCACTTCTTTTGCCTTAAAACCCGTTTTGCTATCGATTCTATTACCGATTACTTTTGTTTGAAATTATTCAAAATGCAATTCGTTCTTTTACTCCATATTAGAAAATTTTCCTGGGTAATATTTTATAAGCAAACTGTATTTTTTTAGATACAGTAGGACGAGGAGAATGATTAATTTATATAGGCTTATGGGAGACATTAAGAGGTTTTTTTTTTTAAATTCTCGACACTCGTGTATTTTAACCAAGAATGTTAGTGTATGTGAGCAGCATGGAACTTTCGAACAATGTTACAGTAGCTTTGTCACTAATAACTTACAAAAAGTGAAACAATATCTGGCTATTTGCTAAGTATCGAATGGTTAGAAAAGGTTTGCAGCTTCATAATTAAAAATCGAGCCAGTTTTCGATTTAGTTTTGAATTAGTGAGCCACGAACTAAACCAGACCTCTTGTTATGTAAATAGCTAACCAACTCCTTGTCACTATATCTGTATATATTTAATGCAACTCTGTTATATCAAAGACAAAATGAGTCAAGTAATAATAATTTGCTCTAAATATGGAAGCGTTGCATTTTGCAATGCGAAAACTTTTCTTATTACATCAAGATTCCCATTTTCTTCTATACAGAAAGAGGCTCTCCATTTACTTATAGTTTTCATAGTTCAACATTATCCATTAACTCGATTTATTAAGTGATGTTTTCTATTTATTATCTTTGTACTCAAAAAAATATCTATTCACGTTTGCGAAACCTAGTCTTCTCTATAACCCTACATAATATCTCTTCAATTATGTAGGGCATTTAAAAGTCTCCTTTGCCAAATACAACACTATATTTTAAACTTTTTTCTAGCAAACTAATTTACGAATCTCATAAAAATATATTTTATGAAATCAATAAAGAAGAAAAAGTATCTTTTGGGTGGCAAAGCGTAGGTTATGTTGTTATTGTTATTACAAATTTGCATAATTTTAAAGATTTTATGTGAATCCATGAATGAATGAATAACTTTATTGTTCTCATATATTTATTTTGCATGAAGCATTCTAGTCATGTTCGAAATGAATTTGTTTCAATAAGAAAATAAGAGAAGAATACCAATTGTTCCACTGAAAGCAATGGTTTCAAAGGAAAAAGTCTGAAATGTTGTTTCTTTAAAAATTTCATAAAGTTTCACTCCATATCTTCTATTTCCCAAATGTAATTTTTAATAGAAAATTTATAAAAAATTAACAATACATACCACAAATACAGTGTAAATCGCCCTTAAACATTTGATAAAGTCACAAATTCATTAGGCAAATGCTCTACGCCAAATTTTCCAAAATTTTCTATTTTATAAGAATTCCCAGAATTCCGAAACTAATAGCTAATATTGTTTAATCTTATTATAATCTATCTACATCCTATAGAAAATGTTCTGCCTGATTTTTTAACCTCTTTTGGTATTTAAATATAACTCCACTTCCGCTCGATAGTAGTAAATAGAAAAACTCAAATGCCATTCTATTTAACCTCAAGTCAAATACCGGTATAATATCTATGAAAAACCCCAACAATAAACATTCATTGTCATTTAGGAAATTGCAAGACTTCAACAATAACAGCAATAATAATGAATTTGTTTGTTGTTTATGGGGGGAGCAAACATTAACTATTCTATACTCAGAGTAACATAAAATAACAACCACAAGTACGTTCTCTTTTTTTTTAAATACTACTTATAAGGTGACCAGACGAAAAAATTAATAACAATTGGTTTCAATAGTATTATTTGAATTGGAATTGGGGTTCAATTTGTAATAGACAATTACTCACGTTTGAGTTTTAAATTAGAGTACAAGAATAAATGATTCATGTTTGGATCTCAATACAAGATTGAGTTTGAAATTATTGAAAATGTGATCTTAATTTGAAGAATAAAATAAAACACGATAGGATTTCAGTTTGCAATATTAAAGAAGTACCATTGGATCCATAATTGAGGTATATAATTACCCATGTTTTGATTTTACTTTGGAGTAATAATGCATATTCCCCTGAATTAAGAAATACAGTAGTGGTCCAATGTAACGAATGATATAATGCCCAGGGTCGTTCGTTATATCGAAAACTATATTTTTTTCATTAATGTTAGCAAAGTAGCAAGTTAAACTTTATTCGTATTATATTAAATCATTTATTAAAAAAAAAGGAAAAACTTTTACATACATGACCATGTTTATTTATTTTAAGAAAAAACTCCAATACGTGTTTTTTTTATTTTAATTGTTGTACTGCAATCAATAGCTTGCTCTTACAAGCTCCTTAAAATAAATACTTTGGTGTGCTCAATTTCATTTTCTTCTGCCCATTTGATACACGTCTGAAAAGCTTTAATGGCATCACTATGCCTAACTTTCTGGTGTGAAGCTGGGTTACCATCTTCTTCACTGTCGGTAAGATCGATTGCGGTATTGACTTCGGGATCAGAAGACGTGCCTTCCTCAATTAAACATTCATCCGCATTATTCCAAGTCTCCAAGTCCTGTAAGAACACTGACGTTACAGGTAAGGTACTTGTAACTATTGCCACCACCTCTTGATTTCGTATAAGTGCCAAAGGAATACATATCATCTTTATCTTCAAACTGCTCGGATTTAATTAGAATATTTTTCCAGCATTTTTCAACAACAGTCCTTGATACTTTTTCCCAAGCAAATGCAATTAGTGAAACTGCTTTAAAAAGATTAAGTTCCTTAAAATCGTTTGGGATGTGATTGCCTGAGCTTACTACTTTGCTAAGTACGTTGTGTCTATAAAATAGCTTTGTCAGTCGAATTGCGTTTTGGTCCATAGGTTGGATCAATGGAGTAACATTTGGTCGATCGGAAAAATTTTATTTTTAAACGATCGATGATTCTTTGCCTTTCCAATTACAAGCGTCTTTATTTTCTTTGAACCACTTGCATTGGAGCAGGCAAGGAATGTGAGCCATTTTTTACTTAGTTTTCTGCTTGGTGCACTTGCCTCACCAGCGTGCACATAAATACTGTTTGGTAACATCTTCCATTATAGCCCGTTTTCACCTGCGTTAAAAACTGCATCCAAGCTAAGGTTATTTTCCTTTATTAGTCCTGATAACTTTTTCTTAAATGGCTCAACAAGCTCAATTCGTGACGAAATTTTTTCACCTGATTCCTTTAGAAGTCGAATTCCCAACATTTTTTTTTTGAATTTGATTAACCAAGCATTACTTGACAGAAAGCTACAGCTACAGCTTTTACTTTCAGTATTTTGCCATCTATGGGATCGTGGCTTTTACGTTGTGTAACAAACCATTTATATAAGGTGGCTTCCATTTTTGGGTATTCACCTTTTCTCAAAGATAGCCGGTGTAAAGATCCCGTCTGTGTAGCTCTCACACTTTTAAGATTTTGTTCTGATTTTTTATAATTGTGCAAACACTAGACTTAACTATTCCATACTTTGTGCAGATCTCCTTTAATGATTTTTTATCACTGTAATCATCAGTTATTTTTTATTTTATCGGCCAGCGAAAGTCGCTTACGAGTTGTCATTTTCACTTATATAGATTGACTGATTTAACGTGATCTTTAACCCAACCAGTTGTCAACAAATCTCACAGTAACTAATCGGGGACTTCCCTTTTTAAAAATGAGGGAAACGAAATGTTTTCCACGTGCAAGTGCCAAAGAAAACAAACAAGAATAACAAAGAATAAAACAGAGCATAGAAAAATAAATCATTCGTTATATAGAACACTTAATTTTTTAACCGTTCGTTATTTAGAGCCATCAATGGACTAAAAAAAAGCGTTCGTTATAGTGGACATTCGTTATATCGGCGTTCGTTATACTGGACCACCAATGTAGTGTAAATTATTTTACGAAAATCGGTATGGCCAAAGTCTTGCGCTCAAATAAGATTATTCCTCTATCGGAGATAGAGAAACGTTAACTGGCTGAAATTCTTCAATCGACCAGATCTTGCGCCCAAATAAGATTATTCCTCTGTCAGAGACAGAGAAACGCTGACTGACTGAAATTCTTCAATCGACCAGATCTTGCGCCGAAATAAGATTATTCCTCTATCAGATATAGAGAAACGTTGACTGGCTGAAATTCTTCAATCGACCCAGATTTTTTCAAAATTAAATTTTAATTTGTTCTCTACTGTGGGTGTTCCTTAATATGTATCATTCTCCATTTATAATTTGTTATTTTAAATTTTACATGCTTCTTTCCCATTATTTCCATTTCAAACAAACAATTTTAACCAGATTTCCAAAGAATTAAATAATTTTCAATTTAACATTACGAAAAACTACAGTTTCTGACTTAAGGCCTTTTTACCTTACTTTAAAGATTTTGTTAAGGTTTTAAATCAATTAGTTGCAATCCTAGAAAGATCTTTTAAATTTTTTTTAATTTATGATTCTAGCCAAAATTTTATACTATTTAATGCTTTTTCCAGCTCTTTTGTACCAATTACGGATCCGTTTATATCGGTTCTGGAAATTATGTCTTCATTCGACTATTAGGTCCGAATTCGTAGGAATTAAACGAACCAGGAATGGAACAGAATTTTAATTAGTTATTAAATTAATATTAAATGATCCTGCTTAGGTCTTCAATTGTGGCACATAATAATACAAGATTGCATTTTTGAAAAACTAAATACTCAAAGATTCGGTCCTAAATCAAAGAATCCCATATTCTACGATTGCATCTTAATTTTAAGTATTAAATAAAATGCAATTGAATTTCAATTGGGAGTGTTAACAAGGCTTCTATAAATTGGACTATAAAACGATACAAGATTCTAAAGAGTTTAAAAGATCCTCATAAACATTTCTTCGCATCTGGTAACTTTAGCGACCACCAGCAAAGCTTAACCATGCTGTATAGTTGTTGATAGTTTTGCTGTTGTTGCCGCTTTTAGGTTTATACACATTTTTTTATTTGTAGTACGTAGTTAATATTCAAGTGAAGCTTGCATTGTAATTCAATGTTGTGCTGCTATTTTGTTTCTTAACAATTTTTTTTCTACATTTTTTGTTTTCAATCTCAATGCTGTGGACCGCTGCAATATAATGTCTTAATTTATAGATTCAAAGTTGTTTTGATGTTGTTTATATCATGTAAGACCACCAACCATTATCTATCTTATAATGGCGGGAAGTTGTAGACTTGAAGTAAACGAAATTAAAAATAGAGAGACAGAGAATTAAAGTGTGCTTAAAAAAGAGATTTAGCATCTAATCTTAAGAAAAACAACTACACTGGACGACTAAATTAATTTTCTATACAAAAAATACAAAAAAAATCAATGGATTATTTCCCTTTTTACGTTTTGAAACTTTCTTCAAATTTTTAGTAAGAAAATTATCGGATTTATTTTTTAATTAGTAGGAAAACTGCGGTACTCTGATTCCAAAATCTGTGTACGTTGGGCGCCAAAAATGGCAATTGTTCAAATTTTTACTTTAAGTAGAGATAATCCTTTGCCAACAAAATCAGTTCTAGTTGTCACTTAAATAATAGTCACCTAAATATGCACAGAGCGCCCCGGTAGGCTAGTTGGAAGCGTGCTAGGTTATCAGTGCGGGGGTCGTGGGTTCAATTCCCACCATAGCCGAATGCCTTTGTTGCTAGTGCTCGGTAGGGTATTAACATATAATTTGTAATTATATGATTAATAAATAAAATAAATAAATAAATTAATATGTACATATGTATTTAATATGCAACGTGTATCATTTTTTTTTTAAGAGAAGTGACACTAAGGAAATTCTTTCTACTTATTACTCGTAATGTGTTGCTTTTTTTGGAAAGGGGATAGAGGAGAGATAATAACTTTTAAAAAATAACATAGCTTAACAATTGTAATAAATATTAAATTTATATGTTTAGCTTAGGTTAGTTTTTAATAAGTTACCCTGCCTTAATAGTTTATTTTGCTTAAATATCCAAAGAATCTTTATAAACAAGCAAAATAAAAAAAAAACTTCTAAACTATTTTCTTTTTTTTTTGTTTTTTTATTAAGTGAATGATAAAAATTTGATTTGACTCTTGACGTATAAATCCATCGACGGAATGCCAAGCATCACCTCCAGACACGCTAAGGACGCTAATAGTTTCAACCTTTACAAGATTGAAGAGATATGGCTTTGTGTTCATCATCCTCCACCACACCAGGGGATACCTTAATCAGGTTAGTTCGACAAAATTTTTATCATTTTCCAAAAAAAATTTTGTTACTACGACTAAAATCAGTTGGTACAATTAAATATTGGTTTCTCTAGTCGGTTAATATACAATAACAAAATTTTAGTTTTTATATCACATTTGAATATGTTTGTGCTAACCGAACTTATTGGTTGTAGGTACTAAATACATTTTTTAATTCGGTTGCCACTTTGTTTTTTTATGTGAACCCGAAAAAAATAGATCTGGCGCAATATTTATTCATATCCAATTTGATACTCTTTAATATATGCTGTAATATCTAGCTGATATTATTTTATCCGAAAAACGGCAAATCGAATTAGATCCACCAATATATTTTGGGATTAATTTAGATCTTAATTGATCCGAAAAATTGCAGATCAAATTAGATTCAGCAATGTATTTCGGGATTTAGAAGGATCTAAATTAATTCGCAAAATAACAGATTTAATTAGATCCAGCGATATATTTAGGGATTAAGTAAGATCCAAATTTATCCGAAAAATGTCAGATCGAATTGTATCAGATTATATCCTGGCTTTCACCAGGATATGAACTCTGTCTGCCAGTGTTGTATTGAGTTTAGCAATCAGCCACATACTGCTATACATAATGGCTGACTTTTCGTATAATTGTGTTATAACCGTATATAATTATATCTTCAGGACTTACATATTTTCGGGAATTTAGGAAAAGCTTCTACATATCATGGCTAAATTAATAAGACTAAATTGGTTCTGTACATAAGAATGCACTTTTTCATTTTAAAATAACAAGACGTATTTTTGAAGATAGTTGTGATGTTTTTATTGGATTGTAAAGAAGACATGTTCCGATTAAGTATGGAAAAAAATATTTGTCAAATGACCCCCAACGGCTCTTATGACAGGCCATTTCTCATTGTGGAGGTCTTTTGTAAAAATGCTGCGTAGTGTTTCGTGAAATTTGAAGTTGTTGAGAACGATGCCGAATTGATGTTTTATTTTTTTTTAGTTTTTGACGACAATCTCGTTTATAGCAGCAATGCTTTCAAAAGACCGACCTGTACCTTGACGCACAGGAGTCTTACAGTCTAAAACCGACCCAGTTTCTTAAAAATTTTTTACCACACTTCGAATAGTTGACTTATTAGGTGCACTCTCTCGACAGAAAATTCTTCGAAGTTCGTAAAGGGCTTCATTTTTAATAATCGGAATAAACATACGAGGGCGGATCAATAAGCTGTCACATGATTCCGTTGGTGGTCGATTGTGAGCAAACGCGGCAGTCATCTGGCGGAAAGCTTTCTCATACCCAAGTGATCGTTCAAAATTGAAACCACTGAGCCATGTGATATGCCTATGTCTTCCACAATCTATTACACATTCAATCTCCGATCGACCAACACCATATCGTGAATTTTTTTTTTCAATTGTTTTGGGTGTAGAGACCTCAACTGGGCGTCCAGAACGTTCGGCATTTTCCGTGCTTGTAAGGCCACAACGAAAGTTAATAAACCACTTTTTACCATTGAAATCGATGGTGCAGAATCCCCATAGTATTTATCAAGCTTTTCCTTGATTTGATTGACGGTTTTTTTTCGCAAAAAATAATTTAAATGAGCATTCGAAATTCACTTTTTTCCATTCTTAAAAAAGTCACTAGGTTGTATGTGTTGAACAGCTGTTAAACGCAAAGTAAATGTCGGAACTTGCTCTAAATTGGACAGTAGTCTATTAACAGGTGGTACTTGATGGGAGCAGTGTGCATTTCATATAACTACGAGGGAAGTTCGAAAAGTCACGGACTTATTGATCCGCCCTCGTATGTGACAGCTGCCTAATTTCAGAGTTGCCACTTGCACAAAAAAATGACTCTAAATTTCAAGTGAACTGTTGCTGAGATATGGTATGTATATATAAAATTATAATATTAGATAAGGCCACATATGATTATATATAAACTTTTTTACTCGGGTAAAGAAGAACAAGTAAAACAAATTACAACATTAACAAGTAAAAAAGGGGCTAAATTCGGCTGTGCCGAATCTTTGAATACCCTCCACCAAAGGGGATGAAGATGATATACGCATATACTAAATTTTGCATGAACTGTAATATGAATATGTTTTGTCAATTTATGTAACGAACTTTTGTTATTTAGTTTTAGCAATGTTATTTACAGAGGTCTGCTCTGTTAGCGACTTTAACATTGTTCATTTTTACGTTAACTTAGTTATCATAGTATGTAAGACAATAAATGTAATCGAACAATAAGAAGACTTAATAACATTTTTTCTTACTTAACAGAAAAAAAAAAAATAGATACAGAAAAATTGCACAAATTTGTATGGAAAATTTAGAGGTACCTTCACATTTTCACTGAACCGCTTGACCGATTTTGCTCATTTTAAATACCAAACTGCTCGGGAGGATGTTCAATAATCTGGGTAAAAATAGGCACCCCCGCTTGCGTCTTCGCGTCGTGATCGTGATTTCAACAGACAGACAGACGGACAGACAGACGGACATCGCTAAATCGACTTAAAATTGCATAAGGATCACGAATATATATACTTTATGGGGTCTTAAACCTATATTTCGACATATTACAAACGGAATGACAAACTGATATATACCCTCACCATATATGGTGGAGGGTATAAAAATACCTCATCCGATTGATATTCCTGTCGTTTAGTGTTATTTTTATAAAAGAAGGGTTTGTGAGAGGTTAATAGAGTTCTCTAGAATGTTATTTTCTTGGCGGGTCTAAAATTCTAAATCAAATACATAGTTTGTTATTATTTCGTACATTGATAGTTTGTTATACACGATTGTAGACAAGTAAAATGACAATAGTATACAATACGTCGTCATCAACAACGCAGTCGTTATTGTAATCTAATGTAAGACCACCTCACCGCACACGTTGCCCACATGTACTTGGTTGATAAACTCAGCTGGCTGGTAAGCTGCATGCTGGTCTTAAGCTTTTACTAACCGCTAAAATTTGTTAAAAAAAAAGTAACCACGAACTACTGACGACTGTAAGTATTAAGTGTCTGTTTTTTTATATTTCTTTAATTGTAACGCTCTCCTCTCTGTTACTGCTTCTTGCAATGACCACGACGACTAAAGGCCTGGTATTACTTTTGAAAACATTTGCAAGCCATGCAATCGTCGTCGTCATCGTTGTTGCAGTTAAGTTGCAGTTATTGTTGGTTATACTGTATTATATATCGTTCCACATGCCAAACCGCACTTAATGTAATAATTACTACTTGCCACTGGTAATACACTCTTGGCCACTTTAGTGGAAGTACGTACGAATGACTGCATGCATGCAGTAGATGTGTTTCAGCAAGTATGTCTGGAATATGTGTAAGGTGAGGTAGCTAAATCTCTAAATTTGTCCATTAGCGTGACTTTGTTGGCGTTGTGCCTTGGGACCTTCATTCCTTCGTCATCATCATCATCATCAATACATTAAACCAAACATTTGTTTAATTTTTTTTTTTTTATTTATGTTACTCCAAACTGTCAGCTTTAGTGCTCTTCTATACATACTACCATTCATCCTCTCGTACCTCTCATATTGGTTTTAATCAGCATATGCATAAGATATACTTTTGGTTAAGGCGACTTTGGTATGTTGAAGTCAACTGTAGAGTACGAGTATGTATGAATGTTGTTGTGGTGTAGTGATTTGATGTGAGTTGAATTGAGCTGGGGCTGATCATGTGTGTGGTCTAACTTGGGTGGTCCTCTATTTACTTTGTTGCGTTATTGTTGTTGCTGTTGTTTGTGGTTTGAGCTTCTCATCACCATCATCTCATAGTTGTTGATGTTTTTGAGCTTAATATTTAGTTGGTAATTTGCTTGTGTTGGTAGTTAGTTGTTGCTTAAATTTCAGTTATAATATTAATGTGACCAACTAATTTTCGTTCTTTTCAAGTTTTCGATTTCAAATTTGCATGGAATTTAAAAGTTGAAAACTTGAAAAAAACGAAAATATGTATTTTTGGATTCAGTATGAATGGGCTATAAATTGTGTTGCATAAAGTTGATCTAAAATTGCTTTGGTCAAAAGACAACTTAACCACTCAACTGCGTAGTCAATTTAAAAAAGACCTTCGGGAAGGTGGTTTATATTCAGAAGCATGATTTATTATACCAAATAACATTCATAACCCAAATTTCAATCAGATTGTTTGTTTTTTAAATACTATTTACGCTCAATTCAGAAATAAACCTTCTATAGGATTTAGATATAAATTTGAACCGATTTAAACCAATTTCAGTCGGCTTTGTCCTTGGGCACACATTGGTATGTAATGAGTTTATGTGATGTTTGTAACTTTGAAAAAAAAAAAATCGGACTGAGACCTACTTTATACCATCGATAGTAAAGATGTTACATACAGTGGTGTTAATTTATGCTACATTTAAAAACATAAAATTTGGTTAAAAATTCGATATTTTTATCCAATACGGGTAGCTGGGTTCATGTTCAAGAATATTTTAAATTGTACTATTAAGTTTTTTTAAAGCGTATTCTTTTAAATATGTTATAAAAAAGAAAGGAAAGTTTTAAAAAATATTAAGGGTTGATAACTTACCGAAATTATAACCAGAGATTATAACTAACCATTGTTAACTACATACAAATTTGACATTGATAACTATTGTTAAGTACTAGGCTCTGGTTATTTTGAGATAAGTTAACAGGTATAAATAGATTATCAAGACTTTAAAAAATTGTTTTTTTTTCGAATTTTGCCACGGCAAAATCAAACATGTCGTGTAGTGCTGTTGAAACATTAGGTCTGTACGAGGTAATTTTGACTAAAGTCTGGTACGAAGAGAGTAAGCAAAACATTTTCTCACAAAACAATCGTCAAATTTATTCATATTAAAAAACAGCTTAAATTATAAACGTATTTGAAATGGCAAATAACAATTTATGTACATTTTCAAATGTATTTTTCATTATTAAGAAGAAAAATTTGTTTAAAGTAAATTTTTTATTTTATTTTTTCATAAATGTAACAGCTGATTTATAAGCAGCATATTTACCATTTTACCCAAGCCATTTATCATTTTACCTAAACAAAAAGTAAGGGTAATTTCTGGTAAACGCTCTCATTTACAAAATTTTTGTTACAAGAAACGCTTTTTGGTAAGATTGGGTTCCCGCGGGCACCCGCACACCTATTGTCAGATTCAAAATACATCTGTATGTCAGATGACATTTTTTCAATTAGAACATCTTCTAGTGAATTAAACAAAATATCAATTACCCAGCACAGTTTTACTTGTACCTTCAATCATTTTGCTGCTTTTAATTTATTCTTTTTGTTTTATTTCTTTTTACTTTTTCCAATAAATATTAGGTCTGTTGGACGTACGTTACCGCGGGCACCCGCGGCAACCCGCGGGAACCCAATCTTACCAGAAAGCGTTTCTTGTAACAAAAATTGGGTAAATAAGAGCGTTCATGAGAGAGTAATTGTGTTTCTCTTTTTACCAGAACTTACCCGTACTTTTTGTTTGGGTAAAATTGTTAAATCATCAGCTGCTGCTAATAAATTAACTGTTTTGCATTTTTGAAAAAATTAAAGTTAAATAAAAGTTTACTATAAACAACTTTTCCTTCTTAATTATGAAAAATACATTTGAAAATGTAAATAGATATTTTCCATTTCAAATATATTTATTAAGCTATTTTTTAATATGAATAAATTTGACGTTTATTTTTGGGTAAGAAATGTGGTTTTGTGCGTTCGCAGTATTTTGGGCATTTTTATGGTTTTGTGAGAGAATTTTTTGCTTACTCTCATTTTACCAGACTTTACCCAAAATTACCTCGTACAGACCTATTCTATTTCAAAAACATGTTGTGTATTGAGGCCTTAAACGGCTTGAGAAAATCTAAAAAATATCCATTCTGCTTTTAAGAAAAGGCATGTCAGTTATAAAAAAAGTAAAGAGTTTTAATAATGAAAAACTTATTGGCAAAAACCAAAAACGCCAGGTTAAAAATGAAGATTTTATAATCCTAACTTAATTATTTTTTTTAAACCATAGGAGCAAATAGGTACTTTGAACATATTTTTCTTTATTAAACATAGATTAAAAAGTCTAATTCTATTTTAACAGCCGTATGCATACCATTTAGTTGGTTCTTATTACAGACTTATAAAGAAAATTTGTTGTTGTTTTGCATGTTAATTTGATTTATAAGTGTGTTATAAAAATCAACATAATGTTTATGCATACGGCTGTAACTGTTTAATACTGTATTAAAACATTGTGACTATGTATATGATAATTTTCTACAATCTTAGATTTTCCTTTTCACTTTTTCTGAATTGTAATCATATTCCCACTCTTAAGTCGTCTCTTTTTTAAACGAAAAAAAAAAACTGTTATTATCTATTTTGCTATTATAGTCAGAGTTATAGCCAGTTATAAGTTAAATTGGCTTTAAATGGGTATCCCCTCAAATCTACCAAATGTCCGCATGCATTTTGTATTTAAAAATAAACAAGTGGCAACATTGATCAGCTGATTTTATATTTTCTGAAAAAAAAAGTGTGTAAATAAATTATTTACATTGGCAAAATGTGAAAAGGTAAAACTTTATTAAAAAAGAAAAAAACGTGTATTTCTTTTATTAATAAAAATTAATTAAATTTATGAAAATAATCCTAAATCCCTTTCAATATTGTACAATTCAAAATTTTCTTTCACAAATGTTTTTTTTTTACGGAAAACAGTTTTTTTAAGTGTTGTTAAATTGGAACTTTAGCCAGTTTTAATTTTGAAGCAGACTTTAACGATTAAAGTTTACTTTTGCTGGTCTAAGATGGTCTAAAGTATACTTTATTTTTGACTATGATTACGCGTCATTGTGTATAAGTGTGATGATTTGTTGTTTGTCTGATAATGCGTTATTAATTTTTAGACGAGGAGGAAGTATATTCAATTTATAAGGATGTAGTTAGATGACGAAATACATGTTTTTATATATTTCTTGTTTTTTCCCTCAAGAATGGAAAAGTACATTACATTTCTCACATTGCTTTTAATACTTTTTTTTTCATTAAAATGCCGTTTTATTTTTACTACTTTTTGGAACAAATTTTAAACATTTTTGCAATGATACATTACATATTTATAGCCAAGTGCATATAAAGTTTGATGAATTTTGTAACAGTGTTTTAAATCAAATTAACATGTAAAGCAACAATAAATTTGATTTATAATACTGTTTCAAGAATCAGTAAAATTTCTATGGCTATTGAATTTTAAAGGGAAATTAAAAAAATTGTTGCTTTTTACACCGTTATTGGTAGTTTCACCTTTTTTACCAATGCTTATGGTGATTTTTTTTCTTACAAGAGTTGGTAACACTTGGCACACTCATTAGGTGTGTTCGACGTACGTTACCGCGGGTGCCCGCGGGAACCCAATCTTACAAGAAAGCATTTCTTGTAACAAAAATTGGGTAAATGAGAGCGATCATGAGAGAGTAATGGTGTTTCTCATTTTATCAGAACTTACCCGTACTTTTTGTTTGGGTAAAATGGTAAAATTGTCAAATCATCAGCTGTTTTGCATTTTTGAAAGAAAATTAAAGTTAAATAAAAATTTACTATAAAGAATTTTTCATTCTTAATAATGAAAAATACATTTGAAAATGTAAATAGATATTTGCCATTTCAATATATTTATTGTTTTTTAATATGAATAAATTTGACGTTTTTTTTTGGGTATGAAATATGGTTTTGTGCGTTCGCAGTATTTTGGGCATTTTTATGGTTTTGTGAGAGAATTTTTTGCATACTCTCATTTTACTAGACTTTACCCAAAATTACCTCGTACTATTGTCTGTTGCCTTTTTGCATTTTGCTTTAAAGGCAAAAACTAAGAGGGGTTTCGTGTTTCTTTCTAAAATGTTGCTTTTTAAAGTGTACCAAAAAATGCAGCATTTACAGTTAAATGTTTAATATTTTTAGTTACAGTTTTTAGCATATTTTTTGTGAAGTTATTTAGCAGATTTTTTAAAATATAAATATAACAACACTATTTGAATTTTTTGTTTGGCATATATTTTTTTTTTTTGAGAATTTAGCATATTTCGAAAGAAAGTTTCTGGGAACACTACCTGTTTTTCCTCTTCTCAATCACTTGAATAAATTGCTATGTGATTCGCGAGCTTGGAAACAGAAGATACAGGGATCAAACCCTGGTATGCTCACATTTTTCTTTTTTAGTTTTTTTATTTATTTATTTATTTATTTTTTTTTATATTTTATTTGCTTTTTAAAATATTTAACAATTTTTTTGTTTCAAATTTATTAAAAAAAATTAACAGAAACTTTTAAATTAAAAAACAAAACTTAAAAAAAAGCTGACAAGCTGGCTGGAACTTATCCACATGTTTAAATAAGTGCAATATGTGATTTTATTGTATTATATTCTAATTGTAAACATTTTAATGGGGCCAGAGTAAAATTTTTAAAATGTTGCACTTTTAAAAGTAATTTTTTTCCCTAAAGAAAACAGTATATATTTACAAAAACAAAGTGGTTAGGATTACAATTCAACTTTTATTTAAATTAAACTTCAATTTAAATTTTTGGAGAATTTTTAATTCCGTTTACCATGGATGGCAAACACTAACCCTTAAAATTACTTATTTAAAATATCGTTAACATTAAAGACCTCAACGAAATAAATAACTTAAATTTTTTTCTCAAAAACATTATAAATAAAACACATAATTTTAACATTTAATGATTCACACAGCGACAGTCCTGATGTTGGCAAAAAATTTCAAAAAAGGACAATTGTTAACGTTAAAATATTACTAAGGAAATACTAAAAACTCCCGTTAACCTTAAAATAACGAAACAACTTAAAACGAATATCTTAAATAACCCAACGTAATTACTTAAAATACCGATAATCTTAAAATAACCCAACAAAATAATTTTGAAATATCGTTATCCATTATCACTAACAGTTTTTATCGTTTGCCAACCTTGGTATTTACAAATATTTTAATTGAAACTAAAGTTTAAGTTTTTTGTCTTACTTGAAAATGTTTTCATATCCAGAGGTTTTTTGCGACAGAAAATCTATATGATTTTTAAGACTACTCGTATTTAGTTATGAAACTCGCTCAAATTTTAATTACTTTTTCCATAATATCTAATCAAATAAAATCATACTTTTTTCTCTTTTAGATTTGAAATCCTATGCCTTACTAATGCACGACACAATACTTCAATTACTCGAACGTGGTTTCAAAAAACCCAATTCTTTTTTTGTATTCTCTAGAAGGATAATGTTCCACTGCCCGTGCGTATATATTGGCTGTATATCACTCACCTATGACGTATGCCGGTCCACACAAAAAGTCTAATGGTGTGCTGAGGCCGTATGATATCTTGGGCTAATTTTTATATTGTTGGTAGAGATTCAGCAGGTATGCCTCCTTCCGATATAGAAATGCATCCAGATGGTAATATATATGAAGTCACTTATGGTGCTTGTGTACTTAAAATGGCCCAAGGTTTCGATAGTATAAAGGTGATTATTAAAATATCTATCTTTTTGTATTGGTGTGCGTATATATTAAATTTTCTTTTGTTTTTATGTCTTTTTAAGATTCTTCCCTTCCGATTGGCGTCTTATGATAAAAGCTTTTCAAATATGGCATTTTTTAAACCTAAACGCAAGGATGAATTTAAATTTATCTCGGGTACTAAAATGCGCACTTAAGCTAAAACTGGCTTAAATTCTCCTGATGTTTTTATGGAACCAAAGCCTTGGAAATTTCTATCAGAATGTTATCAATCACTTTCAAAACAGTAATAGTTAATTTAATAATTAATTCTTCCTCTATGGTTTTAAATAAATTAAATAAAATTTACTTGTTTTTCTCGTCGTCTAATGTTGTGTTGCATGTTTGTGTTTACATCACAGTGTTGTCCCGAGGCCTTTTAACAAAAAAAAAAAAAAAAAAACAAAAAAAACTACGGCGTTCACAACGCTTCTAAAATAAATGTTTTCATTTAAGCAATCGTGATTCACTCTGTTGAAGCCTATGGGTCCAGCAGCAGCTACCATAGTGAGTGTCTAGACAGCTTAGACAGAACGAAAAGCATTTTATGTCATCTTTGGCAAGCATTCTGCATCGTATAATGAAATATCTCTTCAAACATTCATAAATTTGAATTGTCTAATTAGTTTTTGCGACAAATATAAACCCTTAGGGGTTACCCTTACCAAGTGGCAGCTACTAGTGTATACAAAGGTGCGAATCGCTGTATAATTTGATCTTCGTGAGTGTTTATGTATGTTTGGACAATGAAAAGCATGTTTGGCAAGCATTCTTCATCGTATAATGAAATATATCATCAAACATTCATATGTTATAACCTTTCCTTCTTACCCATCATCCTTTTTTGCAAAAAATCGGAAATTTTTTTTCTCTCAATTTTATACATTATTATACTCAAATGAAAGGGAATTCAAAGAGCTATTTAGCAGTATATAAATCTCTGGGAAATTCTGAGATTTAGTATGGATTTTGCATTGAAATGCATTAAAATTTCCATAATCGATCCTCCATAATCATCATTTTCTCAGGAACTAAGAGGAATTTCGCAGCGAAAAGTAGTTTTATTTGATGCCCTTAGTATTTCCTTTCGTTTGAGTATAATATTGAGTGAAACAAAAATTTTACATTTTTTGGCAAAATAGACAGTGTATACATCATCCTTTTTTGCAAAAAATCGAAGTTTTTTTTCTCTCAATATTATACATTATTATACTCAAATGAAAGGGAATTTAAAGAGCTATTTAGCAGTGTATAAATCTCTGGGAAATTCTGAGATTTAGTATGGATTTTGCATTGAAATGCATTAAAATTTCCATAATCGATCCTCCATAATCATCATTTTTTTAGGAACTAAGAGGAATTTCGCAGCGAAAAGTAGTTTTATTTGATGCCCATAGTATTTCCTTTCGATTGAGTATAATATTGAGTGAAACAAAAATTTTCCATTTTTTGGCAAAATAGACAAAAAATCGAAAAATTTTTTTTCTCTCAATTTTATACATTATTATACTCAAATGAAAGGGAATTTAAAGAGCTATTTAGCAGTATATAAATCTCTGAGAAATTCTGAGATTTAGTATGGATTTTGCATTGAAATGCATTAAAATTTCCATAATCGATCCTCCATAATCATCATTTTCTCAGGAACTAAGAGGAATTTCGCAGCGAAAAGTAGTTTTATTTGATGCCCTTAGTATTTCCTTTCGTTTGAGTATAATATTGAGTGAAACAAAAATTTTCCATTTTTTGGCAAAATAGACAGTGTATACATCATCCTTTTTTGCAAAAAATCGAAAAATTTTTTTTCTCTCA
Organism: Eustalomyia histrio; assembly: GCA_949748255.1. Lineage (NCBI taxonomy): Eukaryota > Metazoa > Arthropoda > Insecta > Diptera > Anthomyiidae > Eustalomyia > Eustalomyia histrio. Next base: position 94,573,538 of record OX456527.1, on the reverse strand, counting down.
ATTTTATACATTATTATACTCAAATGTAAGGGAATTTAAAGAGCTATTTAGCAGTATATAAATCTCTGGGAAATTCTGAGATTTAGTATGGATTTTGCATTGAAATGCATTAAAATTTCCATAATCGATCCTCCATAATCATCATTTTCTCAGGAACTAAGAGGAATTTCGCAGCGAAAAGTAGTTTTATTTGATGCCCTTAGTATTTCCTTTCGTTTGAGTATAATATTGAGTGAAACAAAAATTTTCCATTTTTTGGCAAAATAGACAGTGTATACATCATCCTTTTTTGCAAAAAATCGAAAAATTTTTTTTCTCTCAATATTATACATTATTATACTCAAATGAAAGGGAATTCAAAGAGCTATTTAGCTATTTATAAATCTCTGGGAAATTCTGAGATTTAGTATGGATTTTGCATTGAAATGCATTAAAATTTCCATAATCGATCCTCCATAATCATCATTTTCTATGGAACTAAGAGGAATTTCGCAGCGAAAAGTAGTTTTATTTGATGCCCTTAGTATTTCCTTTCGTTTGAGTATAATATTGAGTGAAACAAAAATTTTACATTTTTTGGCAAAATAGACAGTGTATACATCATCCTTTTTTGCAAAAAATCGAAAAATTTTTTTTCTCTCAATTTTATACATTATTATACTCAAATGAAAGGGAATTTAAAGAGCTATTTAGCAGTATATAAATCTCTGGGAAATTCTGAGATTTAGTATGGATTTTGCATTGAAATGCATTAAAATTTCCATAATCGATCCTCCATAATCATCATTTTCTCAGGAACTAAGAGGAATTTCGCAGCGAAAAGTAGTTTTATTTGATGCCCATAGTATTTCCTTTCGTTTGAGTATAATATTGAGTGAAACAAAAATTTTCCATTTTTTGGCAAAATAGACAGTGTATACATCATCCTTGTTTGAAAAAATCGAAAAATTTTTTTTTCTCTCAATATTATACATTATTATACTCAAATGAAAGGGAGTTTTAAGAGCTATTTAGCAGTATATAAATCTCTGGGAAATTCTGAGATTTAGTATGGATTTTGCATTGAAATGCATTGAAATTTCCATAATCGATCCTCCATAATCATAATTTTCTCAGGAACTAAGAGGAATTTCGCAGCGAAAAGTAGTTTTATTTGATGCGCTTAGTATTTCCTTTCGTTTGAGTATAATATTGAGTGAAACAAAAATTTTCCATTTTTTGGCAAAATAGACAGTGTATACATCATCCTTTTTTGCAAAAAATCTAAAAATTTTTTTTCTCTAAATATTATACATTATTATACTCAAATGAAAGGGAGTTTTAAGAGCTATTTAGCAGTATATAAATCTCTGGGAAATTCTGAGATTTAGTATGGATTTTGCATTGAAATGCATTAAAATGCATTAAAATTTCCATAATCGATCCTCCATAATCATCATTTTCTCAGGAACTAAGAGGAATTTCGCAGCGAAAAGTAGTTTTATTTGATGCCCTTAGTATTTCCTTTCGTTTGAGTATAATATTGAGTGAAACAAAAATTTTACATTTTTTGGCAAAATAGACATCATCCTTTTTTGCAAAAAAGCGAAAAATTTTTTTTCTCTCAATTTTATACATTATTATACTCAAATGAAAGGGAATTTAAAGAGCTATTTAGCAGTATATAAATCTCTGGGAAATTCTGAGATTTAGTATGGATTTTGCATTGAAATGCATTAAAATTTCCATAATCGATCCTCCATAATCATCATTTTCTCAGGAACTAAGAGGAATTTCGCAGCGAAAAGTAGTTTTATTTGATGCCCTTAGTATTTCCTTTCGTTTGAGTATAATATTGAGTGAAACAAAAAATTTCCATTTTTTGGCAAAATAGACAGTGTATACATCATCCTTTTTTGCAAAAAATCGAAAAATTTTTTTTCTCTCAATATTATACATTATTATACTCAAATGAAAGGGAATTTAAAGAGCTATTTAGCAGTATATAAATCTCTGGGAAATTCTGAGATTTAGTATGGATTTTGCATTGAAATGCATTAAAATTTACATAATCGATCCTCCATAATCATAATTTTCTCAGGAACTAAGAGGAATTTCGCAGCGAAAAGTAGTTTTATTTGATGCGCTTAGTATTTCCTTTCGTTTGAGTATAATATTGAGTGAAACAAAAATTTTCCATTTTTTGGCAAAATAGACAGTGTATACATCATCCTTTTTTGCAAAAAATCTAAAAATTTTTTTTCTCTCAATATTATACATTATTATACTCAAATGAAAGGGAGTTTTAAGAGCTATTTAGCAGTATATAAATCTCTGGGAAATTCTGAGATTTAGTATGGATTTTGCATTGAAATGCATTGAAATTTCCATAATCGATCCTCCATAATCATAATTTTCTCAGGAACTAAGAGGAATTTCGCAGCGAAAAGTAGTTTTATTTGATGCGCTTAGTATTTCCTTTCGTTTGAGTATAATATTGAGTGAAACAAAAATTTTCCATTTTTTGGCAAAATAGACAGTGTATACATCATCCTTTTTTGCAAAAAATCTAAAAATTTTTTTTCTCTCAATATTATACATTATTATACTCAAATGAAAGGGAGTTTTAAGAGCTATTTAGCAGTATATAAATCTCTGGGAAATTCTGAGATTTAGTATGGATTTTGCATTGAAATGCATTAAAATTTCCATAATCGATCCTCCATAATCATAATTTTCTCAGGAACTAAGAGGAATTTCGCAGCGAAAAGTAGTTTTATTTGATGCCCTTAGTATTTCCTTTCGTTTGAGTATAATATTGAGTGAAACAAAAAATTTCCATTTTTTGGCAAAATAGACAGTGTATACATCATCCTTTTTTGCAAAAAATCTAAAAATTTTTTTTCTCTCAATATTATACATTATTATACTCAAATGAAAGGGAGTTTTAAGAGCTATTTAGCAGTATATAAATCTCTGGGAAATTCTGAGATTTAGTATGGATTTTGCATTGAAATGCATTAAAATTTCCATAATCGATCCTCCATAATCATAATTTTCTCAGGAACTAAGAGGAATTTCGCAGCGAAAAGTAGTTTTATTTGATGCCCTAAGTATTTCCTTTCGTTTGAGTATAATATTGAGTGAAACAAAAATTTTCCATTTTTTGGCAAAATAGACAGTGTATACATCATCCTTTTTTGCAAAAAATCGAAAATTTTTTTTTTTCAATATTATACATTATTATACTCAAATGAAAGGGAATTCAAAGAGCTATTTAGCAGTATATAAATCTCTGGGAAATTCTGAGATTTAGTATGGATTTTGCATTGAAATGCATTAAAATTTCCATAATCGATCCTCCATAATCATCATTTTCTCAGGAACTAAGAGGAATTTCGCAGCGAAAAGTAGTTTTATTTGATGCCCTTAGTATTTCCTTTCGTTTGAGTATAATATTGAGTGAAACAAAAATTTTCCATTTTTTGGCAAAATAGACAGTGTATAATACATCATCCTTTTTTGCAAAAAATCGAAAATTTTTTTTTTTTCTCAATATTATACATTATTATACTCAAATGAAAGGGAATTCAAAGAGCTATTTAGCAGTATATAAATCTCTGGGAAATTCTGAGATTTAGTATGGATTTTGCATTGAAATGCATTAAAATTTCCATAATCGATCCTCCATAATCATCATTTTCTCAGGAACTAAGAGGAATTTCGCAGCGAAAAGTAGTTTTATTTGATGCCCTTAGTATTTCCTTTCGTTTGAGTATAATATTGAGTGAAACAAAAATTTTCCATTTTTTGGCAAAATAGACAGTGTATAATACATCATCCTTTTTTGCAAAAAATCGAAAAATTTTTTTTCTCTCAATATTATACATTATTATACTCAAATGAAAGGGAATTCAAAGAGCTATTTAGCAGTATATAAATCTCTGGGAAATTCTGAGATTTAGTATGGATTTTGCATTGAAATGCATTAAAATTTCCATAATCGATCCTCCATAATCATCATTTTCTCAGGAACTAAGAGGAATTTCGCAGCGAAAAGTAGTTTTATTTGATGCCCTTAGTATTTCCTTTCGTTTGAGTATAATATTGAGTGAAACAAAAATTTTCCATTTTTTGGCAAAATAGACAGTGTATACATAATCCTTTTTTGCAAAAAATCGAAAAATTTTTTTTCTCTCAATATTATACATTATTATACTCAAATGAAAGGGAGTTTTAAGAGCTATTTAGCAGTATATAAATCTCTGGGAAATTCTGAGATTTAGTATGGATTTTGCATTGAAATGCATTGAAATTTCCATAATCGATCCTCCATAATCATAATTTTCTCAGGAACTAAGAGGAATTTCGCAGCGAAAAGTACTTTTATTTGATGCGCTTAGTATTTCCTTTCGTTTGAGTATAATATTGAGTGAAACAAAAATTTTCCATTTTTTGGCAAAATAGACAGTGTATACATCATCCTTTTTTGCAAAAAATCGAAAAATTTTTTTTCTCTCAATATTATACATTATTATACTCAAATGAAAGGGAATTTAAAGAGCTATTTAGCAGTGTATAAATCTCTGGGAAATTCTGAGATTTAGTATGGATTTTGCATTGAAATGCATTAAAATTTCCATAATCGATCCTCCATAATCATAATTTTCTCAGGAACTAAGAGGAATTTCGCAGCGAAAAGTAGTTTTATTTGATGCCCTCAGTATTTCCTTTCGTTTGAGTATAATATTGAGTGAAACAAAAATTTTCCATTTTTTGGCAAAATAGACAGTGTATACATCATCCTTTTTTGCAAAAAATCTAAAAATTTTTTTTCTCTCAATATTATACATTATTATACTCAAATGAAAGGGAATTTAAAGAGCTATTTAGCAGTGTATAAATCTCTGGGAAATTCTGAGATTTAGTATGGATTTTGCATTGAAATGCATTAAAATTTCCATAATCGATCCTCCATAATCATAATTTTCTCAGGAACTAAGAGGAATTTCGCAGCGAAAAGTAGTTTTATTTGATGCGCTTAGTATTTCCTTTCGTTTGAGTATAATATTGAGTGAAATAAAAATTTTCCATTTTTTGGCAAAATAGACAGTGTATACATCATCCTTTTTTGCAAAAAATCGAAAAATTTTTTTTCTCTCAATATTATACATTATTATACTTAAAGAGATTATAATTTAAAGAGCTATTTAGCAGTATATAAATCTCTGGGAAATTCTGCGATTTAGTATGGATTTTGCATTGAAATGCTTTAAAATTTCCATAATCGATCCTCCATAATCATCATTTTCTCAGGAACTAAGAGGAATTTCGCAGCGAAAAGTAGTTTTATTTGATGCCCTTAGTATTTCCTTTCGTTTGAGTATAATATTGAGTGAAACAAAAATTTTCCATTTTTTGGCAAAATAGACAGTGTATACATCATCCTTTTTTGCAAAAAATAGAAAAATTTTTTTTCTCTCAATATTATACATTATTATACTCGAATGAAAGGGAATTTAAAGAGCTATTTAGCAGTATATAAATCTCTGGGAAATTCTGAGATTTAGTATGGATTTTGCATTGAAATGCTTTAAAATTTCCATAATCGATCCTCCATAATCATCATTTTCTCAGGAACTAAGAGGAATTTCGCAGCGAAAAGTAGTTTTATTTGATGCCCTTAGTATTTCCTTTCGTTTGAGTATAATATTGAGTGAAACAAAAAATTTCCATTTTTTGGCAAAATAGACAGTGTATACATCATCCTTTTTTGCAAAAAATCGAAAAATTTTTTTTCTCTCAATATTATACATTATTATACTCAAATGAAAGGGAATTTAAAGAGCTATTTAGCAGTATATAAATCTCTGGGAAATTCTGAGATTTAGTATGGATTTTGCATTGAAATGCTTTAAAATTTCCATAATCGATCCTCCATAATCATCATTTTCTCAGGAACTAAGAGGAATTTCGCAGCGAAAAGTAGTTTTATTTGATGCCCTTAGTATTTCCTTTCGTTTGAGTATAATATTGAGTGAAACAAAAATTTTCCATTTTTTGGCAAATAGACATCCTTTTTTGCAAAAAATCGAAAAATTTTTTTTCTCTCAATTTTATACATTATTATACTCAAATGAAAGGGAATTTAAAGAGCTATTTAGCAGTATATAAATCTCTGGGAAATTCTGAGATTTAGTATGGATTTTGCATTGAAATGCATTAAAATTTCCATAATCGATCCTCCATAATCATCATTTTCTCAGGAACTAAGAGGAATTTCGCAGCGAAAAGTAGTTTTATTTGATGCCCTTAGTATTTCCTTTCGTTTGAGTATAATATTGAGTGAAACAAAAATTTTCCATTTTTTGGCAAAATAGACAGTGTATACATCATCCTTTTTTGCAAAAAATCGAAAAATTTTTTTTCTCTCAATATTATACATTATTATACTCAAATGAAAGGGAATTTAACGAGCTATTTAGCAGTATATAAATCTCTGGGAAATTCTGAGATTTAGTATGGATTTTGCATTGAAATGCTTTAAAATTTCCATAATCGATCCTCCATAATCATCATTTTCTCAGGAACTAAGAGGAATTTCGCAGCGAAAAGTAGTTTTATTTGATGCCCTTAGTATTTCCTTTCGTTTGAGTATAATATTGAGTGAAACAAAAATTTTCCATTTTTTTTGGCAAAATAGACAGTGTATACATCATCCTTTTTTGCAAAAAATCTAAAAATTTTTTTTCTCTCAATATTATACATTATTATACTCAAATGAAAGGTAATTTAAAGAGCTATTTAGCAGTATATAAATCTCTGGGAAATTCTGAGATTTAGTATGGATTTTGCATTGAAATGCTTTAAAATTTCCATAATCGATCCTCCATAATCATCATTTTCTCAGGAACTAAGAGGAATTTCGCAGCGAAAAGTAGTTTTATTTGATGCCCTTAGTATTTCCTTTCGTTTGAGTATAATATTGAGTGAAACAAAAATTTTCCATTTTTTGGCAAAATAGACAGTGTATACATCATCCTTTTTTGCAAAAAATCGAAAAATTTTTTTTCTCTCAATATTATACATTATTATACTCAAATGAAAGGGAATTTAAAGAGCTATTTAGCAGTATATAAATCTCTGGGAAATTCTGAGATTTAGTATGGATTTTGCATTGAAATGCTTTAAAATTTCCATAATCGATCCTCCATAATCATCATTTTCTCAGGAACTAAGAGGAATTTCGCAGCGAAAAGTAGTTTTATTTGATGCCCTTAGTATTTCCTTTCGTTTGAGTATAATATTGAGTGAAACAAAAATTTTCCATTTTTTGGCAAAATAGACAGTGTTATATTTAGCAGTATATAAATCTCTGGGAAATTCTGAGATTTAGTATGGATTTTGCATTGAAATGCTTTAAAATTTCCATAATCGATCCTCCATAATCATCATTTTCTCAGGAACTAAGAGGAATTTCGCAGTGAAAAGTAGTTTTATTTGATGCCCTTAGTATTTCCTTTCGTTTGAGTATAATATTGAGTGAAACAAAAATTTTCCATTTTTTGGCAAAATAGACAGTGTATACATCATCCTTTTTTGCAAAAAATCGAAAAATTTTTTTTCTCTCAATATTATACATTATTATACTCAAATGAAAGGGAATTTAAAGAGCTATTTAGCAGTATATAAATCTCTGGGAAATTCTGAGATTTAGTATGGATTTTGCATTGAAATGCTTTAAAATTTCCATAATCGATCCTCCATAATCATCATTTTCTCAGGAACTAAGAGGAATTTCGCAGTGAAAAGTAGTTTTATTTGATGCCCTTAGTATTTCCTTTCGTTTGAGTATAATATTGAGTGAAACAAAAATTTTCCATTTTTTGGCAAAATAGACAGTGTATACATCATCCTTTTTTGCAAAAAATCGAAAAATTTTTTTTCTCTCAATATTATACATTATTATACTCAAATGAAAGGGAATTTAAAGAGCTATTTAGCAGTATATAAATCTCTGGGAAATTCTGAGATTTAGTATGGATTTTGCATTGAAATGCATTAAAATTTCCATAATCGATCCTCCATAATCATTTTCTCAGAAACTAAGAGGAATTTCGCACCGAAAAGTAGTTTTATTTGATGCCCTTAGTATTTCCTTTCGTTTGAGTATAATATTGAGTGAAACAAAAATTTTCCATTTTTTGGCAAAATAGACAGTGTATACATCATCCTTTTTTGCAAAAAATCTAAAAAATTTTTTTCTCTCAATATTATACATTATTATACTCAAATGAAAGGGAATTTAAAGAGCTATTTAGCAGTGTATAAATCTCTGGGAAATTCTGAGATTTAGTATGGATTTTGCATTGAAATGCATTAAAATTTCCATAATCGATCCTCCATAATCATCATTTTTTTAGGAACTAAGAGGAATTTCGCAGCGAAAAGTAGTTTTATTTGATGCCCATAGTATTTCCTTTCGATTGAGTATAATATTGAGTGAAACAAAAATTTTCCATTTTTTGGCAAAATAGACAAAAAATCGAAAAATTTTTTTTCTCTCAATTTTATACATTATTATACTCAAATGAAAGGGAATTTAAAGAGATATTTAGCAGTATATAAATCTCTGAGAAATTCTGAGATTTAGTATGGATTTTGCATTGAAATGCATTAAAATTTCCATAATCGATCCTCCATAATCATCATTTTCTCAGGAACTAAGAGGAATTTCGCAGCGAAAAGTAGTTTTATTTGATGCCCTTAGTATTTCCTTTCGTTTGAGTATAATATTGAGTGAAACAAAAATTTTCCATTTTTTGGCAAAATAGACAGTGTATACATCATCCTTTATTGCAAAAAATCGAAAAATTTTTTTTCTCTCAATATTATACATTATTATACTCAAATGAAAGGGAGTTTTAAGAGCTATTTAGCAGTATATAAATCTCTGGGAAATTCTGAGATTTAGTATGGATTTTGCATTGAAATGCATTAAAATTTCCATAATCGATCCTCCATAATCATCATTTTCTCAGGAACTAAGAGGAATTTCGCAGCGAAAAGTAGTTTTATTTGATGCCCTTAGTATTTCCTTTCGTTTGAGTATAATATTGAGTGAAACAAAAATTTTCCATTTTTTGGCAAAATAGACAGTGTATACATCATCCTTTTTTGCAAAAAATCGAAAAATTTTTTTTCTCTCAATATTATACATTATTATACTCAAATGAAAGGGAGTTTTAAGAGCTATTTAGCAGTATATAAATCTCTGGGAAATTCTGAGATTTAGTATGGATTTTGCATTGAAATGCATTGAAATTTCCATAATCGATCCTCCATAATCATAATTTTCTCAGGAACTAAGAGGAATTTCGCAGCGAAAAGTAGTTTTATTTGATGCGCTTAGTATTTCCTTTCGTTTGAGTATAATATTGAGTGAAACAAAAATTTTCCATTTTTTGGCAAAATAGACAGTGTATACATCATCCTTTATTGCAAAAAATCTAAAAATTTTTTTTCTCTCAATATTATACATTATTATACTCAAATGAAAGGGAGTTTTAAGAGCTATTTAGCAGTATATAAATCTCTGGGAAATTCTGAGATTTAGTATGGATTTTGCATTGAAATGCATTAAAATTTCCATAATCGATCCTCCATAATCATCATTTTCTCAGGAACTAAGAGGAATTTCGCAGCGAAAAGTAGTTTTATTTGATGCCCTTAGTATTTCCTTTCGTTTGAGTATAATATTGAGTGAAACAAAAATTTTCCATTTTTTGGCAAAATAGACAGTGTATACATCATCCTTTTTTGCAAAAAATCGAAAAATTTTTTTTCTCTCAATATTATACATTATTATACTCAAATGAAAGGGAATTTAAAGAGCTATTTAGCAGTATATAAATCTCTGGGAAATTCTGAGATTTAGTATGGATTTTGCATTGAAATGCTTTAAAATTTCCATAATCGATCCTCCATAATCATCATTTTCTCAGGAACTAAGAGGAATTTCGCAGCGAAAAGTAGTTTTATTTGATGCCCTTAGTATTTCCTTTCGTTTGAGTATAATATTGAGTGAAACAAAAATTTTCCATTTTTTGCAAAAAATCGAAAAATTTTTTTTCTCTCAATATTATACATTATTATACTCAAATGAAAGGGAATTTAAAGAGCTATTTAGCAGTATATAAATCTCTGGGAAATTCTGAGATTTAGTATGGATTTTGCATTGAAATGCTTTAAAATTTCCATAATCGATCCTCCATAATCATCATTTTCTCAGGAACTAAGAGGAATTTCGCAGCGAAAAGTAGTTTTATTTGATGCCCTTAGTATTTCCTTTCGTTTGAGTATAATATTGAGTGAAACAAAAATTTTCCATTTTTTGGCAAAATAGACAGTGTTATATTTAGCAGTATATAAATCTCTGGGAAATTCTGAGATTTAGTATGGATTTTGCATTGAAATGCTTTAAAATTTCCATAATCGATCCTCCATAATCATCATTTTCTCAGGAACTAAGAGGAATTTCGCAGCGAAAAGTAGTTTTATTTGATGCCCTTAGTATTTCCTTTCGTTTGAGTATAATATTGAGTGAAACAAAAATTTTCCATTTTTTGGCAAAATAGACAGTGTATACATCATCCTTTTTTGCAAAAAGCTAAAAATTTTTTTTCTCTCAATATTATACATTATTATACTCAAATGAAAGGGAATTTAAAGAGCTATTTAGCAGTATATAAATCTCTGGGAAATTCTGAGATTTAGTATGGATTTTGCATTGAAATGCTTTAAAATTTCCATAATCGATCCTCCATAATCATCATTTTCTCAGGAACTAAGAGGAATTTCGCAGCGAAAAGTAGTTTTATTTGATGCCCTTAGTATTTCCTTTCGTTTGAGTATAATATTGAGTGAAACAAAAATTTTCCATTTTTTGGCAAAATAGACAGTGTATACATCATCCTTTTTTGCAAAAAATCGAAAAATTTTTTTTCTCTCAATATTATACATTATTATACTCAAATGAAAGGGAATTTAAAGAGCTATTTAGCAGTATATAAATCTCTGGGAAATTCTGAGATTTAGTATGGATTTTGCATTGAAATGCATTAAAATTTCCATAATCGATCCTCCATAATCATTTTCTCAGAAACTAAGAGGAATTTCGCAGCGAAAAGTAGTTTTATTTGATGCCCTTAGTATTTCCTTTCGTTTGAGTATAATATTGAGTGAAACAAAAATTTTCCATTTTTTGGCAAAATAGACAGTGTATACATCATCCTTTTTTGCAAAAAATCGAAAAATTTTTTTTCTCTCAATATTATACATTATTATACTCAAATGAAAGGGAATTTAAAGAGCTATTTAGCAGTATATAAATCTCTGGGAAATTCTGAGATTTAGTATGGATTTTGCATTGAAATGCATTAAAATTTCCATAATCGATCCTCCATAATCATCATTTTTTTAGGAACTAAGAGGAATTTCGCAGCGAAAAGTAGTTTTATTTGATGCCCATAGTATTTCCTTTCGATTGAGTATAATATTGAGTGAAACAAAAATTTTCCATTTTTTGGCAAAATAGACAAAAAATCGAAAAATTTTTTTTCTCTCAATTTTATACATTATTATACTCAAATGAAAGGGAATTTAAAGAGCTATTTAGCAGTATATAAATCTCTGAGAAATTCTGAGATTTAGTATGGATTTTGCATTGAAATGCATTAAAATTTCCATAATCGATCCTCCATAATCATCATTTTCTCAGGAACTAAGAGGAATTTCGCAGCGAAAAGTAGTTTTATTTGATGCCCTTAGTATTTCCTTTCGTTTGAGTATAATATTGAGTGAAACAAAAATTTTCCATTTTTTGGCAAAATAGACAGTGTATACATCATCCTTTTTTGCAAAAAATCGAAAAATTTTTTTTCTCTCAATATTATACATTATTATACTCAAATGAAAGGGAGTTTTAAGAGCTATTTAGCAGTATATAAATCTCTGAGAAATTCTGAGATTTAGTATGGATTTTGCATTGAAATGCATTAAAATTTCCATAATCGATCCTCCATAATCATCATTTTCTCAGGAACTAAGAGGAATTTCGCAACGAAAAGTAGTTTTATTTGATGCCCTTAGTATTTCCTTTCGTTTGAGTATAATATTGAGTGAAACAAAAATTTTCCATTTTTTGGCAAAATAGACAGTGTATACATCATCAGTTTTTCCAAAAAATCGAAAAATTTTTTTCTCTCAATTTTATACATTATTATACTCAAATGAAAGGGAATTTAAAGAGCTTTTAGCAGTATATAAATCTATGGGAAATTCTGAGATTTAGTATGGATTTTGCATTGAAATGCATTAAAATTTCCATAATCGATCCTCCATAATCATCATTTTCTCAGGAACTAAGAGGAATTTCGCAGCGAAAAGTAGTTTTATTTGATGCCCTTAGTATTTCCTTTCGTTTGAGTATAATATTGAGTGAAACAAAAATTTTCCATTTTTTGGCAAAATAGACAGTGTATACATCATCCTTTTTTGCAAAAAATCGAAAAATTTTTTTTCTCTCAATATTATACATTATTATACTCAAATGAAAGGGAATTCAAAGAGCTATTTAGCAGTATATAAATCTCTGGGAAATTCTGAGATTTAGTATGGATTTTGCATTGAAATGCATTAAAATTTCCATAATCGATCCTCCATAATCATCATTTTCTTAGGAACTAAGAGGAATTTCGCAGCGAAAAGTAGTTTTATTTGATGCCCTTAGTATTTCCTTTCGTTTGTGTATAATATTGAGTGAAACAAAAATTTTCCATTTTTTGGCAAAATAGACAGTGTATACATCATCCTTTTTTGCAAAAAATCGAAAAATTTTTTTCTCTCAATATTATACATTATTATACTCAAATGAAAGGGAATTCAAAGAGCTATTTAGCAGTATATAAATCTCTGGGAAATTCTGAGATTTAGTATGGATTTTGCATTGAAATGCATTAAAATTTCCATAATCGATCCTCCATAATCATCATTTTCTCAGGAACTAAGAGGAATTTCGCAGCGAAAAGTAGTTTTATTTGATGCCCTTAGTATTTCCTTTCGTTTGAGTATAATATTGAGTGAAACAAAAATTTTCCATTTTTTGGCAAAATAGACAGTGTATACATCATCCTTTTTTGCAAAAAATCGAAAAATTTTTTTTCTCTCAATATTATACATTATTATACTCAAATGAAAGGGAATTTAAAGAGCTATTTAGCAGTATATAAATCTCTGGGAAATTCTGAGATTTAGTATGGATTTTGCATTGAAATGCATTAAAATTTCCATAATCGATCCTCCATAATCATCATTTTCTCAGGAACTAAGAGGAATTTCGCAGCGAAAAGTAGTTTTATTTGATGCCCATAGTATTTCCTTTCGTTTGAGTATAATATTGAGTGAAACAAAAATTTTCCATTTTTTGGCAAAATAGACAGTGTATACATCATCCTTTTTTGCAAAAAATCGAAAAATTTTTTTTCTCTCAATATTATACATTATTATACTCAAATGAAAGGGAGTTTTTAAGAGCTATTTAGCAGTAAATAAATCTCTGGGAAATTCTGAGATTTAGTATGGATTTTGCATTGAAATGCATTGAAATTTCCATAATCGATCCTCCATAATCATAATTTTCTCAGGAACTAAGAGGAATTTCGCAGCGAAAAGTAGTTTTATTTGATGCGCTTAGTATTTCCTTTCGTTTGAGTATAATATTGAGTGAAACAAAAATTTTCCATTTTTTGGCAAAATAGACAGTGTATACATCATCCTTTTTTGCAAAAAATCTAAAAATTTTTTTTCTCTCAATATTATACATTATTATACTCAAATGAAAGGGAATTTAAAGAGCTATTTAGCAGTGTATAAATCTCTGGGAAATTCTGAGATTTAGTATGGATTTTGCATTGAAATGCATTAAAATTTCCATAGTCGATCCTCCATAATCATAATTTTCTCAGGAACTAAGAGGAATTTCGCAGCGAAAAGTAGTTTTATTTGATGCCCTTAGTATTTCCTTTCGTTTGAGTATAATATTAAGTGAAACAAAAATTTTACATTTTTTGGCAAAATAGACAGTGTATACATCATCCGTTTTTCCAAAAAATCGAAAATTTTTTTTCTCTCAATTTTATACGTTATTATACTCAAATGAAAGGGAATTTAAAGAGCTATTTAGCAGTATATAAATCTCTGGGAAATTCTGAGATTTAATATGGATTTTGCATTGAAATGCATTAAAATTTCCATAATCGATCCTCCATAATCATCATTTTCTCAGGAACTAAGAGGAATTTCGCAGCGAAAAGAAGTTTTATTTGATGCCCTTAGTATTTCCTTTCGTTTGAGTATAATATTGAGTGAAACAAAAATTTTACATTTTTTGGCAAAATAGACAGTGTATACATCATCCTTTTTTGCAAAAAATCGAAAAATTTTTTTTCTCTCAATTTTATACATTATTATACTCAAATGAAAGGGAATTTAAAGAGCTATTTAGCAGTATATAAATCTCTGGGAAATTCTGAGATTTAGTATGGATTTTGCATTGAAATGCATTAAAATTTCCATAATCGATCCTCCATAATCATAATTTTCTCAGGAACTAAGAGGAATTTCGCAGCGAAAAGTAGTTTTATTTGATGCCCTTAGTATTTCCTTTCGTTTGTGTATAATATTGAGTGAAAAAAATTTTCCATTTTTTGGCAAAATAGACAGTGTATACATCATCCGTTTTTCCAAAAAATCGAAAAATTTTTTTCTCTCAATTTTATACATTATTATACTCAAATGAAAGGGAATTTAAAGAGCTATTTAGCAGTATATAAATCTCTGGGAAATTCTGAGATTTAGTATGGATTTTGCATTGAAATGCATTAAAATTTCCATAATCGATCCTCCATAATCATCATTTTCTCAGGAACTAAGAGGAATTTCGCAGCGAAAAGTAGTTTTATTTGATGCCCTTAGTATTTCCTTTCGTTTGAGTATAATATTGAGTGAAACAAAAATTTTCCATTTTTTGGCAAAATAGACAGTGTATACATCATCCTTTTTTGCAAAAAATCGAAAAATTTTTTTCTCTCAATATTATACATTATTATACTCAAATGAAAGGGAATTCAAAGAGCTATTTAGCAGTATATAAATCTCTGGGAAATTCTGAGATTTAGTATGGATTTTGCATTGAAATGCATTAAAATTTCCATAATCGATCCTCCATAATCATCATTTTCTCAGGAACTAAGAGGAATTTCGCAGCGAAAAGTAGTTTTATTTCATGCCCTTAGTATTTCCTTTCGTTTGAGTATAATATTGAGTGAAACAAAAATTTTCCATTTTTTGGCAAAATAGACAGTGTATACATCATCCTTTTTTGCAAAAAATCGAAAAATTTTTTTTCTCTCAATATTATACATTATTATACTCAAATGAAAGGGAATTCAAAGAGCTATTTAACAGTATATAAATCTCTGGGAAATTCTGAGATTTAGTATGGATTTTGCATTGAAATGCATTAAAATTTCCATAATCGATCCTCCATAATCATCATTTTCTCAGGAACTAAGAGGAATTTCGCAGCGAAAAGTAGTTTTATTTGATGCCCTTAGTATTTCCTTTCGTTTGAGTATAATATTGAGTGAAACAAAAATTTTACATTTTTTGGCAAAATAGACAGTGTATATACATCATCCTTTTTTGCAAAAAATCGAAAAATTTTTTTTCTCTCAATTTTATACATTATTATACTCAAATGAAAGGGAATTTAAAGAGCTATTTAGCAGTATATAAATCTCTGGGAAATTCTGAGATTTAGTATGGATTTTGCATTGAAATGCATTAAAATTTCCATAATCGATCCTCCATAATCATCATTTTCTCAGGAACTAAGAGGAATTTCGCAGCGAAAAGTAGTTTTATTTGATGCCCTTAGTATTTCCTTTCGTTTGAGTATAATATTGAGTGAAACAAAAATTTTCCATTTTTTGGCAAAATAGACAGTGTATACATCATCCTTTTTTGCAAAAAATCGAAAATTTTTTTTCACTCAATATTATACATTATTATACTCAAATGAAAGGGAATTTAAAGAGCTATTTAGCAGTATATAAATCTCTGTGAAATTCTAATATTTTGTATGGATTTTGCATTGAAATGCATTAAAATTTCCATAATCGATCCTCCATAATCATCATATTCTCAGGAACTAAGAGGAATTTCGCAGCGAAAAGTAGTTTTATTTGATGCCCTTAGTATTTCCTTTCGTTTGAGTATAATATTGAGTGAAACAAAAATTTTCCATTTTTTGGCAAAATAGACAGTGTATACATCATCCTTTTTTGCAAAAAATCGAAAATTTTTTTTCACTCAGTATTATACATTATTATACTCAAATGAACGGGAATTTAAAGAGATATTTAGCAGTACATAAATCTCTGGTCATGGTATGTTGGTTAATAAAAGAAATTGTGTGTAAAAAAAATTATTTTTTTTTTTTTAATTGTATTTTTTTTTAGAGCGTTGTCACAGTCAGCACTTTTTTTATACTCTCTCTTTCTTCTCCAAAGTTTTATTTAATATTTATTTACTTTACTTTTATTTTTCTCCTTGCTTTCCAAATGTTTTTATATATATCCTTGCCGCTGATGTTTGCTTTTGTTGCCTCCCAAACATTTTTCTGCTTGTGCTGTTTTTTGAGATGACTGGTGGTGTACTTTAATCTTGTATAAATGTTGTAAGTGTGCTATACAAACTATTTGACAAAAAAGCGAATGAGAATTATAAGTTTAATGTAAGCTCTTAAAACAAAAAAATTTTTAAATTAAACAAACACTTAAATGGCAACGATTATGTTTTTTCTTGTCTTGTATATCGTGGTTGCCGGAAGGTAGATTCATAATTACCCACAAGTTAATATAAAAAATACCCAAAAATTATAAAATTACCCATGACCAATTAATTTTTTTTCTAATTAAATAGTAAAAACCAATAATTTTTCCACTGGTTCTAGACTTTATTTTACTACACTAAAAAAAGCTGTATATTGTATTTAAAAAATCTGTTGAAAAAATGTGTTATCTGTGTTTATGCGGCAAGCTATCAAAGTTGGCTTTGGTTACTTATGTAAAATTTGTATAGGAACGATATAAGGCAACGTTGATAGCTTGCCGCATAAACACAGTTATTATGAAAGGAGTTCACAACATGTACAATAAAAAACAGAGTTCAAAATTTAATTTCATTATAACGCAGACTTTCTTTCGGGTATTCTATTTGTTAGTTACATTCAACATAGGTACAATCTTTAATTGTTGTATTTTTAAAAATTAAATTTCGAGAAGTCTGTTTTCTGATTATTTAAGCATGTCTGCTAAAGGAACTGTAAAAAAGTTGTATTAATGGAAAGAGATTTTAGAAGACCTAGGTTTTTAATATTTTTGTTGTGGTTTAATTGTTGTTAACAATATATAATATTGTTGACACTTTATTTGAAGATTGTCAAATTCACATTTAATATTTTATTGGTATATTTTTGTTTTATTTATTAAAGTTCTGTAATATTCCTTATTAAATTTCATTTTCTTTTTCTGATATCCGTGGTTTCTCGTATTTTAACCAAGACCTTTTTGCTATTTTTTCCACAACTTTGCAGGCCCGTGCAAAAACATAAGACAATATGGAGTGATGTCAAATTACTTTTGTTTTTCTCGCCAACGGAGTATTAAAAATCCCCAACAATTTTTTTTGTTTAGTTAGTTTAGAATTGTGAAAGTATTTAATGCAAATAAAACAAATTTATGTTGTTTTTTTTATTTTATAAAATTGTATAAGTATAATTATTACAATTATAAATACTAAATAATTAATACCAAATTGTTGATGTTTTTTGGTATTTCTCTTGATCAATTTTACCTTATTTGCATAACTTCAAACATACACACACACAAAAAAAAATGTGGTTGATGATTTAATTTTCTTTAATTATTTTTAAATTAATATTTGTGAATTTTTTTTGTAATTTTTAATTTATAATTGTTTGTATTAAAAATTAAGAATTTTAATTTTAAAGAAAATACATTATTAAGCAACTTAAACAAAACATAACTTAAAAAAAATAACTCCAAATGATTAGGCTAAGTTAAAAAACACACAGTTTTGGTATCCTAACTTTTTTGTATTTGTTTCTGAAACAACGGATGCTGGATTTTCTCCCTTTTTAAGATTCTCAATTATTTGAGATTTTAAAGTTTAGCCATATTTATTCCTAAACTTTCTTAGTGGACCAATCGATACCGAAATTTTTCTGTATTTAAAAACTGCAGCTCTTAAATATTTATCAATAAATAATATTAAATTAAAACCAAGAAAAAATTTGTCAGTTTCCAACTGAAATTCGATTTCTACGAGTGAAATCGTTTGATCTTCACAACAAAATTCGATTAACACTACTGAACACTCAAAAAATTTAGCAATCACATATCAATATGGTTTGGTGCAAACAAAATACACTTGTAATTCGCTTGGTACATTATTTTTCTGTATGTAACTGCAACTTTTGGAATCTTTTGCTGAAACTTAAAAATCTTTTCTACTTTAATAGACTTTATTTTAAATTTGTAACTTGTCATATTTTGGATTTGAAAAATATAGTTGGTCGCATTATGTTAATGTTTAAACACCTTTATATTAAACTTAAAATGTCAGTCTGTGTTTCATCCTACGCGTAAATTTGCTTATATTCATTAAGGTAGTTTATTTAATATTGTTAATTATTTTTACTTCTATCTACTGTGTTACTTACTGGACATACGGACGGACGGACATTGTCAAAATGTTTTTTATACTACGAATGTGGAGGTAATTTAAGTTCTGTTTGGCTTCTAAACGTAATGATTTTTTTTTAAATACCCACATGCTATTAGTCTATAGTGACTGTTGGTGGTTTATGGTTATGGTTAATAATTAAATAACTAAAATAGCATTTGTTTTTATTGTTCTTTCTATGTAGTTGTAGCTTTCGACCACCCAAGGTTTTAATCGGCTGGGTGGGTTAAAAAAACGGAATAAAAATGTTATTATATAGAAATAAAAATGTTCAGTAGCAAATTATTAAGAGTTTTGTTTGTGTGTTTATTGGTTTTGAAAGTAAATTTAGTGGCACATTAAGATTCAGTGGAAATACGGTTTAATGAAGTATAAAAATAGTTTTCCCCATGTAACGGATAACTCCAAAAAAAATTTTTACAAAGATTCGTTACAGAGTTTAAGATATCGTATTAGTTTATTACATTAAGAGAGAGTTTTATGTATCTACTTTGATTTGTCAAAAAATAAAAATTCTAAAAGGGACAATCGTTGGGCTCTTTACATGTCAAATTAAAAATCAATTGCACGCTGATAAAAGTTTCTAGGTAGAATCTACTGAAAATGACAGGTAAAAAAGCGGTCTTTAAAATAAAAAAATAGTTATTTTTAACTGTTAAAAACAATTTACATATGCAGTAAAAAATAACAATTTCGTAAAAATATATGTCAAACTTTTACTACAAGCATTTTGAAACAATGGTAAAAATGTGTAAAAAGTGCGGTTTTACATTAATTATTTTTATAATAATATTAAAAGTTATTTTTTTTCGATTTCTAAAAAATGTGCATTACTAAGAAAAAATCCCAAACGGTACAATAAAATTTTCTAATTTTTATTTGAAAACTTTGAATAAATTAATAACAACAAATGTAAACTATACTAAAATTGTCAATAACTCAACTTTTTTATACCACACCTATACAAAATCCGTTATCATATACACTGAAAAAAATTATAAAATTACTGCAATAAAACTGCTTACAAATAAAAAATGTATCAAAACATCAACTCAAAATTGGTTGAAAAAAATTCATATTTTAATCAAATTTTTACTTTTAACGCCTTCTAGCGCTTTTTAATTATAAGATGTTTCCATCACTGACAACGAATGACATTGCACAAGCAAATGGTTTTCATTTGCTCCACAGACTACATTTGCTCCTTCCCGGGGTTCATCAACAAATTAATAGTGGTTTGAGCGAGACGAAGGAGAACAGAAAACCTCTGGTAAAATCACATGTAGTTATAACCGTAAAAATCTTTCATTACAGTTACATAAGTAAAGATAAAATTTGCTGATCTATTTTCTTCCAAAACCAAATAATATGCACAAAAATTACATTCACTTCGATTTATTAATAGACCGTATAAAATTTCAGGTGTAAAAATGAATCATTAGCAAAAATAATCAATTTTACTTGGACACACATGCATACACAGAATATCCACAACAATGTTGACTAAAGAAAATGATAAATGATGTACGAAAAAATTATTGTTGTTAACACTTGCAAACAAAAAAAAAAAAAAAACTAAATAAATAAAGACATTTGGAACAACAATCGACAGGTAGCTTCATGCTAAATTATACAGCATCCACTAGATAACATCAAAAGGCGGCTTCAATTTCAACACTTTGATGTTTGAAAAGAATTAGAGCGAAATAATTTTGGGAAAAATAGAAAATGATTTAAAATTTACTAATAATTGGATAAAGGAATAGGAAATAATTGTTAAAACATTTTGTAATTCTACAATATATAATTTAATTATAACATTTAAATAAAGAAAAAAATCAAACAAAATCTTAAGACTTACAAGTATTTTTGAACCTTAATCTCTTTATGGTATACAATATTCTATGAAATATATACACTGGAAAATGTTTGCCGGTTAAATCTACTGAAAATACAGTTAAAACAAAGACAGATGCAGTAAAATGACTTTGTCCATATGTACCTTTTAAATAATTAAAATTATAGTTACATTTTATTGTTTAAAAACAACTATCAAATGCAGTAAGTTAACTATTAATTTCATAAAATTAACTGACAAATTTTAATTAAAATAATTTTGAAACAACTTTTAAAGTTGATAAAAACTACTGTTTTTACAGTTAAGTTCCTCGGAATTATAAAAATATACAATCACCCTTATTCTAGTTGTCGTTATCAATGTCGTCGTCGTTTTTGAGTCAACATCACTTTGCTTCGACGTCGACATCACTTCGACACCAAATTGGTATTCTAAAACAGTGTTGTAACGACGTCGACAGTTTATCGATTTAAACAAAAACACATCTCTAAAAATTGAGTCGGCAGATTTATTTTGTTTATTATTTTTGCGAAAAAATGTTTTTTATGTGTAATTTAAATTCTGATACCAGTGATGAAGAAAATAAAGAAAATCTAGTATTGGAAAGAAGACTTCTCATACAGAAATCCAATATCTTTAATCTGCCGGATAACAAAATCAAAGTCTGTTACTTTAAAGAATGTTAATCTTCTAATTTTTTTAAAAGGTTTAAAAGTTACTTTCGGCTGAATAAAACAGCCTTCAAAGCTGTGCTGGAAACAATAGCACCAAATTTGAAAACCGGAATCAAGTCCACATTTATTTCCAAAACAATAAAGTTGGCAGCTACATTAAGATTTTTAGCCCAGGGGTCGTACCAGCTTGAATCTTCCGCCACCTGTAGCATAACACTCGGCTTTGTTGGCTACCATTTTCTTTTTAACTTTAAACTTTAAGTCTCGCCAAACCTATAAACAAATTTTGTTATATTTTTATAATCCACTTTATATGATCATGCTTTCTTTATCTTCTGCCATCCATCTCACATTATTCTCGGTGGGCCAAGTGCATTTAATAAATTTGATATTTCTTCCCATTTTTCCCGTTTTTTTTCAGTCATTACTTTTCCTCAAGTCGTTACTAAAAATTGTGTCGACAAAATCAGAGTCGTTTCAAGACAATATCGTCGTCACATTTTCTTACATAATACCAAATACTTGTCGACAGTTATCAATTATTTTCGATAACGACAACGGGAATACCAATTTCAAAAAAAAATCCCAAGACGACATTGTCTTGTGTCGATGACGACAACTAGAATAATGGTGAATATTTTAACAAAAAATATAAAAAACAATTTTCTTTCCTATCGATTACAAAAAAATATGTGTTATTCATTCTAATTGAAGTTTTTAGTAAAAATTTCAAACGCTGCTCCTGTTATTACGTTTGCATCAAGGTTGGCAATCGAAATATATAACGATATTGGCTTATTTCGTTATTGGTAGCGGTAATGATAGTGGTATTTTATCATTATTGTGATTGTATAAAAACAGAACATTGCCAACTCGAATTTAAATAACTATACATCAAGTAAGCAACATGAACTAATTAACATTTTGGTTATTTTGTATTAAAAAAAACTAATTTAAAAAAATTCACGAAAAAATACTGATTTTGTTTGTTAAGGGAAAAGATTTTGGAATATCGAAATTTTTACCTAAGGGTGGTTAAATTTTAAGGGCCGATGTTGAATGTGAACCACACCTAAATGTCAAGTTTTTTTCAGCATTTCATTTGACATTTCTCAATTTCAGACTAACTCAATTTGAACCATGGAAAGATACACAATCAAGCAACGCATTAAAGTTATTTAGGCTTATTATGAAAATGTGCGTTCAAATCAAAATGCATTTCGTGCACTTCGTTAATTTTTTTTTTTTTTTTGCTCAGCATAATCGACCAAATGTGTCCACAATCAGGAGAATTGTGGGCAAATTTCAGCAAAACGGGTCTGTGAAAACACCTGTGCATGCTCGCCAGTTCATTCTGCGGAAAACATTGCTGTTTTTCGCGATAGTGTGTCATGAGGTCGGCCAAGCATTTACGTGAATAGTGTTCGCTATCGCGAGATGATAACGAACATATTGTGGCCAGGAATTCAGGATATGACCCTGGACGATATGTGGTTTCAGCAGGATGGTGCCACTTGACACACAGCTAACGAAACAATGGCTCTTTTGCGCGACTAATTCAATGGCCGTGTTATCTCACGTGGTCGCGATGTCAATTGGCCGCCAAAATCATGTGATTTGACATCGCTGGACTTCTTTCTTTGGGGTTATTTGAAAGAAAATGTGTACGTCGATAAGCCAACAACAATTCAAGAGCTAAAGGCATAGAACCTCAATTATTCCTCAGCGTCATCGAAAATTTGGACCATCAGATGGAGGTGTGCCGCCGAGTTCGCGGCGGCCATTTGGCCGATATTTTGTTCCATACATAATTGAATCATACCATATTTTCATAATAAAAAGAAATGACAATAATTTCCTAAATAATTTGCGTTTTATTTAAAATCAACATCGGCCCTTAAAATTTAACCACCTTTTATTCATTTTAAAGGTATTAAAAATTTATCGATTGCCAACCTTGGTTTTTATGCATTGGAGATCAGATCTTCGAACAATTAATTCCCCAATTCCTTTTTTTCTGAACTGAACAAATATTTTGGGAATGAGTTCCCTAACCAAACTACAGGAATTTAAGGAATTCCTTTTTCCATTCGATTTATCTTTAGGGAATTCATTATTTATTTTTAAATTATTTCATTAAATTTTAGAATTAATTTGAAAAGAAATTTATTCAAATCTAGTTAATTTAACTTTTACTCAAAAAATTCCCTAAGGACTGAATTCCTCTAGGATTCGTTAAATTTTTGCTTAGTACCCTAAATTCCCTTGGAAATTTTCTTTATATTTAATTCCCTAAGGAATTAAGTTTTTCGTTTGATTCCCTAGAGAATTAACTTTTTTGTTTAATTCCCTAAGGAATTAAGTTTTTCTCTTAATTCCCTAAGGAATTAACTTTTTCGCTTAATTTCCCAAGGACTTAACTTTTCGCTTAATTCCCTTAGGAGTTAAGACTTACAGTTACATTTTGGTAGTTGTTTATTTAAATATGTTAGATAATAGTTGTTTTGTATTTATTAATAGAAAAACAACTTTTATTTTACTTAGTTAAAAACAGCAACTACACAAGCAACTGTCATGTAATAACTAACAAATTTTTTGAGTGTCTTACCACTACAATATATAATTATAAGTTTTTCTAAAAGTCATTTTTAAACATGTGTGCAAAAGTAATTTTTAGTAATCCAAAAGGTAATATCAGAAAATAACCAGCCAGTAGTTGTTCTTAACTCCCAGGTGAAATTAAATTTTGCCATTGAAAACAAAAATATTTTATACATTTGGCCTTAGCTAAGATCATTTCTTTTAAACATATTTTATACACCTCTTCTTTTTCATACTACATTTGATTCCATTTGAACAAGTTTTTTTTAATGTCTTCATTAGTTTCATTATTAATTATGTTTTTCTATGGAAGTTCATGTCTTTCAAAGATAAGAGAGTGGACAAAAGGAAAAAGAAAAATAAAAAAATGTTCTCAGAATGCACGTAATGTGTTAAGCGGATTATATTATTTTTAAAAATAGTTTCTTTTAGTAGGAGGTTTTCAGTATTTATGAGGAAAGTACCTACTACATATATGTTGTATTCAAATGTTTTACGCATCAACTTTTCTAGAGTCTTAAAAAATGATTATATGGACAGTTGAAATTTTAATATGAAATGAGATGATATTAAAATTTTCAAGTAAAAGTTAATTTTTAGTTTAGTTAATTTAAAAATTTTCTAATTGTTGGAAAAATTCTCATGGTCAACGACCACTGGCCCCCGACAGGAATGAGTTAGGGACCTTGACGGGGTACTTTGAATTATTTCTCCTGGCAGGATTCTTATAGCCTTTTTCCACTGAGTTAAGAATTATACAGGCCAAAAATTCTACATCTTTCTACATCTACAAAAGATGATCCTTTCTCATTTCGTTTCATCATAAGTTGTTCGTTATTTTAAGTGTCATCACTAAAAAAAATGCCAAAAAAAATCGATTTTCTTTGTGCCGTCACTAGCAAGCTGACATTGCAGAAAATTAAAAAAAAATTATTCAGCAAAGGAAAATGAGCGGCACATGTAAGAATTTCATTCTCATGTCTACCAAAAATTCTTCTTCATCATCATCTTCCAGAATGGCCTTTAATATTTCAATGTTCTTGCAAAGCAACAACTGCTCCAATGATTAATGCATTCTCTTAATCCATTTTTTTATTTTTAACAAAAATTATGCGTCTTTTTCTTTTATTTTTTTTTTTGACAGCTGAATAATAACAGATAAAAGATGTTGCCAATGTAAACACTTTTTTCACGTTTTCAACATCTTCCATGCATTTCACAAAGATGTTGTTCAGTGTAAAAAGCCTATTAGCTTTATCGGTAGCTTGAACCTTTAGGGGAGCTCTAGGCAGCACTAGACCTATGCTGGTCGCGGTATGTAGTGTCATTTTAATCTCTGAACTCTGATAATATTAACCCGCTGATTTTCTCAAATTTGTAAATTTGGGAACGGGCTGGAATCTGACGGATGGTATATTTTTATACTGTTTTTTCGATGACAAGATTATTAAATTTGACTTTAATTGTATAATGTCACTATGTTTGAAATCTTTTAAAATTTTCATAAGAATACATTTCGCTCATTTGCGAAAAGACTGGCATAGGTAATGATGCAGTCACACCATAATCTAAAACATATCAAAAAATGGTATTGATATCTCTTTTCCTCATTAAATGGCGACCAAAAGTGTTTTGTATTTTTCTCACCAGTTAGGCTAAATTGAAAACTTTAAATGCAATTATCACGAAATTTGCTTATTTTGAGTAATGCCTGTCTTCTTGCAAATGAGCGATTTGTACGATATTAATTAGGATTTTTAATATAAAAACTAGCATGTGTCATAAGGGCTTAAGATCAGTTAAAAAAAATTTATGATATTAGCTTAGGTTTCCAAAATCCCTATTAATTTGTTTTTGCATTGATTCTTCTGGATTTTTTGTATACTATTCGGCTTGTGAATAGTTCTCCTCAAATATCAGTAATTCGAAGTAAATATCAAGAAATAAACTTTCAAAAATAAATATCTTAAAATTATGATTTTAAACAAACCATGTTAAAAGTCAAATCAATCTATTATGTTTCTGCAAATAAATTCATAAAAAAACTTTTTATTCGAATCAGTGATGTTAAACTGTTTTGATAAAAAATCGTTAATTATACAAAATTACTCTAATGTTAACTTTTATTTGTTAGTGATTTTTTTATATTTTCCACTCAGTTTCGCAAAATATAGCGCATATCTAAAAACACAGTTCTAAAATACCAAATTGCTATTTTTTAAACATTTTTACAGTTTTGCAAAAAATTTTTAAAAAAATTTGCAATTAATGGAATTTTATGTTTTATTTTCATGTTTCTTTACAATAAAATAATTTATAAAAAAATAATATGATTACATGATCTAGAATCCTACTAATTATTCACTTACAAAATTTGCAATTTTCAGAAATCGTCAAAACTTTACCAAAAAATCTTAAATCGTCACGTCTAGCACCACAGATAGGAATTCTGACCACAGCACAGGCAAATTGTATTTAGAAAGGAATTAAGAGTTCTCCTTCACACAGATAATTACTAATTAAAATCGAGTTTCAATTAAAATATTTTTAAATATAAGTAAAAATTTAATTTAAACCAGTAATTATATTATTTTCGATTTTTTTACGAAAAAGTCGTGTGCCGAATTTATGAAAGTATGTACGATTTAGATAGTTCCTGTTTTAGGTTACATTCTTCAGATCGCTTAAATAAGTGTGAATTTATGTGTTATTTTTTCAATATATATTTATGTTATTTACATTATCTATATTATTTCAAATGATACTTAAGCAATGTTGTCGGTGCAGGAGCATATACATATGTACATAATACAACAATGCAATGTCGTTTAGTAAATAATAGGTTTGTTTTTGTTATTGTTAATATTTGTTTTTTGCCGTTCAAATAAACACCTACGCACGATAAATATTTGTATTAATGCAGTAGAAAGCTTATTCAACCATTATATAGATTCTTTATCATTTTCACTGATGCGCATAACTGAATGAGACAGACAAATATTGGCTCTACCTTTACTCTTTACATATTGAATGTTCTCATGAAATAAGTGTGTGGTAACGACAGAGTTACAAAGGAGTTTTGTGTTTCAATACTTAATTTTGAAAAAGGAATTTCTTTTTAACACACTGTCGCATACTGCAGTCTATTTAGTAAACTGGTTGTAGTTATTTTAACTGCAATTGCTATTGTTTTTTAGGAAAAAAATGTTTAATGTTTTTTGCAGTTGTTTTGTTTAAAACTACTGTATTTTGTAAACATTTGAAACATGAAGTTGTTAGAACATTTTTAAATAATTCTTTATTTTTTTGCATTTTTATTGCTACAGAATTCTCGTTTACTATTTTTGTAAAATAGTTTGTTCATATAGATTCTCTTAAATGTAATAAATATATAAATTATTGATAAAGTGAAAATGCTAAATTCTAAAGGAAAATATACACCCATAAAAAAGTTATTACATAAGTCGGTTTCACGTGCTCAAACTAATTTTCTCTGTAATTTTCATTTAAATAAGTTTTTTAGCTTAAGTTATTAGGAGGGTCATTCCATATCAAACCGCACAGACATCTGTCATTTTAGGATTTGTCATCTTCAATTTTAATGAAATTCGCCACAAATATTGTAAGCGGGTAGTGTTTATCAAATGTTTAACCTTTCGACCCCAAACCCTTTCGGTTTTCGAAATATGACGTCATGAAAATTGGCAAAAACGTCAAAGTCGCCCATAACTTCTAAACTATATGTACAGGATGTATGTACTAGCAGGATATATAAACATATGTGTAGTCCAAAAAAAATCTCGAATTCACAAGCTCGACAACCCTACAAACATGTCATTATGGGGAAAAATATGGTCTGCCAAAGAAATTTTTAAATAAAAAATTTATTTAGGTAGCACATCTTCATTGAAGTTTCAAAGTTGTACACTTACAATATATTTTCCGTTACCGACTGTAGTTTATTTAAGAAGTAATACGTAAAGTTTGTTTTTAAATGAAGAATCAATTGAAATTCATAGAAATATATTTTTTAACTATTTGAATCAGTCATTCAAAAAACAAACTATAACAATTTACAGACATTCAGTAGGAGTTGATATTTTCAGTTAAATGTAAAATTTTATGTTTTCTGCTTCAAAAAATATAAATTCATATAAATCCTTTTTGTTTTTTTACCAAAATATTTTGTATATATACAAAATTATTTCAATAAAAATTACAAGAAATTTTTCAAATATACATACACACAAAGCCAATAAAAATATATACACCTGCATGTGTTGTGTTCTGTTTTGTAATTACATACAAATAAAAAAACTTTCAATTTGAAAAACAAACCACAAAAGTAGTTTTTTCTTACTTTTTGTTAGTTAAAATTTGATGGTTATTTTAAACGATTTTCTATTGTTTTTACTTTTGTCGATTATTAAACAATGATTGAAAATAAACAACAAAATGGGTTGAATATAATGAAAAATCAGTAGTCCTCTTTTTGATTGTATTTTCGATTAATTTAATATGTATTTTAAGTTGTTTTTAACGAAATAATATTGTGAGTGTACTTGTTCAACTATTTTAAATAAATTATAAATTGCGAAAAATTAAATATAATTATTGGGATATCGACTCATCAAATCTTATATACTTTTGGGTGTACATTGCGAAAATGAAATCAAAATTATATTCAGAGTAGCGTATTTCGCCAAAATTTCATACAAAAAATGTTCCACTTTGATCAAGAAATTTGCTTATATTTTCCTCTGCGCAAAATTCTTTTTGAATGATATTATGTTAACGAAATGTCTTCTTATGTGAGACCAGATTTTTATTATCAATTTAATTTTAAAACGCTTAATAATAGCTAATAACTTAAATTATACATTCAGTTGTAAAGATAACTATTAACCCTTCAAAAAGTAAAAACAATATCATGTCAAATGAAAGCCCTTGGTAAGTAGATTGCAAAAATACAAGTTGGATTTTTCGATGACAATGTTTTGAGACAGGAAAATACGAGTACCACAAAATGTCGAATTTTGATAAGTTTTTAAAAACCGCGAATATTTTAAAAACCACAAATTTATTTTTAATTTTGATTGGAGATTCGTAATCTTTAAAAAAAATAAAGATCAGATTTGAGAAATCTACTCATATAATGTGTTAGAAAGTTGAATTTAAACTTACATCTTTTCAGAAAATTTTGATATTTTTACTAAAATATGTACTTCTATGTAGAAATTTAAAAAAACCGCGATCTAATTGAAAATTACTGAATTTTTTATAAAATTTTTATCTGATATTCTTTTTATGAACACTAATTAAGGCTGTATTGTATAATTTATAATAGTAATTATAGTTTAAAAATAATCCAATTAAAACCCCATTCTAAGGACAAAATACTAATTCTTAATAGGTAATTTGTTGTGCTAACTCTAAATATAAACGAATTTAGCTTGAACTTGGTACAGAGTTTTCAGACATTAAGAAATAGGGGCAACATTGTGGAAATTCCGTACTCAAACTTTGATGTTTTTTTGTACCACTCTAATGTACATAGAGATGGCTCATAAAATATCCAATTTCTCGAAAACTAAGCGGGATTTAGCAAAATTAACAAAAAATTCGTTACACTGTACTTATAAATTAGTTTCTATAGCGTCTCTAATGAGATCCGGAAATTTTTAGCTAAATCAAAAAAATTGTTTTTTAAATATTTTTAGCTCATTTAACTAAAATTGGCAGTATACCTTAATCTAGCAGACCTTCACAGAGAAAACAGAATAATCATGGCAACCGTATTTCTAGCCAACTGAATATTTAGGTCGCAGCAACCGAATTATTTGGTTGCCGCAACTAAATGTATTTCTGATATAATTAAAATATAAGGTTTCAATTTAAATTTTGTTGCATTAATCGCGACAAACAAATATATTGGTGGCTCAAACCAAACCATTGGGCAAGAAATTCGGTTGTCACAATGAATCTGTTTTCTCTGTGTAATTCTTAACTATTTGTACGGGATTTTTTTATAAGTATAAGAAAATTTAACTGCATTTTTAGTTGTTTTTAACCACATTTTTATTTGTTTTTAACCACATTTTTATTTGTTTTTACCTACATTTGTATTTGTAGTTATTTTTAACTACATTTGTTGTTGTCGTTTTAGAATAATTTACCAGCTGTTTTACTGTAAATTTTGCTATAATTATATGTTGTTTTTACTATATTTGTCAGTCGATTTTTAACAGTTAGAAATAACTTCATATTACATTCGATTTGAATGCAAATTTTGTGTACAGATTTTTAACTACAAATTCAGTTATTTTAACTGTAATTTGCATTTGATTCTCTATACATACATTATATACATAATTTCCTTTCTGGATAAACCTTTATCATTTTATGTTCAAAATTCGTACCCAATCATGTACAAATGTGAGTGTTTTTAGAGTCAAATTTCTTAACCGAACCAGTAAACATTTGTATCTAAAAATTCAAATTTTAATATTAATTCAAAAGAATTATATTAAAAGTCATTTATATAAAATTAAATTCAATATGTGAAACAGGCAAAAAAAATGAGGTATCGAGTTTATTCTTCTCTGAGTCTAATACAAGAAATTATAAGTGAATAATTTACTCGATTTAAGGTTCTTCGAACCAGATACAAATTAAATTTCAATTAACAATTTACTTAATTCAAAAAGGAATTTATCATTAAAAGATCTGTCTGCATAGTTTGTGTATCTGTTGTTTAGCATGGGTTGGTTTGAATATTTTTTTTAGCTTTCAGCATATTAGGTATGCACGCATGCGTAAACCGTGTGCGACAGATTTACATTTCAAAACACTCATATAATGAACGTTTGTTCTAAAAGAGGAGTTTGTCGCATAACGAATGCGTGCATTAAATTGACGTTTGTTTATAATCGTTAATATTATGTTATTTTTTTTTTTGCTCAATGTTTATACGGTTATGTCAGTATGGTTTTTATAATAATTTCTCTTCCGATCTCTCTGTTGTATGTGTTTTTAGTTTTAAATGAAAATATAAGATTTTCATCGGTATTTAAAAATAAAGACTACTTTTTGCTCCAAAGTAGACTTGGCCAAAAAGTTTGTAACTTATAACTGAGTAATTTTTTCGGAGTAGTTTTTTTTTTATATTGCTTAGAGTATTCAAAAAACCGGCCTTTTGAAAAAACCGGTTTCGGTTTTCTTCGAAAAGTCGAATTTTGAAAAAACCGGTTTCGGTTTCGGGTTTTTCAGAAAAAACCGGTCAACCGGTTTTTTTAATTTGAATAAAAAGCTTATATAATTTATTAATTGTTTTTATAACAACCAAAAAAAAAATTCAATATATATATATATATATATATATATATATATATATATATATATATATATATATATACATATATATATATATATATATATATACATATATATACATACATACATATATATATATATATAAAATTGCATATTATTTCTAAAATTTTAATTATAAAATCTTGAAATGAAATAAAAAAATTAAATTTAAATAAATATATATATACATATGTGCATGGCGCATGTTGCGGGGACGGTTTTTCGTTTCACAGGTTACTATGAAGACATTTTGATTCTTTGGAGACTGACCTCAAACTTTACATTAATCTACTATATACACTGAAGACATTTTACTGGATACAGCGCATATTATAGGGACTTTTTTGGCTGTATATACAGATGCCGTCAAAGTATGCATAATGAATATATATATACATATATATATATATATATATATATATATATATATATATATATATATATATATATATATATACATATATATATACACATATATATATATATATATATATATATATATATATATATATATATATATATATATATATATATATATATATATATATATATATATGTATATATATATATTTATTTAAATTTAATTTTTTTATTGTATTTCATTTCAAGATTTTATAATTAAAATTTTAGAAATAATATGCAATTTTAATGTTTCGTTTTAAGACGATTTCGTTGTTTGCTTTTGAAAAAGCTAGAAGTGGAAAATACTCTTTCACTAATACTAGATGTTGGAGAAATAGGCAAAAGGCAATTATATAATCGCATTTATCAAGATATATGAAATCATCATATAATGATGAGTGATTTTGTACAGTCTCTTTTTTAGGATTTTGAATACTGTTTATTGTGTTATTTAGATCAGAAATTAAAATATTTAAATTTGGAATATCCAAAGTTAAGTCTTCATCGGGATCTATCAGACTTACATCTAAATCTTCATAACCAAACAAACGATTATAAAAGTGTTCCGAAAAAATAAAAGAGACCAGTTTGTGATGTAATTAAAAAAACCGGTTAACCGAAGAAAAAAGACCGGTTTTCGGTTTTCTTCGAATTTACAAAATATTCGAAACCGATCGGTTTTTAAAAATAAAGAAACCGGTTGACCGGTTTTCGGTTTCGGTTTTTGAATACTCTAATATTGCTGTTCTAACAAGATTGTTTTTTGTGGAATTTTCTATAAAAACAGGAAATGGTAAATTGATGAAATTAAAAAATGTGTTCAATTTTTGCTTTAAATTTGTACGATCTATAAATTATTCGAATAATATATAAATCGTTCGCTTTCTTTTTATAGTATCAAAAAAAGTATAATCGCATCAACTTTTCCATTCCTGCATCAGTCTTATTAAATATTGTTTACAATTGGAGCGACAGGCGACACCTTTTATGAGATCACTGTGTAACGTGTAAATTCGATACGTTTGACACAGGATTTTTCTCTCTTTGTCATCTTATTTCAACGATAATCACCAAATATATATTTCTGTTCATTTTCATAACTCTAAGTCTACACATAATATTAATTTCTGCGGACAAAAACGCAGACAAAACGCATAATAAAAATCTAACAAAGGGTTAGGTTTGTTATGATTTATGCTTTATTTGTTAATAAACGTCATTGTAGCGTGTCGCTTAACTGGAATTATTTTATATGTTTTGTTTTCACTTTAAGCAAATTTTTTACGATTTTCATTATAACAAACATAAAACTTTCAAGTTTTTTCTTTAACCATCTGTATTAATTTTATATATGTCTGTGTCTTTATTTGTGTCTATATTAATAGAAGTGGTTCTTTGCATATTTACTTAAGGTTTTTTTAAGCTTTTCGTCATTGTCGTCTTCTATTATTATTTACGATATTTGCATATTATTTACATTTTCCGTAATATCACATCAAAAGCG
Source organism: Eustalomyia histrio (assembly GCA_949748255.1). Classification (NCBI taxonomy): domain Eukaryota; kingdom Metazoa; phylum Arthropoda; class Insecta; order Diptera; family Anthomyiidae; genus Eustalomyia; species Eustalomyia histrio. The sequence continues at coordinate 94,540,261 of OX456527.1, read as the reverse complement.
GAGGTGTTTCGTTGCATATCAATTTTCTATTTTGTCTTTTAATTTATTGAATGTTGATGTAGGTTTTTTATGATATAATCATGTTAGCTTTTGGGTGGTTAAGAATTTAAGAATATAAGTTGAAAAAGTATAGAAATGGAATGACATATTTTGTCATTTAAGTATAACAAGCGATTTACGGAGTTCCGGTTTATTTAATACCGAAATTTTAGATTGGCAACGTCTGATTGATTATTTACAAATGTTAAACGATTTTTGTATATATTATTCGATCTATCTGTTTTAATTATATATTTTTAAATTTTATCAGGCTCGATGTTTCTAAGTAATTTTTTCATTTCAAATTTTTTTTATTTAATAATGATTGAAAAGGGTTTGAAAGAAAACATACATGTAAACAACTCAGTTTGACATTTCCATTTGCATTCACAGCAAACACATGTCTTTATTATCAGCTGATAGCCGATTTAACGTATGCAATGGAGATTAGAAATAAAGTTAGTAGAAAAATTTGTAAACAGTTTTTAATCCCACTTTACTATTTTTGTACTGATTTTTAGTCAAAAAAAATTTATTTAGCAAATCTTTTTGCTATTTACATTTTACAAAATATTTACAAATTTTTGTTACTAATTTTAGAAATCATTTTACAAATTTTTAGAAATTGATTTGCTAAAATCAGCGAAAGAATATGCTAATTTTAAACAGTGGATATTGAAGAAAATGATATTTCTAATTGAAACTAACTACAAACTTAAATTGCCTTAAAATGTTACATAAATTAAAAAAAGGGATCGGATGTCAAGATACCGACTCATGTCTAAAAATAGGACATCCACCTAAAATAGCACTAAAAGGTTTTCTTAGTTCTAAAAATCAGCCCTGAAAACAATTAGAATTTGACCATAAAGTAAAAAATAAAAAATACTAAAATATTTTTCATAACAGAAATTACCAAATTAAAACAAAGTGATAAGTTCGTTTATGTTTTTACAATTTTTGTCTTTGATTTTTTTTTAATTTTGTCTAAAATATTTTTTCTTCTAATATTAATACCCCCATATGCATAGACATTTAGTTGATTCTTATAACAGTCTTATAAGGAAAATTTTTTTGTTTTTTTACATGTTAATTTGATTTATTAGTGTGTTGTAAAAATCAACAGAATGTCTATGCATATGACAGATAATGTTTAGTAAATTTTGTTGCTGATTTTAGCAAACCGATTTTAAATTCCACTTTACATAAAGTTTACTAAAATTTAATAGCGACTACTAATTTTTTCTACTTATTTCATTGTACTACACGTCAGCAGACATGTGTTGCTAAGATTAGCAAAAACTACCGCTGGGCTCAAATTAGCAAAATTTCCCGTAATAACATCAAAATTTTCAGTTATTACAGACTTTTTTTGGTGGGTGTAAAGACAGACACTTAGCAAGAAAATTTTATCTTAAAGCCCAAATAAAAAAAAATGAACGAGAACTGAAATGCATTGAGAAACGGAGAAAAAAATAAGATACGCGTATTTAATTTAGTGGCCCAATCCACAAAGTGGGGTCAAATATTACCCCGTTTTTCGTTTTATTTCAAAGAAAATTTAGGCAAAGTACATATGAAGGTATTTTGTTGTTGCTGTAGCAGCATTGGCTATCATGTTTTGATTTCTGACAGTCCTTAGTCAATATCCAGTGGATTTCAAGTCGTTCCGGTCCATAGAACTGACTGTCGCATCTACCGGCATCTAAAATGTATCCAAGCATGTCAAACTTTTCTTTTTTATTCAATTTTTTTTATTTTCAAACACACATTTACAAACATTTTTGTATGATTTTTGGGTTCAAATTTACATTTTAGGCTGCTTTCCGATCGCAGATCAGCGATATTTGCGATCGGGGATAACCCATCAACGGTTCTTTCTTGTAAGTTATTTAAAATCAGTCGTTTTTACTGGTGTTTTCGACTTAAGTGGTGCATTTTGTCACACAGTGTTACTGTTATTTATTATTAATAATGTCCTTTTCTGTCATTCAAAGTTTTAAATGAAAAATTAAATAAAAAAAAAACATACTGTAACCTTAATGAATTCCTTTGAAATTCTTAAAAGTAGCTTCTGCATTTTTTTTACTCCGTTGTCTGACACATTCATAAACCGATATAACACAGACAGTTGTAAATGTTATTAAAATTGCATTACTGACTTTCAGCCTACCGTAAGCTAAAAAAAAAAGATGCACAACATCCTCGTCATTTTAAGCCGTACTTCTTAAACAGCAGCTAACCGAACAACAAGCAACCAGAACAACATATTTAACAAACACGACAGTCAGTGGTTTTTCAATTTCAAAAAATCATCTTAAGTTATAAATGTTGATGGGTGTATGGGGTTGGTTTGTAAATCGCTTTAGGCTGCCACTGTTCTACGCTTAATGTGATTTCAAGAGATGATGTTGTTGATGCGGTTACTGATGTAGCTGTTGTTGTTTTTTTTTTATATAAAATTTCGATCATAATGATTATCTCGTATTTAAGGATATTCATATGACCAACTATTTTAAATTTGTCAATATTATAAAAAAAAATTAAAACTATTTCTGAAAACAAACTCAGGTTTATTCAATGCTAGGATTTCGTGTTGGCGTTATTCTGCTTCATCTTTAGAAATGATGGAAGATTTTTGATCAATTTATAACGGTGAACTTTTCGCAGCTAATTTTGCCAACATCCATGATTATGTGACTGTGAAACGGTTCATATCTACGGTTGGGCGTCAATTTTAGTTACAAAAAGACCAACGTGTGTAGAAAAATGTTTAAAGAAGAAGTTTCATCAATATTTATGAAGAAGTTTCCAAATGCATACACTAAAAAAAAGTTAGTATACAAATATGTAAACAGTTTTTAATCCCACTTTATTATCTTTGTACTGATTTTTAGTAAAAAAAATTTTTTTTGCTATTTACATTTTAAAAATTGCAGTTTTTTACAGAATATTTACCAATTTTTTTTTTTCTAACTTCAGAAATCATTTTACAAATTTTTTAAAGTGTATATTGAAGAAGAAAATGTTATTTATAATAATTATAATTTATACATACAAACTTAAATTGCCTAAAAAGTATTTTTAGTTCTAAAAATCAGTACTTAAAAAAATTAAAATTTGACCTTTGTGTAAAATATTTTTTGAAAAATAATATAAAAAAATGTTCGATAAAACAAATATAAATTCGTATATTTGAATTCGCAAGGCTTTGAAATAAGAAACTTTAAAGTGTAACAAGTGTATCTAAAAATTATTATGTTAATTGGCGCATTTTAATATTTTTTTATAAACTAAAATTTTGCTATACTATTTTACAATTCATTGAGTTTAGTTCAATAATATTTAATTTGTTAATTCGAGATAATTTATTTTAATAAACTTTGTACATAATTTTACCAATCTTTAGTAGCGGTTATTAACTTTTCTGCTATTTCCATTTCACTAATATTTAGTTAAATTTGTTGCTGATTTTGGCAAGATCTATTTTAAATTGCAGTTTACAGCAATTACTAAAATTAAGTAGCGCTTACTAATTTTTTGTACTAATATTAATATTTAGTAATTTTTTTGCTAATTTTAGCAAACCAATTTTAAATTCCACTTAACAAATAGTTTAGTAAAATTTAGTAGCGGCTACTACTTTTCCACTCATTTCATTGTACATTGTACATGTACAGACCAGAGAACTGCATTTGCTGATTGCAAAACGTTCATACGCAATCAACACAAGAATAAATATGTGTTTGCGTTCAAATGCTGAATACACTTCAACGCACATATTTGTTGATGATTTTAAATCAATCAAACGACGTGCAAATTGTTTTGTCACTGATTTATAATCATCGGTCATTGTTAAACCATTGATTTTATTCTGTTAATTCGAGCCAACAATAATTATTTTGATGTAGAATAAATCAGAAAAAACAACAAACAACGTGTATGAGTGTAATCATAATTAAAACAAAATAGTTTTTTATCTATAAAAAGAGGGTGATTTTGCAGAAACACATTTTATAAATGTTATATGTATATTAGGGTGGGTCTAAAAGTTTTTTTTAGAATTTTTTTTAGGAATACCAAAAAAATTGTTCTTTGTGAATTTTTTTTTTTTTATTTAGGTCGACATATCAGGCTCGCCCAATCCGGTTAAAGTTAAATATTGCCTAATTTTCCAATCGAAATAGATGAAAAAAGATATCGACCTAAATTTTTCACAAAAAAGAATATTTTTATTACTAATAAAAATTCTAAAAAAGGGGGATTTAAGTCCCACCCTAATGTAAACAATATCATTTATGAAATATGTTTCTATTTTGTTTTAATTATGAATACACTCATACACGTTGTTTGTTGTTTTTTCTGATTTATTCAAAGCTGACCTTTTGTTGAGTGATTACATTTGCATAAAACATAATCGACATATGATTCACACTGATCCCAATTACGCGTTCAGTAACATGATGCTGATTTTAGTCTACAGTGAATTTTGTTGAATTATTTTATGTGAACAAGAATTTTTGTGAAAAAAGTTGATTTTGCAGTTCTCTGGTACAGACATGAGTTGCTAAGATTAGCAAAAAAAAATACTGTTGGGCTCAAATAAGTAAAATTTTCAGTTGCCATTATAGACTTTTTTGGTGAGTGTATAAAGAAGTTTCACCAAAATTTATGAAGAAGTTTCATCAATTTTCAGATATTTATGAATTGAGGCTTTTATTCATTTAATTTGTTGTTTTTTGAAATCATTTAAAATATTTAAAATGCAGATGAACAGAAGTAATTAATTTGTAAATTTTTTATTGACTTTTTTATGATTTTTTTTGAAATGATGAAAATTTATGGAATAGATTCATCAATATGATTAAACTTTTTTCTCTGTGTGTACTATTAGGTGGGTATAAGTCCGATTTTTTGGTAGTTACAAACAACAGCGCAAGCTTATAATACCACTTAGTGGTGTAGGGTATAGAAATAATACAAATTGTTTAAACAAAAATATTACAATGTCACTTTTGTTTCACTTTTAATTTAAAAAACTTCTCCTATAAATTATAAAAAAACCCTAATTTACCAATTTTCGGTAAAAAAAAATATATACAGTGAAAGCTCCCGCAGGCGGACACCGACCGCCGCGCTAAATTTGTCTGGTTAGGGGAGATGTTTTTTTCTTATTAAGTTACCAGAAGGGACCAAGAAATTTGTCCGTCTTTGGAAGTTGTCCGGCTGAGGAAGCTGTCCGTTAGTACAGCTTTCAGTGCATATAGAAAAAATTGTCAAGTTCCAAAATTACGAAAAAAAATTTTTCGACCATTCAAATTACAAAACTGTTTGTGCAATATTGTAATTGCAACCTAACATCCTAAAGTGAGATTTTGTTTGTTACTTTAAACCTATAAAAATTGGTGTACTTCTCTAACCTAATACCTCCGATTTAAATGACATTTGAATAGATGATAGATAAAAAATTTAAGATCGACCTGTATCGTCTTTTGGGCCACCTTAGAACTTATGGGGTCCCTGTATTGCTTATTAAATTTCAGAAAATATTTATTTTTTATATATTCGTGCTATTTTGATTTTAAAGATATTTCTAAAAGTCCTTTTTTGACATTTTTGCTAGCAACTTAGGCGTGATGTACATCAGACTTCCTGATTTGATGAATATATTATTTTAATGTAGTTTTGAACTAAAAAGCTTCAACAATTCTGCGGGCAACAACTGTTCTAAGAATGATCATATTTTAAGCCCTTCATCTTTCACCACCTTCTTCTATCTTCTCTCTATCCCCTTTCCAAAGACATCAACAAATTAATTAGTAGAAAGAATTTCCTAAACGTTGCTACTCTCCAAAAAAAAAAAAAATTAAATAGGGTTCGTCCTTCGAATATATTTCATTATATTTGCGATCTGTAAAATCGAATCGTGAAATCGAATCAGAAAGTCTGATATTTTAGGTAGTTACAAATATCAACACAAACTTATAATACCCAATCCACGTAGTGGTGTAGGGCAGACATTTCCCTTAAAAATATTGAAATGTAACAACATGCTGCCAATCAAAAAAGTATCTAAAAATGTTCCAATTTGTTCCCCCTGTTTCTCACCCGACGTGGCCGTAAAAGTAAGCCAGGTTGTTCTTTGATTTTTTCTTTCTAGCACATAATCAAATTTCATAAAAATCTCAGTGTTTAGATTGGCGTACTTTCCTGGTTAGTTGGTCACATTAATATTACTTTGAATTTATAAAACATTTTTAATGTTATCTTCATCATGGTTTCGGTTATTGTTCCAGACAACTTTTTATTCGGTATTTTCTGTTATTGCTGATGTTTATTCAAAATTCTCTTCCATGGTGGTCAAGTGATATGTTAACTCAACATAAGCTACTGCAATTTGTTGCATTTGCAGGAATAACATATATAGATAAAGAAAATAACCAACCACAATAAATATATTGTTGCCTGACTGACTACTACACCCCAGGCAGTATTTTGTTTATGTTCCTGAATTTTTCCATGATAACGCCTCCAGTGATGTTTGTTGTTTTAAGTTGTGTATATGAGCAAAATATCAAAATAAACATAAGACAATTTATTAAAGATTCATCTTTCTCTCAAGATGCATATAAAGATTATTAGACAATTGATCACACTAATATTTGTTGTTTATGGTAAAAACCACATCAACAACCGATGGAACAGCAAATTCTTTGTATGTAAATATTGTAAACAACAAACAAATAACAAATATTTGTTGTTTAGTTTTAGTTATTTTGTTGCTTCTACTTGCTAATAAGTTTTCTCTTTAAATGTGTACATTATTACAGATCTTTATCAATAATGTAAACATTTCGAAACGTCTGATCCTAATCGGCAAATACTAATTCAATTTTAGATGTCATGAAATGATGCAATAGAAAACATACGGAATTCTGCTGGAAGGCTGTAACAACAAAAGTATTGTCAAAGGAATTACTTTTGTAGGCATTCAAAGTTATTAAACCTTATATTCTTTCGATCAAATTCATTTCCCAATTCCCAAGCATTTTCGTTTTAAAGGCTATGGGACAGTTGCTGTGTGTGTGTGTGTAACAGGGTAAGGCAGTATTTGCCGGCAACTCTATGTTATACGATGGAAAAGAAATACAAAAAAAATTATCAAAGTAAGCGCCAAAATGAAAATTATTACAAAGTGATGTAGCATGACTAAATACAATTTTAATTTTCATACTTAAATACATAAATAACAAATAACAACAACAATTTCGATGACTGTTTCCCACTGTTTTTAATATTTTTTTGGTAGTGCTGCTAGATTTAAATACTTTTGGATACCTTCGATTCTACTTTATATATATTTTTTTTTTTTTGTATTTGGATATTCCATACTAGAGATGGGCAGCATGAACGATTTTCGATCCGCGTTCACGTTTCTATTTCGATCCGCGTTCACGTTTCTATTGACTCTCACATAAAAAATTCACGCTCAGGTACAAATCGCGCAAGCATAGTAGTAAGAACATTAAAAACATAATTCCTTAAATCAATTTAAATTTTGACGAATTAATTCGCGAATTCATTTTTCTGATTGAATTATTTACTACCATGATTCAATCTTTATTAGAAGAATCAAGTTGATTTAAATAAATATTTTTATAAATCAAACCGAATAATTCAATTTTAAATTAAAAAATCAAATCAAATTTGATTAAAATTATTTTTTTTAAATCGCGATTAATTCAATTTTAAACCCGAAGGGTTTTATGGAATTTTTATCAATTTATATGATAATATAAATTAACATACTCCAATAAAACAAATTTCGTTTCCTGTTCCATTTCGTTCGTATACAAATAGACTGTTTTATAAAAATAGATACCTCGGGATGTCTTTCTGGCCTATTTTTATTAGCGTACTCTAAGAGAGCAAACATTTTGTCCGTTTTGCCCTATCTTGCTAAGTTTACGAGATATCGGCCATTATAAGAAATTAGCATTGTACAAAATGGCGAATATCTAGAAAACTAAGCGAGACTTGCAAATCAATTTTAATGTTTTTTTTATTTGGGTTTAATTCGCGAATTTTTTTTTTGGTTTTAATTCGCGAATTATGTTTGAAATTATTTAATTCAATTAAATCAAAAAGATTCGCTGATATACAAAAATAATTATTTTTTTTTCGCGAATTTATTCAATAAAGATTTATCTTTTTCAAGGTCTGATAGGACTTACGTATGACTCACAAACATTTCGTGTCACGCGGCCATATCTAATCGTTACAATTCAATATTTTTAAGGGAAAATTATGCCTTACACCACTACGTGGAGGGGGGTTATAAGTTTGTATTGATGTTTGTAACTACCAAAAATATCACACTTACTGATTCGATTTCGAGATGTTCTTATGTAAAACTTGTAATCAAACTACAAATCACAAATATAAAGATATTTAGATGAAATTTATTTTTTTTTAAATAAATTCAACAAATGCTTCCTGCTAATTAATGTGTTGCTTTCTTTGGAAAGCGAATAACGAAAAGATGAAAGGTGGTGAAAGATGAAGGAAATATTTGAAATATTGCGCGAGATGATAATTCTTAGAATAGTTGTTACCCGCCATCTGATAGAGAGTTGTCGGAATTGTTGAAGCTTTTTAGTTCATAGCCCTGTTATTCTAATTTACTTTGGTGGAGTTAAGTGCTATGGAAACACCGAAGGAGGACGTTGCGATGTGTATGAGATAAAAACTCAAACATATAATTTTTCTGAATTGATGTTGTCAACGCTGGGGATCGAATCGCAATCTTCACAGTAACAATCTAACTCGCTAACCACTACACCACAACGCCCACTCCATATTGAGAGATACTTCCCATAGAGAGGTCCTATCTGAATTTGATTCCAAAATTAATTCTTATTTTTTAAGCTGTAACAGCATCTTCAAAAATATTTTAAATATTTTAGTTGGGTGCCAATAAGAAGACGTTTTGCCTTCAAAAGTAACCAACTTGCTTTAAATTTTGATCTTTAAATTTTGTTCATAATTTTTAACTTTTCATTTTCGATTTTCCCTCGTAGCAGAGCAGATTTATAAATCTGATCATTTTAGTTGAGTCACTTTTATCTGTTCGAAATACAACCCTGAAAATGTCGAGCAGTAACTTTTTGGTATCGAGTACCTAAAAGTATAGCAGATCCTCGGATAGTCGATACCCAATACTCTTTTTTACCTGCACTAGTTTTTTGCCTTATCCACTGTTTTATGACGAAAGACCACAAAGATGACTACTTAAGTTTCGGTGAGACTGTGGATAGTGATAGGTGGTAGCATTGCTATTAAAGGTTAAAGTCTATATTACAATCAGGCAAATTATGCGTTTAGCATACACCATAAAAAGAAACGAATTTAAAGATATTAGGCTCCGTGAGGCGGGTTTATATTGTAGGAACAACATAACAAAAAGAAATATTTGAATGGTTGTCAAAAAGTCAAATAACAATATTTTCAAAATTTCATGTCTTTATTTAAGCCATGTTATTTATAGTGTCTTAAAAAATATCAGTTTTAAATCTCGTCAACCACAATCGCCAGTGTTGCCACTTCTTAACTAAACATTGCAAATTAAAAAGTAAGGCGTTTAATGCCAAATACATTGTGTAGTCCTTATTGTGGCCCGATTTTTAGTTATTTTTTAAAAAGTGGCCACATCAACTTTGCTTGCGCATTTAAAATTTATATTTTTGACATTAATGATCATCTATGATCTGGCAAGTCATCATGAGTAGATTGACACTTGAACAACGCTACCAAATTATCCAGATTAAGTTTTAAAATCAGTTATCAATTCGCACAACTTCGTAACGTACAGCAATGAGGGTAATTTTTGGCTTAACGTTTTTGTTAATAAACAAAATTGCTGCATATGGAGTAAAACCAATCCACAACAGACCCTACAGACTCCATTACATCCTGTTGGCATCATTGCACGCTGGTGGTATAATTGGACGTTATTTCTTCAAAAATGAAGCATGAGCCCGCGTTACGGTCAATCGAGATCATTAACACACATGATTAATGATTTTTTGTTTGAAAATATGGATAACATTGATCCGGGCGATATGTGGTTTCAACAGGATGGTGCTTCGTGGCATATGGCGACCGCAACTATCGACTTATTGAAATCAAAATTTGCCGATAAGTTGATTTCGAGAAATGTACCTGTCAATAGGCCTCCAAGGTCGTGCGATTTGAAACCTCTCGATTATTTCTTGTGAAGTTACTGGTTTATGCTGATAATACAGCAACAATAGACACCTTGGATGCCAACATTGTTCGTATTATTCGTGACATACGGCCAGCAATGCTCGAAAAAGTGACCATAATTGGACGTCCAGATTGCGTTTAGAAGAGAACAGCCGCGGTGGCCACATGCCCGAAATCATTTTCAAATCAAATGTATTGATCTTCGAAAAAAAAATTTTTTTTGGAATTAAAATTTAATTTTTTGTGTTATTTTTTACGAGTTCTATCGGATTAAAAAACACCCTTTAGGAACCCACTATTAATTACTGAGATTCTCGAGGATTTGTTTCTTTTGAAAAATTTTTGATGTTCAGTTCCTTTAGAAATTCACTAATGCATAATACAATTCTGAAAATTTAATTACGCTCCTACTTTTTTTTTATTGGCTAGCTATATGCCAAGATGTCTGTATTACATTTTTAAATAAAAACTGATACAACTAACTGTTAATCCCCCTGAAATCTAAGCATTTGTCATATTTTCTTATATTATTTATTTTTATTTTTTATCATAAGATAAATATATTCTTGTGTGTTATAGATATCCCACGCATCATTACCAACCGTAGAAGATCATAAGCCATGACTTCGAGGATAAATGAAACGTTTGTAACAATACTCTACTCTACACAGAATCATCTTCTTTAGAGATATTTAATTTAACAAGAAAAGAAAAGAGAAAATATGAAGTTTTAAAAAATACTATGCAGAAGAAGAAGACCATATAAAAGAACCTTGCCAATGACAAACGACACCTCAGACAGTTTGACAACAATGAAATCCGATGAATACATCACAGTGTTAATATATTTCAAGCTGTCAAAGCTGAATAGGAACTTAAGAGGTTTTGCGTTTCACTCAACGACTTTATGAAAAGATACATTCATCCCAAAACATGTAACGAATCTTCCAGCCATATATTTAAAACATATTGTGTGTATTGAATGAAGATTTTTCTTCTTTTTTTTAAATATATGAACGTATTCATATGTAGAAACAGACCTACCGCAGTCGATTGAAACAATATGACAAAAGAACAACTTACTTTAAGGGAACTCTATACAAAATTAATATATAGAATAGTAATTACTAGGAACTTTAAGGGAATAATATCATCTTAAGAAGGATTTTTGGTCAACAAAAGATCTTTCTTATTAACAATGTTATGGCGAAATTTATAGAAGTTGTATTTTACTTTATATTAGAAACATTCAAAGGTGTTACAAAAATAAAAAAATAAACCTAGGGTAAGGTTTAAAGGAGCCAAAAAAACTACAATTCAAACCGCCTAAAGGAGTTTGCGAAGAGAAAGAGAAATATATGCCTCAAGCTAATACTTGGTTTGAAAAGTCCATGATCTCTCATACAAATGAGACTTTAGTTTTTTTTTCAGTGTCAAAAACCCTAATTATAATTATGACTACTCAGTAAAAATTTCATGACATTTCGTTGTTCAGAAAATGAATTATATGATATCAAAAGTTTCTACCGATTGTTGCTACGAAATGAGTTAAAATTTTAAAGTTTTGCAAAAAATATATATATAAGAAAATAAAAGTAAATTAAAAAACACAAAAAACTTATTTTTATCACTCTGGCTGGAATTCGAAAACATTGACAAAGAACCATGTATAATTATCGGAATTTCAATTTTAGGTGAAAGTGAAAATTTCATAATTTTTTCCTTAATTTCTATTAGTTTCAATAAAAATTTAAGTGAATTATAATTGTACAGTGGTGATTTAATGCAGTAAATTTAAAATAAAAAAAAAAATAAAACTTTGGAATACACTAAAAAAAGGTGCCATAAATTTCAATTTCACGCGGATTTGAATTCGCACTAATTCAAGAACATGCCCTAATATTGAAGCGGAGCCGCGAATAACGTTTTAAGCGACAATTTTTACAAAACCTGTTTTTCCAGATTTTTATGACTTAAAAATGAAATTAGGCAAAATTATGCAGGATTTCGTTATCAAAATGCAATCTAAAGAAGTCAGTCAGTGGAATACACCTGCAAGTTCTAAAACGTTTTTTTCGATTTATCAACAATTTCAATTTTGTCGTTTACAACGTTATTTGCGGCTCTGCTTCAATTATGTATATCTTAAATCATGTAAAAAATTTCTTGTTATTATACATACACACGCAGAGAAATAACATAGTTGCAATATGATCACTGCAACTATATTGTGCTTGCTGCAATCTGGTATGGTTGTCACAACCAAGTTATTGGTTTTCTAACCATAAACGTGGTCGCTACCATCATTATTTAGTAAATATTTTACTATTTTATGATTGGCCCCTTTTACTTTATATCATGATTGGCTGTAACCATACTGTGGTAACAAAAATTCTGACTATGAAAAAAATATGATAATGATGCAACGATATAATGCTGGCAACAACCAATAAATAATTATACAATAAAAAAAAAAGAAAATTTCTTACAAGTCTATGATTTTTTCCTTAACAATTTTTCTTCAAACAGTCCCTAATATTAATTTTTTTAGAAAAAACATTTCTAAAGGAAATATTCTTAAATTTTAAGAGTTTTTTCATAGTTTCTAAGAACTTTTCCTTTAAGAAATTTTCTTAGATTACGGATCATATAATTTTTCCTTTAAGAAATTTTCTTAGATTATGGATCATATAATGATAATCCAGGAATCATAATATAGTTATGAGGGAGAATTATATGATAACATTTTGAGTATACTATGATTACGTGCGATCATATAATGATAAATTCATTATAAAATGTTTATTTAGGACCATAATATGGTAATTTTTGAATCATAATATAACTGTAGGGACCATATTATGGTAAAAATATGGTTATTTTATTATAATAATATGATAACCATAATATAGTACGACTATGGTTGGCACAACCATAAACCTAAAAATATATGATGCTCTTCGAATATGATTGAGCCAACCATGTTTTTTCTTTGCGTGCACATAAAAACATTTTTCTTCGGGTTGTCAAAAATGTCAAAAAATAACTATCGTTATCCTTAAAATGCCACTAATGTCTGTAAACTTATCTCAAAATAACTAAAGCTTAGTGCTCAACAAGAGTTATTAATGTCAAATTTGTATGCAGTTAACAATGGTTGATGCTAGGCTCTGGTTATGATTTCGATAAGTTATGCACCCTAACAAAATAACTTAAAGGACCGTTAACTTTTAGATAATCCAACGAAATAACTTAAAATAACATTAACCCTTAAATTAACCTAAAAAATAATTTTTAAATACCGTTATCCAAAAATATTACCCATTTGAAATGGTTGCTAACAGTGGTAAAACTCAGAAAATCTTTCCATAAAATTAATAATTAAATTTAAGGGTTTCTTAAAGAATCAAATTCCATTAAATCGAGGCCAGTCAAAGAATCTTTGTATTAGAAAGACTTAAATTCTCACGATCATAGGTGGTCTGAAAACAGGTTAACATTTTTATACCTATAATTCCTTTCTTTTCATAATTTTAATTATATAATTACATGAGTAACTTTTTCTTCCAGATGACACCTGCGTTTATAATCTACAATATTGTTAAATATTTTCTTTCAAAACTATATTTTATGATGAGTCATTTATGCTTGTAACTACTTATTATATACACTCAGAGAAAATGCTTCAACATATTTATGAAAATATACATAGATTTTCGTCCAATGTAACACTTCATAGATATGATGAAGCTGTTTCTTAAAAATATTACTAACATGATCTGGTTCGGAAATTTACTCGGACCTGGCAAAGTTTCATTAACGCACTGTGTTAGTAGCAGACTTTTAAAAATATAATTCCTTAAATCAATTTTTCAAATCTGATTTAAATTTTGACGAATTAGTTCGCGAATTAATTTTTTTGATCGAATTATTTACTACCATGATTCAATCTTTATCGTATTAGAAGAAGTTGATTTAAATAATTCTTTATAAATCAAACTGAATAATTCAATTTGAATAATTCAATTTTAAATCAAAGAATCAAATCAATTTTGATTTGATTAGCGAATCAAAAAAGAATTATTTTCATTCTCGAATATGATTTGATTCGCGGAATCCATGAAATTTTTATGAAACAGCCACAAGGTGACTATTTTTTATAAATTTATATGATAAAATAAATTAACACACGCCGATAATACACATTTCGTTTCCCGTTCCATTTCGTTCGTAAAAAAATTTATATCTTAATTATGTATATCTTAAATCAAAAAAAAAAAATGGTGCGGGCATGGACTGTTTTTATTATCGAAGTACATACTCTATTAGAGCAAACATTTTGTCGGTCGAAAATAATCGAGAAAGGGCAATCTCGCTTATTTTCGAGATACCGGCAATTTTAAAAAGCTACCATTTTACAAAATGGCGAATAACTAGAAAACTAAGCAAGATTTGCAAGTCAATTTTAATGTTTTTTATTTTAATTTAATTCGCAAATCAAATCAATCTTTTGTTAATTCGTGAATTAAAAAGTGAATTATGTTTAAATGATTTGATTCAATTGATTCAAAGAAGATTCAAATGAAATTGATTAACCAAGTGAAATCTGATTTAATAAATTGATTTACAAATGTAATGATGAAGAATTAACAACAAACGATTGATTAATCAATTATAATGAAGAATTGAAAACAAACGATTTATGAAACAGTTTCATCAATACGATAAAACTTTTTTCCCTGAGTGTAGCGATGTGACAGATTGGTTTTCCATTAAATAATCTACAAAGTTGTTGCTGTTGTTAAAATCACTTAACTGCGTGTGTACATCAGTTTATCTTACATACATATTTACAACCAAATAAACGACCTTTAAAACAATGTTCCTTCATCTACCAATAAGTGAGAGATATATTGGTTTCGTCTACTTTACAGACACGCTTGAATATATCAAACGTAGCATCGAAAATTTAGTAATTTTCAATTTATTTACCTTTTTCCCTGTGATGATCATGTTCACGGTTGGTGAAGATTTGGTTTCTTTTTAATTTTATGGCTCCTGTATTTCCTCAATAATTATAGTCTTTGAAAGCTTAAAGACCGCAAACAACAAACGTAAAAAAGACCGCCAAACGATAGTAAGACAAACAACAAAACAGAGATGCATTAATAAATGAGTGAAGGAGAATTAGTTTCAAAAAAGGCCCCAATCAAAAAGAAATAATATTTTAAAATGGGTTTTAATTTAAAAAAAAAAAAACAAAAAAATCAAAATTTTGTTTTTAATATGTTCAGTTTTCCGTACGAAAAATTCATAACATACGTACATACAAATCAAAATTTTCTTTTAAGTTTGATAACTTTTAAATCAAAAACTTTCCCTTATTTGATTATGAATTAAGCTAAATGTACAAAGACCTGAATAGAAAAATTAATCTGTACAATAAAAGCTAGAATTACTTATAAGCAGACGTAAAGTGACGTATCTTCTTATGAATAATACAGACAGTAAAATAGTATAACTGACAAAGTTGTATCTTTTTCACTCAATCGCTTAGCCTTTACTTCTGAAGGTCAGAAATTTTTACGGGGAGAGGCAAAAAGGGAAAAGTCTCCTTGTTAAAAAATGGGGTTTTTTCCCATAACGGCCTGCTGAAATCCCTTTGGCTAGAAATATTAAATTTAAAAAAGGTGTTCCCTGAAGTATGGGCTAATTCACTTATAGGGTACTTTTTGAAACTTTCGCCAGAAACTTGGTTAAAATTTAACAGAATTCACAATACACACTGGCTACAAGCCTGTAATTTAAAACAACTACTCAGTGGGTTGTGGGCTAACAACATAATGTGATAAGATAATTCTTAAAATATTCGATAAAAAATTTGTAAAAAATGGATTCAAAGGGAGAAAGTTTTTCTCTGCTTAAAGCGCTTTGACTAAAAACCTAAAATTTAAACTATGCATTCCATGGAGTATGGGCTAATTCACTGAAAAGATACTTTTAGAATTTTTTACCAGGAATGTGTTAAAAATTAGATTTCCAAAGGTGAACAAACCGTTTTGTCTAGAAATTTGAAATTTAAAATATATGTTCCCTGACACGGGAGTTTCTGTAATTTTTTGGTCAGGAACTTGAAAAAATGTGAGTTCACAAATCTCCCCCTTTAAGGCCTGCCCAAACTGCTTTGGCTAGAATTCTTAAATTAAAATTACAATATGTGTTCTCTGAAGTATGAGCTAATTCTCTGAAAATGTACTTTTATACTTTTTCACCAGAAACGGGTGTAAAAATGGGAGTTTAAAGAGCTAAATAATTGCTTTTGTTGTTAAACAAGTAAAAAAGGCTTAAACCAATGTTCTATATGGTTTTTGATACAAACAATGTAAAAAACTTTTAAAGTAAAATTATGCCGGTGAAAAAAATTTTTTTAAGTAAAAAACTTTTTTGGATGCGGAAACGAATTTTTTTACGTGAAAAAAATTTTGAAGTGAAACATTTTTTTTAGGTGAAAAAAATTTTTTCGAGGTGAAAAATATTTGAGGTGTACAAAATATTATTAATTTCTAAGCGATTGGTGAAAAAATATGAGAAAACATATTATATACCAGTCGCTACTATGAAATTGTACTAAAATACACCAATTTGAATGGAAAATTTAGAGGTATCTTCACATTTTCATGCATAACGTTTTAACCGCTGGACAGATTTTGCTAATTTTCAATACCAAACTGCTCGGGAGAATGTACAATAATCTGCGTAAAAATAGGCACCCCCGCTAGCGTCGTGATCGCCATTTCAACAGACAGACGGACATCGCTAAATCGACTTAAAATTGCAAAAGGATAACGAATATATATACTTTATGAGGTCTTAGACCCATATTTTGACATGTTACACACTGAATGACAAACTGATATATACCCTCACCATATATGATGGAGGGTATAAAAAGTGTACACTAGGGTTATAACTTTGTTTTTGTAAAATTGTATAACCGTAAAATCGTGTAGGGCATGGAAAAATACTAAGAAATATTATATTGATTATTGCGATCATGAAAAAAAATTCACGTACCAAACGCATTAGAGTTTTATATAAATGCCCCGTGTAAGAAAGATTAGATTTGAACAGAACACATAAGATATAACTGTATCAGACCTAATTGGATCTAATTAGATCTAATTAGTTCTCATCAAATCCAGGCAGATCCAATGTCAGGGCATATGATATATAACCACATTCAATACGAAATTAAAAGACACCTTTACCATTAATTTTGTATAGTTTTTTATTTTGGTGCCTTTGAAAACGACTCAAATGCCTAAGATCTGGTATCAGATATAATCAGATCTGTCATATTTGGCCAAAAAAAATTAACAAATTTTTCAGATCTCTTTAGATATGAATAGCCCTGGCATTAGATTTAATCAGATCTGGCCACATAGTGCAAAGCATATGCCATAACTAATCATATATTATCAAACCTGCCACCAGATCTAATTAGATGCATTCATATCTAATTAGATCTGATCAAATATTTTTTACGCTACTGAATTTTAGTAAACTTTATGTAAAGTGGAATTTAAAATCGGTTTGCCAAAATCAGCAAAAAAAAAATTTACTAAACATTATTAATATTAGTAAAAAAATTTCAAATTTATTTTTTATCAAGCATCAAAATTTTTTTATTTTTTCAAAAAATTATTAGACAAAATTAAAAAAAAAATCAAAGGCTTAAAAAGTTTTAAAACATAAACGAATTAATCATTTTGTTTTAATTTAGTAGTTTCTGTTTTGAAAAATATTTTAGTTAATTTTTTTTTAATTTTAAGGTCAAATTTTAATTGTTTTATTGCTGATTTTCAGAACTAAGAAAACCTTTTAGTGCTATTTTAAGTGGATGTCCTATTTTTAGACTTGAGTCGGTATCTTCACTTCCGATCCCTTTTTTTAATCTATGTAACATTTTAAGGCAATTTAAGTGTGTACGCTCAGAATATTATGCAGTTAACTGTTTGTAGTTTATTAAAAAAGTTTTCCGTTCCATTTAAAAATAAAGGAAAATATATTTATTTTTCAAAGAAATATCTATATTAACTTTTTTATACATTTATTCGAAATAATTTACTATCATTTACCAATTTTTTTCGGTTTCATTTATTTTTTTCATTTGTTTGGAATTTAATAAAAATTCACGCACAAAACGGAAACTTGTGGTTTATTTTTGTCCGTAACAGTTATTAGAAATTTAAATTTTGTTTGCTCTTTGTTTCAAAAAAAAAATATTTAAAAAATATCAATTTGTTTTTTTATTTAAATTGGTTGCATATATACAAAATTTTTCAATACAAATTACAAGAACTTCATAAACACACATACATACACAAATACATTCACACAAAAAGTGTTTATACCCAATATACCATATAGCAATAAAACTGCAATACAACTTAAGAATAAGCTTATATAAATAGTGTGTTTTAAGCTATTCTTAATTTCGTTTATTTTAATGTTTATGAAATGTGAATTCACAAGCAGTATTTAACAATGCTTGATAAAACATTATTATACATAACTTTTTCTAAAGTATGCACATATTGAACAAAGCAGTATGACGATTGAAATAGAAATATTTTTCAATACATTCTAGTCTTGTTGTCTTTGTTCTACGCTTATAATGCATACAACAAGTGCCGTTCCTTTTTTTTAAATTTGTCAAACGTGTTTTGTGTTTTCATTTGGTTGTAAATTTTATAAAGTGAACGTGCAATTGCATATTCAATTTAATTATTTTTTTAATAATTTTTATTTATAGTTAAAATTAATTATTATTATTTATATTTAAAATGAATTATTATTTTTTATATTTAAAATGAATTATTATTATTTATATTTAAAATTAAAATAAAAAAAAATATGTTATATGTAAAAAAGCTTATAAATATATTGAGTCAAATAAGCTTTTCTATACCCAAGTTATTATAATATTATTTTTGTAAGCTTATTCTACATTTGCAAGAATAAGCTTATAGTAATCATACACAAAAAATATTTTCACGAGGGTTCCGTTTTGATGTTTCTACAATTATTACGATAGCCTTTTTTTAATATATTCTCAAGTCTTTTTCAAACTTAAAGTTTGTGTTTGTAAGCTTATAATAATATTTTTCTCAAGTCATTTGGTATGTTGGGTAGCTTCATATGCTATACATTTTGTATTGTACGAGTATATTAAAAAAAAACAAAAATACAAAAAGCGAAATAATTTCAAATAAATGAAAAAAACATTTATTTTTAAAGGATTGGTAGGTAAAATTTTGACATTTATTTTAACTGATTATATCATTTGTTTCTTACGGATGTGTCAGTTGATTAATCAACATTTAAAAATAAACAACAAATGGCATTTAATTTAAATGAAAATTAAGTAGACCGGTTTTTAAATGAAATATCATTTCCTTTAAATGATATTTTCAGTTATTTTAACTTACAAACTTTTTTAAGTGTAGGTGTAAGTATTAATTAGAAATAACATTTCCTTCAATATACAATTTTTTAAAATCAGTAAATTTTTTTTGCTAATTTTAGCAAATCGGTTTTAAAAAATTTGTAAAATGATTTCTGAAATTGGCAACAAAAATTTGTAAATATTCTGTAAAAATTCTGTAATTTGTAAACTGTAAATATCAAAAAGATTTGCTAAATAATAATTTTTTGTACTAAAAATCAGTACAAAAATAGTAAAGTGGGGTTGAAAACCGTTTAAAAATTTTTTTACTAACATTTTTTCTGAGTGTATTAACATACCCGTTCAAAAATTTGTAAATATTCTGTAAAAATTCTGTAATTTGTAAAATGTAAATTGCAAAAAGATGTGCTAAATAATATTTTTGTACTAAAAATCAGTACAAAAATAGTAAAGTGGGATTGAAAACCGTTTAAAAATTTGTTTACTAACATTTTTTTCTGAGTGTGTGCCCTACACGAAGATTGCATCTTTGAAAAAAATAAAAATACAAAAAATGATAACTCTATTATATTTAGTTATTTTTAACTGTTAAAAATCAACTGGCAAATGTGGTTAAAACAACTAAAAATGCATTTAAATTTTCTTTCATTTTAGCATTTTTCACTGACATTGTCAATTTTCAATGCTTATATTTATTACTTATAGGAGAATCCTGTTCCTCTAAAGGGCGTAGAGGCAAAAAAATTTTGTTTTTTTTTTTTTTAATATTTACTATAAAATTTAAAAACAATTATGTCATTGTAAAGAAATACCAACAAGAAGTATACAACGGTAGTTGTTTCTGCAAATTTTTTATGTGATTATCGAAATATAATTGAATTGAGCTTAAATTTGGGGTCAACTCAAAATATTTCCCTTTAGTTGCAACAAAACTGATATAAATTGAGCTTCCATTTGAGAAGAACTCAAAATATTTCTCTTTAGTTGATTCTAACGAAGCTACTCTTATATCACAAAAAGGGATACAATTGTTTTTTTTTTTTCGAAAGAGTAGAGAAAATTATGTTCGATTTTTACAGTGGGTATATATGACCACTGTATATCGTTTTCTTACAAAAAGTGAAAATTGAAAAATTTTAAGTTGACGACCTTTAGAGGAACAGGTGCGATATGTATTTAAATTTGTTCAAAACTACAGTAGTTTTTGAAGTTTTTTGTTGGGTGTATTTCTTGTACCTTTTATTTAGTTTAGCCGAATTTAAGTTTCATACATTTGACCACCTGGAAGATTGCATATAAAAATTTAATGACCAATTTTATAATTGATTTGTTTTTTTGGAGTTTGTAAACATATAAAAATATCTAATGACATTATTTAATCTGTAAAAAAATATAAAATAAAAATGGCAAACAAAAGAACAAAACAAAACAATAAAAATGGTCAGCCTCATTTCTGGTCATAAATGACCTACCAGGAAATCATTAAACATTTATATCAAAAGATTTCTTAATTTTTAGTATAAATTACCAACTACTACCATTTGCTACTACTGCTTTCAGAAACATATGAATGTCCCCCCCTTGAGTATTTCATTTTTTGATATAAAATTTTCGTTTTTTCTTTTTAGATTTTTATTGGTCAACTCATAAAAAAACACTAAAGAAAACAACAAAATAACGCTAGACTACAATTTAATACTAAAAAAATAACTAATTTTTAACCCAAAAAGGCGTCTTAAAGACGCCAATTTAAAAGAAAATCTCAAAACTGACTGCAAATAATATTCATAATTACCGCACCAAAAACAAACAAATAAATGTATTATTTTTTGCGAACCCTTTTTTAAATTTTTTGTTTACAGTCAAATAATACATACTGAAGTACAAGATTATAAATGAATGAATTGTATAAATGCACTCAGAAATTTTTATCGCACAAAGACCGAACCGAAAAATGGGATCAAAAAATTTTTCTATGAAAGTGATTTATAAAAAAAAAAAAACAAAAGATTTGCATCTTTAATATATAGTAATATTTTTTCATATTTTTTTAATTATTTGTAAAATATAAAAAATTTATTTGTGTTCCTTTTATGATTCTTTTGAGAAAAAAAAAAGAAACCTCAAAAGCCTTCGAAATTAATTGGCTGGAATTCTTGGCAAAGAGTCAGATCAAAAATGATTCGGTATTAAAAGGCATTTGCAAAAAAGAGCTAATATTTTTAAATCGAATAATCGGAAATGACTTAATGTTATTGTCCAAATTCTCTGAGTGTATGGGTTTTGCTGATTATCGAAGCAAAGTGGTTTCATTTTTTGCTTTTCGTGCAAAAAAGATAAAAAAAGAAAGAAAATAAAGATACTCATTAAAAAACTTTTATGTTTCATGCGTACAAAATTATCAATTTTTTGGCGTCGAGTGGACAAACATATTCCAACCAAATACCTAAATGATTATGGACTATATTAATAAAAAAACACACACCAACAGATATGAATATATCTTCAATGTTGGTGGTCTTGCGTTTAAAAGGAATTTTATTTTAAAGAATAAATATATCATTTTTTTTTTGGTTGTTCCTTCAATTTGCAA
Organism: Eustalomyia histrio; assembly: GCA_949748255.1. Classification (NCBI taxonomy): domain Eukaryota; kingdom Metazoa; phylum Arthropoda; class Insecta; order Diptera; family Anthomyiidae; genus Eustalomyia; species Eustalomyia histrio. The sequence continues at coordinate 94,517,894 of OX456527.1, read as the reverse complement.
CACAATATAGATTTTTTTCGCAATTTTTATGTCACGCTTAGAGTATTTAAAACCGAAAACTGCTTACCGGGATTTTTTTATTTGAAAAAAACCGAGCGCCCAGGGTTAGGTAAGGTTAAGCAGTCTGGTCAAAGACCTCGAACACCAGATAATAAACAAACCCAGGGTGCCACACACTTTCTAAGCAATAGTCAGCTGTCTTAGAATTATGGATCTAGAGATTTCCTCCAGATCTCGAAATAGATAATCCTTACAGCGTCCAAGAGCCGGACAAGCAAGTTCATGTATTTATAATCGTGTTTTATGTACATTAAATACTTATTAGAAATCGAAAAATATGTATTTATTTCAACATTTTCAATTAAATCGATACTTTTTCAGATTTTTTTTGCACAAGAAAGTGGTTTAAAAAATACAGTTAAGCTTTGTCAGAAATTAGTAATTGCATTTTTCGCTTATTTTTGCTTTAGTAATAAAATAAATCAAATAATATCGGGCATGTTCTGGATTTCACTTTTAGGTGAAAGTGAAAATTTCATAATTTTTTTTTCAATTTCTTTTAGTTTTGTTAAAAATTTTAATTAATTATGATTGAACATTGGTTATTTATTGCAGTAAAGTTGAATAAAAAAACCAAAGAATATAGGGCATGTTCTGGATTTCACTTTTAGGAGAATTTTTTTTTTCTCAATTTCTTTTAGTTTCGTTAAAAATTTTTATGAATTATGATTGAAAATTGATAAAATAAAACTTTGGAATGCAGTGAAATAGGTGCCATAAATTTCAATTTCACGCGGATATTAATTCCGACTATTTCCAGAACATGCCCGTATATTTATAGGTCTTAAAATTATTTTGAAATATAAAATGCAAATTGTGCAAAAAATATGAATTTATAGAAAACAAGTAAAAACGGCTTAAATTCTGCTGTGCCGAATCTTTGAATACCCTCGACCAATATACTAAAAAAATGTTCTCTACTGGGTTGGATACAAATAATATAAAAAGTTTGTGAAGTAATTTTTTTTGAGGTGAAAAAAAAATTTTGTGGTGATGACTTATGGGGTCTTAGACCTATACTTCGACATGTTACAAACATATATGGTGGAGGGTATAAAAATACATTAAATACGCCGAAATATGCATTAAAATACTAACATCAAAATATGCATTTAGCGTAAAATATGTAAAAAAATATGCATTAACAAAATCGATGCCATTTTCATGCACATTTGTTGATTCGCAAATATAAAGGGTGTCCCAAGAAGAACGCAATTTTTAAATCTGGCAACATTCGAAGTGTCATTGTTTGACATTTGAACAATTGTTATTGTTTGCTAGTAGAAGGTACGAGGTTAGTAAAAATGGAGCGCTACACGAATGAACAACGCATTCTCATTGTGAAATTGTTTTACCAAAATGGTGAAAGTTTTGCGGCTACAGTTTGCAAATTGCGATCAATTTGGGGTCACAATAAAGCTCCAAAAGACTCAACTGTAAAGAGATTAATGGATAAATTTGCCGAAACTGGGTCTGTTAGTGATGTAAAGACAACAACGCGCCATCGACCAGGTCGATCGACCGAAAATGTCGCAGCTGTACGTGATGATGTCGCTCAAACTCCATCCACCTCAATTCGACACCGAGCTCAGCAAATTGGTGTCTCCAAATCCACTTTGCAGCGAATTTTGACGAAAGATTTGCATCTTCATGCATACAAAGTTCAATTGACTCAGGAACTGAAGCCAGCTGACCATGGATAGCGAAGGGAGTTCGTTAATTGGGTATTGGAGAGACAACATGAAAATGCTGATTTTGCCGATAAGATCATCTTCAGTGACGAGGCCCATTTTCATCTTGATGGCTTCGTCAATAGGCAGAATTGTCGCATTTGGGGTGAGGAAAATCCTCGAGTGATTCACGAGAAGCAAATGCATCCTCAACGTGTCACTGTGTGGTGTGGTTTTTGGGCTAGAGGAATCATTGGACCTTTTTTTATTAAAATGAGGCAGGTCAAGCGCAAACAGTCAATGGTGTTCGGTATCGTGAAATGATAACCAGTTTTTTCTTGCCTAGAATTGAAGAAATGAATGTGGAGGGCATGTGGTTCCAACAAGACGGCGCCACATGTCATACAGCCAGAGAAACAATTCAATTGCTGCATCAGTCATTTCCCGGTCGTGTTATTTCGCGTTTTGGAGATCAGAATTGGCCGCCTAGATCGTGCGATTTAACACCATTAGATTTTTTTCTTTGGGGTTTTTTAAAGTCGATGGTTTACGCGAATAAGCCGACGACGACTCAAGCCTTAAAAGAGGAAATTGGACGCTGCATTAATTAAATACCGCAGCATTCATGCAAAACGGTCATTGAAAATTTCATTAAAAGATCGCGTGCATGCCAGCAAAGCCGCGGCGGCCATCTGCACGATATATTGTTCCATACATAACCTCATTCTGTCTACTTTACGATATAATAAAGTTTCACGATTTTTTTTTAAATATCTGTGTTTTATTTAAAATTTTAAAATTGCGTTCTTCTTGGGACACCCTTTATTTCTCCAGCTTACGTCAACAAACATGTATTTAAATGAACTTCCGAGTCCTAGTCATGAGATTAGCGGCATCTGATCACATTTTCTCCCTCTTCTTTCTATTTTTTTCAATTAGTACTTTCTCAAATTAACCCTCCTTTGCATAATTTTTTCCTTTTTCTGAAATAAATTATTGTGATGTAATTCGTGCTCTAGATTAAGGGAAAAATATTTAAAAATTCTAGCAAAAATAGATAATATAAATAAGTATAAAAAAGTATGATGGAAATATCCATCACCATTCAAAGTCATATTTTTAGCTCAGTACTTAATTATTAAAAATTAAAATATCAAACACTAAAAACAAACATTTTTCCACTAATTATCACTTTTATTTCCAAAAAATATGATTAGCTTTCTAAAAATACACAACATTCTAAACGTTCTTTCTTAACACAACAAACAATGGAGCGATAAATTAAAACCTGTTAATTGATAGTGATCATTGTTTTGACAGCTGTGCTCAAATTTAGCCACGTAGACTGTTTCCAGCAACAACCAATTTACAATACAGATGTTTACAATTTTGTTTAATAATTGTTATGATGGAAATTTCTTTCATCATGCAAATAAGGGTTAAAGACTAACTATCCTATTCTTACGAAAAGTTTGTGTCTTTAGTTATGACTGTATTATCCTTATGTTTGTTGTTTCAAAATTATGTTTATTATAAATTTTGTTTAAAAAAATACAAAAAATAAATTTTAGAAATGGTATCGACACACATTGAATTGAGCCTATAGAAAAAGGGAAAATACAAGGCGGCGCAAAAGTCAGTTCTGTTTTGACATTTGTGTAGTAAACACACGCGAAATACACGTTAATAAACAATGTTACGCTACACTGCTCCAGAACGAGGAATATTGGTGACTATTTATTTGAGCAATAATCGGTCGGTGACTTTGCGCCACCTTGTATAGCTGGTTAATTATCATCAATAAAAAAATCATATTCAAAATAATATTACAATGTCTTAGAGGCTGCTAATAACGAATATCGAGGGTTTACTAACGTAATCTCGTCTCTCTAAAAACTACTACTTTTCAAGAATTTTTAATTTAAAAAAAAATAGTTAGAAATTGTCACAAGTTATTATAAAAAGGTTTCTTTCTTCTTCTCTCTTAAAAAGAAGTATTTGAGATACGAGGTTGCGTTAGTAAACCTCTGATATAATATTATAGTCAAATAATACAAAATGGCGGATTTGAGTTTAAAACATTGATGTATTTGTAAGGAATTTTGAATCGCTGATCACGCATTGTGGAATTAAATTACTAATGTTTAATTTAATTAAGAATGTCAGCGATTTTAAGGTTTCTAATTTCAAATATGAAAATAGAATTCGGATCGCTGATCATGAAAATCAGAATTTGAAAATTCAAGATGGCGACAGTATATTATTAGTGTTAAATATATTTTGATTTAAACTTAAAATGAAGAATCAAATATAGCGCCCACAAAATAATTATTTTTAATGTAAGAAATTAAAAATAATAATTTAAAAATAAATTAAGGTCGTTGATTACGAATCTGAAATCATCAATTTAAAACGGTAGATCCAAAGTAGCAACAATTAATCATTTATGAATTTGCATTAATTACATATCGCTTAATGGAATACATTAGGAAATTTCGTCATTAAATTTAAGAAGGCTGGTGTTTCGGTTTTTTCAGAGGATACCCCTACTTATGCTGCGAATTGCGTTGGCAAAAGGAAGTTAGGTTAGACGAAAGAAGAAGTGGTGTCTATGGACATTGATTTAAATTTCATTAAGTTGTAAGTAACGGGAAAGATCTCTGCGAGGAGTCTGTTTCACATACGGATAGTATGATTAAATAACGAAATAGCTTTTGCACCAGTTAAAAAAACCTAAACACTTTACTGCTTTTTTCGACACCCGAATGATGTGATTATTCAAGCGGACATCACATTGAATTCTTATGCCCAGAACATCAAAAGCATCTGATTCCTCAACGTCAATACCCCCCATTGGTGACTCACATCCCATTTATGGGTCAATATACAACATTGGACCTGGCGTGCATTAAACTTGACCCTATTCACAAGACACCTTTTCGAGATTGTCAAAAGGTCCATACTAAGTGTGTCATTTACTGTTATCTGCGAAAGAACAGATAGAAAATTTGAGGGAGAAAGAACGGAACCTTGCGGATGAGACCCCATCTATAATAACTCTTATAGTGCGATCCTTTAGAAAACTCGATATCAATCGAGTGGAGTCATCACCGACACCAAAAGCATTAAGCTTTGGCACAAGTGATTTATGCCACACAAGATCGAATGCCTTGGATATATCTAGAGCAGACTCTAACGCTCCGAAAGGAACGCCATCAGGTCTCCCGTAGAACGATTTCTACGAAACAAAAGAAAACGCTATAAATAGGCGCTATTATGAAATTTTGGTTTCCATACAAAATGTAAAAATTAATTCGTCGTTGTCGCCCCAGTTGGTATGGATAATTTATCTTCATAATTTTCATTTATCTTCATAATTTTCGAACATTTTGACTGATTTTCTCATATTTGTATGCCTAAAAAGTAAGCAAAATAATGCCAGATTTTAAAGTTAAAGCTTTAGATTTTCCTATATCTTATCCAACATCCGATTTAAGGTTTAAAAGTACTTTTACTGCCCAAGGTAATGCAGTCATGAAAAACTCTTTAAAATTCAATTTGATTAATTTAAAATTTTAAATGTATTAATTATGATACAAAATTTTATTTGGCCAAAAAAACCCTTCACCATTACTATCTAATAATTTAAACGAAAAAAAAAATAATAAAAATGTATTTTAAATCAAGCGCAGAACAAACCAATCATTAAAAATTATAATAAAAACAGAGCAACAATTCGTATACAAAATATCGTAACAACAAACACGATCAGTACTAATACTACCGCCAAAACAAAATAATGACAACGAGGTAGATCCAAGACCACACACATTGAACTAGTCGCGCGCACATTATGTATTTGGTTGAAAGGACCACCCATGAAGTTAAAATTAAGGACCACACGCAAAGCATTTGCCATACGATCAACAACAACAACAACAGCAATGAAATGTTGAAATAAAAATACTAAAACACACATCTTCTCTCTGTTGGTTTAGTTTAAATTTTATTTTAGAGCATTTTATATGTGTGCTGTGTGGAAAAGAACGAACAGCAGAGAAAACAAGTAAAAAAAAATACTAAATGCGGATGTGCCGAATCTCTGAATACCCTTCATCCATGTTTAAAGAAAACAATGATTTACCAAATTATAGATAATGGATTACACATGTTGGAAGCACTTTTACGCACATATTTACCATACATACTTCGAGAGTGATTCAAAAAAATTTTGGTTTCAAAGCAATAAAGTGTTGGTTGGGAATAAGTGGTAACAAAAGATAACCGCTAAAAACCAAAACTAAAAAATATGCTTTTTAACGGCTAAAATTGTCAGCTAAGTACACGTATGCAAACTTTTGAAACTGAATAAAAAATAAAGCACATATTCCCATAGATTTCCATGTAAAATGTATGAAACTACTTTTAAAACCAACAAATATCATTAATATCTACCAAGTTATTGAAATTAAAATTTTTTTATATATTTACAAAAGCACATTTGAGTTTCTAATTGTAGCACAAAATGTACTAAAGTACCAACCATAGGATCCCCGAAAAAATTATTTTCTATCATATAGCCTTTAAATGGAATTATATTAAAAAAGTTGTCATAAATAAATAAAAAAATTAAAGCATGTAAACGAAAAATTTTTTACAAATTCTAATGCGAATTTCGAGATGAAAACAAACAATACAAAAAAATGCCGTTAGTTTTTAAATTCTGTGATGTGTAAACAACAAAATGCATACAAAGTTTTCAGTTTTAAATAAACGATTATGGCGTCAACATCAAAATTAGAAAAACAGAGAAAAAAATTGTGGACACTAATGCCTCATTTGCAGCTATAGCAAGGCTAACTGGTACATCCCGAGCAACTGCAAGGAACATCATAAACCGGTTTAGGGGGACCCACTCCACTGAAAGAAAACCTGGATCTGGGCGAATTCCTGGATTTGTTAATAAAAAGTTGACGTTAAAAGTGAGGAATGCACTGGTATCTAAACCAAACATGTCGGTTCGAGATTTAGGGAAAAAGTTTAAAATGTCTCATATGTATGTACAAAAAGTTAAAAAAAAAAATATAAGCTTAGATCATACAAAGTAATAAAAGTGCCAAACAGAACAGATGAAGTTGATGTAAGAGCAAAAAAATGGGCCAGAAAACTATTAAAGACAGTTCTGAACAATTTTAAATGCTGTATATTGATAGATGACGAAACATATGTCAAAGAGGATTTAAAGCAAATTCCTGGATCCCAATACTATACTGCACATATGAAGGGAGGTGTAAATAAAATATTTAAATACAAAAAAGTTGACAAATTTGCAAAAAAGTTCTTAGTATGGCAAGCAATTTGCAGCTGTGGCAATTCACTAAGCCTTTTGTCACACGAGGCACATTGAACAGGCAAACGTATATAACACAGTGTTTAAAAAAACGTTTATTGCCTTTGTATAAACTCCATTCTACTCCACCAATATTCTGGCCTGATTTAGCAACAATTCATTATTCCAGAGAAACTGTAGAATGGCTTAGAAACAATAATATACAATTTGTCAAAAAAGAGTGCAATCCACCCAACTGCCCTGAACTTCGTCCAGTGGAAAAATTTTGGGCTCATATAAAATTAATACTGCGAAAAACATCCAAGGTAGCTAAAACTGAGAGAAATTTGCACTTCATATGGAATGAAGCAGTTAATAAAATTGGTAGAATAGGTGTCCAAAAACTTATGAGTGGGTTAAAAGGTAAAATACGCACCTACGCATTATCTCGCCGCGAATCGTAAACTTTTTACTAGTTTTAAAAACTTTGAAGTATTGTACTTAATTTGTAATTTTAATTTGAATTTTGTTATTTTAAGTTTGAATTTTATTAAAAAATAAAAATGTAAAAAATTTTTCGTTTACATGCTTTAAAAGGGAAAATTTGTGAATAGTACCAAATGAGTTCAAAGAGTACCATAGTAATTTTCAAAGTACTTATGTAAGTATGTACAAACTTTATTATACCCTCCTCCTCAAGAGTGTCTTTGATTCAAACAATGTAAACAAATTGAGGACTGAAATTATAGAAGTGAAAAAATTTTTTGAGGTGAAAAACTGTTTTAAATGTGAAAACAACTTTTGTAGTGAAAAAAAAATGCTTTGAGTATGTGAAAACAATTTTTTTATGGTGAAAAAAATGTTTGTGGTGAAAAAATTTTTTAGGTAAAAAATATTTGAGGTGAACATGTAATATGAATCACCTTTAAGCGACTGTTGAAAAAATCAGAAAATATTTTCTTTACCAGTCGCTACTATGAAATTGTAGTCAAATCTACGAACTTATATGGAAAATTTAGAGGTGCCTTCACATTTTCACTCATTATATTTTAACCGCTAAATCGATATTGCTCATTTTCAATACCAAACTGGTTGTAAGTATATCCATAAATCTAGGTAAAAATAAGTACCCTAGCTTGCGTCTTAGCGTCTTGATTGTCATTTCAACAGACAGACGGACAGACATCGCTAAATCGACTTAAAATTACATAAGGATCAAGGATTTATATACTTTATGTGATTTTAGACTTATATTTAGACATGTTACAAATGGAATGACAAACTGATAGATATCCTCACCTTATGGTGGATAAAAACTATCTACTTTATGTATAGTAGAAAGCCCCAAGAAAAAAACAACAACGTCGACAACATACAGAACAACATTATTTATAACACAAAAACATTTTTATCATTTATTAACATGTAAAACAGCAAAAACAAAATCTTTAAATAACTGTTATTAACCATGAATGAATTTTATATATAAAGCGATAAATGAGAGAGAAAAATGAGCAAAACTAGAACAAGATTGAAAACGTAATTCTAAGTTGTTTGGTTTCCCAAATATAAAAAATAAATGTGTGCGGTTAGTTTGAATAGTGACTCGTTAGAAGGCGAGTACTCTCCGACGTCATTGGGCCAATTCTAATTCACATAACATGAAAAACATCCCAATGGGTTCCTTCCGATTTTACAGAAATTAGGATATATGTTACAAATAAGAAACATTTTTGATTTATGGGCCAAATCTCGAGTTTATGTGCTAAAAAGTCAGGTCAAAAATTACCCATTTTTAGTTATTTTAATTTATTTTTTATAATTTGCAAAAAAAAAAAATATTAGACAAAAGTTTTTGTATAGAAAAGATGTGTGTGTTAAATGGTAGCAAAGTTTGCTTCTTGGTAAATTTTTGACAGTTTTGAGGTGAATAAAATTTCACTAGCCCATAGGGCAAGTATAATTTTTGATAGTCATTTTTGAAGTATTAAAATTTGAAAGTTTCTTAAAGCAAAGTGAAAACAAAACAAATAAATAAATTCGATTCTTTTTCACACATAAAACTTTAAACTTATTTTTTACCATGCCACTTTGCTACCGTTTGACACAGACCTAAAGTTCTAGTTGTTTTGTGTTTATATAATATAATGAATATCCATTTAACAGTAATCGTTCAGCTTTTAGGCAACTTTTCCCTAAGAGCTATTTGGAATATTTTCAAAATGTGACCTTCTCCGTGAAAATGGACCTAGTGTATCAAAAAATGGGTTTGGACTTAAGAGTGGATTCTGGTACCTAAAAGGGTGTAGAATAAGATGAAATGAGTTAGGTTTCTGATAAAAATTTATTTACCCCATAAAAACGTACAAAACGAACTTGGGAAAATCGATAAAAATAATCGATAGCTGAGAACGAACAGAACAGCAACAATAGCAAAGGTATTGTCACACTAAAAGCGAAAAAAATACGTCACCACATAGACATGACGTCACCAAAGTCGGCACCCAATCATAACTAACCATACCAAATCGCATCTCCCAACTGAATGTGTGTTCACAGTGATAATTCGTTATGAAACTTTAAATGCGTTTTTCTCAAAACTTAATTTTCACACACTAGGTCCCTTTTCTCGGAGAAGTTCACATATATGGGGTTATGACAAAAACATATGCAATACCTTTTAGACATGTTTCCATACAAAAACCGGTTAATCTGCTTAAAAATATAAACTTTTAACAATAACACATCGGTTAAAAAATACGAAGGTGGTGTCACTAATAAAAAAAATTCATATGATTTTTTGGAACTATCAACCTTCAGATAATATCTGTCAATATTTAATGACAATTCGTTCATTAGTAAACAAGTTACAGCTGTTTTAGTAAGGCTACTTTTGCGATTTTGAAAACAATGAATTCAAAGCAATTTCGTGTGTTGATTTATCATTGAGGAAAAACAGCGTTCAAGCTAAAGCTTGGCTTGATAAGTGTTCTATCGAGACAAGTGGTGGAAAAGTGGTATGCCGAACGCTCTGGTCGCCCAAAAGAGGCGGAGATACCGGAAAACATTAAAAAAGTTCACAAAATCGTGTTGGCAAACCGTAAAGTGAAGGTGCAGAAGATAGCTGATACCTTACCCTGCCTTTACACATGGAAGTAGTGGCATGCAAGTTTTGTATACGTATCATCAACGAAAAATTCTTCGAAATAGTCGAATCTCTTGCCATTTGCTTTTGTGTTTACTCATACAAGTGTTAGAGTTACTGAGTTCAACATATAGGCACATTTTTGGGGAAACGTGAAACATTTATTATAATTAGTATTATTTTAATAATATTAATGCTCTTATAATATAAATGCTCTAAACAATCTTGCGTTTTTATGCGCAAAAAAAATCTCGCTGGAAAGAAATTTATTTCGAATGAATAGGTGATTGCCTCTTGAGGCCAAAGATAAATAATTCTGTAAAAAGGTATCGAAATGCTAGAAAGGCGTTGGAGTGACGTAGGATACTATGTTAAATGGATGAATCCGAATTTTTCCAAAAAAAATTGTTGTTTTATTGGTTATCCTACGGATTTTTCAGCCAATGTGTTATATGCAAAAATATCCATTTGGAATTGACTCCCGGACCATTCTTAATAGTTTGACAAGATTTGATTCCTTAATTTTCCATGATACCCAATATTAATTTTCCCAATTCCCCATGACACCCAATATCAGTACGACTTTGTGCTGTGAACAATCTTCTCTGTGCTGAGGCAATTCTTACCACACCGTGGTTCAACATCCTTACTTAAATGTAATATTCTCCTTGAGAACCCCTTAAATGTTTTCGCCTATTCCAAAATGTATAAATAGCGCCGAATTGGGAGATATTTTCGGCTTTGAAAGTAAATTTGTTATTTTTACTGATAATATTTATATGATCGGGGCTTTAAATTTTTTACCTAAAAGTAATGCTAACCATCGTTGGGCGCCATTTATAAGTAATAGCCGTTGACCTATGTCAAAGAATATACGGCAGGAAACCGTAATCAAGTAGACAATATTTTAAGGGTTAAGAGCGAATTCGTTCTTACGCTCTGGGATTCTATTAGTTTGAATTAACAGTATCAAATAATTCTCTCAAGTTTAAATTATAATCAATATTCAAAACTAAGTAGTACCAAAACAAAGTTTCCATTACAACTTTCTTTCTCGTAATTGATATTAATATAAAAGTTAAAAAACACACACACAAAAATAAAAACATAAAGTAAATGTTACTAATTTTCTATTGAACAACATTTTCTTAAGAAAGCTATCACCAAGCCAAGAGCAACAACCTACACATAAACATAAATCACAGATGGAGTCAAACTGATAGAGTCATCGGTTACAATATAAGATTGAATAGTGTAATACCGTATACTTGATATGTAACTATATAAAGGTGATTCTATCTAACAATCATAAAGTCATAAAAAACCAAAAGAAAAAACAAAATACTATAAAAATGCATACTGGAAATACATAATCAAGCTGTTATGGATAGAAAATTTTGAAAGAAAAAATAACACACTGGAATAAATATCAATAGCATGCATACAACATAATATTTGTAACATTTTGTTTCTATATTGTTTATTATCATCATACAATAAAGGGATCTTCATGTGCGGGCGGTCTTTCGGTTATTTGATTCTGATGGTCTAAATGCATATGTATGTATATATAATTTGTATGAGGCAAAGGCGGCCTACCCAACTAGTTTTTAATTGTTACTATCCCCCTGTTCCCAGTTTTACTTTAGAATATAAATATTCTAAAGTGGAAATATTAAAATTCATTGACGTTTGCAATCAGAATGTTTTATTGTTTTTAATTTCTATTTATTTCATACAGAAAAAAACTTATCTTAAATCACTTTTTTCTAATAAAGGGTGATTTTTAGGCAACTTTCTTTTTGGCAACACTGTTTTTGGCAGCTCAGCTATTTTCGTGTAACATGTTACTGTCAAACATGTTCAGTTTGGTCTATAAATTAACCGACTTACAATCGAATAGACGAATGGTGAATGGCCGCTGGCAAATTTAGATGAAGATCCACTTTTTTTATCGGGAAATTCTGTTCAGCGACAAAGCTCATTCTGTTTGAATGGATACGTGAACAAACAAATTTGCCGTATTTGGTGTGAAGAGCAGCCAGAAGCATTGCAAGAACTGCCAATGCATCCCGAAAAATGCACCATTTGGTGTGGATTATGGCATCATTGGACCGTACTTTTTCAAAGATGACGAAGACAGGAACGTTACTGTGAATGACGAGCGCTACCGTGCGATGATTACAAATTTTTTTTTGCCCAAAATGGAAGATCTGAACGTGGCTGACATGTGGTTTCAAAAAGACGGTGCCACATGCCACACAGCACGCAAAACAATGGCCCAATTGAGAGACGAGTTTGGTGATCAGTTTATTTCACGTTTGGGGCCGGGCAATTGGACGCCTAGATCATGTGATTTACCGCCTTCAAATTATTTCATGTCTATAGGGACAAGCCCGCAACGGCTAACACACTGGAAGCGAATATTGAAGAATTTATTCGTGAGATACCGGCGGATATAATGTAAACTTAAATTATAAACTTAAAATTTAAAATGTGTTAGTACTCGTTAATTTGTTTGATGCATTTTATATCAGAGTGTAAAGCAACAAGAGAATAAAAAATTTGGCAGGTAGTAGTGTGTTACTACTCGTTAATTTTTTTTAATGCATTTTCCACCAGGTTAGGCGGAAAGTCATTAGCCCCTCCTCTGATATTATCCCCCTTTTTTTCTTAGAAATAATAAGAATAATTTAATACCGATTTGTTGTGAGGACTATGACCAAAAATTTGTTAGTCATTATCCCCATTCTCCAGCCAAAGGACGCAATTAAAAAAAAATCATCGAACATTCCACAGAGGAGAAAACCCCTAAGCCCGCTGTGAAGAAAATCTTTCCTCAGCGAAACTGGGTTCGGACGTAGCACAGGGTAGAAACCGCTAAGACCTGATGTATGCCGGCTACGTAGAAAAACTTTATTTAGCGGACAAAAACTTTACTGCTGTTATGACTAACCCCACAAAAAGAATTATGTCCTTAATAAAAAGCTGGTACTTTTGACAGCTTAAAAAACTCATTATGAACGCAAATCGAAATGGAAATTAATTCACAATCATATCAACATTTTTCTTTTACGGAAAAGCTTTTTAGAAATTTTGTTTTATTTGCAATTTTATTCTATATCACATTTGTTCTTTATTGGGAACATGGGCGTATGATACGTTTTCTGGTATTATTTTTTTCAATTCCATTTTATTATGTTTATTTGAAGTGTGTATATTAGAACACAACATACAGGTAAAAGTCAAAGTAAACCAATTAAAATGTCCAATAGTCTAATAAAAGGTAACATCTCAATATTGTGCATACAACATTCGAATGATTTATATGACCCATTATATGCAATGGATCAGTTGATAAAAGGAGAAAGGAATGATTGGAAAAACCAATAGGAACAAGTTTAATTTTCGTAAGAAATATATGTATGTAAACATCAATAGGTGGGTGTTAAAGAATAGTTTATGAAGTCTTCATAACTTTCAGAGCATTTTTAAAAAGACATTAGAACATCATGAATTTATAAAAAAATCAGTTTTTGCCAAGGTTGGCAACTGATACAACTTTAATACTATTCTTATGCTTTGTAATTATTTTTCGGATTTTATTTTACTCATAGACAGATACTTATGAACTTGTCAGCCAAAGTGGCATTAAAAACCATTTAGCGTGACATGTGTATACGAAACAGGTCCAAACATGAATCGATTTCATTCAAAAGAAATAGGGAATAGCGAACGAATAAGTATAAAAGCCTATTTCGGAGGATCTTTATATGTTCGCTGGGTCTAAGCAAGGACCGATTCTAATTTAAATCACATTGGACTGTAATATAAGAGTTTTCCCAACAGACCCTAAAAAAATATTTATTAAACATTTATACAAATTACTTGAATATGTTTAAATATTCATATGAATTTTATACTCAAAAGCATGCGTTAATCAATCGCACTTTGTGACGATCGCGGCAATGCATGCAGGAACAGCAATCTCAACAACGACGTGTGTGGTATTTTACAAATTGCAATAAAAAAGAATATACTAAATAAAACAAAACGTTATAACCCAGCTAAACGCACTAAATCCAAATGCCACACAACACGATGATTGTTGCTGTTAGTTGTTGTTGATGACTTGGTTTTTGTTGTTGTTGTTGATGATGATAATGCTACTGCATTGAAAACTTATTTTTTGCAATAAGACCGACAGACAGACAGACGGACATACCAACCGACATGCAGGCAGCTGCTTTTAACATATTGGGTGGCACTGCCGCTCAAGCGACAAAATGCAAAATATATAAAAAAAGGAAAAAGAAAAGCCGCCACTTAGACGAACAATTATACATATGAACAACAAACATTAAAAGCTACTGTCTAAAATCCAACTGAGCGATTGTTTGTTGTAGTTTATAAGTAATAAAACCGGAACAACAACTGGCGCTACAACAATTTGAAGCGATCTCACTGCAAGTGTGGGGGCTAATAAACACAATAACAACTGCAACAGCACTGTATAATTGTAAATAAAGCAAATAGGGTGGCATGCAACATTATACAAATAGCATGTTAAATAAACAATAAAATGTAACCACTTTTTACACTCTACACCACAATTTGCAAAGGGAGAGTATACTGAGTTTGGGCTGATGTGTGTAACAATAAAAAATACTGAACATAGATGGAGCCATCTTCTAGTATACCGATCGACACTGAATCACTTTTTATGTCGCAAAATCCTCTAACACCCAGATTAAAGATTGGTTACAATTCAATCAAAACTACACCGGGAAAATAGATTCATCGTGACAACCGAATTTATTGCCAACTGAATATTTTGGTTGCAGCAACCAAAATTATTTCTAAAACAATTGAAATATTTGGTTTCAACCGAAATTCTCTTGTCGTAGTAGGTCCAACTAAACCATTCGGTTGGCAAGAAATTTGTTTGTCACAATGAATCTGTTTTCTCTGTGCATTAAAATTTATTTGTAAAGACGATATGTGTTTGAAATTACATATGATCCATTAATAAACCAAGAATATTGTACAATATGTGGAATCAACAAGTGGCAAAAGAACTAACAATTACCCAATTAACGGTGAAGGGTGTTTTTTAAGCCCGATAGAACTTTAAATTGTAAAAAATACCACGAAAAATTAAATTTTAATCCAAAAATTTGTTTTTATTTTTATTCCAAAGATCAATGCATCAATGTGGTCTATGGCCACCGCATTCAGGAATAACACAAATAATGTTGGCCTCCAAAGCGACAATTGTTGCTGGTTAATCAGCATTAGCTTGTGATTTCAAGTGAACCCACAGGAAATAATCAAGAGGTGTCAAATCGCAGGTCCATTCTCGAAATCAACTTATCGCCAAATTTTGATTTCAATAAGTTGATGGTTGTTGTTGTCGTATGGCACGTAGCGCCATCTTGTTGAAACCTCATCTCGCCCGGTATCCATATTTTTAAACAAAAAATCATTGATTATGGTGCGGTAACGATCTCCATTGACCTAACGCGAGCTCCGGCTCCATTTTTGAAGAAATAAGATCCAATGATGAAACCAGCGTGTAAGCCGCACCAAACGGTGCATTTTTCTACATGTAATGGGGTTTGCAGGATACGTTGTGTATTGGTTTCACTCCATATGCGACAATTTTGTTTACTAACAAACCAGAGAAGCCAAAAATTAGCCTCATCCCTCAACACAATTTCGTCGTCTTTAGGTGCGCGAATAGATGAGTGATTTTTAAAGTAAATCTGTATAACTTGGTAGCGTTCTTCAAGCTTCAATCTACTCATGATGATTTGCCAGAGTACACTCAGAAAAAAAGTTAGTAGAAAAATTTGTAAACGGGTTTCATTCCCACTAAATATTTTTGTACTGATTTTTATTTAAAAAAATATTATTTAGCAAATCTTTTTGCTATTTACATTTTACAAATTACAGATTTTTTACAGAATAATTAAAAATTTTTGTTGCTGATTTCAGAAATCATTTTACAAATTTCTGAAAACGGATTTGCTAAAATTAGCAAAAAAAAATGTGCTTATTTTAAAAAAGTGGATATTGAAGGAAATGTTATTTCTAATTAAAACTTACACCTATAAACTTAAGTTGCCTTAAAATGTTACATAGATTAAAAACAGGGATCGGAAGTGAGTATACAGACTCATATCTAAAAATAGGGCATCCACTTAAAATAGCACTAAAAAGTTTTTTTAGTTGAAAAAAAAAATAAAAAATAAATTTTAAACTTTGTACTAATATTAATAATATTTAGTAATTTTTTGCTGATTAAAAGCAGATTTTAAATTCCACTTTACAAAAAGTTTACTAAAATTTAGTAGCGGCAGCTAATTTTTTCTACAAATTTAATTGTATTACACGTCAGCAGACATGTGTTGTCAAGATTAGCAAAAACTACCGCTGGTCTTAAATTAGTAAAATTTCCCGTAATAACAGCAAAATTTTCCGTAATTTTTCAGTTGCCATTATATACTTTTTTTGGTGAGTGTATACTGATTATAAATGTGCAAAAGTGAGCACAGTATGACAGTTTGTTTCACAGTTAACCCTTTTTCCAATCAACTTTAAAAATAAAACACGTACGAATATACTAGAAAATTGTGACAATCTACCAAATTTATTAAAAAATTGTCGATTTCGAAAGTGGTCACAACAAATACTAAATGCCCAAACTTAATACCCGTAATTTATCTTTTACGTGAGAAAAGGAAAAATTCACTCACAATATTTTTTCGTTAAAAACAACTTAAAATACATATTAAATTAATCGAAAATACAGTCAAAAAGAGGACTACTGATTTTTCATTATATTCGACCGATTTTGTTGTTTATTTTCAATCAATGTTTAATAACCAACAAAAGTAGTAAAAACAATAGAAAGTCGTTTAAAATAACCATCAATTTTTTACTGACAAAAAGTTAGAAAAAACTACTTTTGTGGTTTGTTTTTCAAATTGACAGATTTTTTAATTGTATGTTATTACAAAACAGAACACAACATACGCAGATGTATATATTTTTATTGTCTTTATGTGTATGTATATTTGAATAATTTCTTGTAATTTTTATTGAAATAATTTTGTATATATACAAACTATTTTGGTAAAAAAAAACAAAAAGGAATTATACGAATTTCTATTTTTTGAAGCAGAAAACATAAAATTTTACATTTATCTGAAAATATCAACTCCTTCTGAATGTTTGTAAATTTTTATAGTTTGTTTTATGAATGACTGATTCAAATAGTTTAAAAATAAATTTCTATGAATTTCAATTAATTTTTCATTTAAAAACAAACTTTACGTATTACTTTTTAAATAAACTACAATCGGTAATGGAAAATATATTGTGAGTGTTCCTACAAATTCAAAATGTCCCTCGACAATAGTGTCTAGAAGGATAAACATTCCGGTATGTTCTTGAATTAGTGTGAATTCAATTTCGCGTATTCCAAAAATTTATTTGAATCGATTTTAACTTTACTACATTAAATGACCACTGTAACATACAATCATATTTCACTCATATTTTTAATGAAACTTAAAGAAAATGCGGAACATGCCTAATTGATTGAAATTAAAATTTTAGTCTTTAATAGAATTAAATGAAAATTTTCCATTGGAATGGGAAAGTTTCTTTGTTTACTTTTAGGAAGTTTTTGGAGAGAGCACCACAACACACAAATATAACAGGAAATTGTTGGGTCAAATACGAAAAAAAATTAGATCGTAAAGGCATTATAAATAGTGTAGCGATTTTGTTTAATACAATTAAAATAACATCAGTCAAATATAACACTTCTTTAATTTAAATAACAGTTGTTTCACTTTTTCCATACAAAAATTTATTTAAAAGAGATCAGTCAAGAAAAATCTGGCGGTATTTGGATTACAATATCAATTTAAAGCGGTTGAGAAATGTTCTTCCTACTTAGACCACCTTGATGTTAACAATAACAACAAATGCAGCAAGAAAACACAAATTGCAAAATTGAATTAAGCCAGCCAGCCATGTAAATAGAAGTTTATTGCATTGAACTTTTTACTGGACAACAAATAACACCAACAACAACAAAAGTTTAAAGGTGTGTGGTAATTGCTAATGATCGAAACATCAATAAAGACGGAACGTTAAGATGCTGATAACAACAAGACGAGACGAGAGACCGACCAGAAACCAAGAAGAGTAACAAAAAAAAAGTTAATGTTAACGTTGACAGAGACTGTGCATGCGGATTTATACGAGTACAGCAGACGTCTGTCTACAATTTGATATGACTATAAAATCGGCAAAAATATATGGGCGTTTTATATGTATGAATATGTATTGAACATGGGGGCAAAATTATTAAAGCCCCCAATGTTGCGGCTGCTGCAAGTTTAGCTCCGGCATTCGTTTGTTGCAATTTATTCAGCTACTGCCATTGAAAAGACCGCCTGTATGGCAGTTTTAGCAACACATTTTAGATTGGATTTTGACGTTAATTCATTGAGCCGCGGCTTAAATGTATTACATACAAAAAAATATGAGTGGTATATAAAAAAATAATGTAAATGGCGCCAACATGTTTTTTTTTACTTTTGGCGCTTAACGTTCATTGTTTCTGCAGATGATGTTGATGATGCTGGCCATGCTGTTATCGGTATGTAACTTATGA
Source organism: Eustalomyia histrio (assembly GCA_949748255.1). Classification (NCBI taxonomy): domain Eukaryota; kingdom Metazoa; phylum Arthropoda; class Insecta; order Diptera; family Anthomyiidae; genus Eustalomyia; species Eustalomyia histrio. The sequence goes on along the minus strand of OX456527.1, from coordinate 94,498,998 downwards.
CTTGAGGCAAAATTGATAAATATTTACAGATTTTTGCTGCTGTTTTCTTTTCTCTCTATGTTATGTTGCAAACTATCATCAACAGTTCATCAACAATTTATTTTAACATTGAACTATGTTTAACAAACTTATTTTAATGGTTATGGTAAGTTTATAATTTTATTTATTGTGAATTTAATAATATATTGACAAAAAAAGAATAAATTGCTTTATTAATTTTAGCAAGGGTGGAAAAATATATTGATATTTTTGCTTAATTACTACAAGGTTTAGTTGCCAATATCATTTTTGTTTTGCCACTTAAATGGATTAAAAAAAAACTCTAAGCCAGTGCTGTTCATTTGATGGGACAATTGTCCCCTGCTCAACTCACATGTATTCTTACGCTCTTGCTTTTAGTCGTCACTGAAACAGCGATGAGTGAACATGTGTAGCGGATGTATGCTGATTTTTTTTTCAATGCACTGAAAAAATTAATAGCAATGTACGAAAAATATTTTGTGATACTACAAGATCTATAAAAATCTTTAATAGACTTAATAAAAAAACCCATTTTTTAAAAATAAAAATTGAAATGTTTTGAAAAATTCGAGTCCGATCGTTCATTCATTAATTTGATCAAATGTATTTGTTGTTCCTTCCGAAAATTGCATTTTTTTAACAGAATAACATAAGAAATCCAACATATTAAAGATATTTTATTTATATGTAATTATAACGAAATCTTTAATATTGATTAAAAAATCTTCAACTTTTTGTTTTTATACATTAAAAAAAGACACCCTAATGTATATATGTATTTCTTTTTTTCCTTTCAACAATTTAATTTTTGTTTAATTTTTATTTCTTTAAAACAGTTTTACACAAAACATTAACAGTTTCATATTTTCAATAAAAAAATAAATTCATTCAGATACTAGCACTGCTATTAACTTATTGAACATTTCTTACAGTGCAATTCTCATTTTCTCACAAACACAACTACATTTTTATTTTTGAACAGCACTGCTCTAAGCCAACATACTACATGGAGTGAAAAATACATGGCCACACATAGAGGTGGCGTGACAAGTGTCAATTCAAGTGTTTATTCAGTAGGGCCAACTGTTAGAAAAATTGTGTAAAAATTTCATGACATTTCATTAATTACAATAAAGTTACCGTTATAAAAATGATACTGCTTTTAAAGTTTGAGAAAAAATAGATTGCAGTTTTGAGTTTTGAGTGAACATTGTTTTTTGTTAGGAAAAAATAATGTCGAAGCCAAAAAATCGATTAATAAACATTATGGTGAATCTTCGCCATCATGTTCAATGGTTAAAAGGTGGTATTCAGATGGTCGTACGAGCACAAATCATGCAGATTGACCTGGTCGTCCAAATGAGGCAGTTACCGAAGAAAACGTAAGAAAAGTGTATCAGATTGTATTGGATGATCGAAAAATTAAAGTGAGTGAGATTGCTGGCATCATAAAGTTTTCAAGAGAGCAAGTTCTGCATATATTACATGATCATTTAAATATGAAAAAGCTTTCTGCTCGATGGCTGCCGTATTTCTAACGGCTGAACAAAAACTGAAACGTGTTCAGGATTCAAAGTTTGTTTTGGAGATATTTGAAGTACATTCAATAGAATTTTTACGTCGATTTATAACAATGTATAAGACGTGGATTCGTTATTATACGCCAGAGTCCAATAGACAGTCTAGGGAGTGGTAACAAGCGTGCGAAAGCCGATCAAAGCGGACAAAGACTCAACAATCGGCTGGAAAGTTAAAGACCAGTGTTTTTTTTTTGTGCTGCACGTGGTATAATATTTATTGATTACTTGGAGAAAGGAAAAACAATAACTGTCAAGTACTTTATTGAGTTATTGGTCAGATTAAATTAAGAAATTAAGAAAAAAACGACCCTACTTAAATAGAAAAAAATTTTGTACTATCATGAGAATGCAACAGCGCATTCATCTGCTTTGGCCTTTGAAAAATTTAAGTCTTTACATTACGAATTGCTTCCCCACCCCCACATCCTCCAGAACTGGCCGCCAGCGATTACTATTTGTTCCCAAATTTGAAAAGATGGCTCCAGGGAAAGAGGTTTTTCACAAATGAAGAAATCATATCAGAGACGGAAGCCTATTTTGAAGATTTTGACAAATCGTATTTTTTCAAGGGGATCGTTGGAAGAAGAGCATTTCACTTAACGGAGATTTCGTTGAAGAATAAAATTGATTTCAAATCCAAAAAACATGTTTTTCATTGTTAGCCCCGGAATTTTCACTCCATGTAGTATTTGAAATATTTACCCAATTCGTTGGCAGTAAATCGAAGGTTTACTAAAGCAACATTTTTTAACTTTTTTTTTTTTTGGAAATTTTAACTCATTACTTTTTAAATTTCCAAAAAAAATATTAAACTTGACATTTTTAACAATTTTTTTTTGGAAATTTAAACGCCATTACTTTATAAATTAAAAAAAAAAATTAAAAAAATGTCAAGTTTATTATTAAATGTTTTTGTCTCTCCTGAAAAATATTCTAGGTATTGAGATACGAGGTTGCTTAAGTAAACTCTCGATTTACTCTAAACTAATGGAGTAAATATTTCACCTATGTTGGATTTCGATATTAGTAATTCCTCGAAATATTTCAACCTCTTACTTTTCTATTACAAAACCTATTATTTTAACAAGGTCATGCCCATCGAGGTAACCCCTTACAAACACTTATTATCCCTAGGTAATCATACACAAAAATTCTTGTTCACATTTAATAATTCAACAAAATTCACTGTAGAGTAAAATCAGCATCATGTTACTGAACGCGTAATTGGGATCAGTGTGAATCATCTGTCGATTATGTTTTATGCAAATGTAATCACTCAACAAAAAGTCAGCGTTAAATAAATCAGAAAAAACAACAAACAACGCGTATGAGTGTAATCATAATCAAAACAAAATAGAAACACATTTCATAAATGATATTGTGTACATTAGGGTGGGACTTAAATCCGCTTTTTTCAAATTTTTATTAGTAATACAATACTAAAAATATTCTTCTTTGTGAAATAAAAATATATTTTTGGAAAAAAAATTTAGGTCGATATCTCAGGCTTGCCTAATCCGGAAAAATTTAAATATGGTCTAATTTTTTTTCTTCTATTTTGATTGGAAAATTAGGCAATTAACTTTAACCGGATTGGGAGAGCCTGAGATATGGACCTAAATTTAAAAAAAAAAATTCACAAAAACAATATTTTTGGTATTACTAATAAAAATTCTAAAAAAACGGATCCACCCTAATTTATGAAATTTGTTTCTACAAAACCACCCCCTTTTTATGGATAAGAAACTATTTTGTTTTAATTATGAATACACACATACGCTTTATTTATTGCTTTTTCTGATTTATTCTACATCAAAGTAATTATTGTTGACTCAAACGAACAAAATAAAATCAATGGTATACTAAAAACGACCGATGATTATAAATCAGTGACAACAATTTGCACGTCGTTTGATTGATTTAAAATCATCAACAAATATGTGTGTTCGAGTATATTCAACGTTTGAACGCAAACACATATTTATTCTTGTGTTGATTGCGTATGAACGTTTTGCAATCTGCATTTGCAGTTCTCTGATATGTATATAAGTGTACACCAGTGGGGATTACCTAAAATGCTCAAATTACTAAAAAAAAAAATATGGGTTTGGCCATAAAATGCAAAAATTTGTTGTTCTTTTTTGAACTGCTGCAAAAATTTCACGTGTGAGTTACCAAACGTTTAATAAGATCGTTCAATTACTTTTCTCAGTCAAGTTTAGTAAGAATTTGTCAGTAACAAACATATATAGAGTAAGAAAAATTTACTCTCAATAAGAAAATTTTCTATAAAAAAAGGACCTGAACGAAACAAGTTACAAGTACGCGAACGGAACAAGTTACAAGTTTGTTAAACAGCTGATTCTAACACCGAAAGCAAAAATGAATTATTACTGGTTGATATGGAAAAAAAAAAGTATTTTCGATGTAAAATTTTAAGCACCCATCTAAAAATCGAAATATATATGAGCATACATGATCATACATGGGCCTGTATATGATCATACATGGGCGTACATGGTCATATGCGTCCATACATTGTTCAATATATGACCATACATGATCTCATATATGATAATATATCTTCGGATCCGAAATTTGAGGGTATATGGACGTAAATGATCATATACGAGCATACATGAATAATATATGAGCATGTATGATAATATATGCACATATATCACCATATACCCTCAAATTTCGGATCCGAAGATATATGGTCATATATGAGATCATGTATGGACGTATATGACCATGTATGCCCATGTATGATCATATACAGGCCCATGTATGATCATGTATGCTCATATATATTTCGATTTTAAGATGGGCAGACACATTTTATACATTAATCTTATCTTTTTCATAATTAATTTTATAATATATGTTGCTTTGCATTTGCATACAACAACGTAGTTGTAAAATAATTTTATTTGTATTTACAAAAATCAATCATATGTTTGTTCTCCTTAAAAATTCTTGCTGGTAAAAATTTGTCTAGAAAATATTTGCAAGCACTGAACATCGAATTGTCACTTCATTCTCTCTTTGTACAAATTTTTCGTTAATCGAACGGAACTAATACACTAATATTTAAAGTATTGTTAGATTTTAGCTGGGTAAAGTTCTGTAAAATGATAATAATTTTGTCATAAAATGACAAAATTACCCAAAAGTACGGGAACGCAATAAACCACTTTTCTAGCCCAAAAAAAATGTCAAAATGCATCAGTGATGACAAATTTTTAGGTGCAATAAGTCTAACACGACAAGTGAAAACGCGCTAATGGAGAAATGCGAAAATTGAAACAAAAGACTAAAACAATATATTAAAATTGCCCGCCGTTTACAGTGGCACGAAATTTCGAGATTTTGATATTTTCCTCTTTGAAAAAACACACACTAAACACTAAATATATTTTTCTCATAATTTAATGTCTATGAGCTCTTTTTCATTGTTTTTTTAAAGTGGTGTATATAAAAATCTCGAGATTTCGTGCCAATATAAAAGAGGGGGGTTACAATTAAAAAAAAAAAAGCGGTAAGAAAAATGAAAAGGTGCCGATCTGTCCCTTTTTTATAAACAGAAAATATTTGCAGTTTTTAGAAAGTAAAAAACCGCTTATTGTAACTCGAAAAGGGCTAAATTAGCATCGCTGATCTCATTATTATTATTTTATTATTATTTAATTACTTTATTATTGTAAATCGTTTTTATTTCAATTTGCAATAATTTTTACAAATCTGCTTTTACTTGCTTAGTTTATTTTTTACAATTATAAAACAGCTGTTTTGTTTATCAACTGTTCATTTGACAATTTACCCAAATAAAAAGTCTGGGTAATTTCCGGTAAAAAGAGAAACACTAATACACTCTCATACACGCTCTCATTTACCCAATTTTCGAGTACGGGAACGCTTTGGGTAAGTTTGGGAACCGGCGGTAACGTACGGGAACACATTTTTTGTGTGTTCAAAAAACAGCACGTGTTTTATGTTTACATTTTCGACATGCTGAGAATTTTATTTAAACATTTTCAAAATATTTGCATATTTAATTTAAATGAAAAACAATAATAAAACATAAGAAAAAATATATAAAAGAATGAAAGAAAACATTGCAATTGACCTTTTGTCAGTTAAAACAGAAAGGTTAACTTCTCTGGCTTTGATTTAAAATGAACATGAAATGAAACATGGTTATAAAAAGCAATTTACGTTTTACATCTTTTATTTTATGCTATACAAACAATTCCAGTGAATCCATGCTATTATTCCGTGTTTCACGCTGAATTTTCAGTATTTTATAATTTTCAACAAGCGTTAATTGTTTCCTTGTCATTGTGTCTTGGTACGTGTAAATATCGTATATACAATTCTTTCTTCCAATGTTGCTTATTGCTACTTCTGCTTATTGTTGTTGGTTTAAACACTTAGCAGCAACATGGTGGATTGTTGGTCGGTCGGTTATTTGGTTTATGCTACATGGTTGGTCAAAGATCGCGTTAAATCTACAAGAAAAACATGATATTTTTTCTTTTCAAAATACTAAAGAAGGTCAAGGATTTTTGTTAAGTAAACTAATAAAATTATTTTTTTCAAAAACTTTTAAGATAAAATATTTACTTGCACTTTAAAATAAAGTCCGATTTGGAGTGAAAAAAAAAACTGTAAATTGATAACACTGGACAACAGAGATTTTTCGAAAATATTTGACTTAAAAAAGGACTTTAGTAAGCATTACTCAGCAAGCTTTAGCTGTTTGTGGTGCAAATCAATGCAATCTTACATTGTTCTTCAGTACGAAATGGCGCTCAATAGGAATAGTTTAACAAAAATGGTCCAATAGGAAATATAACAAATTTTAGCTATTGAGCCTAGTAAGTTATTTAGATTTCACGTGGAAAAAATGTTATCTATATATAAAAAATTGTTGCAAGTGCGTTGTGACTTTATAACTCACGGACGGTCAAACCGAATTCAATTAAATTTTTAGAGTTTGTTCGTATGGTCGTGTAGATGGTTTATCTAAAGTTTGCACTCGGTCGACGCGTTCGTGAGTTTTCACTTTTCATGTCAACATGTGATTTTGTCCATATAAAGAAAACAACAACAAATACGTAGGCGCCCATGAGCGTGCGCGGTATGTATACTGTGTGCTGACATACACTATTGTATTGAATTGATTTAATTTATTTCATTATTTTCAAATAAAAAATAAATAAAAAAAACATCCACTAGTTTCACATAAAACAAAAATGATTTTTCATGATAATGAGTTTCACGTGAAAATTGTGTAAAATTTGTTTTCACACACATTTAATACACAACATGACGAAAATTTATTTCAGAATAATCAAAAATATTTTTCAGTAAATACACAAAAATAAAAGTTCATTATGATTTCCAATATTTTTAGATAACAAAGTACGTATTTGAATTGTATAGAAAAGTAAAGTCTTATAGAAGACTATTAATTTTCCGGTGAAAAAGTGATATTTTGTGTTTAAAAAAAAAAATAAATAAATGAATTTGTTAATTAATTTAAATTATGATTTGAAGCGTTTAAAGTTCCAGTCAAATTTCTTTACAGGAAAACAATTTACTATGTTTAAAGCACAGTTAGTTGTTTTTCACAATAATGAATTGCACATCAAAATTTAGTAAAATTTGTATTCACGCAAATTTAATATACAAGACAATTATTTTTCTACTAAAAATAGATCTTGCAAAAAAAATTATAAATTTTTACCAAGTCAATAACGTTTTAAGGCCATTAATTTTTGAATGAAAATTTTGCACTCACCAAAAAAGTCTGTAATGACAACTGAAAATTTTGATGTTATTACGGGAAATTTTGGTAATTTGAGCCCAGTGGTAATTAGCAACACAACTGCTGACGTGAAGTACAAGAAATTAGTAGACAAAATTAGCAGCTGCTACTAAATTTTAGTAAACCTTTTGTAAAGTGAAATTTAAAATCGGGTTGCTAAAATCAGCAAAAAAAATTACTAAGTATTATTAATATCAGTATAATTCAATTAGTATTAAATTTTAGTAAATTGCTGTAACCTCAATGAATTGTAAAATAAAGCAAAAGTTTAGTTTATAAAAAAAAATTAAAATGCTCAAATTAACTCAATTATTTTAAGATACACTTGTTATACTTTAAAGCTTCTAATTTCTTTTGAAATTGCCTTACGAATTCGAATCCACAAATCTATAATTTTTTTATCGAACATTTATTTATTTTTTTTTTTTTCAAAAAATATTTTAGACAAAATAAAAAAAATTGAAGCCTTAAAAAACGAATTTATCATTTTGTTTTAATTTGCTAATTTTTGTTTTGAAAAATATTTTTTATAATTTTTTTTGGATTTTTTTGTCAATTTTTGGAACTAAAAAGTTTTTAGTGCTATTTTAAGTGGATCGGTTGTGAAAAGTATCTGCCGATCCCTATGTAAGATTTTAAGGCAATTTGAGTTTGAAGGTATAAGTTTTAAATATTAGAAATAACATTTCCTTCAATATCCACTTTTTTAATATTAGCAAATATGTTTGCTAATTTTAGCAAATCGGTTTATAAAAATTTGTAAAAAGATTTCTGAAGTTAGCAATAAAAATTTTAAAACATTCTGTAAAAGTTCTGTAATTTGTAAAATGTAAATTGCAAAAAAATTTATTAAATAATAATATTTTTACTAAAAGTCTGTACAAAAATAGTAAAGTGTGATTGAAAACCGTTTACAAGTTTTTCTGCAAATTTTTTTCTGAGTGTACTTTGCTTTAGAATATAAACCAAATTAACCCATTTTTATAATTTTTTTTTTCAAATTTCAAACTTTTCCAAAACAATTAAATTTGTAAACCTGTGTTATTATTGTTTTTTATAAAATCTAAAGTTAATAAAATTAATGAAATCATTTGTTCAAAAAACATACAGACAATACATAAATATATTTATATATTTTTTATGATGATGAACAATAAAAATTTTGTATAAATTGATGAATGGCTTTGCTTTAACAAATAAAGAAGGCCAACAACTTGTAGAGGGACCACCCATTCTGAGCTAGAGATTAAGTTTTTTTTACAAGATAAATGATTGATTAAAACGCGTTAAGAACAACTACATTCAAATGGAAAAAAACAATATAAGAAAAAAACATAACATAAAATAACTGATCTTGACATGTGTTTATAATATGTCAGTGTTAATTTTTGTGTGATCCCTTTTTATATATGTTGTGATGTGTATGTTTGTTGGTTTTACTTGACTGATAAGTATTTGTTGTGGATTATATATCAGGAATTTTATGTTGAGAGTTTTATGATTTGCCCCATGTAGCTTATTTTATCATCAGACATTTGCTACGCCTGGTATTAAAGTATGTGGACTATCTTCTAATCATAATGTGTGGTCTAAATGTCATTTTTTTGTTTTTGTTTTTTTAACAAATGTCATCAGGATTAGACAATAAAACAACGATGTATTTGCAGAAAATTGTGTTTATGTTTAGCTAATAAGCCTGGCATGATTTCAAAGTTTATACTGAATTTACACTATGCGAAAATCTAGTTCATATTACTGGTTTTAAAACCCAGATTTCACATACAAATAAATCCAGTTTTATAACCAATTTTTGAAAAATCTAGTTTCATAATTATGTTTGCACAGCATACAGCAATAGTATGTTTTTTGTGAAAATCTGGCATCACCCTGTGTAAAAAATGTAAACAAATAATAAATTTGAACTGCCATATGCATAGACATTTTGTTGATATTTATAAAACACTTATAAATCATATTAAAATGTAAAACAAGCATATGGCTGTAAAATTATTTTAAAAAATTTACAATATGAGTTGTAGATCCAATAAAATTGCGTTCTTAATTGAAAGTAAAGTTAAATACAGCACCCAGTTTCTTATTTTTGCATCCGACGAAGATGTTTGCAAACATCATTGGGATAGTGCCGAGAAGTCCTACCATGAACAAAGTGAAAAATCCTGCTTCCAAATTGTCATCCCTTGTTAAAAACACTTTTAAAAACTATATTGACATTGTTACTTTTATCATAGTAATAAATTTTGGACTCCACCATTAAATTAATGGTTCTTTAAAAACATATTAAATTACAAAACGTTGTTGTTGTCAAATCGAAATCCAGTTTAGCTATCTAATTTTATAGTGTAAACAGGGGTAATTTTAAACTGGATTTAACTTGATTTTTAACGAGATTTCGGTATAGTGTAATTTCAGTATTAATCTCTTTTAAAACTTTGAATAGCATTTAAGGCGAGTATCTTGTTCATTACTACAACTAATTCGCGCTAGGTTTAAAGCCCTAAAATTGTAGTACAAATTTTTAAAATTGTTTACAGTCATAAAAAGTTACAAACAAAATTATCTTTACCGCAATTTCGCAACAATTTCACCCAAGCGAAAAATTATTTTTTATATGGAATTTGGCAGAAAATTTTCGCAGAAGTACAACTAAAATACTAGTCTTCATCATGAACAAATAAGAAACTCTGACAATCAGTCATATACGGGTACATAATTATTGACGTTAAAAATTTACGTCTTGATCTTAAATAGTTAATACTTATTGTGCCCAATGGCGAATTTAATATGGAATTCCGTAACACATATAGCAACAACATGTAATAGGATAGAATTTTTGTAAAAATATTATTCCTCCTAAAAAAGTATTTATACAATTTTTCCACCTAAATACCGAATTTTATTTTTCTGAATACTGCATTAAAAAAGCTGCTGAATACAATTGATTTAGCAGCGATCGACTCAGACTTCAGTTTACCAATGACATGTCAAATGTAATTTAAATTTTAAAAATTTATAATTTTTTTTAAATTCACTAGAAAAATAATAGCCTTGTATATAAAAATTAAGTAAAAACAATTTGTGCTAAATTTTTACCTGAAATTCCTTATCCTGAAAAACAATTTTGTTATATGGAGTAAAAAGGTTTTTTTCGTGAAACACGAACAACTTACTGTGCTTAAGTTAGAACAAAACTCTATGTAAATTTTACAATTTTTTTCCTCTTACTCATTTTATAACCTCCATTTTGATAAAAAAAAAATCAGTTGTATCCCATCTGGGTAATCTGTGGATCCATTTAAAGCGAAATGCAAGGACGAAAGAATGAGGAAACAACAATATTATTCGCTTACGGAATTAAGAGACAAAAATTAAAGAATTCAATTCCTTCAAAACGCCGAATATTCTGTAACTGTTTCGGCCAAAAAATTACATTCGAAAACTATTCAGTATTCGGCGAAATTTCGGTTGAATAATTACCAAAATCGAAACTTAATATAGAAAAACATAATAATAGAGAATACTGTTAGAGATGGAGAAAAAAACAAATACAGACCACTGTGCTGATGTTTGTAATTACTAAAAATATCAGACTTAAACCCACATTAAAACATACCAATTGACTCAGAATCACTTTCTGAATCTATTAGATCTTTAAATTGTTGGAGAAGCATTCGTTTTTCACTTAACATAAATTATTATATAATTTTCTAATCAAATTGTATTTGAACTTTGAATCAATTAAATGAAAATATTATTATTCAATAAAAACTTTTAAACCAAATTGTTTAGAAAGTTATTTGGTTCTCTAATATTAATCAAACTACAGCATTATAAAGATATTTGAATGAAATCAACGAAAGCTATTAGTTATAATCGGAATATATTAAGACCTAAACTCAGGAAAAAAGTTTCATCATATGATGAAAATGTTTCACTAATCGTTAAAAAAAGGCTTAAATTTGGATGTGCCGAATCTTTGAATACCCTCCACCAATGTCCTAAAATAAATTTTCTGACTGTTTTTGATTCAAAAAAAACTTTAGAAGTGAAATTATGGAGGTGAAAAAAATTTTTTGTGGTAAAAAAAAAAATTATTGGTGAAAAAAAAATTTTTGGGATGAAAATATTTGAGGTAAATCTAAAATATTATTCAATTCTAATAGACTGGTTAAAAACTAAGAGAAACATTTTACTTGCCAGTCGCTACCATGAAATTGTTCTAAAATACACCCCATTTGTATGGAAAATTTGGGAGTACCTTCAGATTTTCACTTATAACTTTTAAAGCCGCTGGACGGATTTTTCTCATTTTCAATACCAAACTGCTCGGGAGGATGTACATTAATCTAGGGAAAATTGAGAACCACCGCTTGCGGTATTTTATAGTCGTTATGCCTTGCTTTAACATTTTTACTAGTTTTCTGTGTGAACGCAGTAAAAAGCATGGTACATATAATACACAGTCAACGAAATTTGATTAGTAGCATTTATATCGCATACATTATTTTTGATAATTTTTAGTGAAAATGACAAAAATGAATTAATCTGTTATTCGGGTCGATTAATCGGAAAAATTTCTGATTAATCGTTAAATGCTCAATAAATATATTAAATCTGATAAAGCATTTGTGCAAAATAATTCAAAGCATTCTTAAGACTACAAAGAATCATGACTTACAATCTTAGGGGCTTTGGGAGAAATCTGAGGACTCTTTAAAAGAAAATGTTGCCAGTAGTGTTCCAATTCGGTTAATCGATTAACCGATTCCTCGATTTATCGCCTCTATTTCGGTTAATATCGAAACAAATAATTTAAAACTCAAATAATTATTCGACCACAATAATCGATTAAAATAGGTCGATTAACCGAATACATTTTTAATGAGTCTTTCTATTATTTTTGTTAAAACTTCCTAAATTTCTTAACTTTGGCAAGAAAATCGTAGAAAAAAACATCAACTGAAATACAATAGAATTCTTTTCAAATCGACTGAATCAAAGCAAATATTATACGATATAGGCTTTAGGAAATGTAATAGACAAATTTAATTTTTGTTTCAATTCCCTTAAAATTTAAATTTTAAATAATATAAGATTATGTAATATTTTTATGTTCAAAAATTTGAAATAGAGATGTCAACCTCCGTATAGATGTATTTCCAGCTGACAAAAGATCTCATCAGAACGCGAAGTTTTGGAAATTCGAAAACTGTATTTTCTAAGAAACAGTTTCATTTAAAATTCTATGAAAAATAGAATCGGTAAAACACTATCAACATTGCGTTTTTTAAGGGTTTACTTTCACAGAACACGTCTGAAATTTTCGTCTTTCGTGTACTTATTGATGAGAGAAATACATTTAACCGGCTAATCGAACTGTTTTCACCTATTGTTAAGGTCGAAAAATTATTTCAGTTTTAAATTATTTGTTTCGACAGTAACCAAAATACTTTTTCAGTCTTCTCATGAAAAAATAAAAATTATTACACAAAAATGCAACTCTGAAAGAAAGGCCTTATTTAGGTATCCAATATTCAACGGCAGTTGTAATAAATTTTCAATACTACTTTACAACACTACCAAAATTTCTTTTCAAACCCTGACTTATTTCAAACAGATTGTTAACGTCAACAAAATTATTATTAATCAAGGTGGCATCTCTATGAAAATTGACAGTTCTTTCGTATTATCAAAACTATAGAGAGCAAATTAAAAAATAATTGTGACAGCAGTCAACGCAGCCGTTCTATATGCACGAGCACAAAAATTCCTAAACTGTAAATTTATAAAATTTCAACCAGTGTTTATATTATTTAAAAATTAAAAAAATGCCCCCTAAAAAGGCTCCAGGTCCGAGTAAAAAAACGGAACAAAAGAAAAAGGAGAAAGTTATTGAGGTAAGTTACTAAATATATGCATGAAATAAACAACACCGTCAACATATAAAAAAACATAACCTCAACTTTTGTCAATAAAAAATATGTTTCATATATTTCAACATTATTCACCCACAAACTCATTTATCTATGCATTTTCCCAAAATAGGACAAGACTTTTGGTTTAAAAAATAAGAAAGGTGCAAAACAGCAAAAGTTTATACAACAAGTTTCCAAGCAAGTGCAAAGTGGTGGCCTTCATCCAAAAACAGATGCTAACAAAAAGAAGGATGAAAAGGAGAAGAAATTGCAGGAATTAAAAGAATTGGCATCAATTTTCAAGCCTGTACAAACTCAAAAGGTTGAAAAAGGAACTGATCCCAAATCAGTGGTGTGTGCCTTTTTCAAGCAAGGTCTTTGTACCAAGGGCGACAAATGTAAATTCTCCCATGATTTGTCTATTGAAAATAAAGTGGAAAAACGTTCCATTTATGTGGATATGCGTGATGATACCGAAGATGATATGAAAAACTGGGATGATGCTAAACTTAAAGAGGTTGTGGATAAGAAGCATGCCGATGAAAAGAAAAGACCTACAACAGATATTGTAAGTAGATTGAAATTGCAGTTACGACCCATTTTAAACATTTTTTTCTCTTTTGTTAATAAAGATTTGTAAATACTTTTTGGAAGCTGTGGAAAAATCTAAATATGGTTGGTTTTGGGAATGTCCTAATGGTGGAAAATGTATTTATCGTCATGCTTTGCCTCAGGGCTACGTCTTGAAAAAGGACAAAAAGAAAGTGGATGATAAACCTTCGGAAATTTCTTTAGTCGATTTAATTGAAAAAGAAAGAGCCGCTTTAGGTTCCAACACTACTAAAGTTACTTTGGAAACTTTCTTGGCTTGGAAGAAACGCAAAATTCTTGAAAAGAAAGAAAAATTGGCCGCCGAAGAAGAACGTAAAAAGAATGACTTCAGTAAAGGCAAACAATTTGGTATTTCCGGCAGAGAAATGTTTAGCTTTAATCCCGATTTGGTTGATGATGGTCCCATGGATGATGGTGATGCTGCTTTTGAAATGTACAATCGTGACGAAGATGATGAGGAGGGAGTGGAATACAAAGAATTGGACTTCGCTGTCCTATCAATGGAAGCCCAGGAGGCTGATGGTTCAGGCACAGTGGCTTCCGAATCACGATTAGAAGAACAAGCCAGTGCTTTAGCTAAAATCGAAGAAGAGGAAGCGGCTGCTGCAGCGTCAGCAGCCAATGAAGAAAATGATTTAAATGCACCTGCCTCTGATGCTGCACCCATTAATAAAGATCTATTTATGGGTTTGGCCGATGAACTTGATGATTTAGATTTAGAAGATGAAGATGATGATGATGATGATGATGATTAAAGACTTTCTAATGTATTTGCATTTTTTTTTTCTACCCTACAGAAATAATTCTATCAAAACTCACATATCAGTGATATGTGTTTAAAAAATATAATACTAGTTGATATATAAAAAAAAAGAAACAGAACGTGAATAAAGTTTTTTTGTTTTAAGAAAAAAAATAAATTTTTAAAACAATAAAAAAATATTTAAATCACAAGCTGACTCATAAATTATCTGCAATGGCAGAGTGACCAATTGAGGTAGGACAGTAGCAGCTTGAACGACTAAAAATGCTGAATCAGCCAGTTATAAACTTATCTCTATATAACAAATTTAATGAGTTAAATAAGAACAGAAAGATTTATTGAACATATAAAATAGATTTTCGTTGTGTTTGTTTTTAGGTTTTCACTGCATAGAACGAAACAAAAAACAACGCCAGCTTCTATTCTTATCATTGAATTTGCTATTCAGAGATACGTTTACATCTGGTTAATCCAGCTCTTAAGCTAAAACAAGCCATACGTAACGAGACGGATCGGCTTTTCAATCTAAATGAATAAGTTAAAACGAGGCAACCATATGAAACATCACGTTACGTATGACTATTTCTAGATTTAAAGATTCAGTTAGACCTGATATACCATATCGACATAAGTAACAGCGAGTTCTCTCCCACAGTTCTCTTTTGCTTTGATCCACATTCGTTAAGGCAATGCAGCAAAACAATTCTAATGTTTCTATATGTCTGTATGCAAATTTGCTGCACATGCCAAATGCAGCAAAACATGCGAAATTTGTTGTACAACAGCGGTGTATGCAGGAAAATAATGGTCATTAAATGTTAAATTTACGCATGTAGAGCAAAGTCGATGCTGTATATCTTAGATATGATACAAGATATCGAGAAATGGGTTTCGGGATGAGAAAGAGGGTATTAACAAAATACGCAATTCATTCTCTAAGCATTTTAAAAAAAATGGTCAATGGGTCAAACTCATGAATTATGTTTTGATAGGTATTCCGAGTTGTGTGTAAAAGTATTTGTCATTGGCAATCTAGTTCAATCTAGATCAATTTAAAAACAAGCAAAAAATTTCCCTAAAGAAATTAGTTTTTCCTAAGTGCGGCGAATTTTTTTGTCTCGTTTATATTTAAAATCAATGCGATACAAATATTTTTTTTTAATTTAGGCTGTCTAATTATTACTTGACATCCTTTTACAAGTGAGACATTTCTTAATCTCAGCTAAGGTTTTTTTTCAATAAATAACACATTCATTTTATATGATTTAACATAAGAGCTACCCCCATAATCTTTATTAATATAATTTTTATAAATTAAACGCTTACCAAAATCCTTGTGGTAGTATACCAGGAGGTTTTTGTATTTGTCCTTCTCTTAAAAATTTGCCCAATAATAATTCCAATCTTGCTTTAGGTCCTCCTTCATCTACAGCAGATAGTTTAGGAAAATATTGTTGTTGTATGGATACTAAAAGCTTAACAAATTGTTTTCCATAACAAGACCATAAATCACTACCCACTGTTTGTAATATTTCCATTATTAAAGTAGCACATATATCGGGTAAAGGATCTAAAGTTATAAAATTTGCTAACCAACGCCAAGCATGTTCTAAGCCATAAGGATGTGCAGGACCATCTTGCTGGCGTCCATTTGTAATCATAACAGCAGCATAAAGACGGGCCACACCGGCTTGCCTCTTTAAATACATATCCTGTGGTTCTATTTGTCCATCAGTTAGACGATAACCCAAAACTTTTGAATATTCTTCTATAGTTTGACCCCGTTTTTGGGGTATAAAATAAGGAACTAGGAACGGACATTCTTTAAATACATAAGCCAAGAATAGCTGACCAAATTCGGGTATATGTTTCCATAATGACACAATAACTGAGGCCACGGGAAAGGCTGCCTGAGGATTACTGGAAATGGTAGTTTCTCCTTGACCCACAAATTTCTTGGCCATTAGTAATATAGAGTAATCTTTACCTAAAACAGGTTGTGACATTACAAATGTCAAAAGTTTATCAAATTTATCTTGCATATGTTGTTGATTTACCGCTGATATGGCATTTACTGGTATGTTTATATTCTTTTGGCAATCAAAACGATATTTTTTCATAGATTCGTCTGATTGTAAAACTTTAACACGTTCCACTTTTTCTTGATAGAAAGTATTGATTTTGGTATAAAATTCAAAACGTTCAGAGCTAACAAATTTTGTAGAACCTATAACCTCATTATATTGAGGTGGAGCATTTTGTTGTACCGTCTGTTTTGCTTCCTCTATTTGTTGTTGTTGAGCTGAATTTGGCTGCATCTGTTGTTGAGTTGAATTTGGTTGCAACTGTTGTTGAGCTAAATTAGATTGCATCTGTTGTTGAGCTGAATTAGCTTGCATCTGTTGTTGAGCTGAATTCGCTTGCAACTGTTGTTGAGATGAATTCGCTTGCAACTGTTGTTGAGATGAATTCGCTTGCAACTCTTGTTGAGCTGAATTAGCTTGCAACTGTTGTTGAGCTGAATCCGCTTGCTGTTGTGCTTCAACCAATTGTTGCTGAGCTGCTTCTTGTTTAGCTTTTTCTTCGTCTTTTTTCTGTTGCTCTTTAAGTTGTTCTTCTTGTTTGGTCTTTTCTTGTTTGTATGCCTCTAATATACTCAATTCTAAATCTTCCAATGATTTGCAAAGATTTTCGGCTGTTTTTAATTCATTGGGACCACATTCTCCCGTTTTAATTTTTGCTATCAGTTCCTCAAACATTTGTATCAATAACTTTAACTTTTTATTATACTCTGTGCAAGATATTAGAGCCTGCTTGTCTATGGACATTAATAAATGTACAATGGCCTCATATTTTGTACGAAATTTCGACTGATACTTTGAGATTCCTTTAAATGATATCAATTGTAAGCGTCTTTGAGTTTGTTGACGTAATGCTTCCAATTGTCCTTCATGTTCTTTAAGCTCATTGGCAGATTCTTCTTCTGCTTGTTGTAGAATTTGAGAATCACTACGTCTTTTCTTTTCCAACCATTTTTTTCGTTCCTCTTGACTTTTTTCTTCTATAGGTTTTAGACAATCACGCATTAACGATAAATGTTTCTCCTGCATCTCAATAATTTGTTGACGTATTGAACATTTACGTTTCTTCTCAACTTCTCTGTATAGAACACTGGAGTTTATAGTTTGAAAGTCTAAATTCTTAAGAAAATTAAAAAAAAAAAAAAAAGAAGGTTCTGAGAATGTTATATGAAAAATGTCTCAGATTCTGAGATTCTATATGAAAAATGCAACAGACTCTAAAAGATTAATTATTTGTAACTTTCGCAGAATAGAAAAATTGTGCGATAAACAAATACTGTTCGGAATTCAAAAACTGTTATGAACACAGTTTTAAGAATTTTTCCATATCAAAAATGTCTGAACCAGAATATCTAAATCCCTGAACTTACAAGTAGACTGTTTGGTTCCTTATGCATCTTTCCGATTACAGGACTTGTTTTAACTTCCTTCTCTTTCGATGGCGTTTTCTGTTTATTAATTTCATTTTTATCCGATTTTGTTAGATCCTTTTCCTTTGTTACGAAGGGATCTAAATCCGGACCTATGGTGCGCTCATGCACCATTGGAGAAATTTCGGCTGCATGTTTCAAAGTTGTCAAATGAATTTTACTAACGTCTTTTATAATATCATCTAGTTTAAGGGACTTAAGTAAAAAAACATTTTGTGTTAAATTTTTAATAAAAATTAAAAAAGCTATTATTAAAACTTACAAAATTTTCCATTTTTAAATTAAAAAAATACTGGATACACTGTTGCAAATTCGTCGATTTTCCTAACAAATCGACCGATTTTATTTTGCTATTAGCGATTTTTTAGAAGCCATAGATCTTATATTGTAGAAATTTTTTTACGGGAAATAAATGTGTGTGAAGAGTTTAACTTTAAGTGAGTATCCATTAGAATCACATTGCAGTCAATATTAATCCTATATAAAATAAATCTAGTGGCATTCACGTAGGCATACTCTTTTTTATTAAAAATATTTTAAAGAAATTGTTATTGATAGGAATTGTTTAAATATACCGTAAAATTTAAATTTTGTATATATTACTTCAATATATGATTGTTATATAATTATCTTTCTACTCCATTCATTTACAATAAATCAGTTGATTCGTCATGTTACGTTAACACACACTGCATTTATTTTGTACTGGATTGATATTGACAGCAATGTAAATGAAATCGGAACCCTGCCTTACCGACATTTATTTGACAGAAAATCATTTATTCACTATAGTTTTACTCTTTACATTCATTGTTTCCTTACAAGAAAATTTGTGAATTTTTCGTCAATATGAAATCTAGCAAGTTTCATTAATTATAATTTGTAGCGATTTAAGCCTGATGAAGCCATTTTTTAAAAAATTGACACCAGTGTTAGGCGAAAGCAATGCCAAAACAAAAAGCGGCTATTTACGAGAAGGTTGCCATATTATTGAAATAGAACTTTTAAATGATACGAAAAAATTGTGATATCGATGAATGGGTCATAGCCAATGTAGTCACATACAATAAAATTATAGCAATTGCCAGTGTTTCTATAAAAAACTCAATTTTTTTTTTACTTTACATAAATGCTTTAAAAGCAGAAAATGTAAAATATATATATATGTATATGATTTTGTAAAATAATGACAGTGAAGAGTTGTTTTTTTAAATATTTTTTTAGGACATTTTCCCCATAGAAAAGAAATTTCCAAATTCTTGTAAACTCACCAAACGATATATAACAGCTATTTTACCATTAGCAGCAAACACAAATGATTATATCGAGAATTTGATGCCAACACACCTATTTTAAAGATGATCAATTCGACCATGTTGAGTGACAAAGCAAGTCATGAAAAATGTAGTTTATATTAATATATGACGTATTTCAAAAAATCTAGCCACCAACAAGAAAAAACACCTAAAATTAACAAAGATTGTTAAACACGCTCTATTGATGGACAAATCAAATGACCACTCACCTGGGACACAAACACTATAATACAATATTTTAAATGCCATTTTTCAAAAATTAATGATTTTTATATTTGTTTACAAGTATTTTGCATTTGTTTTGAGAAAAACTTCTAAAATGTAAAGAATATGGTGGAAAAATTAAGGAAATCCTTGAAAAAAGCTCGAATACCTCCAAAAAACTACACAGTTAAGAAAAACAATTGTCAAAAACACAAAGCTACCAGATGTTTGCTGCAACTGTTTTACAAATGGAGCTATTTGCAGTGCCGCCAGATAATTTCTTTTCAAAAATTCTTACATTTTTGAAAAAAATCGTTTAAATATTTTTTCAAAATATTGAATTTTAGGTTTGTTTTTTTCGAACTTTACATCTATAACTAATTGTTAAGAAAATGACTATACCTCCTTACTTAACAAATAAAATTAATACATTTGTGGCTGTTTTCATATATGTACTTCGCCAGAACGCGAAGCTTTGTCGATATTGAGTTAGGACTTTTTACAAAAAATTTTTTATAAAAGCAGTTTTTGCAAAATTTTATGGTTCACCTTATAGCTTAGTCGGGAAAGTTGTATTTATTTGTAAAACTCAAACATAAAAAAAATATCGTTTTATATGCAGGCGTATTTTTCGACACCGCAATCAGGCTGGTTATATTGTGTGTCCTGCACTACCATACATTATTTGTTTGCCTTTGTTGGTATTATATTTTATTAAATTAAAAATACTAAAATTTCAAATATTTTTATGAACAAGAAAGCCAAAAATTTTCAAGTATTATTATAACTAACTTTCCTAAAAACAGATCCACGAATTAAAATTTTGTGCTAGTTATGCATAATCATTACAGAGAATTTAATAAAAACAAACAAATTTAATTAAAGTAGCTTAAAAACTTAATAGTAATTAATTAAAAGTAGCACCGTTAACTCAATTTTAACATTTTATACCAAAATCATAGTAGGTTTTTAGAAATGGGCAGTGAATATTAGTTGGTTACAGATCTAAAGTGTTAGACATGGCATAAAATGTGACAAAAACTTTTTAGATGGCTTTTATATTTTTTAAAATGTTCGTTTGTAATGATAAAAATTTGCGAAGGTATATAGTTGAAAAGCCAATAATATCACAACTAAATAGGTTTTACAATTACAAAGCGAAGAGAATAAATTTACACAATTCATCTGGCTTTAAATTTATATGTTAAATTGAAGCTTTTCATTAAAAACTAGTTTAGAAAAATTTAACACCGTAACTACCATCCATTTCAATTAATTCACATCTACCCTTATCCTCTAATAATCTCAAGACATTCAGCAAGACTGCATCATCTATTTCATGGAAATCTTTATCTTCGGATGCATCTCCATGGGCTATCTCATATAGGGTACAAACACTATTTGTTTGTCCAGTTTCTTGTATCCAATCATAAATCATGTTACCATATTCATCTAAAGTATGCCAATATACTTGCCATTCCTGTCGTTTTTTATCTAATGGCTGGGCATGACCCGTACTTTGTAGTTTCTCCAATATCTGTGCAATCATAGCCGGTGATAGTCGTCTTTTGAGAGATTCATTGTAGTACAATGGAAATGTATTTTCATTAATATTTATAGTAAATTTGTTAATATGTTTGAGGTATTTAAGAAATAAATCTGACCAAACGAAGAGTTGTTGCTGGCGTGTTTCTTCGTGGGGTTGTAGACTAAAAAAAATGAAGGCAGCAGAAATAAGAAAATTTTTGCAGGATTTAATTTACTTCTAAACTTACGTAAAGAACGGTGGAAATGTATATTCCCAGGGCCACTGAAAATCCGTCATTTTTCTAATAGTTTTTAATTTATTTTTACTGTTATTTACTTACTTTCTACTAATAAATGCAAAATATGACTCAAGTTTTTACAGCTGTTTTCATTGCTGCCAGATGTTTTAGGTAAAATTCAAAAGTTTGACGATGTTTTTGAAAACAATCGTCAAATTATATAATCTCAATGGATTGCAAGCTGTGTATATTATGTTCGGCAAAATCATATAAATTTGAAATTAGTTCACGTTAAAAATTAACGCTTAGATGTTTGACATAGGTGATATCAGTTTATAGTGAATGTTTACGTTAACACCTTGCCGCACAAACACAGAAATTGATCTATGCGCCCAAGAACAAGTCGTCAAAAGAATAACGGTAAAAAATTGTTTTACGTGGGGAATTCTTAATGTTGTCTGACATTCATAATTTTTTGTTTAAGAAATCCCTAAATCGATGCTATGTAAGCGGAAATTTGAAGATTTGTTTCTTTAATTAACGAATTAAATATAAAATGACCAATAATCGAACGGATTCAATACGCATTTAGTACCGTTCGATTTGAAAATAACTAAATCAATTGCAAGAGTTCATTTTTTTAATTTTTTAAATCGCCAGGAACGCATTTATTTTTTATAAATCGAACAAAAAAAAAAAGAATTTGATTTCTTACCCGGGAATTTCACTCAACCGTTCAATGAATTAAAAAAATATATTTCCGTTTATGATTTAAAAAAATGTTTCTTTTAGTTATTTATGTCGTGTGCGAGGTGGCTAAATAAGTTCTAAACTAATTACAAGGTGATAAAAGGTTTTGAAATCTATTCGAAAAGTATTTCAAAAAAATTTGCAAACCTGTATTTAGTTAAGATTTTATTTAGACGCTTCGCATCCACCCTTAAAATCCATTTTTAGACGTTTACTGATTTAAAATCTATTTTTTTAAGGTTAAGTAATTGAACCGTAAAACATTTGGATTAATAATACTGAAACTATTAAGTGTCATATAGGCTTAAGGCAAACAAAATTAAATTAAAAAAAAAAAAAACAACAAAGATGATAGCGCGGTATAATGTTTGTACCTATGTTTAGTATGCAAAAAAAAAAAAAACAAAACCCAACAGAAAATAGGCTGTGTGTGTGCGGCAGCGTTAACAGGACCATTCACTATATCTATGTAAAAGATGTATATAACATCAATAATTCTACGCGTTAACTTATATCAAGTTAACATGGAATTTTCGAACATAATTTACCGACTTTACAACAATACTTAGTGCACCTTGTGCACCACTTCTCAGTTTTCATTACAAAATTTAATGCGATTTACTTTCACCAATGAGCCTGAAATATCAAGAGTATGCATATGATCTTTTGATAAAAGTTTTACGGAATTTGAAGACAAAAATGCAATTATTTTAATATATTTAATTTCATACTATACACATTTATTAAATTTTTCATTTTAATATGAGTTTTATAAATTTACATAAAGTTTACATTTGTTTTGTTAATTATAAAAAATAATATATATATATCTGAATTTAAAGAAAAATTAAGCATACCCTAACAAAAAGTTAATAAGTCTTGTTAATAAAAATTCCTTTTAAAAAGTATAAACAAAATAATAAATCCAAAAAATTAAAGCTTTAAAAAAATAAAAGGGAAAAACTCAATGTACAAGAAAGTAAAATAAAACATAACTTTGGAACTCCATAATGTCTGTTTGTTTACACCTGAAATTTGCAAAATTTTCGAATTCAATTCTTTCTATTTACTACTTCTGATACCATTCTCTTTCAATCTACTTGATACCATTCTCTTTCAATCTTCTTTCGTACTTTTTAAGTTTACGATTTTTACTAGTAAAACAAACAGACCTATATAAGAACTAATTTTAAATTTATTATAATTCAACAATTTAAATTAGTGAATTTGAAATAAATTTAATATTTTGTTGCTAATTAAATACCATATTCTGTAGCTTTTAGCTTTTGTTCTGTTAACATCTATTAACAATTTCGCAATACACATGATAAAAAATTGTTGCCTTGTTTTGGTAGGTCATGGACACCAGCTGTTTTCAAGTAACTTGTATCAATGTTTTACTATACAAATTTTGGGAAGAGAAATTGAAACGTTTTAAAATGTTCATATAAAAACTCTGATAAAATAATTGTTTTAAACTTTCAAATATAAAAAAAAATTGCAATTTCAAATAATTTCCACAAACCCCAAAAGCATGTTCCACTTTTCATCATGTTTACAGTTAAGTGTTAACAGTCTATTACAAAATGTGCGAAAACTATTTAGAATAAAGCTATAAATTTAAAATTATTGTATTTAGTTCTTCCATCTTTAGCTATAGAAAAAAAAGAACAATATAATTAGAGGAGGTTTTTAACAAAATCTTAAAATCTAAGCATTTACACAGTGGTTTTCTTTTATTTCGGTCGTTTTTAAATCTAAATTTTAAAATTAAACTATTTTTAACTTAATAACTACATTAATTTTATTAATTAAACTTATAAGAAGAGGGACAGAAAAAAAGCTTTCTATTTGCATAAAAAATATATATTTTAAATATAATTATGTTAAGACATAAAAAAAACATTGCATAAAACATAAAAACAAAAATAAATATGAATTATTTTGTATATAAAAATATCAATCTAATGTCAACAAAATGGCATTTTTTGTATAGCAGGTTTATACTTAAAATTACAAATGTGGTTTCTGGTATAATCTTTTGTTTGTTTGTGTTTTTTTTTTTTTTAAATATATATTTTTGACCTTATAACATAATGGTATATATTTTCTGTTAATATTTTGTTGTTGAAAAATTACATTCAATGCGCGGTTTTTGCTTTGCCTACTACACATTACTTTGTATTCTTCTTTTCATATAGAGAAAGAGTTTTTTATGTTTCTTTAAGGAATTTGTTTGATTTGGGAGGAAGGAAGGAGTTTGTTTAGTTTTTGTTTATCTTAACTACGTTTTGTTTTTTTTTTTTTTTTAATAAATACACCATAAACACCTAAATGTCTTTATATAAAATGTTTAAAGTGTTTTTTATTTTCTTTTTGTCTTTAAATATCGATTTATGTTTTGTTTACTTTTCTAAAGGCTCTAAATAACATCTCACAGTATTATTTTCATCCAACATGGCTGATATATTACGTCCCACTGGTGTATTGACTGATTGTGGTGATATTTGTGATTGTTGTGGTATTTGCTGTTGTTGCAGTTGTGTTGTTGTTGTTAGTGGTGGTTTCTTTTGCATGGGATGTTGATTGGCCGGTGGCAAGGGTGGACCATGTGTGCTAAATAGTTCATTTACTGCCAAGCGACTACCGGAAGCCGTTGTAGTTTTTTTGAAACTACGTACCGAGCCCCCAGCGCCGCTACTTACCCCAAAAACCGTTATCGGTTGTTGATGTGGTGGTGGCATTTGTTGTGTTGTTGTTAGTGGATATTGTGGTTCATGGTAGTCATTATAGCCAGGTGGCACGACAGTGCCATCATTCGCTTGTGCATTTTTACGTA
Source organism: Eustalomyia histrio (assembly GCA_949748255.1). Lineage (NCBI taxonomy): Eukaryota > Metazoa > Arthropoda > Insecta > Diptera > Anthomyiidae > Eustalomyia > Eustalomyia histrio. The sequence goes on along the minus strand of OX456527.1, from coordinate 94,473,870 downwards.
ATTGACGCCTTTAATTGAAAAAAAAATGATAGGAAATATATACATAAGGACGCTTTTATCCATTTATTTTTTGAGTTTAAAACTTTTTGTTGCGATCAAAAAAAAATTAATTTAGAAAATTAAATAAAAACGTATAACAAATATTGAACGCTTAAAAATATCTGTTCAAATGAATTGAAAAATTTTTATTTTAACATTTACTTATAAGCTGTATTACAGGTCAATTGAGAAGTTCCCGGCCTGACACATAGACGGCGCTCCTAGACTTAAATGGGTTTTTAGTTAGCCCTAACCTTCAAAAGACACGTGTATAAATTTGACAGCTTTCGGATAATTAGTTTGTGAATTATAGCATTTTGACTGAAGCTTTTGTTATTGTAAAAAAAAATGGATAAAAATGAATTTCGCGTGTTGATAAAATATTGCTTTTTGAGGGGAAAAATATAGTTGAAGCAAAAACTTGGCTTAATGACGAGTTTCCGGACACTGCCCCAGGAAAATCAACCATCAAGGATTGGTATGCTAAGTTAAGACGTGGTGAAATAGGCACCGAAGACGGTGAACGCAGTGGACGCCCAAAAGAGGTTGTTACGTCAAAATACATCAAAAAAATCCACAAAATGATTTCGAATGACCGTAAATTAAAATTGAATGAAATAGCAGGTACTCTTAAGATATCAACTGAACGTGTATATCAAATCATTCACGAATATTTGGGTATGAGAAAGCTCTGTGCAAAGTGGATGCCGTGCGAGCTCCCTTTTGACCAAAAACAACGACGAGTTGATGATTCGGTGCAGTGTTTGGAGATGTTTAAGTGTTGTAAACCCGAGTTTTTGCGTCGATATGTGACAATGGATGAAACATAGCTCTATGATTTCACTCCGAAGTCCAATCGACAGTCATCCGAGTGGTCTGCACGTGATGAACCAACTCCAAAGCGTGGAAAGACGCAACAGTCGGCTGGCAAGGTTATGGCGTCTGTATTTTGGGATGAGCATGGAATAATTTTCATTACATAGCGTTATTAGACCGTCTGAAGGACGAAATCGCCGGAAAACATCCGCATTTGAAGAAAAAGAAAGTGCTGTTTCACCAAGACAATGCACCGTGTCACAAGTCAGTGAAAACGATGGCGAAAATCCATGAATTGGGCTTCGAATTGCTTCCGCATCCACCGTATTCTCCAGATATGGCCCCAGCTTCTATTTCTTGTACTCAGATCTCAAAAAAATGCTCGCTGGGAAGAAATTTTCGTCGAATGAAGAGGTGATCGCCGAAACTGAGGCCTATTTTAAAGCAAAGGACAAATCGTACTACAAAAATGGCATCGAAAAGTTGGAGGGTTGCTATAATCAGTGTATCACCCTTGAAGGGAACTACAGGGTGTCCGCCGGGAAGGTATACTACTTTGTTTATAATTTTTGATTAAATGAAAGAGAATGGGTCTTATATTGATAAATGTTTTATTTAATGTCGGCAATTATGTACGGAATACAATATCAGATAAATGTCCGCCTCACAAATGCGAGCCCTTTTGAGCACATTTTTCATTACATTCTCACACATTTCACGAGGTATTTCATTAATTTCATCACGAATATTTTGTTTGAGTTGCTCAAGCGTTTCTGGTTTGTTTGCATAAACCTTGCTTTTCAGATATGCCTCCAAAAAAAGTCCAGAGCAGTCAAAAATCAGGCGACCGTGGAAGCCAATCAACGTCACCATTTCTTGAAATAACTTGTTGTGGAAAGAGGTCTCGCAGTGATTCCGTTGTTATTCTGGCTGTATGCGATGTTTCACCGTTTTGTTGATACCACATGTTAATCAAGCCCAAAGCATGCAGTTACGGCGTTAAAAAGTTTTCAATCATATCACGATATCGCTCCCCATTCACAGTTACGCCGTTTTCATTTTCAAAGAAGTAAGGTCCAATGATTCCTCCTGACCAAATTGCACACCAGACTGTCACTTTTATTGGATGTAAAGGTGACTGATAAATAATTTGAGGGTTTTCCATTGCCCAGAACCGACTATTCTGTTTATTCAAATAGCCATTCAAATGAAAACTTGCCTCGTCACTCATTATGATTTTTTCATGAAAATCTGGGTTGTTATGGGCGAGCTGTAACACCCTATTGGCACGTTGGTTTATCGAATATTTTTCCATAATAAATTTGACACGTGTCTACTTCACGACTTCCAAATATGAACTGTCAAGACTAATGTTTACCAAAATGGCGGCAAAACAAAGTAGTATACCTTCCCGGCAGACACCCTGTATGTTGAATAAAAAAACGAATTTTGCCAAAAAAAAAATGTGTTTTACTATGGTAGGCCGGGGAATTTTAAATTGACCTGTTACAGCACCTTGTTCCTGTATTTCTCGAATTGATACAAGTTTTCGCAAAAAACTCAACCTTGTTCTGCTTTCTTTAGGGTGAGTCACATGCAATGAAATATATGTTAAGACAATAAGGCGCTGTATTCATGTTATTTTTCTATCTAATAAGAAATTTAAAAAAATCAAATATGTACACAGCTTAAAAAAATTTCAATAAAAATGCAATCACCTTTAAAATCTATTAAGTCACCCTGTATAAGGTAGGGTAACCATGAATTATCCGATACGAAAACTTCTCGCATCTGATACAGAAAAGGGGTGCTGGTTAGGGGCATGTATGAATTATTAAGAAATGATACTCGTAAAAAGTTTTGTTTTATTGAGAAATATCAGAACAATAATAAGTCTGTTCCCGTACGTTACCGCGGGTTCCCAAACTTACCCAAAAGCGTTCCCGTACTCGAAAATTGGGTAAATGAGAGCGTTTATGAGAGTGTATTAGTGTTTCTCTTTTTACCGAAAGTTACACAAACTTTTTCTTTGGGTGAATTGGGTAAATTGTCAAAAGAACAGTTGATAAACAAAAACAGCTGTTTAATAATTGTAAAAAATAAAACTAAGGAACTTCAGCGATGCCAATTTAGCCCTTTTCGTGTTACAATAAGCGGTTTTTTACTTTCTAAAAACTGCAAATATTTTCTGTTTATAAAACAGGGACAGATCGGCACCTTTTAATTTTTCTTACCGCTTTTTTTTTTTGAAAATTGTAACTCCCTCTTTTACATTGGCACGAAATCACGAGATTTTTATATACACCACTTTGAAAAAAAAAATGAAAAAAAAGCTCATAAACATTAAATTATGAGAAAAATATATTTATTGAAATAACTATGTGTTTTTTTAAAGAGGAAAATATCAAAATCTCGAAATTTCCTGCCACTGTAAACGGCGGGCAATTTTAATATATTTTTTTTGAGTCTTATTTCAATTTTCGCATTTCTCCATTAGCGCGTTTTCACTTGTCATGTTACACTTATTGCACCTAAAAATTTGGCATCACTGATGCATTTTGACATTTTCTTTTTGGGCTAGAAAAATGGTTTTTTGCGTTCCCGTACTTTTGGGTAATTTTGTCATTTTATGAGCATTTTGTGCTACCTTTACCGAACTTTACCCAGAAAGTAAGGGAACAGAGCTAATAATAGTTTTTTTTTTTAATTTAGTATAAATTTTTCATACAAATTTAAGTACATAGATATAGACTTGCTAAGCAGTTATAGATGTAGCTACTTTATTAAGAATTTATAAAAATGTTGCCAAGTCTTGGAAATTATTGGCTTTTTAATTGTAAACACAAATATTTGTCATACAAATTATTTAAAAACAACAATATCTAACAAATGCATTGTGTTTGTTAGTAAATGTAGAGCAGAGCGCTCAATATAATTGCTCTACTTCGCGTTCCGGCAAAGTCAATATACGAAAACAGCTTTCGTACAAAGATGGTTCAATATATTCCAATTATATTTTTTTACTAAAAATAAAAAAAATTCAGGGATATTCGCTTTATAAGTATTTATAGATATAGATTTAAAATTTGAAATAACAAACCTAATATTTACGAAATTTCAAATGACAATAGATAACTCGTTTGATTTTTCAAAACAAAATATTATAGAGTGAATTATAATATTTATATTCAAATCAAACAATATTGAACGAAGAATTTAGGAATAAAATCTGTTTATTCATGTATAGGGGGTACATTTAATCAAAGGCTGCCAAGACACTTTTTTTGACAAATTTCGATACCATAATATTCAAAATAAAATTTTGTTTGGTATTTCTAACATAAGTTCACACTACATTATTTTCGCTTGCAATTTATTAAAGTTTTTTTAATATTATCTTGCAATCTATAGGCTTCCTTATAGATCTGAAAAGCCTTTTCTATAGTAATATCTCTAGATTTTTTCTAAACTTTCTTCTTTGAAAAAAAAAAATATCTTCTAAGAATTTTTCTCACTGAAATCCTTCAGCCTCTTAGAACACTTCAGAAAAGAAAACCCCAAATTCTGAGGTATTAAAACTACTGATTATTTTGAATTCATTAAAAATTTTTTGAAAATCTACCTATGTAAAATTTTGAAATATAAATATTATCTACTTACTGAAATCTCCTTTGAAAATCAGCATCTTGCATAGCCATTAATCTACGCATACGTTCATCACTTTGTGGTGGCAAATGATCATCACTACAATCATCATCTGGCTCTTCGTCATCATCCTCATCTTCGTCATCCGTATAAGGACTTTCCGCTTCATGACCCTCAAAATCATCAACATAATCATGAGGATGGGAACGAGTGACAGCAACACCAGCTATTGGCGCCGCTGCTGCTGAAGCTGCAACACCTCCACCACCACCGCCATTGTGTGGATAACGATTTAACATTCTCTGTTGCTGCTGCTGCTGTTGTTGCCTTTGATAGGCTGCCTGCATAACACGTTCATCTTCATAGTCATGCGGAATCAAATCATCAACATTATAATGCTGTACATCTGAGGAACGATTACTTAAAATCTCTTCGTATACAGGACCATTATCACTGGCTAATGAACCTTGATTATAATAGGTTTCACCTCCATTACCACCACGGGTTAAATCAAATTTATCTGGTAGGTTTAAATCACAGTTGGAATGCTTATTTCTATAGTAACGTTGTTGAGTGCCCGGTTGGGAAATGGCAAATTCTCCGGGTCCCGGACCACGACGATTCATTTGCTGTAACAGATGAGCATGAGCAGCATGTTCCATTTGTTCGTCATCTGAGGAAAGTTGTTGTTGCTGTTGATATTGTTGCTGCTGATACGGATGTGGGCGACGATGTTGTTGCTGTTGATAGTGAGGTGGTGGTGGTGCACCCGGATCTAATGCCTCTGCATAATAAGGATGTTGTGGTTGTATTAAAGGTGGCTGTTGCTGCTGTTTTAGCGACGTCTTCTTATAAGAAGGATAAAATAATATTTGTTGCGAGGTGGCCGTGTTACGTGAATGTAAAGAACCACTTGGTGAATCTGAACCCGTAGCACTACCTCGTTTCTTTTTACCATGACCCTGATTATGTTTTTGAGTCCAATAGAAAAATTCATGTTGCTGTTGTTGTTGTTGCTGTTGGGGCGATACACCAGTACCATGGTAATCTCGTGCCTGACCTTTATTGGCTTTTTGCCAGGCATAATAGTCGGGTGTATGATAAAATGCTTCTTGTGTTGGTTGAACACCATTCATGCTGCCTGCAGCTAATTGCTGTTGTTTATGTCCCTGACCAAATATTAAATGTGTAGAACTAACTGACGACGTAGGAGAGGTATGACCAGCACTTGGAGTGCGCATACCCCCTGTGGATCTTAATGTGCCCGTCGTGCCAGGTCCTCCCCCCATGCCGGTATTGACAGCATTACGTTCTAACACAACATGACCCTGCATGCTGGGATCAATTGATTTTGTAGCATGTTGTAGTACAAGATTTCCTGGTATAATTCCACTTTTCATAGTACTACCGCTACCATTTCCACAACCACTAGTTGTTGACGAAGAGCCCTGTCTACGTGATTTTCCACCCTCATTTAATTCACAATCTGATGAGGCCATTATGGCATCTTCGGTTGCTGTTATTATATTACCAGTTTCTTCATTTTCATTAGCGTCTCCTAAGGGTAATTTAGTTTTCTTCAGCTGTGTACCCGCCGTTGAAGGAACCAATGCATTGGTATTACTATTCAAAGTTCCCGTATTACCAGCAGAATTCATGCCACAGGCACTACCACCTACTATACCCGAGGATATAGAAGTTTTCGAACAGCGCAAACATTTGGGAAGCCACGAATTTTGTCTTACATATTTACGATATTCGCGGCGTATCTTAATGAAATTTAGTTAAAAAGAAACGTTAGTTTTACTTAATTAAAATTGATATTCAATTTTTTTTTAATCACCTTTTCATTTTGTATACAATGAAAGACAAATATATAAATACCCATCATAGTATTGAAACCTATGAATAGATATCCATATAGCTGGGCCATTTCATCGTCAATTTTGGAACGTCTTAAATAAAAATAAGCCGTAAACCAGGCACCACACAGTAACAGCAAAAATATAAAACTACAGCGTATATCAAATCTATAAAAAAAATAAAAGTGAATACAAAATTAAATTTCCTAGTATCCAAACCAATTGAAATTAGTCGACCGAAACGAATCACTTACCTAACATTTGCCAATCTAGTATGTTCTTTATTTTTTAAGGCTGATCGGGATTTGCGACACATTATAATCCAGGATAAGAAAGTATAACCCAAGGCACCCTATTATTCGATAAAAACATGCATTAAATTCTTTTTCTAAATCCTCTGTTATATTTTCCACTTACCGTTAAAAATATCATTAGTGGTGTTACAAATGTTGCATAGAATAGAAAATTTGTTTCCATTAATACGCAATAATCATTTTCGGTATATGTACTTGGATTTATAGCCAATGATATGGCCACAATGGTAAATGATAGAGCATAGGATAATAAATAGTAACAATTGACTTTTGCAGACTGATCAACCTCCAGTAAAATATCATCGGTGGTTAAAGTTGTATAGGATTGGAATGCTAGAGAAATTGTTATATTTTATTTTAATATTTGATCTCTAAACTAAGAACATTTGATTTTAAAGATTAAAAACTCCTTGAGTCGTCTCAGTTATATATCGCATATTTAAGATTTTAAGCGATTTTTACTAACATAACGCTTTACACTTTTTGATTCATTCTTTATTGCGATTTTTAGAATTTGTAATTTATAAAAAAACGCAACTTAGATAATTTTCCCGCTTGTAGATTTTTTACATTTTGGTGACTTTTTTCCATTTTAAAATTTGTTAATGCATATCAATGATTTAAATAATTTGGCTAAAATTGAATGTGTTACTTCAACAAGAAAGGTTTCTCTATTACAGTGATCGACACTCATAGCACTCAGGGGCCGAACACAATCGGCAATTTTCACCTACACTATTCGAATGTCTACAAATCTCACTTTCAACAGAGCAAGTATATGCCGCTTTATTGAAAAATTAAAGTACACTCTAAAAATTTGTTTTTTTTTATTGTAGGTATTTTTTTTTTGTTTTTCGTTTACATTTTAAATTAAAAATGTGGAACGTTGAGTGGGAAGATTATTTTTTTATTTTTGAAATATATTAAATGAGGCAAAGTGCCTTGTATGCAATCAAAAAATTATAATTATCATTATTATGAATTATTTTAATTTTTTATAATAGAGAAAACAAAAACATGAACTATTTTAATTCAATGAATACGGATTTTATCTTATCGATTAATTCATTTATTCATTCATTTATTTATCTAGAAAGATAAAATAATTTCTTACGGTGTAAAACACCAATACAAACATATTCTCTCTTTCTGCCAACCAGTGCTCTTAAAAAATCGGATACAGGAGAGACATATAGTTTTTTTTTATCAGCCCAATCTAACGTTTAGGTCAAAAATTTCTCGATTTTTAAAAATTATGTAATTTTTGTTGGTACACAAAAAATAAAAAATTTTTTGTTTTAGCTCCAGGGTTGCCACGTCTTTAAAAATTTTTAAATATGGAAGAAAAAGCTCCGGGAAAAAGAATCAACTGAAAGCCAAACTGTTACGAATATCAAAAAAAAAAACTTAAGATACGAATTTGGCGCTATTTGTTCAGTAAAGTGTTGCCAACCAAAAGAAAAAATAGTTTGACAGGTGTTATTAAAAATGCAGTAATACGCGATAGAGCAAGTCGTTCTTATTAGGTCCATTCGTTTACTTTTCTCAGTCAAGTCCAGTAAGAATTACTCTGTAATAAACTTACAGAGAGTAAGACAAATTTACTCTCAAAATGAAAAAAGTACGCGAACGGAAAATTTGTAAGTTTGTTAAACAGCTGATTGTAAAACCAAAAAATAAACAAATAACTGGTCGATATGAAAAAAGAGGATTCTTGTTGTAAAATCTTAAGCAGAAACATTTAAGAAGGTTTTCTTATCTTTTCTTTAATTTATTCAATAATATTTGTTGCTTCGCATTTGCATAAAACAACGTAGTTTCAAAGCATTTTTATTTGTATTAACAAAAATTTATCACATGTTTTTCAATCATATGTTTTTCTGCTTGTAAATTCTTGCTGGCAATAATAGGTGTGTTCGACGTACGTTACCGCGGGTGCCCCCGCGGGTACCCAATCCTACCAGAAAGCGTTTCTAGTAAATGAGAGCGCTCATGAGAGAGAAATCGTGTTTCTCATTTTACCAGAGCTTACCCGTACTTTTTGTTTGGGTAAAATGGTAAAATTGTCAAATCATCAGCTGTTGCTAATAAATTAGCTGTTTTGCATTTTTGAAAAAAATTAAAGTTTAATAAAAAATTACTATAAAGAACTTTTCCTTCTTAATAATGAAAAATACATTTGAAAATGTAAATAGATAATTGCCATTTCAAATATATTTATTAATGAATCTGTTTTTTAATATAAATAAATTTGACGTTTATTTTTGGGTATGAAATGTGGTTTTGTGCGTTCGCAGTATTTTGGGCATTTTTATAGTTTTGTGAGAGAATTTTTTGCTTACTCTCATTTTACCAGACTTTACCCAAAATTACCACGTACAGACCTAATTTGTCCAGTAAAAATTTGGAGAAAGAAGAAGAACTCTCAATATCAAACTGTCACTCTCTCTCATTATGTTTACTGAGTATTTGTGTAAACGAACGACATCCAGTAAAAATTTGTACAAATTATTGAGTAAACGAACAGAACTAATATTTGAAAAATAATGAAAGTTAAAAAATTAAAAATACAAAAAAGTAAATATAAAATAAATTAAAATATTTATAAAGAGGAAGCATGAAATGGCAGAAGCTGTAAACATATGTATGGTAGCTATAGCAACACACTGTTCCAGAACCTCAAATTGAAAAAAATCCTTTGTAAATTAGTACTATATTATTTTAAATAGAGCTTAAGATCTCTTTTTATTTTTAAAAATTATTTAAAAATATTAATTTATCCCCTTTTTTATTATTAATTATAAATATTTATAAATAAAAAGAGACCTTAAGCTCTATTTAAAATAATATACAAATCAAGAAGATCGAAGAAAACTAAAATATTTTTTTGTAAATTAGTGTAATAAAATCATTTCAAGTGTAAGTTTCATGACTGAAGCTTTTATTATTTCGCTTAAAAAATAACCACAGACACTAACACAGTTGGTCAATTATTTAAAAGTTATAACACCCAACTTTGCCAATATTTTTACCAAAACGAAAAGGAATTTGTTTTCGACAATTCCCGAATTGTATAGAAAATAAAAAAATATTACGTTATTGTTTGGTAAAAAGAATATTTTTTTATACATAAACTGAAAAGGAGGTTCGTTCGTTATTTTAACGAAAATTTGGTTCCTTTCATAATAAACAGGCCGCTATTTTTTATCGATTCTAGAAATTTCTATTTTAGTGATTTTCTTCTTAATAGCGTTATTTTATATTTTATTAGTTTTGTCCGTTTTTTAGTATTTTTCTGATTTAGCGATTTTTTCCATATTTGCAATATTTTTCTATTAAAAATTTTGTATTTTTTTTACAGATATTATTAAAAACTTACCTTCAAAACAAAACCATGCTATGGCCGTTAATATGGCACAATGTAAAAATACTGTAGTAAAACCACAAAATGTTATATTCCCATCGGTTTGTTCAATACCAATAAGGAATAAAACTTCGATTAATAATAAACAAATATAAATATTGCGATAAATAATTGTACGTGCAGACTGTAAAGAAATATATAAAAAAAATAAAAGAAAAAGAAGGAAAAACAAATAAATTGTAGAGATTTTTAGCCAAATAAAGAGGATACAAAAATTTAGAAAGAATAAAGAGCCAAATATAAACAAAATAATACAAGAAAAGTTAAAAAAAACTGATTTATTTTTTAGGGGTTTCCAAAAGTTAATCAGTTTTAATTTTTTAATGTAATTAAATTAAGTTTTTAAGCCTTAATTGCCAAGTCTGTTTCCAGATTTATTAGGATTTGAATACAAAACGATTTTTAAAGACTTAAAATTAAGGCTTAAACTATAATTTAATTTTTAAAGATTGAAATGATTTAATATATATTTTTTTTTGAAATTTTGGTGGTGGTGGTGGAAAGTTTTATAGTTTAGAAAAAATTGTAAATAATTAAAAAAAAAACAAACACATTTTTTAATTTAAAATTATTAAAAAAATAAATTACATTTATTTATTAAAAAAAAATTATAAAAATATTACATTAAAATGAAAACTGAAATATGTATAATGAAATTTGCATTAAAAAAATTGACTTATGAATGAATAAATTTATGATAAAATCTAAAAACGACGTTAATACAATCTTAGAATTAAAATCAGTCTAAATTTTTAAAAACTAATAAATTTCTTTTTTTTTTGAAAAATACTAGGAAGGAGTTTTGAGAAACAGAAAATATTTTTAAAAAAAGTATTGGAAATATGAAAATATTTTAGAAAAATAACGAAAGATTGTAAAAACGGTGTTTTTTTTTTGCTATGCTATAAAATTAAATTATAATTATTTATACACAAAAAATAAATATTTATTTTTAACAAATATTTAAATAAAATTAAAAATGTTCTATGAATTAAAAAATATATAAGAGATAATTTAATTTTATATTTTTTTTTTTAATTTACTTAAAACATATATCACAAATAAGTGGATAAATATAAAATAAATCGAATAATTTTTCACCACCACCACCACTTATATTGTAAATCATCCATATTTCCTTGCATTATAATATTATTTGGATCTGAATTATTAATACGATTACTATTATTGTTATTATTATTATTGTTATGATTATTACGGTTATTAACATTTAAATTATTACTAGATTGGGCTACCATGGCAGCGGCTGCGGCATTGCTCGACGAAACATTATTATGATGTTGTTGCAAAGCGGCTGCTATGGAAGCAGCAGCCGCTACAGCGGCGGCCGAAGTGTTAGACATGGATGTTTCCATTTGTTGTTGTTGTTGATGATTTAAATGATTATGATTTAAATTATGACCATGATTATGATGATTATGCGGAGGTTGCAAATTAAGATTTAAATTTAAATTATTCATTTGTAAATTACGTTGATTGTTATTGGCCACCACAACAGCAGCGGCTGCAGCAGCAACAACTTGCTGTTGTTGTTGTTGTTGCTGCTGTTGCATATGCTGCTGCTGCTGTTGTTGTATTTGCTGTAAATTATAATTATTGGCATTTAAATTATTACGATTTGAATTTCGTATCGAATTGTGTTGTATAAAATTATTGGCATTTAAATTTGAAGGTGCCTGTGTTAAATTTTGTAAATGTTGTAAATTTAATTGTTGTTGTAAATTTTGTATATTATTTGTATTTGTAGCTGATGTATTAGCCAAAGGCGTTGTAGCATTTGCTATTTGTATAGACTCATGAGTCTGATCTATAATATTATTTTGTCGTCTTGTACTACCTCCTGTCAAGCCATTGCCATTGCCACTGCCTTGCCCTATTCCTCTACGCGAATGGTTTAAATGATCTTGATGTCTAGTTGTTCTTACCTTAATAAATACTCCATTAAATATTTTCAATGTCAATAAGGCTATCACTATGAATACCAAACATATTGATATGCTAACATAAATCAATATACGCATATTGCCATCAAACATGGTGAACAAGGAGTTGGTATGATCATCCATGACGTCCATTAAGATGGCAAAATTTGTTAAATGATTACACATGCAGACACTATGAGTACGATTGGTGGACTCCAAAACACAGCCATTAGCAGACCAGGCACTAAAAAAGGAAAAATAAACTAAATTTTAGCACAAGGAATCCGTAAATTGTTTTGTCTATGTAGGAAGATGGAATCTAAAAAATTTATTATTTATTTTTTAACAAATTATAGAAATTTTTACGCTTGACATTTAGTTTAAACTGGATTACGATCATATGGTACTGTATACTATTGGGTATACACGTTAATAATGTCGATTTGGACAACAGATGGCATAACTATCACATATGGTTTGTGTCAATAATAACAAATATGGTATTTTGCAGGGTAAACATCTGTCATTATAATTCAGTATTCGATAGACGCCAAAGTCTAAACACACATTTTTTTCAATCGCTACAACAATGTTGAATTTTATGCCTAAAAAAGATGTTTTGCGGAGAAGTCTGAGAACCTTCTTTCATTTGAAGAAAACGGCTGCTGAAAGTTATCGATTGTTGGTAGAAGCTCACGGTCAACATGCATCAACTTAAAAAACTTGTGAACGATGGTTTGCGCGATTTAAATGTTGTGACTTCGACACAGAAGACAAAGAGAGTCGGGAAAAATTTGTAGATGAGGAATTGGAAGCATTACTCGACGAAGATTGTTGCCAAACGCAAGAAAAACTTGCACTATTATTGAGAGTCACACAACAAGACATTTCCCTACGTTTAAAAGCATTGGAAATTGGTTCCCATATAAATTGAAGCCGAGAAAATTTGAAAGACGATTTTGCATGTCGGAATTGCTGCTTGAACGCTACAAAAAGAAGTAATTTTTGCATCATATTGTTAGGTTAGGTTGAGAAGGGTTATGCGCCCAAGGGACGCATTTCCACCCGGAGACCAATGCGGTCCATTGTGAATCCCTTCTGTATAGAAGAAGACATGACCCCTCTACAGTCCCCTCATCAGAAACAGCCGTCCTATTTCCCTGACAAACCCTAGTAGATCGGCTGGATTACAAACAGCGATACACCCAGTTCGTCGTGAAACCTATCCCCTAGCCATTTCTGCCTGAGACCCTGAATCCTAGGACAGTGGCACAGTACATGCTCTACCGTCTCTAGCTTCTCCACATCCCGTTAAGAACCCTATAAGTGTCCTGAGATCACCCCTATCCAATCCTAGTAGAATCCTGGTTGCCCCTGCGTCCAGTCCGGGCCATAACGCCCTCGACACCCTACAATCCACTCTATTCCCCCAGGACCGGTTAACGGCATCACGGAACCTTTCCCGTATCACTCCATAGTAGTGACACAAGGGGGGCTTTACCCCCTTGTCCCTTGCCCCTAAGTCCAGACTCGAACCCTCCCTAACGAGTTCGTCCGCCACCCCATTGCCATCCACCTTGCAGTGTCCGGGTACGCAACAAAGACTTACCGTGAATGCAACCATGAGCTCCCTCAGAGCATTCCTACACCGTGCGACGATGATCGATCGCACCGTATAATTTGTCAATGCCCTTAGAGCATCCTGACTGTCGACGTAAATTGTCACCGCAGATCCCCCTATGATGTGATCCAGTATCACCTCCGTCGCCCTCCAGATCACTAGAATCTCAGCCTGGAAGACACTGCACTCATCAGTGTCAGCAATATAAACACCGGCACCAGTGCCAGTGTCCATCAGTGATTTGTTTCGATCGATGCAGAACACTTCATTCTTTACCTCAAAACTGGAGCAGTTATTTCGGCGCGGTGGGAAAACGAAGTGGCTAACGATGGACAATATTTTGAATAATGTATCAATTCATTTAGTTATTATAATAAATGCATTTTTCAAGCAAAAAAAAACGACATTATTAACTTGTATACCCAATATTATACACGAACTAGATTTTGAAATCTAGTTTAAATCAGATTTCGGGCGTAATGTAAATGATAAAATTGTTTTAATTTAAAAGAAATATTTAAATTTAAAAAAAAAAATTATTTAAAAATTAGAAAAATGTATAAACATGTAGTAAAAGTTTACTAATTTTTAGCAAATTTTAAGCAATTTAGTTTTTAACAAAATTACCCGAGTATTAGTGAGTTATATTTTTAAAATTGATATTTTTAAATTTTAACTAATTTTGCAAAATTTTTTAAAATTAAAAAAAAAAACAATAAAATTTTACTTTCAGTAAATTTTAAAAATTTAACAGTTTTAGTAGTATAATTTTACTAAAATAAGCAATAAAATTAACAAAATTATTAAATAAAAATTTTTGAATAATTTGAACTATAAAATTTTTGAGGTTTGAATTGGTCATGTGAACAAAAATTTTAACAAAATTCGATTAAATTTTACTCACATTTAATATAAAATTTAACAAACTTTAAAAAATAATGTTGCGTTTGTTTTACTTTCGAAATCAAGTTTAAATTTGATTTCAAAATCTAGATTAACTAACATTTTCAAATCTAGTATACAGTACCATATGATCTTGCTTAATCTAGATTTCGAGCGTAATATAAACGTTAAATTTTTAACAAATTAAAAAACTTTTCATAATCTTATCAAAAAGTTTAAATTTTTAATCAAAAATTTCACACCCTTTTGCCCACAATATATATATATATATTTAATTTATTACTTACTGGTCTATATAATTCCAAAATACGCAAGTAGGATTGGTAACATTCTCAGTTTTTAAATGTCGTAATACTAATTTAATAGGTTGGGATAATTGTATATGTCGACCTTTGCCCAAACTAGCTGAAATTACTTTACTATTTAATATACGTATACGTTGTTGTAATGCTGAATTTGAGGCATCTGAATCATTAGCTAAAATGGCAGTATTACGTACTGATAAAAGAAATTGAAATAAAACTTAATGGAATTCTTTTTGTTATAAATGATAAAAACTTAAAACTTACTATAACTTCTGGCTGATTTTAAATCAAAATGATCATATGATGGTTTTAGTATTGATTCTAAACGATCAAATGCTGCAAATACTATACGAACTAGACCACTTTCACTGTTTTCGATTAGGGCTACACGGGGTAATTCAATTCTATCATCACTTATTTGCCATTGTTCACCATCGGGAAATACTTCATTGTTTTGTATACTTTTAGTTTCCAAAACTCGTACCGAGAGTACTGTAATAAAAAACAATTATATAAAGACAAATCAAATTGAAAACAGGCCCATTTTTATTAAGTAAATTATATTCCTTTTAATACTTACATATATTTTTAACTTTTTGTACAACATTACGCTCTCTTATAATTGTATCAGCCAATAGGAAAGCATTATCTTCCAAGCCCGTCAGCAGAGAAGTAGCCACTCGCATTTGATCCTCTTGATTTAAATCTAACCAAGATGACAACTGCGATTCATCTAAAAGATTTGAACCTGTTTTAACTACACCCTGTAACAATTCCAAAATCATAGCTTCACGCAATCTTTGATCAGGAAAAGTTTCTTTATCATGATACATTTTCTCAGCCATAGTTTGTATGATTTTTGTAGTCACCAACATGTCGCCACCATATAATGTTTTACTGCTGGTAACTTCGGACAAATCATTAGCTATGGATATGAGTGAAGAGTCACGTTGATTGACACGCACTTCCAGATTATTTAACCAAAGACTACGACACTGTGTTAAATCAGGTGTTAAAGGATGCCAAGTGGGCTCAAAATTGCGTAAACGTAGATTTATGCAAGAGGTACCATTACATATGGGTGTTTGAGTGGATGATGATAAATCATCCTCATCATCTAATGTCATTCTTTTCATTAAAACACAGCGCCATTTGGCTATACCTGTAGCACCACCCGGACATGGTTGTACATTTACATCTCCCACACGAGTCATATTCCAGAATAAATTTCTAGCATTTGTTGGACCACAAAACATATTCGTTTCATCTTCTCCCCCTAAACCAGTATTGAGATTTATATTGTTTATAGTTTTAATAACACCATTTCCTAATGTAGTATTTATACTGCCACCCAACGAGGAAACTGTTGTTGATCCAGATGGTAGAGCAGAATGTTGCTGTTGATGCTGCTGTTGGCCTCTGGTGGTGGTTTTGGTTGTAAGTAAAGTACCATCATCACTACCGGTACCACCAACTCCAGTTAGTATTCTAGTATTAGGTGGTGCTGTTGTATTATTGGGATTTGTTGTGGCGGGAGCTTTACTAGTTTTCGTTTCTAAAGGAGATTTATGATTATGTTCTCTTGTGGCTGCCGCTTCTTTTCCTTGCTCATTTGTTGCATGGTGATTTCCTCCTCCTCCTCCTGAATGGTGATGATGATGTAATGGCGGTGGTGGCGGTAAACCATCATGTCTTGTAGGTGTTTTCAAGGCGGTATTATTATAGCCCGCTTTTAACCTTCCTCCCGGCAAAGTAGTGTGCATAGTTGGTGGCCCTGGTGATGAGGGTATAGCATTAGGTACAGCCGCCGTTCCCGGTAGAACACCATTTGCTAGACCTGGCAATGGTATTTGTGGTCGTTGGGCTGGTGGTATAGGTGGAGATAATACGGCAGGATTAATAATTGAAGAACTACCATTCGGTAATATAGGTGGAGCATTGGATAAAACCCACGGTGGCGGATTGGGACGATTTGTAGTGGTCGATGTCTGTGATGCTGAGATGCATTGATAATGAGCCTCTAAATATTTATGAGTGCCCGGACAAGGATCACCAAACATACTCGTTGTAGCCAGTACACTACAACTTTGTTTATGAGCACATCTAAAAAGAGGTTTTTAGAAATTTGTTTATTTTTGTCACCCAAACACATTTTCTAGTATAATATTCATACAAAAAATCAAGGATTGTTTCCGCAACCGCTAAAACACCAAATTAAAAACTATAATTGATTGAAATATCGTATCGGGTATTTTTCAAAAACAAAACAAATACAAATTATACTGGTACGATAACCGTAAACGATATTAGTTTCGGTTGCCATCCCTGCATGGGTACGGTAATCGCTTAAACATCGACTTAAATTGAAAACCTTAACCGAAATAAAGAAACAAAAACATATCGGTAAAAATGTAACCGATATTAAATTCGGTTGCCATCCCTAGATGAATACCGTATCTGGTAAAATACGGACTAAAATTGAAAACCGTAATAAAAATAAAAAATAAAACTGTAACGGTACAAAAACCATAACCGATATTAGTTTCGATTGACATCGCAAGATGGATACGGTAACCGCTAAAATTCTTACATAAATTAATACAAAAAAAAAAAAACAAAACAATACCACTAACAAAACCATAACCGATAATTTTTCTCAAGGAGGAAAACTATCCTTGAAAAAAATTATGGCATTCGCATAATTATTAAAAAAATTAAAATTTTCCTGTTAAATTTTTGCATAATTTATAAAAAAAAATCCTGTTAATTTGATAATTTAAAAGTTTCTTAACAATCATTTTTTGTGTATTGATTTATATCATTTCTTATTAAAATCAGTATGCTGAATGAACCACATTTTTTTTTGTAAATTATTAAAAATTTCAATAAAGTTGGGATAAATCAGATTTTTTTATACATTTTAATAAATTCCTTTTAAAATTTGAAAAAAAAAATTAAGTTATCAAAAAACTTGATTAAATTAAATTACATATTTTTCAATTCTACACAACTTTTTTTCTATAAATGATTCAAAAACTTGGTAAAATTCATAGTTTTGTTTTTTTTTAAATTTGCCAAAGTATTTACATAATAAAATAAAATAGAACTAATATTTTTTTTTCAGGATTTTTCAAGATTTTAATAATAGGTGTGTTCGACGTATGTTACCGCGGGTGCCCGCGGGAACCCAATCTTACCAGAAAGCGTTTCTTTTAACAAAAATTGGGTAAATGAGAGCGTTTATGAGAGAATAATTCTATTTCTCATTTTACCAGAACTTACCCGTACTTTTTGTTTGGGTAAAATGGTAAAATTGTCAAATCATCAGCTGTTGCTAATAAATTAGCTGTTTTGCATTTTTAAAAAAATTAAAGTTAAATAAAAATTTACTATAAAGAACTTAGCCTTTTTAATAATGAAAAATACATTTGAAAATGTAAATAGATATTTGCCGTTTCAAATATATTTATTATTTAAGCTGTTTTTAATATGAATAAATTTGACGTTTATTTTTGGGTATGAAATGTGGTTTTGTGCGTTTGCAGTATTTTGGGCATTTTTATGGTTTTGTGAGAGAATTTTTTGATTAATCTCATTTTACCAGACTTTACCCAAAATTACCTCGTACAGACCTAATTTATAATAATTTCAATTTCACAACTAAAGTCTGTGACTTTGGTTGTGACTGTAATTTTCTTATTTTTGTTTTTATACAAAATTTTATTTATTCAAAATATTGTTTGAAAAATTCAAAATGTCAGAAACTTCCGTAGATACCATACTATTAGGTTCATTCGTTTGCTTTTCTCAGTCAAGTCCAGTAAGAATTACTCAGTAACAAATTTACAGAGAGTAAGACAAATTTACTCTCAAAATAAAAATTTTCTAAAAAAGTACGCGAACAGAAAATTTGCAATAATTTACAAGTTTGTTAAACAGCTGATTGTAAAACCAAATGCAAAAATAAATATAACCGGTCGATATGAAAAAAATATTATTGTTGTAAAATCTTAAGCAGAAACATTTTAGAAGGTTTTCTTATCTTTTCTATTATTCATTTAACAATATTTGTTACTTTGCATTTGCATAAAACAACGTATTTGTTAACATTTTTTTTTCGTATTTACAAAAATTTAAACACATTTTTTTTTCAATCATATGTTTTTTCTGCTTGCAAATTCTTGCTGGCAATAATTTGTCCAGTAAGAATTTGCAAAAAGAAGAAGAACTCTCAACATCAAACTGTCACTTTATTCTCTCTTTTTTCTTTATTTTTACTAAGTAATTATGTAACCGAAAGACATCCAGTAAAAATTTTTACAAATTATTGGATAAAACATACTTATTGACAAATAAAATTTGAATTTTATTGTTGCTTTGTATAGAAAATTGTGACTCTCAGTCTTAAAAATAACCTTAACCTTATGACAGCTGCAACTCGTAAATGTACAAATTCATATTTTACTAACTTTTAACAAATTTGATAAAAATTTTAAATAAAATAAGTTAGTGTTAAATTCGGCTGGGACAAGCCTTATAAATAATTTTCAAATGAAAAAAAAATTTCATTGAAGTAATAAGTGTTAACAAAATTTTAAATGAAATAATATATGATGACAAGAATGTTTGATGATTACTTTAAGTCTTAAAAATATCGCTCATTTTCTTCAAGACTGTCTTCAGAAGTATTGGGTGATTCATTTCGAGGTTCCCTACTTTTTTAAAGAAAAAAACACAGCAAATTCAAATTTAATGGGGAATGTTTATTACCATTTGAAAGAACATTCTTTGGCATTTATTTTTTGAAGATTATGTCTATCAAATGTTGGCCGTTGCTACGTCACAGATGGTCCATCCAACAATACTAAACAAAAATAACATGACTCATACGTGATCTGTCAAAAAAGGCTATTGAAAAAAGTATCTCTACTTGAATCACACTTTATGAGTCTTAGCGAAATCTAAATCATATCAAAAAATGGTATTCTCTTATTAAGTGTCGATCAAATGTATTTTGTACTTAGTGATTAGGCTAAGTGAAAAACTTTAAAGGCGTTTTCTGCGAAATCAATTTTTTTTTTTTTGAGTTATGAAAGTCTTGAAGTAAATGAGCGATATGTTTATGTTTATTTCCAATTCAAGAAGCCAATGAGACTAAATATGCAAATGTTTTTCTCCATTTTACCTAACCTTATTTTAGATACACGTTTAAGCATTCTGATATATTGCAAAAAAAAAAAAGTTTTTCCAGTAGTAATTTAACATACCTTGAATTAAGCACCGTTAAACTTTTTGGAAACATACAATTAACACTCCATTCCATATTACCATGATCATTACATATCGTTATCGAAAAACGTCCATAATTAGCACGTATTAGATTAATCAGATCTCCGGGTTCACATTCTATTGTTAGTTTCTTACCTTCACAGGCATAGGCAGTTTGATATTTTGGTGCTAAAATTTTTTTATACAATTCAACAATTAGTTTGACTTTAAATTAGAGCATTCGAAACTTTTCAAGTAATATAATAAATAATATGGGTATATAACAATATAATGAATATAAAATTAATTAGTTGTTGATGATGAAATTTGTAGTTTGGTTTTTTTGTTTGGATTGGTTTGGATTTGTTGTTGTACCTGCAAAGAGACTTTTTTATATGATGTCATGACAATGGGTCATGTTTATGATATTTTGATATATAATAAATATATTGATATATAAAAATGATACTTTTCAGTTGAGTTTTTCTGAGTTTTTTTTTATATACTTAGTGATGTGACATTTTTTTTATAAGTGGAGAGTAGAATTAGCAGTTAACAATTAGTTAAGTTTGCAAATTATCTGTGATGGTTTCATAATTATTTTTTGAAATAGCATAGACATATCATATATACCAGATCCACATTGTAGAAACTGAGGCTCCAAAGATGAACGGCTTTTGATAAATCCAGTGTTGGAAGTTTTACATCTGCAATAATAATTTAATAAAATCATTTTTATCAGACTTTAAAGAAAAAAGTATAATTAAAAACTTATTTAAACTAGAAACTATATATAAAAATTCTGTTTTATTTACAAATGAAATAAGACATAATTTTTATATATAGTTTACTTCCATTTTCATAAAAAAATTGTTAATGTCCAACGAAATTGTCCAAAGATATATTTTAATATTTCTTTAGTATTTGAAGTTAATATGGAAACATTTTTGCTGAACCGATTGAAATCCATTTTGAATGTCAAATTTAAGGAAAAATAGAATTTTAGCTGTAAAGTTATATAGTCGAACTTTTTTTAATTTAAACGAACATTTGGCGATCTAACAGTGAATTCACCTTAATAATTTTCTTTAAAAATCTAACATAACATCATTTCATTTTTCCATTATCAAAATTATGCTTCAAGGTACCGAATACTGATTAAATAAATTTTCTGGCCGAACTGTTTTATTTAAACACTACAAATTGTATTAAAGGATGACTCAATATATATTATTTGCTTTTTCCAAGATAACCGTTGTTTATTTTATACAATAAACATGTAATGTAGATAATATTGAAGACAGCTGCTGATTTTTTTATGAATATCTAAACAAATATTTATATAAAGATAGTATCACATAGAAATCGCGTTTAAACTTGCAACATGCGTTTTTATAAAAAATATATTGTGTAAACTTACCCCATGCAACGTCAGTTGAAAATAATTCGTTATAAAGTGAAGGGTTTCGGACCACCTTATCTATAAAGAAACAAACAAAAGAAGTATAGATTAGTCTAAGCATATAAATTATAAAGTACAGTTATGTATTAAGAAGGCTTAGGACGGTACAAATACTAAATGTCCAGTTAAAATTTAACAGGCAGTTAAATTAAAATTTTTCATTGAAAACAAAAACAATTGTGTCAGTTAAAATTCCTGTTAATAGCTAACAGTACATTGTGAAAATTAGTCTTATTATAAAGATATTTTGTTTTGTAAAATTCGTTAGAACTACAATTAAGAAGAAAAAGAAAATATCCTTGAATTAGAATCTTCTCAAATTATTAAAAGTAATTGTTTAAAATTGTAGATTTTTAGTCTTTTTAATATAAACAAAGGATCTTAAAATAATTTTTTTTAAAGAAACATTTTAAGATTTTGGAGCCAGAGCTTCCAAATTTACAGATTTTTTGATGAAAATAAAATAAAAAAGTGATTTCAAGATTAATGATTAATGTTTATGATTAATGTGACCTTCTCCGAGAGAAGGGAACTAGTGTGTAAAAAAACGGATTTGGACTTAAAAGTGGATTCTGGTACCTAAAAGGGTGTAGAATAAGATGAAATGAGTTAATTTCAGATAAAAGTTTATTTACCCCATAAAAACGTACAAAACACATCAACCCTTTGCTGAAAGCGAACGGATAGCTGAGAAGAACGAACGGAGCAGCAACAATAGCAAAGGTATTGTCACACAAAAAATACGTCACCACATAGGCATGACGTCACCAAAGTCGGCACCCAAACATAACTAACCATACCAAATCGCATCTCCCAACTGAAAGTGTGTTAATAGTGATAATGCGTTATGAAACTTGAAATGCGTTTTTCTCAAAACTTCATTTTCACACACTAGGTCCCTTTTCTCGAAGAAGGTTACATATACTGTGTTGGGCAAAACATATGAAACGAAATTCGTATTTTACTTTAAATCGCAATATTTTATAAATTTAATTATGTTAAGAAATTATATTTATGCAAGCTTGTAACCGATCATGGTAGAAGACGAAAGCACTGTTTGATTTCCCAATATTAGCATCACTTAATATCAAAATGAAAATTCTCAAAATCCTTAAAGAGAATGTACAAAACAAAAGCAATAAATATAAGAATTATGCACAAAAAAAAATATTTTTAATATAGATGCATATCCAAGGTTAAACCAAAGACCCTATAAACCATAATGAACAAACTACCAAGTTTTTAGCCACCCATGATGCAAAATGGTGCGACTACAAAAAAATTCTTAGTCGAGACCACAAAATTCTTAGCCGATTTAAAGATAAACTTAGCCTCTAGCAAGGGTTGTACTTATTCAAACATGTATACATTCACATCACAATCACTATACTTGCGCTACAACCCTTGCTAGATGGTGGCTAAAAATTGGTAGTTTGTTGGTACTGGTAAGTCCTCTTGTAATGGCTGGGTATTAATATATCCAAACATTAATCCTAATTAATTGTGTATCTAAAAAAGGGAGAAAAGAGCAACGGTTGCTGCTAAAAAGTATAATATAAATATATCTAAAGTTTGCAGATAATTAAAAAAAAAGAATGAAGACAAAAGATGTATTTGTAAGCATTTCAAAGCCGTGATTTTTTAACTCTAATCATTTGGGGTATATTTTTAAGACTAATTTTGCAAAAAAAAAAAAAAAAATTGGAAAGTACAGAAATCGAACACAATTTTGTTTTATTGACGAACAAAATTTTAACTTTATAAATTTATTTAGAATGTGTACAGTTCGGGCAAGAGGCTTATGCCACACAATTTAAAATAGAGTTTTACACACAATTTAAAAATAGAGTTTTAAGCATGAGGGATGCAACGTGATAGTGTGGACTTTACTGGAGCTGACGATTCCACAAAATTGATAGAAAAATAAACTGTTAAATATGTAAACATTTTTGCAATGAAAATAATTACATTCATCCCACTTGAATCACATTGAAAATATTCCTGGAATATTTGAAAAAAAGTGTTTCTGGTAAACAATTTCAAAATCGAAACAAATTACTGAAGTTATTTAAAATATTAAATTGTTGCCTTTATTTTGAACAACACTGTATATTATATGTGGTAATAATAAGCAAGTTGTTGTATATTTTTGTGTGTGTGAACTGGCTAAATAATATCTAAACTAAATTCAGGCTTCCAAATTTCTATGAAATTTAAAATTATGTATTTTAAGATATTTTTTAAAGAAAATTTAAACTCTTCTTTATTTAGTTAAGAATTTAGTTAGCCTCTTTGCACAGGGCCTTATAATATAATTTATAAAGGCTTCCTATTTAAATACATGGTAAATTGCGACGCCCTATGTTCAACATGAACTTTTATAAACTTAAGCGACATGTACAAATCAATTAATTTATATAAATAAATGGAAAAATATATAAAAAGCGAAGCATGAATATTTATTATATTAGGTATTTTTGTTTTGTTTATTAAAAATTTTTTTATTTACAATTTTGATATCAATTTTAAAAATATTCTCGGTTTGAGCTTTCATAAACGAGACGGTCTTATACCGTATTAAAGTTCTCTATTAAAACAGTGTGGATGAACATGAATTATTCTAAAAGCTCAAAGATTTTATCACTACCCATGCAATGCATCCCATATATTCTATATAAGATTTTAAAATGATTTTTTAAAAATTTTAAATTCTTATGGGTGGAATGATTTGGGTATTTCTCAACGATAGGGTTAAATGAATTTTATTAACAATGTATGCAGTGTAAACATTAATAGTTTTGCATAATAGACTTATGCTCAACAAATTTTTTAAAGGATCCAAAAAATTTTAAATGTTTGAGGTGATAAATAATCTTTCGTTTTTAAATTAAAAACGTAACGAATTATTCTGTTTAAAATAAGTGTGTACTTTCTGATATTCAAAATAGAAAAAAATAAGAAAAAAATAAGAAAATTGTGGCAATATTTCTAGACTTTAAACCAGCATTCGAAACGATGGACAGATCAATACTAATCTAAAGTTATATAAAAACGGCATCCAGGATGTAGAGTAAGAATGGTTTAAATCATATTTAATGAACAGAAGGCAAACTACAAAGCTAAACAATGTAAGATCCAATAAAATTTACTAATGAATACGGAGTGCCACAAGGATCAATTTTAGAAGCTTTACTTTTTAGTATATACATTAATGATATGCCAAACATGATGGATACTTGTGAAATAATACTGTATGCTGTTGATTTTTACTGAGGGTGATTTTGAACATCAATTTTGTCTTGAGAGAATACATTATAAGGCAGGTACACAACTTTTAGCAGTATAAAATAGAAAACCCTTCTCCAACACATAAAAAAAATCAGCATACACATAGGGGAAAAGGAACCGCCATTAAAAGATCGCTAAATATCATTTATATAAATTATGAACAAAACTGAGCCTATAATAGTTACCTGTATAACAGCATTAATCAATTGATTTGGAGATGGAGTTGTCAATAGATACATATTGTGATTTATCATATTGATAGGAATTAATCAATTCAAAAGAATGTTTGGAAAACTGAAATTTATTATCAATTAAAATAATAATCTAGCGTGCATTGCCTTATCAAAGGCCTTGGACAAATTTAAAGAAAATAATACTATATCTCTTAAGAAAATCTGATTGCAATGGATAAAAAAGAAAGTTTAAACAAGGTACTCGACCATTTGATCTTTCAAAATATGTTACTTTGCTTAACTATGCTTAAAATACATTTTGCATTTTCGTTACTCAATCCAAATTCTGCAAATATTTGTTCTATTTATATTATACTTTTTTAGCAACGGAAGCTTGCTTTTCTCCCTTTTGAGATATTAAAAAGTATGTCAATATTTTTCCCTAGACATTCTTAGTAGATCAAAATTAAAACTAAAAGAATATTTAACTCTGTTGAGAAGGGTAAATTTTAGAAATGTACCATTATTTCCGAGAAATAATTGTTTTATTTGCATAATTTTAAATTTTATTTTTGTTTTGCAAAATCTACTTTTAGGACTTTGGAAATATTGTTGTATTTGTTTTTTTAATGATGCTAATTTTTGAGAATCAAACTGTGCTTTCATTCTCTATGATGATCGCATAAAAAATATCATAAAAATAATTTATAACAATAATTAATTTTAGAATTGCGTGAATATAGAATGCACTTCCCAATAAAATAAAAATATTTTCTTAAGCCAATTATTATTTTCTAAAAATTTTGCTAATCTATAATCCAACTATTGTTCCCTGTTATAAAATTTGTATTATATACAATTTATTGGTACAAATTTATTAGTATAACTATGTTAAGATGATAGTTTTAAGTATTTGAATTTATATTCACACCTTATATACAATTAACGGTATACAGCCCAAAGGGGCTCAGTTAATTTGAATAAATGAAATGAAATATAATATCACAACTTAAAGTTAAATAAGGGTTTTGTTGCTTATTGTTTGAACAACACTGTATATAAAGATACTCAATTTTGTGGCCACGCAATTCAACTCTTTCGAATTAGGGTGGGTCCAAGCTATATATCAATAATAATCTAAATTAAGAAATTCCAGGTTATAAGTATTCAAGCTCAAGATCTATTTTATGAAGAAGCTATCCATTGAGATAGCGAAATATTGGATGAAAAATAAATAATTTTGTATAAAATAGACCTTGAGCTTGAATACTTATTGCCTGGAATTTATATTAAAAAGGTCGAAGAAATTGAACTGAATAATAAATTAAGAAATATTATGTTTCGAGAGAAGTTCTTATTTAAAGTTTAGTTCCTCATTTTTTAATATCATAATAAGTTAACTTATAATGATGAATAAGCATTATTATTTTTCACAATTATTTCAACATTATTAAACAATGATTATAAAAACTAATTTTGATAATTTGGCTTAGTTAATGTAAAATAGTAAAGAGCACCATAAGATCGATATCGATCGTTTACAATAATGTTGATATCCAGTTTTAATTGGATTTCGATCATATGGTACTATAAGCTATTATAAACTAGATTTTGAGCATATGTAATCGCAGTTAAAGCAATTTCTAATAATATATGCTTCAAATAAGCTATTATACTTCGGAATTTTGAAACTGACAAGCAATAAACCCGATTTACTATTAAGTCGACTTAAGCGATTATGCAAAATAAACAAAGATATAAAAAAATAAAACGACTAAATTGACTACATCAAAATTAAATTTATGATTACTATGCAGAGAAAAAAAAACTTGAATACATACCTTTCCATTTCTTTGTCTTTATAGGAATTCCAGAAATTACATTGCATTATGTTTGTTCACTATAAAGAAACTTTATATCAAGTGATGTAGCATAAACACATTTAGTGTATGTTTTGTTGTAGTATTGCATATATTTTTGAAATAATGAATGCATTTCCCAATTTTCTTATGTGTACACACAGATACACCACTCACACATGCGACAGACTTCGTTGTATAAACAAAATTACAACAGATACAGAAAAAATCCATACCAAGTATGAGTTGAAAAAAAGGGTCATAAATTTTCCAATTTGACGATTTTATTATAGAGCTCATCATCTATTGCTTCTAAAATTTTTTAAACGAATTCCATTATAAGCCAGCAAAAAACGCCCACAGCAATTTTCTGCCATGTAATCTTTTTTTAGCTTAGACATTATTGATTTCTCTATTTTTTTTTTTTCTTTTTTCTTAAATATTTAAATTAATTGCTTTGTATGTATATGGTTTCTTATTTGTAAATTTATAAAACTGGCTTTTAAAGCAAAAAAAACTGGTTTTTCACAGGTCAAAGTTTTTTCTTTGTTCTTCATATACATATATTTTTGGAGACTCCGCTGGACAATTTTTTAATTTAACATTAATTTATTTAATTTCATATTTTTCTTAAATCTTTTTGGTCAAATTTATAGCAAACATATACATTTATGTTTTTTTCTTAATTTTTCTGCTTTAAATAATAATTAACTTATAAATTTAAATTTTTTCTTTAATTTTTCACGGAGCCTTCGACTGACACAACTTTACAGCACTGAAAATTTCTCTATACTGAAAAGATGTGCTAAAAAAGAGTTGCCGTTCTTTGTAAAACAGGGATGATAAATTGGAATATGAAAATTGTACTAAACTGCTAACTTAAATAGTACATTTGCTATGCCCATGGTACCACGTAAGACTTAAATAAAATTTAATAGTCCGTTTAATTTATTTTTTATTTCCATAAAAGTATAACCTAGCCTTGTAGGCCTTGTATAAACGGCGAAATTGATCTATTTGATTGAAGTTAATCCACTTTTTAATCTTAATCGCTTACATATACAATTGTTTGATAGTTAAAACTTTAACATGAGAATCAAAAAATTAACTTGACAGTTAAATTTTTAACAAAAGCATTGAAATCATGTTAGAAAATAACCTAAAATGACAAGCGTTTCAGATTTTCGTCTTCGGTACTATTTTATTTATCTTGTGCTTATACTTTTGTACTTGTTTCATGACGTCCACATTTTAGTACAATGCACACTGCAGTGTGGAGTAGCAGAGTTTAAAAAATAAAAAGAATGTAAAATATTCTTAAAAATATATAAAAATGTGCAATAGGCATTATTATTGCAGCGATTTCTTTCATATAAAAATTGTAGCATTTTTATACCAACATTTCTATACAATTTTGAAATAATACAGTACCATATGATCGAAATCAGAGCTGTAAAAGATTGCAATCGATTTAATTGCAATTACATGATTTAATGATTGCATTCAACTTGAAATAATGAAATCAATTTCATAAAAACGATTGAATCAATTTTTTGAAATCAATTTCTATATTAATTGATTCCATGAAATCAAATAAAACTCCTTCTAGAAATAAAACTGACTCTGATAATTTTAAATTACCCACAAAGTAAAGTTTTGTAACATTGGCAAACATAATTTTAAATTGCGCTAGATTCCAAGTGTATATTATTTCGTTGGAGTTTCACTATAGTTGTACTTTCAGGGGAATTAATTGAAATCGCATGATTTCAACAAAAATTTGATGGCAATCGATTGAATTCTAAAAAAATCATTTCAAAATGATTGACACAAAATATTGCAATTTTGAAATCAAAGAATGAAATCAGTTTGGTTAAAATCACTTTGATTCCAATGCCGATTTATTGCAGATTTTTACAACTCTGATCGAACCCCTGTTTAAACTAGATTTCGAGCAGCTGTTTTTTTTTCTTTAAAAATCCACAAAATTATATTTGGATTTTATGTCTATACAGAGAAACCTCTTAATAGCGCACAGGCAGGTTTCACGGCATTTCGTATTAGCAAATAAAAACCTTATTTCTAATTCCGAACATGAAATAGTTCGGCCTTTTATTTTTTTCTTCATAGCAAATAAATGTTCAATATTTTTTCTTTTTTTAAATTTTATTATCTTTAATAATAAACATTTAAAAATTTTCTTAACTATAGTTAAGTGAAAATAACAATTAACAATAATAAATACTTTCATAAAAATAAGTACCCAAAATTATTACTATTTTAACAATAACAAATATTTGTATGGCAAGTATTAAGAGCTAAAAAATATGCCGAATGTTGATATAAAGCATTTATTGTGAATAAATAATACTTATTGTTAATTAATTTAATGACTTTTTAATTTTCTATCATAAAAATACATTAAAAGAACAAAGCACTTTTGTATCAATCATAATGAAGATATAATACTATTTTTGAGAAGTATTTTATTAGTTTGTTCTTAAATTCAAAGCGGTAGGATCAATGCTAAAAATACAATAATTTTCCTTAAAACTAATTTATATGAATAAGTTTATTTTCTCTTAAAATATAAGTGTGTTCGTTAACTATAAGTTCTTGCTATTGTTACTATTATTGGAAAGTTGAGATTACTTTTGGTATTGACATTTTTTAGCTACAGTAAAAGTAGTAAATTTTACTTATTAATCAAACAGGCATTATGTGAATATATTAGTGTTGGTAAATGCCTTTATTTTTTATTACTCAATATTTTTAATTTGGATACTCCATACTGCTCAATACATTTAACGGATTTTTTTTTAATTTGAAAACTCAAATTTTAAACTATTTTTAAATTGCCGATTAAAGTTCTTTAAAAATTGTTTAAGTTTTTTTTTAGTATTGAATCTTTCACTTTTTTTTATAATTTAAAACAGGTTTTTAAACTTTTTTCACTAATATTTTTAAATTTTCTTCATAATTTTTAACTTTTTATTAAAAACTTTTGACTTTTGTGTTGTCGTAGATTTGTATTTTTAGGCTTATAAATTTTTAAAAATTTCGAGTATTCCTTTCAGTATCGAGTATCCAAAAATATAGAAAATACTCGGATACTCGAAACCTACTACAAATTTTGTAAAAAAATAATACAAAATTTTTGTAAGCAATAAAAAATTTGAATACGCATATTTCTGTCTGATAATCACATTTCAAAATGGTCCGCCATTTACGGACTTTCAACAGATTCGAAAAACTTTCCTTATAATCCGTTTTCTGATCCGTATACGCTTCCAGGAAACGGTACTTAAACCGAGCTGGATTCCGTTTATGACGGGTCGAAACACAAGTTCAACTTAAGTATTTTTTAGAATAATAAGGGTATTCACTCTTGGTAGTAAACTACCCTTGTAGACCTTATAGAGGTTGTAGATACAGTAAAAGTACTACCATTTACTACACCACAACAACAAAATGTATAGAACTAAAATTTACTAGGGAGAGGTTAAAATACAAGACCAAAAGGTATAGTAAATACATGTTGCACATTTACAAGACTAAAACAGCTGATCGTTTAGCAACCAAAACTATTGTTTGATTTTTTTATTTTTCATTTTAAAATAAAGTTAATAATGAACCAAACTAATGAAAACCCCAACTTAAAACAAAAGCGTGTAAAAATCAGTAATAAAAGATGGACAGATAGTGAAATTCAGCAGCTATTGGTTTTTATTATTACAAGTAATACCGTATCTTCAAGCCCAGAATCTCTGCAAATTCTATTTGGTTAATTACATTTTGCTCTAAAAAATTTATAATTTTATATTTTTCCGTAATAATAGTTATTTTTGTTACCTTCAAATTCTTTTTCATATTTTAAGTTTTCAAATAGATGAAAAACAAAACAAAAATCAGCTGATTGATTAATTTACAATAGCTGTATTTATGCTAGAAGTAAATACACGAAAAAGTCGTTCACGCTTTGTAGTATAAAATCCTTGTAAATATACAAGTGTTGTAAATATACTACCAAGAGTGAAAACCCTTAATGTTATAGAGTTATTTATTATCAGAAAGCATTCTTAATAAAATGCTTGAAAGATAGTTTTTCTGTGGAAAGACTTCTTAGAAACTTAGATGTTTTGAAGGGAAAAATTCCTTCGAATTTATATGTTTAATAAATAATCTTTAGAAGTTCTTACCAGGGCACTTTCCCATGAAAGAATTCCGATTGCATTTAAATCTATATACATAAATGATGGAGGAGACAAACATACTAGACTCATAATTTTTTCTTTACGATTTGGGAAGAAAAGGGGAGAGGATAGAAAGGTGAGTAAGCGTAAAAACTTTTATTAAGATTATTCATATTTCTTCCAAAGCAATCATAGGTAAATTAAGTCTCAAATAAAAAGTATTTCAAAGAATAATAGGTGGATGGTCAATACACATTTATAATGAAATTTCCATGTTGTTTAGTTAATTCGATTTGAGCAATTGTTATTTTGGATTCTATTGAACTTTTCTGAAAGTTTTATAAAAAATTTCCAATAAGTGGCAGCTTTTCTCGAATACTAGAGTATTTTAACATTGTGTTCAAAAACTTTTTAATTTCTATTATTTCAAATATAAAATTTATCAAAACCCAATGTTTTCGCAATAAAAAAGATCAAAGTATCTTAAAGTATTTATGTAGTACCCAAATATATATACCTAGTACTTTCATAATTACTGACACACTGTTAGTCGCCCCCACTGTAAGAAATCCACTGAACATACTCTCGTTACGTTGACAGTTTTTTGACAACTATCATTTAAACTTCATTTTTGTGTAAAAAGTTTATGTTGTGCGTTACTTTAAATTATGGAATTGGGAGATATTAAAAACCGTATTGTCGTAATTGGCCTAAAAAAATGTGGAATGGAAACTGGAGACATTTATCGAACATTGCAGCAGCTCGGGGTTAGTCGTAGTTTTGTTTATCGTGCTGTGAAACTGTTTGGGGACACTGGTGGAGTAGCAGACCGTCCGAGAACTGGCCGTATGCGCTCTGTGCGAACTCCCAGAGCCGTTTAAGCTGTACATAATCGAATTTATCGAAATCCACGCCGAAAGCAGCAAATAATGTCGCGGGAGATGAATATATCGAATGTATCCATTTCTCGCATCATTTAATAGGATTTGGGACTTCGGGCTTACAAAAGACACACGGGGCCTCTACTTACGGCGGGGCGGCGTTAAAGCAGAAGCGGAAGCAAAAATCAAAAGCATTGATTCGCCAGTACGCCAAAAACCGCCACAGAAAAATTATGTTTACTGACGAAAAAATTTTTACTGTGGAGGAGTCGTTCAATAAACAAAATGATAGAGTCTATGCTCAGTCATCTCTGCAAGCAAATGAATTGGTTCCTAGAGTTTAGAGAGGTCACCATCCTGCTTCTGTGATGGTATGGT
This sequence comes from Eustalomyia histrio, assembly GCA_949748255.1. Taxonomy (NCBI): domain Eukaryota; kingdom Metazoa; phylum Arthropoda; class Insecta; order Diptera; family Anthomyiidae; genus Eustalomyia; species Eustalomyia histrio. The sequence goes on along the minus strand of OX456527.1, from coordinate 94,441,496 downwards.
GGGGAGTCGCCTATGATGGGGTCACCAAGCCTCACTTCTGCGAAAAAGGTGTTAAAACTTCGGCAAAGGTGTACCAATCTGACGTTTTAGAAAAGGTTGTGAAGCCATTAAATAGCACATTGTTCAAAAACGAGACGTGGACCTTTCAACAGGACTCTGCCCCAGCCCATAAGGCAAAAACCACTCAAGACTGGTTAAAAAACAATTTACCAAAATTTGTTTCTACGAATGATTTGCCATCGGGTAGTCCAGACCTGAATACTTTAGACTATTAATTGTGGTCCGTTTTAGAAGGCATGGTCTGCACTACTCACCACAAAAATTTGGAATCGCTTAAGCGTGAACTTATCCGCGCAGTGGACAATTCCCCCATGGAGGTCGTGCGTACTGCAATAGACGATTGGCCGGTCAGACTTCGGTCGTGTTGGAAGGCAAATGGCGGCCATTTTAAATAATTTTTTTTTGTTATATTCTTCAATATTTAAAAAACCAAAATAAAAAGAAAAAATCAAAAACCTCTTGTTTGTTTTTTATCAAGAAAAAACCGTGTGTCAGAACAATTAAAAGTACTAGGTACTATATACATATATTTTAAGAATGTTTTCCTTATCTACTGAATTTGAGCATTTTTCTTTAGTACTCAGAGAAATATGTCGGTAAAATAAGCTACAATTTCAGTTAAAAAAGTGAACACTACAATTTTATTTAAAAATTTCTTATATAACAGTTATTTCAAACTATTCATGTAGTTAAAAAAAATTTTAAATGCAAATTGCAGTTAATTTTACTGACATATTTCTTGTAGTGGGGGAATATGGTCACCATAAATATTGTATTTTTAACATTGTGTTTGCTATTTTTTTATTATTGTGATATTCTTTAATTTTCAAGTGATATTTAAAATTTCCAAAATCGTCTCTCATTGTTCATGTTGGGTTTTTTGATGCCATCTAAGACTAGCAAATTGTGCAAAACTTTTATCACATGCCTGACATTTGTACTTTTTTGTTGGTGCATGCAGTTCTAAATGTTTCTTCAAATTACCATAAGTTGTAAAGCCCTTGCCGCATTGTTCACACTGATGTTTACGTATATTCAAATGTATATTCATATGATCGGTAAAACGATTGCGTTCATAAAATGATTTATCACATATGGGACAATGGAAATTAGATAGATTCGAATGTGTTCTCTTATGTATATCGAAGAAGGACCATGTTTTAAATGTCTTATCACAAACATCACATATATATGGTCTCTCCCCCGTATGCGTTCTCATGTGTATACTAACTTCTGTCGAAGTGGCAAAGGATTTTTTGCAAATTTCACATGAATATGGAAAATCTCTACGATGTCTTCGTATATGTATCGTAAGATTTCCAGGCATTTGAAAACCTTTACCACATAGTGTACAAATAAACGGTAAAGTACCATCATGTTTGGATTTATGTATCTTATATTGATCATAAGTTTTACTTATCTGTTGGCAATCATCGCAGCGAAAAGGTCCCAAGTTTATGCTTAAAAACTCTGACAATTTTTTATATACTTCCAAGGATAGAGGATTGTTATCTTCGTTTTTGATTATGATGGTATTCTTTAAATGTTTTTGCTTTTCCATGGAAAAATCTTTACGCATTTGATATAGTGTCTTTTCCAATTGATCTAAACCAACATTATTTTGTGTAAATGTCAAGTTGACTTCATCCAACATTTCACTTAATGCTTTATTACGATAATTTGTAGATCTATAATCAGGATGATCAACATCCCATAAGGAGGTATAATTACGATAAATTTCTATAAATTGTAATTGTTGTTGCAAGTCAGAAAATTTGATTATTTCAGCCTTAAGAAAATCGTGCTTCCCTTGTGATATATGGCGTGGACTGTGGCAGGAGTTCTAAAATTATTTAATAAAATAAAATTATAAAATAATAAGTGAGTGAGATAAATCTTAAATTTTTACCTTTTTTGTTATCTTATCTTCTATTATAGGTCTTAAAAATTCCATTTCATCAAAGCACCACAGTTTTGGTATATACAAACCCTTTAGCTTATGCAATATCCTCAACTCCTTTCGATATCTTATACGCAACTTTTGAATTTCATTCAAACAATCTTTGGCTGTTATTGTTATATTTAGTTTATCTTGCAATTGTAGGGTTATATCCTCATACGCCTTTGCTGTATTACATGTTTCATATTCCAAATCTTTAGGATTCCATAGGCATTCATTATTTTTATACTGAGTTAATAAATAACTCAAGACTTGTCTATTAGTTAAATCGTTGTTAAAAATGTCTGTATTAGAATAATCCTTTAATCTTTCTTTACGTTTTTCCTCGATAATTTCACGCAAAAATTCCATTTTATCAAAATACCATAAACGTGTTTTATGTTTACCTTTTCGTGCCCGAAATTTGGATAATTCTCTTCTATATCGTCCTCTTAACTCATTTATTATGCCAAATATTTCATTTCCCGTTAGGGAATATTTCATATCATTTAATAAAGGTTTGGATAACTCATTGTATATGGTACGTCGAGCATTATATTTGTAAGAAGGATGTTTTGGGTTCCATAATTTTTCATTTTTTCTATAGGCTTCTAGCAGGTAGGATATTATTTCTCTATTATTCAAAAGTTTACGAATGACAGGCTGTTAAGGAAGAATTTGTACAGAAAAACATGCTGATATTAACAAATATTATTGTTATTACTGCTAAAATTTGTTAATTTTTTTTTTGAGTGTATACACGCTTTTAACTACTTACCGTTTTTATATTTTCTTTAGTTTTTGCGGATTTGGTTGAATCTAAATACGTATCATTAATTTTTCTTGGATCTGTATTCACATATTCTGCTGTTGGACTTCCCCAATTATCAGTAAAATTATTCGTGGACTGTAAAAGTATAAACAAAAATTAAATAATATTCAACCAGAAATGTTAAATAATTTATTGTTTGGGTATACAAATTAATAATGCGCTTTTTTTGCTTGAAAAATGCATTTTTCACATCTTTCTGGTAGCATATGGATTCCGCGCCAAAAGAATGAATCAAGCCAATTTCTGATACCCTGTTCTGAAGCGAAGCGTATTCCAGTAAGGGCATTCTGAATCGATCGAAGCGAATTGTAGTCAGAAGGGCCAAGGTCTGGGCTATAAGGCGGGTGAGCAAAAACTTCCCATCCACTGTTTTCCAAATAATGTTTGATTGGTCTTGCAACATGTGGCCGAGCGTTGTCATGATGGAAGATTATGGCCTCGTGTCTGGTCGAATATTCTGGTCGTTTTTCGTTGATTGCTCTCTTCAAACGAATCAATTGTGCTCGGTACAGGTTCCCTGTGTTCATCTGACCCGATTTCAATAGCTCGTAATAAAAAACAAACCTTCTGATCACACCAAATACTGAGCATTTCCTTGGCGCCATGGATATTCGGCTATGGCGTTGATTTGGCTGGTTGGCTGGGCATTACATATGACTTTTTGCGCTTGGGGTTATCGTAATGTATCCAGTAACAATACGATGCAAAAATTACTTCCTTTTGTAGCGTTCAAGCAGCATTTCCGACATGAAAAATCGCCTTTCAACATCTCTCGGCTTCAATTCATATGGGACCCAGTTTCCTTGCTTTTGTATGAATCCCAATGCTTTAAAACGTGGGGAAATGGCTTGTTGTGTGACTCACAATGATTATGCTTCTTGCGTTTGACAACAATCTTCGTCGAGTAATGCTGTCTGTGTCGAAATCACCACTTTTGAATTGCACATGTTGACCGTAAGCTTCTACCAACAATAGATAACTTTCAGCAGCCATTTTCTTCAAATGAAAGAAACTTATCAGACTTCCCCGCAAAACATCTTTTTTAGGCATAAAATTCAACATTATTATAGCGATTGAAAAAATGTGTGTTTACACTTTGGCGTCTATCGAATACTGAATTATAATGACAGATGTTTACTCTCCAAAATACCATATTTGTTATTATTGACACAAACCATATGTGATAGTTATGTCATCTGTTGTCCAAATCGACATTATTAACTTGTATACCCAATCTATAAACTATATATCTGTGGCAAATAGAAATAAGGAATAAAAGATATGAAAATTTTGGTCATGTAAATATCTTTGGTACACTCATAAATACAGCCCGTACAACCAGTCAAATGCTAAATTTTTAGCATACATATAACAGTTTAGGTAAATTAGCTAATAATTTTTAGGTGAATTAAAAAATATTAAAGAAACTAAAAATTTCTGTTAAAATTTAGCTTTAAATGTCGGGTTAACGGCAGCACTTTAAACAAAATAATGGTGAATGTTCTCCAGAAAAAAACTAGAAACTTGCAAAAATGTTACCAGTTTTCTCATAATATTTGCGAAAGAACTTTGTTAGGTACTTGGCAAAGATTTTTTTGTGTGTAATGAATTATTCAGAAAACTTTTTCTAAAATTAGGTCTTTTCCATATTCCAGGGTATAAAAACGTCATCATTAAGTACACAGATTTGATAAAAATCTAAAAATAGTTTTTAAATTAATACGAGTTGTATACAAAAATTAAATTTTAATTGAAGTACTTGCAATTACAAGACAAAAACATAAAGAATAAAAAAATATATTTTAGTTTTTTTTGAAAAGGGACACTGTAAACAACGATATAGATGTCAGATGAACAAATAACAATTGAATATAGCCATTTCACTATCAACAATGATGAAATACACACGGCTGGTCTAAAAAGACTGATTGCCACTCACCATAAATTAGATATTGAATTTAAAATTGCTTTTTGTTGTACGAAATGTTTAGCCAATTAGGTTATAAATTTTTCAATTCAAACAACCATCTTTTCAATAGAAATAGAGACCCAAATTAACCGTCATAATTAAAAAAAAATTAACAAATTAAACTTCATTAAGAGCCAATTTATACACTCACCAAAAAAAGTCTGTAATGACAACTGAAAATTTTGCTGTTATTACAGGAAATTCTGCTAATTTGAGCCCAGCAGTATTTTTTGCTAATCTTAGCAACACATGTCTGCTGAAGTGTAGTACAATGAAATTAGTAGAAAAATTAGTAGCCGCTACTAAATTTTAGTAGACTTTTTGTAAAGTGGAATTTAAAATTTGTTTGCTAAAATCAGCAAAAAAAAAATACTAAGTTTTTTTGATATTATTTGAATTTATTTTTTTAATCGAGCATCAAAAGTTTTGAATATATTTTTTAAAAAACGAAATAATCATTTTGTTTTAATTTGGTCATTTCTGTTTTGAAAAATATTTTGGTAAATTTTTTTTTTTTTACTTTTAAGGTTAAATTTTAATTGTTTTTAGGGCGTATTTTTAGAACTAAAAAACCTTTTTAGTGCTATTTTAAGTGGATGTCCTCTTTTTAAACATCAGTCGGTATCTTCGCTTCCGATCCCTTTTTTAATATATGTAACATTTTAAGGAAATTTAAGTTTGTAGGTGTAAGTTTTGATTAGAAATAACATTTCCTTCAATAACCACTTTTTTAAAATTAGTAATAGTTTTTGCTAATTTTAGCAAATCGGTTTTCAAAAATTTGTAAAATGATTTCTGAAACTAGCAACAAAAATTTGTAAATATTCTGTAAAAATTCTGTAATTTGTAAAGTGTAAATAGCAAAAAGATTTGCTAAATAATAATTTTTTACTAAAAATAAAAATAGTAGTGGGATTGAAAACCGTTTACAAATTTTTCTACTAACTTTTTTTTCTGAGTGTACGATGCAATTGATGCATGTAATTTTTTTAATTCCCTTTTTAAAGTTGTTCCCAAAGTTATGTCTATTGTTGCACAAAAATCGAGTGTGAATAAAGTAACAAAAGAAGAATACATATGAGTGCTAAAGAGAAATAACAAAAACATGCACGAAAAACAAAAACCGTGCTTTTTTGTTACCCCTTTTTTGTTCGCGAACAAACAAGAATTGCACGCAAAAGTTGCATGCAAGAAAGTCACCATGTAAATTGGCTCTTAATCTATTATTTATATTTATTGGACGATTTTACGATTTTAATTTAAGCTCTTTAAATTTTTGTTATTTTTTAAGTTTAATTTAAAAACAATTTATAAAATTTGCCTGATATTTTTTTTTTTGAAACAGTCAAGAAATAACTTTTATATTTGTTTTTTTAAATAAAAATCAAGAAATATTCCAGAACTATTTACAAGACGTTGGGTAATATGCACATTAGCTTGTGGTCATTTATTGCCCAACCCGATCTTAGCAAAAATTCAAACTTACAGAATACATAAACCGACAAGTTGTAATGTTCTGGAATATGATTTCATTTTATAACTGTTTTTTATTCGAATAAAGAAAAAATCTTCTGATAACTTTTATTTTTGTTTATAAAATAAAAGTCATTTGTTAAAGTTTTTTTGAGTTCAAATAAAAGTCACACAGGGCTATTTAAAAAAAAAAATTTTAATTTTTAAACAAAAAATAAATAATTTATTGAATAAAAGTTATTCGAAATTGGTCAGAACCCCACACATGTTAATGTGTTCAAAATTATTTTTTTTATCTAAGTGTTGGTATCAAATTAAACAAATATCGGTGCATACAATTTTGAATTCGAAAACTCTTAAATCTTGACACCCATGTACTTAAAGTGGCTACAAATTTTAAATTTGTCCACGTTTTTTTTTTTTTTTTTGTTAAATTTGCTTTAACTTTCTGTTGAGTTCCTGCCAATAAAGCTCCTTAGGCCAGCCGTGCACAGTGTTTGTAGTAGCAATTCTGTAGATGATAATGAAGATGCTTAACAATTACAATACAAATAATAACACCATAAAAATTAATAAAAATGCGGGCATTGGCATTCATGTAGACTTACTGACACGCCCAACAATATAAAAAATAAAGAACAAAAGTAATTCATTCATTCATCTACAATTTTCGTTATGCTGACGAAATAAACGTTTGATTACGTGCGTCTACACGTAGTAGTATTAATTTATTTAGAATTTGTATAGACACAATATGTTCAAAAAGTATAAAGAATTTAAAAATTTGCTGCGTCTTTACATTTGTAATGTTTTCAAGAGAAAAAATTCATTCTGGAGAAAAAACTTCCCGCATTGAAGTGCATTTCCCAAAAAAGGTATTCTTAAAGTATTTTTACAATATTAAAAATCAATTGTTGCAGACATAATTATACTTAAATGAAAGGTAACCTTGTGGTGATACCAAAACTATGTACATAAAAACTTTAATGGCTCATTACAGCTGCATTTAAAACACAAGATTTTGACTTAAATCGAGATTTCAGTGATAATCTCAAAATCCCCATACAAATTCACGAGGTTTGTAAGAAATCTCGTGAAAATCATGCAAATGTGAAGACTTTTACATAATATAGCACTGCGTTTCGCTTATTTTGTAGGTTTTTTTGAAAAAGTGGCAACGCTGTTCAAGAGCTGACAAAAAAAAAATACATTAAAAGTAATGAAAATAAATTTAAAGTCAATAAAAAATGTGTTACTAGTAAAAAAAAGTATTGGTGAGGTTCTAAATTTTACTTCTGGTGGAGGAAAGCAATGTAGAAAACTATTTCCCATCAAAATATTGAAAATTCTTGAAGTAATCAATAAAAAACACAATTTTCAAAATAATGGTGTTTATCCTTACAAAAGCTTCTCAACAATTGTATTGCAGCTATCCATAACTTAATTTGTGAGTTTTATCTTATAAAATTATTGGCGATTGGAATGAAAATTGTATGTTTTAAAATATTTAACGAAAATTATATAAAAATCTCATTTTCATAATGTTTTAATGCACAACCAACGAATTCTTAAAATTCTGTTTGAATTTGGCCAATTTTTTTTTATTTTTCCATTTAAAAATGTCTTTATCTTTATTTTCAATAGGGTGCATCATACTTTTTTTAAACCAAAAAATGGGACACTCTAAAGTTCTTTACTGGGGTGCCCAGGAAAAAAGTAAACCTTTTGTTTTTTTTTACTTTTGGTGGAAAAATATGTTGTGAATTTAAGTGGATTTTTTAAAGGTCGGGGTTAGGAGGCTCTTAGAATTGGATAGTTTTTTCCAAAGAAATGTATATATAAAGATAGAGCAAAATGCATAATTGCTTTAGTGTCTATACTTAGAAGTAGATGGCGCTCAAGTAAATAAAAAACAATACCCTGCACCATGCTTAGATCGGCATGGCCTTGGATTTGGCTCTTAATTATCTTAGGAACCACAAATATGACATTTAATACATATTTCAAATTCTAGTACATTAAGCTGTCACTAGCAGACTTATTTAATAATACTAAAGTCAATTTTTGAAATGTTCGAGGTGATAAAAGCATTTGTTTCACATTTTTATGTTAAAAACAAATTTTCATAGATCAAAATGGTATTTTTTCGGTAAATTCGTATAATTTTCAAATATTAAGGCATTGCAAACTGCATATTTATGTTAATTCTTTTTTTCAAAAAAAAATCAATACACATACAATAAAATTGTAATACTGTGTTCTTAAACATCTAAATGACTATTAATTTAGAAAATTCAAGAATAATATACACATAAAACATATATTTTTGTATAGTTTTTGTCAAATATTCTTTTATGTTACGAACGAAATAGAAAATCAATAATACCCTGTTGCATATTGTAGCAAAATATGCCTAATAGGGAGAATTTATTTTCAGATGCGCCATCTATTGAAAAATAATTTCAACTAATGTTCTTTCTTTAATAAATTAATGTCTTTGGTTTTTCAATGGGAAACCTTTTAATTCTAAGTTATTTTTCGATTAAAAACCATTCAAAATTTTAAGGAAATTTTTCTGTAGATAAATGATCTTATTGTGAAAAATATTTTCACTTAAAAAAATGTTCAAAGTTTAAGAAGTTTTTCATATAATTTTTGTGCAAAGTGTATATGATGAAGACAAAAATTAAGAGACATAAAATTGTTGCAATTCCAACAAGAATTATGGTTCTGTCAACAATGACAGTTTTGTTTATTTTTCAATAATAATAATAATATCGAAACAATAATGATTGATTTCAAAATAATTGTTGAGCATGAACAACTTTTTTTTTGTACGTGTAGATTTGTTAGTTACTTTAATTGAATATTTTCCATCAAGTTAATACTTTATTTCTTGTTGTATTAATTAACAAATATGTTTTAAAGTTTGAATAAGATTTTTTCAAAAAAAAAAATTGCGAGTCACATGAGTGAGGGTGGTGTGATTTAAAATCACGTTAATTCTATTAAGACTATTTAATATCACCATAAAATAAAATTGTTTATTTTATAAATTGCAACATGGTAAAAATATGTATACACAAACGTATAATAACATAAACTGAGAAATATAAATAACTATAAACTTATCAAATAGTTGTGTTTTTGTGGCAAGCTATTAACGTTTGCTTGCATCATAACCATAAAAATTTTACAGTAGTAACGTTAAGAGTTAACACTTAACTTTGGCTTATATTAACTGTATATGGGAATGACATACGCCAACGTTGATAGCTAGCCGCATAAACGAAGCTATTAATAAAAAATAATGACGAGGCTTTGTTGAAAAGAAAACTTGTAAATTTGTATCCATGAAATAATACTTTGATAATATTTTCATATCAACAAATCACAGTTAATAATCACAAAATAAATATGACAAAAATTATATTTATATTTATTTAGGGAGTGTTCTTTTAAAAAGAAAATATAAAAACTCGTAAATAATAATTTGTTTTTATTTTATTAATTTATTGGCGAAAGTAAAATTTCGGAATATTTTTTCTGAAGCTTCCATGGTTAATATTGGGCGGAGTTCAAAACCGTAAAAGAATATTAAGAAATACAAAAGAACCAAAAAAATTAAGACAAAAAAAAAAAAAATAATTTCTTATTTTAACCGCTGAATGTAATGAAAAATCGGTTATCAGCAATTAGTTTAACAACAGGTTCTAGAGAATTGATTTTGTCACACAAACAAAGAGCAAATACGATAGAACTGATATTATATTGAATTCCATAGAACAAATAGTTCTGTAACTGATTCTTTGGACCAGATAATTTTGCTGGGATTTTTATATATATTTTTTAACATATTGATAAACGATAAAGTCAAATATTTAAGTTAAAGCGGCAATTTCAGTGTTAACATATTAATTTACACCCTCAATTAAGCTAAAAATGAAATTAATTATCAAAACAAAAATATATAATTTTCAAGTGTACAGATAGTCTAACATAATGGTTACACTCAGAAAATTTCTGCAGTTCTAACTGTCATGTTAATAATAATAATAAAAGCAGTTGTAGTTATTTAAACGGCAATTACTGTTGTTTTGCTTAGGAAAAAATTTTCAATGACTTTTACAATTATTTTTTAAACAACCTACAAAAACTAGTGCAGTTTAATAATTTTTAAAAAATTTCTTTTATTTTTGCATTTTTATTGCTTTACAATTCCCGTTTCCTTTTTTTTTTTTGTAAAATAGTGAAAAATGTTAAATATATAAGTAAAGTGTAAAAAAAATTAAACTGCATTTGTTTTTAACTACATTTGTTGTAGTATTTAAAAAAAACTTTCTATAAATTTGGAAAATAAAACTATTCATGATCTCGAACCGAAAAAATAAACATTTAAAATATCACAAAACATTTCCATATTTTTAATATAAAATAACTACATGCTGCTTTTATTTTAGTGTACACATTTTTCAACTGCTCATACAGATATTGTCAACTACAGTTGATTCTACCTACATAATTTCCTGAGTGTAATGAACAGTTTTCTTATTTATTAGCTCTATTGATTTTTTATGAAGGGTGTTTAATAAATATATCATGTTCTTTAGGTGATTATAATACAATTTTATGTATGTAAATTAACATTAATAACACTATTTGACAAATTTAACCGATATTCTCCTGAATTAAAAAATCGCAGTTTATTGGTATGTTTAAAGATTTGTAATCGAGTAAAACTTTTCTGGATTTTGTATCATTTTACCGCACCCTCTAGTAGAGACCGTGGTAGGCTGAAATTCTTTAATGGATCGAGATTTTTCTCGATTTCTCTCAAAAGCCTTTAATGAAGATTAAAATTTTACCTTTTACCAACTATTGTTACTTTCGGTCTGTGAAGTTGTTAAAAAGATCAAAAAATAATTACAGTTAACCTTAGAATCCCACTAACAAAAAATACAGTTAACCTAAAAGCAACATAACGGTCCTATGCTCCTTGCAGGAGTAAAAGGAATATATAGGGTCCGCCAAATAACTTTTTTTTGAAAATGATATAAAAAAAACTACTGAATATTTTCTTAAATTTCTTTTTTTATTTGAAAGTACAATCCTTCCGGTTAAAAATGGAAAATAATTTCATTCAAATGGCTGCTTCGGCTGGCCGTTACAGTCAATGGCGATCGTTATCGGACCATGTTGAACGAATTTTTGTTTACAAAAATTGAAGAGGAGGATATTGGCAACAATTTGGTTTCAACAGGACGGCGCTACGTGCCACACAGCCGAAGCTACATTCGATGTTTTGCGCCCTGTTTTTGAAGATCGCATTATCAGCCGCAGAGCTGATCTCGTTTGGCCACCTCGGAGCTGCGATTTGACACCGTTGGACTATTATTTGTGGGGTGCTGTCAAAGATAAGTGTTACGCCGACAAGCCAGAGACAATTGACGCTTTAAAGGACAATATTCGTGAAGCCTTGTTGAAATACAGCTGCACACAATCGATAATGTGCTTAAAAATTGGAGCCTACACGCAGGCTACTGCATGGCCAGCCGAGGCAGCTATTTGAATGAAATTTTTCCATTATTAACCGGAAGGATTTTACTTTCAAGTAAAAAAAGAAATTTGAGAAAATAATTAGTAGATTTTTTTATAGCATTTTCAAAAAAAAAAGTTATTTGGCGGACCCTATATATGTAAAGCGTGTTTTTTTTTATAGTGTCACATCTTTGAGTTGGCATCACTGCTTTATTTGACAACGCATTTAACAGCTTTTGTATAGTTTGCTCTGAAATTTCATTATGAATGGACTTACACTAGAGCAACGCGTGCAAATTGTTGAAGTTTTTAATCAAAATAATTGTTCTATTGGTCAAACTCATCGTGCACTTCTTCCATTTTATGGCGTACATAATCGTCCTTCAGAGCGGCTAGTTCGAAGAACAATAGATCGTTTTGGATCACATTTACTGTTACTAATAATGTGCTTTTGTCGAAACACCATTACATCCACAGAAAATTACTGTTTGGTGCGCTTTATGGGCTGACGGAGTCATGGGCCCATATGATGATGAGAATGTTACTTTCAATGGTGAACGGAAGGGGAACATGATTCGAAATTTTTTCGCACCTCAATTAAGTGGCATTAATCTTGCTGATGTGTGGTTTCAACAGGACGGAGCCACATGCCACACAGCGGGCGCTACAATTGATTTACTCAAAGAAACTGTTGATGAAAAAATAATTTTACGTAATGGCCCAATTAATTGGCCACCAAGATCGTGTGATTTAACCCTATTGGATTATTTTGTTTGGGGTTATGTTAAGTTACTTGTCTACGTCGATAAACTACAAAAAATTGAACACCTGGAAATCAACATTTGAAGAGTTATCGGCGAAATACGGCCGCAAATGCTGCGAAAAGTTGTTGAAAACATTGATTTCATAAAATTTTCTTTCCAATAAAACCCGTTTCACCCTTTATATAACATAACGAAATGATTTAAAATAGCATTAACCCTTAACCTAATGAAATAATTTTGAAATATCGTTTTCCTATAACACTAACCGTATGAAACCATAGCGAACTCTCAAAAAATATCTAAAAGTCGAAATATCTCGAAAACTAAAGCGATTTAAATTTTTTTCTTTTTCGATTTGAGTTTAGCATGTTAAAAGTATATAGAACTGATGTATTGCAAGATGTCTTTTTGGCTGCTTTATAGTGTTATTTTATATAACAATTAAATGAATAACAAAAAAAACTTATCTTTTCATGTTTTAACCCAAAATAAACACACACCGAAAAATTCGTCTAGCTAAAAATTTATGTTTATGGTATTATGATGATGGCCTTTTTCCTCTTTTTAAATACATAATTTTTTCAGAACTAAGAAAAAAAAAGAAATAAGTTTGTTACTTTAAAATATGACATTCGTTTTTGTGTATTTACTTTAAAAAAAATTAATGGGGAAAAAATAAAATAGTTTAAAAAATATTTAAATCTTGCATTTTAATGATAAAATTTATAGCAAATTTGAAAAAGGAGCTTTACGTTTTAAAGATTAGAATAAATCTTCACGAAAACTGTTTGATCCTAATTTTTTGTTTATAAAAGATCAACCCTATTATTAAAAATACAAAAAACATATAGCAAAATTTCGCATTTTTTTATTTGTTTTTAAAATCGTAAACAAAAATCACAATAAAAATGTAGTTGATATATTTTTGTTTACATTTTATTATTTTTGGAATATATTTTTTTCACATTTAAAGCATCATAAAACACACAAATATTTTTAAATATAGGGTGATCCATTTCGAGGTTCCCTACTTTTTCAAAGAAAAAAACAGAAAATTCAAATTTAATGGGGAATGCTTATTATCATTTGAAAGAACATTCTTTGGCATTCATTTTTGAAGATTATGTCTATCAAATGTTGGCCGTTGCTACGTGGCAAATGGTCCATCCGTTGAGTCCAATTTTCGATGACTCGTTCGAGCATTTCGACTGGTAACTGGTGAATGACACGCGTGATGCTTTCCTCCAAGGCCTGAATTTAAGCTGGTTTGTACGTATAAACTTTAGACTTTACATATCCCCACAGGAAAAAGTCTAACGGTGTGATATCACACGATCTTGGTGGCCAATCGACCGGCCCAAAACGTGAAATTATGTGCTCACCGAAGTGTTCTCCCAATAAATCCATTGATTGATGCGATGTGTGGGAAGTGGCGCCGTCTTGTTGAAACCACATGTCGCCGAGATCACGAGCTTCAATTTCAGGCATCAAATAGTCGTTTATCATGGCACGATATCGACTCTACACGGTCTTCGTGTAGACTCTCAGGTACAGCCGCTATATTTTCTTCACAGCGTGCTGGACGTGGTCTATTCGGTCGAGTATTATCCAAAAATTAATGCTGGGTCTCAAAATGGGTGATGGTGTTGCGAATAGTACGCTCAGTAGGCCGATTATGTTGACCATAAGTTGAGCGAAGTGCACGAAACACATTCCCCACAGAACGTGAACTTTCGTCATAAAGTTGAACGATTTGTAAACGTTGTTCAGGCGTAAGTCTTTCCATTATGAAATGCCAAACAATACTTAACAAAAATAACATGACAGCATGACACGACGCACAAGTGATCTGTCAAAAAAGGCTTATGAAAAAAGTATCTCGAAATGGATCACCCTATATAATATTTTTTTTATTTATTGTTTATTTTTTTATTTTTTTTATTAAAAGTTAGAAACTGTTATTTCAAACAAACAAAAGACAATTTTTTAAACATTTTTATATTTTTGTCAGCTCTCTGCCTACACAAACTTTAAATTATGATATGAACACACTTTTTATAAATTAAATTGGCTGATATTGCACTTTTTTAACAGTTCTGAAAAAAGTAAAGAAAAAAACCTACATCATAACACCATAAATACTAATTCGTTTCTATTTGGAAGTTGTTATACATGAGAAATAAGTGGTATAGGAAGTTTTTTTTTTTTTTTGTAAAAAGGTAATTTCGTTACATTCAAGCTAATGCTGTGGTTTGCTAGAATAACCGCATAAATCAATTTTTAAGTTATTAAAGCCAAATTGCTTAATTTTTAATGCTCCTTATATAAGTGTTAAAGATGAAAAATATGGGCGAATTCCGAAACCAATGTAACTTAAATGTTTTCAAAAAAGTTTTTAGCACGAGATACGTTATTATGTCTCCACACTAGAGTTATAATATTTTTACCTATCACCGCGTTATAGGTAATACTATTTTAATACAATAATTAATCAGTTTTTCGGGTTATTTTGGAAAAAAAAGCTGCCACATAAAGAGCAATATTTCTAAAAATTCTACGCAAATTTGCCATATCGCGAAATAACTCTATAATACATTTTTACTAAAATACACGAAATCCATCGAATTAAAAAGTATCCTTAAAGATCGATACGCATCGTTAACATCTAATTTCTATGTACAATTTTTTTTTATTTTTTTTTTTTGCTTTCCAGAAAAATAAATTTTGTGAGTTAAGCGGTTATTCTACAAAAGCACAGAGTTATATTTTATGTAGGATTTTGGGCATGTCATTTTCCAAAGCCCAAAAATCGATTTTAAAAGTATGTTGTGATAGCGTCATTTAGGATTTAAAATATCAAATATCAGTAATGAATTAATAAAGTATAAAAGAGGAAATATGTTTCAAAAAATTTATACATGTTATCTATAAAAGTAAACTCATAAAAAAAATTGTTGGTAAAATCTACTAAAAACTACAAAGGTGTATGCAGTCAAAAAGGCGACAACTTAAAATTTAGTAATTTTTAATTGATAAAAACAACAAATAAATGCAGTAAAAATAACTCATAATGTCGTTAAAATAATTGAAAAAAATTTATAATTAAAATTTTAAAGCAACTGACAAAATTGCCCAAAAGAACTGCTCATTGTTTGAGGCCAAGAACGAATTAAGCCAATTTCGGATATCCTGTTCTGAAGTGAAGCGTATTCCAGTGAAACCGTTCTGCATCGATCGAAACAAATGATAATCAAGGTTTAGACTATAAGGCGAATGAGGCAAAGCTTCACAACCATTATTTTTTAACCGCTCTTGCAAAATGTGGTTAAGTGTTGTCATGGTGGAATATTTCAGCTTCATGTCTGGTCGTATATTCCGTGTGTTTTTCGACCAATGCTCACTTCAAACGAACCAATTGTGCTCGTAATGCATGGTTTTCACTATGTCATTTTTAATGTCAATTTGTCCAAATTGTTGGCAATTGTATGAAAACGGGTTGTCATAGGTGTCATCTGAGTTTGCAGTCACTTATGCCACACTAACTGCCGTCTAAAATGACAGACAAGTGAAAACGTCAAATTTCAGTTTGTCAGCAGATATGGCAGCATTTTTTATCTAAAATAAAATTGACAACAAGTTGTCATTTTTTTTTTTTGTTTGGCGATCGCAAAGTTGTTATATTTTTTGCTGGAAAAATAAATTTCAATGCTTCCTTTTATTTTCCAAGCCCTTTAGTGTTTTAATAATTCAAAGCGCCGCACTAGCTACAGCCATTTGTTTCTTTTTTATTATTTTTTAATTTTTTCCACTTTTTATTTAACTAAAATTAATATTTTATAATCAGCTGTTCGCTCGCCAAAAGTTTACGCATCACATTTGACCTTTGTAATGAAAACGGCGTGTCAGTCAACTCACACCAAAATTTGACATAAGTCTTTGGAAAGCTCTGCTTTATCGATTTATTGTCAGTTTTTAAGATGTAATGAAAACGCATTTGACACAAAATGACGAGAATTCATTTGAGTCAGTTTTTGCTGTCAGTTCATATGACATAATGAAAACCAGGCATTACAGGTCCCATGATATCGTTTGCGCCTATTTCAGCAGCTCATAATGGATGGGACCCTTCTGATTTCACCAAATACAGAGCATTACCTTGGTGTTGATTTGGCTGGTTGGCCGGGCTCCACATACGATTTCTTGCGCTTAGGGTTTTCGTAATGGATCCACTTTTCATCGCCAGTGATGATTTGATGCAAAAATTACTTCTTCTAATGGCGTTTCAGCAGCATTTCGGACATGCAAAATCGTCTCTCGGCTTCAGTTCGTGTGGTGCCCCTTTTTTTTTTTTTTTGAAATTTCTGGTTTAGAGACTTCTAATGATTTTAAATTTGACAACAATCTTTATCGAGTTATGCATCCAATTCATCATCTTCGAACTTTTTTGGCTGACCTGGGCGGTCTTTGTCTTCGTGTCAAAATTACCATTTCTGAACCGCACAAACCATGTCTCGCAAGTTGGAATCGATGGAACATATTCAGAATAAGCTTTGGTGAGCTAACTAAATCGGTGTGGGCTAGCCATCAACGGGGAGGCTTTTCTCCTTGTTGTCCCTTCCCGTAGTGGTTTTAGCAGGCCCTTCCCTTTTTTGGATTTTTAAAAAAAAATTTTTAGTTGGTTTCTACGCCCGAGGAGGTTATTAGTATAGATTTTATATTTGTATCACTCAGCTAAACTAAGTATTTTTAATTTAAAAATCAAAGTAGATAAAAAAAATTCTGGATGAGACTGCCAAATCACCTAGCGGTATGAAATATACTTTACGACCTATTCTTATACCTACCAGGTAATTTATAGAATTACATAAAAATTAGCCGTTTTGGAGGAGTACAAACACCGTGACACGAGAATTTTATATATATAGAAGATTAATTAACATTTGCATTAAATTAATGAAATTTAATTGAAATCCGGCCAATGAAAGTTTTACATAAAATCCTATTAATACCAATCATTTACCAAAATACAACACAAGGATACAGAGCAAAATATAATTCAAAAATATTGTCTTATCATTAACTATCAACTTATGATTATGTTGTATATTTAATATTAATTAAGACAAACACTTGAAATTAACAGCTTCATATAAGCTTTGTTATTGGATACTTTAAGCATTGAAGTTCATAACCAAAAAACTGTAAAAAATAGAGGATAAATATAAATTGTTAAAATTCGTTGATGTTAGTCTAATTGTGTGTTGTTTTCGGGTTTGTTAATTTGTTTCCAAACACTCAATATAAAATAAACAATCAACAAAGCAATTTCGGCAACCGAAAATACTAAGTATTCTATCCTGCTGGCTCTGTTGTATTTTTTAAATTTTTTTCTCTATAATTTACTAATACAATTTTCATGTTTTTTGACAAAAAAAATAAACAATTTGTAAAAAATAATATGATATAAAATCCTATTAATACCATTCATTTATTGTTATGAAAAATTTCATATTGTCCATTAAAAGTAAAAAGATTTTTCAATCACATTTTAAATGAAAAAGTTTCATTGCCAAAAATTCCAAATAATTCTTATTCCAATCTAAAAATATATTGTTTGTATGTATTCCTAAATTTTCATATAAATTTACAATTTAATGATTTAATATTTCCGTATATTTAGTTTATTTATGTACGATGGCGATAAATACCATTCAATAATTATCAAAAATAAACAAATAATACATACAGTCAACAAAAAAAAAACCTGTACACTTCTGTAACTCGTTAAGCTAGCACAATCAAAAAAAGTAATTAAAAACTTATTTAACATAACTTTAAAAATAATACTACTACCATTCAAAATATTTGAAAATTTAATTTAATTGGTAGTCTTTGTTTGGATATTATTTTAGAAATTTTGCAGTGTCCAAGTTTTTTTTTCTGCCTGAGAAATTGTAATATTTTTGAGGTTATGTTAGCAATACTTTACAAGTTTGAAATAAAAAAAAGAAACAAAATTAGTCATTTAAATAAGCTTTTATTTACATTTTGTTTGGCTGTGTTAGCTTAACGATTTTCAAAAATAATGTGGTTCAAAATTTGTTATTATAAGTGTACAAGTTTTTTTTTTTGTTGATTGTATATAAACATTGACGTTAGAACTTGCAATTCTGCAATATTATTCAGTGGAATATTTTGGATTATTTCAATACTCATGTAAAAATATCAACTTGAACCAAAGAAAACTAATTAAATAAATAAAATTTGGTTGCCAAATATAAACAAGTGTGAAAATGTTTACATAAAAAAACCTGTATACATAGAACAAGTGTAAATAAAATAATTAATTATGTCGCAGAAAACCTATGTAAAAAATTAATTCACTAAACTGAACTCAAACCAGATGTGTGTGAAAAACTATGCAGTCTTTACTAGTATTGCAATAAATTGTTATTTTTTTATATTCTACACAAGTTTACAAGAATATTAGAAAAAATATTATAAGCTTTAAAAAAAAAGTTCCATACATTTTAGTTCAATGAAACGTTTTACTGTATTTACACAGAGAAAAAATTATACTTATATAAATTATTGTTTCGTATTTGATTTAACATCTTATATTTGATGATACATATTTTTTTAATTAACTAAATATGATTCTATTTAAAATAAACTTTTCGTATTTAAATAAATATTTCAACATTTTAGTTTTTGTTTCCGAATTTGAAAATTAATAAGAAACATATTTAAATCAAATTAAAAAATAATTAATTTGATTTCAAAGATGTTTCTATTCAATTTAATGTCATTTTTGCTTGACTTTAAAATTTTTTTCTGTGCTTTTTAAAAATTTATGATTTTCTATTAAAAAATAGTAAACTTACAAAGTAACAAAGAATTTCTAAAAAGGAGAACGAAAGAAAATGATATCAAAAGTAGTAAACATAAACAACTAAACTAAAATATTAGGAATATTCACGTCAAAAACAAATTTCACTTCAAAAATGAATTTAAAAGAATAAACCAATATAAATAGTAAAAATTAGGATATAAATAATCAAACATTATATTGTAAACTAGTGTAGAGTATGTTCTCGTATGTCCACACTTTCTTGAAGATTTGTTAAAAAATTCAAAGCGGATCAATACATTATAGGGTATGTTATAATTGGGACGGCATTGTTTCTTATATCTCTCATTAATTCTCATAAGAATTTAATGCCAAGCGTTTTCTATAATTTTTATAGTTGTCATAAAATAGTTTTAAGAAAAAAAAAATTACTGTATGTATATTTTTGTTGTACAAAGTATTAAATAAAATTATTTTTTGTTTTATTAACAACCTTGAGCTAACAATGTCAACATTCGGTTAAACTAACAAAAGTATATTTTTGTTTGTAAGAGCTATTGGAGGCAATCCGTAATATACTCAGGTGTTATAATGTATTCCTTTAAAATAGAAAACTTTAAATTTCTCCAGAGGTAATGCCTGGTTTTCATTATGTCATATGAACTGACAACAAAAACGGACTCAACTAAATTCTAGTCATTTTGTGTCAAATGCGTTTTCATTACATCTTAAAACTGACAATAAGTCGATAAAGCAGAGCTTGTCAAAGACATACGTCAAATTTTGATAGGAGTTGACTGACACGCCGTTTTCATTACAAAGGTCAAATTTGATGCGTAAACTTTTGGCGAGCGAACGAACAGCTGATTAGAAAATATTAATTTGAGTTCAATAAAAAGTGAAACAAATTTAAAAAAAATAAACAAATGGCTGTAGCTAGTGCGGCGCTTTGAATTATTAAAACACTAAAGGGCTTGGAAAAATAAAAGGAAGCATTGAAATTTATTTTTCCAGCAAAAAAAAAAAAAGAAAATAACAGCTTTGCGATCGTCAAACAAAAAAAAATTGACCATTTTATTTAAGATAAAAAATGCTGCCATATCTGTTGACAAACTGAAATTTGACGTTTTCACTTGTCTGTCATTTAGACGGCAGTTCGTGTGCATAACTGACTGCAAACTCAGATGACACCATATGACAACCCGTTTTCATACAATTGCCAATAATTTGGACAAATTGACATTAAAAATGACATAGTGAAAACCATGCATAATAGCGTGAGATAGTAGGAATATTTAATTTTAGTTTTTATCGCAGTTCTGGTCTTCTTTTAATTTATCTGTGTTTCAAGAAATTTAATTTTTTTTAGGATAAATAATTCCTATAGCAGAGAGAGATTGTTAATAGAAATTTTTAGAAATTATTTTTTTTTTGTCAAAAAGGAGATACCTGGACGTATACTTATTATAACGTAATTCTTTATAACGCATACGTATTATTAAAGAGACCAAATATGAGCCACTTCAATCATAGAAAAAGAATTATAAATTTTGTGAAGAATACAAAGGTTCGGTAACAAACTCCACATTGAGAAAAAACAGGGGAAAAATGATAAAATTTCCCTTATTTTAAAACAAATGTTTACCCTTTCTCCACAAATTTGAGCAAATTTCCCTGATCAATTGAAGAATCTGCGAAAAAGCAATTGGACTTGCAAAAGAAGCAATTTGTCTTGCAAAGAAAACCAATTGGAATTGTAGATAAACCTATTAGAAAAATACCACACCTTTGTAGTCCGCACATATAAAAAAAGAACGATTTTAGCAGCATGAGAAACATCGTTTGCCTATGAGTTTAACTAGCTGACTAACTCTGCGGTTACAAGATTATTGCTCGAATTGAAAGTTGTGACGTAGGCTGCACGCAATTTAAATACAATTTCGTTTCCAAAACGCCTTTATCAAGGAAAAAAGTACAAATTGTTTTACTGTGGCATCGTTATATTGTGCCAGAGTATTTATAGAACGAAACATGAAAATTTATTTACAAGAATTGTGATCAGCTGGTAAAATTGGTGCTCAGATTGCCTTGAGGCTTGAAAGATAAATTGAATACCATCCAGTTTTCAATTTCAAAAAGTGTGAGTGTGTTAGTAAAAAAGTGTTATTGTATTGGAAATTGAGAAAAATTGAAATCAAGAAATTGAACGTGTAACCCCCGGGTAAGATAAACAATATCGCTTCTTTTTAACCCAACTGACACAAAAGTAGTTTTAAAACCACTTCAAACAACATCAACTTATTCTGAAGTTGATACAATTTAGCTGATATACACATATGTACACGCAAAAAAATTCGAAAGTGACTACATGACATGACAGCTATTAAAAAAAAAAACTAACGAAAATTACTGTATTTCGTAATAATCGTTTAAAGTAATTTAAAAATTATCATGAACAACAAATAAGACAGTATTTTTGCAGTAAACCGGTAATATATATTCTTAATTTGCGAATAAATTTCAGTTGTATCTCCAATGCAAAAAAAACTGGTGTAACGTTTAAAATATTTAAACCAACACTCAGGGGATACCTTACTAATGCTCTGCAGTGAATTGGCGAAAGGAAGTTAGGTTAAGGCTAAAGAAAAGTAGTAGTGTCGGTGGACATTCGACTTAAATTTAACTAAGTTGTAAGTGACAGGAAAGAACTTATATTTGTGGATTATTTAAAAAATGTTGCATATCTATATAGTAAGATCAGATGAAGTGAAATTGTTCTTACACCGGTTAAGAAAACCTTAGCACTTGAATGCTTCTTTAAGTAGGATAAAATAATTACACTTTTTGTAATTTAAGCAACAATTTGTTTTTTAATTAAAATATTGAAAAAGTTAACAGTAAAATACAGTATGTTTTACCAATTTGTGCCAGTTGTTTTAAAATGTTTTTAGACTTTTTCTACATTTAATTTTTGGTTCATAATTTCAGAGATTATTTTATAATTAAAAGACTACTTTTTAAAAGTTTTGTTGGTTTTGAAAGACATATCTTAAAATTGTATTAATTTCGTTTAAAAAAACTATAAATATCCATATAAAATCGACAAAATCGAAGTACAAACAATTTTCGTTAGGTTGGTAAATTTACACCGGAAAAAGTATCACAAATTTTTAAGTAATTAAAAATACTTGTTAAAATTCAAATTCGTTTTCTAACAATTTTTTGTTTTTTTTTTTTTAATTGTTACTTTTCATATAAAAATTCTTTGAAAATTAAAATTGACGTTACAAAAAAATAATAAAAAGTTGCTTGTATTTAAAAATTCCATTGTTAGTGCAATTAAAAAAAAAAATTTATTTGTATTTACAAAAATATTCTATGAATGATGTTCAATATTACAAACAGAACTTTGTAATTTGATTCTGTGTAGTCTACAGTTTAATTTCGTAAAATATACGAAAGATTCGTGTATTTTACAAAAAAAAATAACTACGAAAGTTATTTTCGGTTAACCGAACCTTGGTAAACCAGTTTATCTTAAAACCCCATCTAAAATAAAAAAATATATAATTCTAAGCAAAAATCTGAAAAATATCAACTAAACATATTTTAATTACGCAAAATACTGTAGACTGGTTGTGCAAAATAAACAAAACAATAAAATTCCGATCTACAATTTTTTTTTTTTAAAATACCGCAGAAAATATTTTTATTGCTTGTCAATTTCTGAAATAGTAAATCCATTAGAAAAACGGTCAGATTTTAATATATTTTGGAAAAATTTATATTATGTTTAAATACAAAGGGCCCTTTTTGTTAACCGACAAATCCGATTTTTTAGAAACACTAGTCACAATAAACTCAAAATGTCACTTATTCACCAAAAAATTAATAGTCTTGCATATAAAACAAATTCGTTATCGTGAAAATTATTTGTTTTTATACGGAGCATAATTGTTTTTTTTTTCACGTGAAATCCAATATTTTAAGCAAAAAAAAAAAATCATTAATGAATGAAAACCCGTGACCTCCTTATGCGCTGTACGCCCACCACGATTTACGTTGTCAAATATTTCGAATTGTCTGAATACTAGTAACACAGACTGTTTTAGCAATGTCGCGTTTTTTTTTGTTTTTGGCAAAACAATAGACTAAAAATAAACCTATTTGAATAAAATTATTTGAGATCACAAACAACTGGACAAAACGTTTCTATTCAACAGATACAATATTTAAATATGTAAAAGAAAGAAAATAATAAGCAGTGAATACATGAAATTGAAAATGCAATTTTTAGTTTCTATATATTATTTACGCCCGTAAATTGCAAGACTATGAAAAAAAAAATCAAACTAAACACTTTCTATAGAATTTGCTTACCTTACTGCTGCTATCTTCAGCAAGTGACATGCAATCACTAAATCCACCACATTCACTACAAGGGCTTTGCGCCGCTAACATAATACCACTATCTTCGCCATCATCAATTTCACATTCATTGTTGGCCGTTAAACATTTGATAACATTTGTGGTGGTGGAAGAGGGGGAATTAAAGGTATTAGTAAGATTTTCCAAGGGATTTATTGTAATAGGATTTTCTAATTCATAGTTGGAGGTTAGTGTTAATAAATCGTTGTTTTCCAAATCGTAAACGAAATTAAGGTCTGCCGATGATGATGATGATAGTGCAACCACTTCCGTTGGCTTTAATACATTTAAAGTAACACAATTTTCTTTTTCTTCATTTTCTTGGCAATTTTCCTTAGCATTTCTACTGTTAAGAGTATTTAAATTTTGTTGTATCATTATTTCTTGTAAATTAATTTCTTGTACATTCACTTTAATAAATTCACCATTTAATATTGTACTTTGTTGTTCATACAATTTAAAAATATCCTCGCTATGTTGTTCTTGTAAATGTTGTAAAAATACTTCTGTTTGTAAACAAATGCCCGTACAAAATAAACAATTAAATCCTATATTTTGTATATCCGGTGATATAGTCATTTCACCACATTTTCGAAATAATAAATAATCTTCCGGTTGCCAAATTAGGGGTGCGAAAATGGTAGACATTATTAAAAAAAATTGTTTAATTTCCAGAATTATCTTAAAATAATTGTTTAATTTAAACCGTTTATTGAAAATATAATAAATTTATTATTTTTTTTTACAAGTTTTATGTTTGTGTTTTTTTTTATTATTTTCCGTTGTTTGTCGCTTAAATGCCGGCCACTTACTAAACCATATTCTCTAATTTACAGTAAGTTTTCTACTACATACAGTTATAAGCATTTCATTGTTGGTTTGTTTTTGCTCAAATGCGTGCCTTCTGCTTTCTCATTCAAAATAAAAGTATAAACGGTGAGTAATTAATGCATTTATACTGTAGAATTGTTAAGCTGGTGGACTTTTAAATTGGTTTGTTGATGGTTGATGTTTTTAAAATCCGGTACTCGCTAAGATTGTCGTTTAGGGACTTTTACTGCTAAAAGCAATTAAAAACACTTCCGAATAGCTCAATTGCAAATGATTTCAACTATTTACGGGTATTTTTGTTTTATCTCCAAAACAGTTTTCTCTCGCGTGTCAATGTGGCTTTAAGTATTTAAACTAGTGTTTCCAATTATTCGACCCTGCCGGTAATTCGGTTAGGTCATTATTCGAAAAATTAAGAAAATTTATTAATCGGTTATTCGGGTCGATTAATCGGAAAAATTTGCGATTAATCGATTAATCGTTTAATGCAAAATAAATGTATTTCTTTCATCAATAAGAACACAAAAAGTTTCTTTTTGCTGAAATATCAAGTATTTGTTTAAAAGAATTCAAAGCATCTTAAGATTTTTTAAAGAATACCAGCAAAACCACACATAACCAAATAATGGGTAAAGTAATGTATAGCCATAGGGGACGATGGATTACTTTACATCTTACTTCATTGATGAATTATGCAGGCGATGAGCCTCAAAGTAATGAATATACCCATTACTTTAGAGGTGATAATGTAAGGGGTTACTTATATGGTTACAAGAATCGAAAAAGTAATGTGTCTAAAAATAGATTTTTAAAAAAAGAGGAATTTTTATTAAAAAAAATGATTACAAATATTTTATTTAAATTATTTGTAATTGAAAATAATGTGGTCATATTGGGAATCAAATCAGGAAATTCCGGTTGCCAGCCAAGAACTCTACCCACTGAGCTATCGACGCATATAGAATTTAATTGCTTTAAACTTAAATGAATTGTTGCGCTTCGTTTTCTCGCTAGTGTTGTCAAAACAAACATATATTACCATTTTGCTTACAAAAAAATACAAAGTAATGTATCTAAAAATAGATTTTCTTAAATATTTCAATTATTACTTTACATTTATAAATCATATATTACGTAATTAATAATGAGTAACTTATTACTTTATGCTTGCAAATAATAAAAAAGGTAACGAGCTATCATTACAAGGTAACGCATGAAAATATCGCACCCATTACCAAAGTTTTGCTGGGAATCATTCATGCCTTATAATCTTGGGGGTTTTCAGATGAATCTGACGACTTTTAAAAAGAAAATGTCAGACGTATTCGGTGGAAGCAAACCCTTAAAAATGCAGTGTAGATAGTGTTTTACCGAAGTGGGACATTTCGTCGATAAAGTTGGTTTTTATTTTCTTTATATGACATTGTCCAGAATAAATTAAAAATAGAAATGCCTTAATAAACAAGAGCTGTCTTCAATAATAAACTTCTAAAAATATGCTGTAAATAATTTTTGCGAAATTCACAAAGTTTGATAGAACTGTCCCCTGACTTTTTCACTACCTGGTTTAAGCTTTAGAGTTAAAGAGGTTATCTATTACAAAATATATGAAAATCACGCATATTCCTGACAAGTCCTCACCGATAAGAATACGTGAAATCTTAAATATTTTGTAACTAAACAACTTTATTCTACAGAAGTTCTTACTTGATCAACATTTGTTAATAAATCAAATTAGAATTTGATAAATTTTTGATAAATCAACTGGAAACAAAATGTTATTTTTTAGTTTTTATAAATTTTTTTATAGAAATTTAAATTACTGTTTCTTAGATTTCGAATTTAAAGCAATTTCGAATTTAAAGCGATTTCGAATTTAAAGCAATTTTATATTATTATTTAATAACATAAGTAACGTCATAGTGCTTGTTAGGAATATACCGAGTCATGTGTTTCATTGCTAAGAAGAAAAATATATTCTTTAATAGATTTTTCGTTAAAGCTCTGCTTAGAGGCTCTAGCTTTTCTAAAACCCCGGGTTCTGCTGATATCTTTTGTCAGCTCGAAATACATGTAAGCGGAGGTTGGAAGCTCTATTTCAATTGTCTATCATATTTTCTAAAACCTAAATAATAAATAATATTTGCTTTGATTCAGTCGATTTGAAAAGAATTTAGGGAAAGTTAGGGAAATTTGGAAGTTTTAAGAAATATTAGAAAAATTCATATTAAAAATTTAACCGATTAATTGATCTATTTTAATCGATTATTCGGGTCGAATAATTATTTGAGTTATAAATTATTTGTTTCGACATTAACCGAAACAGAGGCGATTAATCGAGGAATCGGTTAATCGATTAACCAAATTGAAAACACTAATTAAAATACATCAAATGACGTTGCCACCAGCAGCAAAACTTGTTTTCCCATGTATGTTTTATATGAAGACCAAAATGCTCCCAAGTCACGGTTTACACATAGCAATTTTAATTGCAGCAATTCTGAGTTTATAGGAGAGGGACGTAAAAAGAACGGAAAGGGGAACACACTTCATTCTTTTCGTACTTTTTTTATAAGTAAAAGATACAAAATTGCAAAAAGAGACTTTCGCAGTGTGGACACAAATGCAAGTTCAAAAGAGAATTAAAGAAAATTGCTGAAAGAAAAATTGCTGTTTGTAAACCAAGACCAACCTGCAGGTAGAGCTTCTTAGATTTAATTAATTCATTAAATTTTTAAATTCTGAATTGAAATTTAACGATTTACATCCAAAATGACCAATCATTGAATGGATTTAATTTCCATTTTAATTTGAATACATCGTTCAGCTGTTCAGTGATTAAAAATCATTTTCGTTCGCTGAAAAAAAAAATTAAAATTAAATTTGATTTTTTCACCGTTTAGTGATTCAAAATCAATTGTTTACCGTTCAGTGATTGAAAATCTAATAACTCTGGTCATTTTTTGGTAAGTAAATTAGCATTGATCATAAATTTTACAAATTTGTACGGTTGAAACTCTGAAAATCATGCTATTTTGTTATGTTAGCAATAAAAATGTGAAATCCCTCATTGTTTGGTTTTAATATTAAATCAGTGAACGGTAAAAAATTGATTTTAAATTAATGATCGAAAAAAAATCGATTTTTAAATCAATGAACAGTAAAAAATTGATTTTAAATCACTGAATCAAAAAAATTGATTTTAAACCATTCAGATTAATTGAACACATTCTCTTGTTTTCTTTCGATTTATAAAAAATTAACGCGTTCCTAGTAATTTAAATCATTTGATTTGAGAAAACAAACTGTTACAATTGAACGAATTCAAAAAAAAGAATTCACAAAAGAAGAATTCGGTCACACTATTTAAAAATTGAATTTGGTTTGTGGCGAATTTATTTAAATAAGAATTAATCCTTCAAATGCTGCTTGCACTGAAAAATTAAATCGATGCGTTTCTATTCGTTGGCAGCAACGCATTTGCCTGAATGTCGGCTTAACCGAATAAAGTGACAATCTATCATTGTTATTATTAATATTATTGTTGTCACAGCATTAATTGAAACTCCCAATATATTACCCACATCGTTCTGTGGTGTAGTGTATCTCATAGTCAGACTTGTCTGTCTATATTTTCTATACTTGATTTTCCTTGTTTAACTTTATTTTTTTCATTGTCTCTTTTTGAATAAATTTTAAACGAAGGGTATTCAAAATTCCTTTCCCGTCCACATTACTCAAACTTGTTTTATTTGTGTAAAATATTTATGTTGTTGCATTCCATGTGTGTGTATTTTGTTTGGTGGAATATTTAATGTATTTTTTTTGTATATGAAAAAAAAAAATGTTTGTTGAAAAGGAGTGTACGTACACGTAATTTACGCTGCCACATTATTTTTTAATGTTAAGGCTAAGGATTTGAAGGTTGTTGTTATAAATTTATTCGTATTTTTCGTTGTATTCCAAAGAGATAATTGCATTTTTATTGATATTGCATTATTCATCATGGCATTTGGTGGCCGCATAGAAGGTCACTTGAAATAATGTATGGAAAATTCATATAAATGTGCGAATTTGCGCACAATTAAGTGCTATTAAGGTTTTTAAGTGCGGAAAGTCTTTCTTCATTTACATATTCATTATTACTACTAAAAAGGATACATATGACTTGCATAATATTGTGATGGTTAGTTGGAAGGTAGATGGATGGATGGTTAGATGGAAGTTAAATTTTGTATCAAAAATTAAAATTGTTTCGATTTCTACACAAACTTTTATCGTTGGGTGTGTTCGTTTGCGCAGGTGACTTGTACAGTCTATTTGCCATCTAAGGTAGCAAAAATCGGAGGTTAAAAATCGCAGAAACATCTAAAAAGTTGGAAATAAACTCAGAAATTGTTCGAAGAAGACTTAATAAATTTTCTGTAAATTGTTTTGGTTTCGGCTCTTTTGGGATTACCAAACAAAATTTTAAATAATTTGAATATTTCATGGTTATATGGGAATTTTTTTCCAAATCCGATTTTCTTTCAATTTTAAGGCATGATTTATGGTCCAACATAACATTCATATCTTCATTACCATCTCAAACTTGTTAATTTTTTTGAGGTTAATTTTTGACTTACCCACTCAAATGCATAAAGTTTGTTCATTGAATATCTTGCCGGCACTATTTCAATATTGTTTGCAGAGATTTTCTTTGACGGAGACAAAAATAAGGTGATGCACTTCATTTCAATTAACAACGCAATTTTATTGGATTAACAACTTATTTGTTAAGCTTTCTTAACTAATTTTAAAATTTATCATTTGCTTACATTTACACGAGGTGGTGCCAGATATTGAAAATTTTAAATTATTTTCATATATAATATTGCTGAATGCTGTGTTAACATAAGTATGAGATTGGAGGTTCATAAAATCTAGTTATGAGAACTAGGCTTTTACCAAAAATCTAAATCTGAATTCTGGCAGTGTAAATTATGTATTAAAAAATTGTTTAAAAAAATATGTTAAAAAAATGTTTGTTTTTTAATTTAAAAAATCGTAATTTTTCAAGTTTTGGCATGAAAAATCGTCAAATCTGGCTCTGCTTCACATGAATTAACATCTTCAAGAAAATACTACCCTCTAGTTGCAACTATGCTTTAAACAGCTGTTGTAAACTATCGTGAATACATTCTATAACACTTTTCTTCAAATAACTTGCAAAATATAGTTATTTAATATTTTTTTTTCTTAATATTTCAAAGAAAAACTATGCAAAATTGTCAAAAATTCTTAACATTGGCCATAAAGAGTCAACAACGTTCTATTGCCACAACAGCGCCTCTGGAAGGAAAAAGAAATTTCCGTAAATTTTTAGTCTACAACAAACGAGGCACGAGGGTAGTAAAGGAGCAACAACGAACCCAACTTAACCCAGCTGTACCCGTACATAAGCGAGGGGTACGCGATACAGGAATGTTAGTAGACGGCAAATATGTAGAGCTACCAGAAAAAATACCCGAAATTATTGTACCTAATTTAGAGGACTGTCAATTGAAACCTTATGTTTCCTATAAGGCGCCCGATGTTGTACAGTCTGAATTCACCAGTTTGGATTTATTTAATGCCATATATGCCGAAAAGATTATAAAAGATTTTAAGGAGGCTAAACTAAAGGAAGATGGTCAAGCCATAGAGCCATCAGAAAATGAATTATTAACCCCCGAAGAGGCTTTGCAAAGAGCTCGTAAAACTGGTTCCGATATATTTTCTTAAGTTTTATATATTGGTAAATGAATGGAAATTATGTTAAATATATATATTAAAAAACAAAAATCTGTGTTGATAAGTTATTCTGTCATATATCTTTGACGATAAAGATAAAGTTTACGCACCCATTTTTCTTGTTTTTGATCAGCATCACCTAGAAACTAAATGCAAACGAATTTTCAGTATTAGAAATATGAAAATGGCAAAAACTTACATTTGGATGAAATAATTCTTCTTTTGTGTTCAAGTCCCTGGTTGGATCTTCACGTTTTGGAAATGTTACGGTTTCCGCCTGAAGATCGATAATAACTTTATCCGTTGCAATTAATGCTTTCTCGGGAGCTTCCCGGTCCCTTGTACTAAAAAATGCCCTTGGTACAAAGGTATCCTCCTCTATAGTTTCTAAAGCTTTTTGAACCTTAAAATCCATTAAATCAAGGGCTTTTGTTACAGCTGCAGTGTTTGGAGTTGTGTTCGGTACTATAGCACTCCGAGAATTATTTTCCGAGCTGGGGGCTCGTGTTTTACTATTGCGAGAACTTGAATATTTAGATGTGCGACTACTACGACTGCTGCGACTTTCTTTGGAGCTGGTAGATGATGTAGAAGATGAACTTGTACTGCGGCTACGGCGACGATGTTTGGACTTTTTAGAGTGCTTTGACTTTTTTGATTTGGATTTGTGATGCCTCGAGGAATAGTAGTCTCTATCCCGGTCATAGTCTCGTTCTCTGTCCCGTTCTTTATCCCGACTGTTACGGTCGCGATCACGGTATCGCTCACGACTACGTTCGCTTTCACGGTCCCTTTCTCGTGATTTCGATCGAGTTCTATGTCTAGAACTTTTATAACTTGAAGACCTTTCAGTATCTCTCATTTTCTTTATAACTTTTTTTTTTTAATAATTTGCAATAAATTAGGATTTTTTGTGCTTGTTATTGAAATTTTTTTTTACAAAATCTCATTCACAATAGTAAAAATATTGGCTTTCTTAATTTTTTCTAGCTGGCAATATCACAGCCTGACGTTATTACATAGTACTGCCATTTCCAAAGATTATAATAGATGGGCTGCCAGGTTATTGGGAATGCAAAATTTGATGCACATTCAAAACAGTGATGTAAACAGGAAATCGATGCTGATAATCTTAAATATGATACACTATATCGAGAAACGGGTTTCGGAATGCGAAAAAGAATATTTTTTGTTTATTAATTCTTCATTTACATAACCGGGCCATTAGGGCCTTTTGTGGTTAATTAAAGCTACTATCTATTATTTACAATATATAGATATAATCCATTCCTAAGGCAACGTTTCCAATGGACTTGCATGTGTTTTGAAACAAAACACATGTTTTCCCATATATTTTTTTCGGCTAAGCAATATGATTTGCTTAAAACACGCAAGTGGAAATGTAGCATAATCAAATTTTTTTAAAAAAGTGGTTATTGGGTCTATTAAATAATAAGCTAACGGCTTAACTTTTTTTATATTGTTTGTAGAGTATTCAAAAACCGAAACCGAAAACCGGTCAACCGGTTTCTTTATTTTTAAAAACCGATCGGTTTCGAATATTTTGTAAATTCGAAGAAAACCGAAAACCGGTCTTTTTTGTTCGGTTAACCGGTTTTTTTAATTACATCACCAACTGGGTAACTTAGTCTCTTATTTTTTCCGAAGACTTATAACCGTTTGTTTGGTTATGAAGATTTACATGTAAGTCTGATAGATTCCGATGAAGACTTAACTTTGGATATTCCAAATTCAAATAGTTCAATTTCTGATCTAAATAACACAATAAACAGTATTTAAAATCCTAAAAAAGAGACTGTACAAAATCATTCATCATTATATGATGATTTCATATATCTTGATAGAGAAAGACAAAAGAAAAGTTGGAAAATTTATATAATTGTCTTTTGACTATTTGTCCAACATCTACTATTAGTGAAAGAGTATTTTCCACTTTTAGCTCTATTAAAAGCAAACAAAACTAAATCGTCTTAAAACGAAACATTTAAATTGCATATTATTTCTAAAATATTATTTTATAACTGAAAAATACATTTTCTTTTTACATATTTATTTATTTATTTATTTATTTATTTATTTGCTTCATTTGTAATATAAGGTAATATAAAATGTAATATTAAAAAAAATTATTTAATGAAAAACGTTTTAAACGTTCATATTACTAACGTACTTATTTTACCCAATTTACAAACTTAATGATCTCTATTCATTTGATAGGAATATAGTTTTATAATATTAATTTTTAAGATATTATATTAAAAAATATTAAAACCAATAAATGAAATACAATAAAAAAATTATTTTTTTTTTTTTTCAAAGAATGTATTTTTTTATTTCTATTACTTTATATATTAAATTTCTGTTTTTTTAAATAATTAACAAATTATATAAGCTTTTTATTCAAATTAAAAAAAAAACGAAAAAAACCGGTTGACCGGCAAAAACCGAAACCGAAACCGGTTTTTTTTAATTCGATTTTTCGAAGAAAACCGAAACCGGTTTTTTCAAAAGGCCGGTTTTTTTAATACTTTAATTGTTTGTATTCTTAAAAAGTGCCAGATCATCTAGCACACAAAGTGCTAAAATGGCAATCCTGCACAGTTATATTTGAAAACAATGCTGTCAACTTTTTTTTTTTTTTTTTTGTAAAAATCAGCTTCTCTAAAAATGAAATTGCTATATTTGTATATAACTACCCGTTTATATCTGCATCGATAACCCTTAAATTTGATATTCAAAAAATATTTAGCTCAATATTTAACATTAACCTCTTTTTCATTGCTTTTTTACAGTGGTAAATTCGAAATAAGCATCGAAACTCCGAATTTTAAATAATAGAATAAAAGTTAATTTTAATAAAAAAATTTTCTCAAAACTTAACGTCAATAAAATTTTCTTCATTGTTTTTTCTTAGTGGTGAATATTAAAATCTCCGGATTTCTATGCTAATATAAACGGGGGGAAATCAATTTTTACCTCTAACTGGCTTCTTCAATGTTAAAATACGAAAAATACATGCAAAACCACAACAAAATTTTTTGTTACTTTGAATGTTACGTTTTTTACCTCTAATTGTATGTATCGTGTATAAGTCAAGTAACGAAGCAAAATAAAAAATCACCAAAATAACTACAAAACCTCCAAATTGGTAACACTAGCCGCCATTTTTACTTTAGTGTGTATTTGTGAAAAATTTCGTAAGGAAAAGACGCGTTGCTAGAAAATTGTGAAAAATCAAGAAATTTTGTGAAAAATCTTTTAATTTCATAAATATTTATCAGAATTTTGAAAAAGTGTTTTATGTTACGCAAAAGTTAAGCCATGAAAATTTCTAAAACTGATATTAGTCTAGAATTGGACTGTTGGATTGAAGAATTGTCGCCGGCTCAGTTGGCTGCTTATGAAAAAGTTGCCAACGAGCATAATGCCATTAAAAATGCACTAAAAAGTGCTTTAAATGCCAACGATGGCAAAGAATTATTTAATGGACAAGTTTTTCAAGCGTACTCATTTAAAGGCAAAGTTTTGCAAGAATTGAAAGAGGCTACGTTACCGCCCAAAAAATCGCCCAAGGTCGACGAGGCAGCACCCCAAAAGGGTGGCACCCGATCTGGACGTAAAAGAGCTCCCAATTTTGTATACTTGGAATCAACCGATGAAGAGGATGACGATATACCATTGGCTAAGAGAATTGCTGTTGCCGGTGGTAAAAAAACACCGGACACATCTACTCCGGGTAAGGGTGGCAAGAAGGTAGCGGTCGTCGCTGGTGAATCTAAGGATGCTGCATCTAATAAGAGTGGCAAAAAAGATTCCAAAAAAGGTATTAAAAATGAAACACCAGCTCCTAATTTCCGTCCTTCGGAAGATACTGCTGTAGGTGGTTTGATTATTGGTTCAGATGCCAAGGATGGCAAAGCTCTTAAGGAAAACAAAGAAACAAAGTTACAGGGTAAAACATTCCCCTCATTGGTGGTTTTGGCTAAACCATGGCTTAAAGTCAAAGATATGTCTGCTACACGTAATAAATTAGATTCGAAGGTCAAGTTGGTACTGATGTTAACACCCAACAAATTCACGGAGTGGTTGATACAAGAGGGTCTTCTAAAGGCTGAACAAAAATGTGCTAGTCATAAGAATAATGATTTAAAATTGGGTAAGTTTTATGGAAAATTAAACAAAAAACTGCTATAAAAAAAGTCGGAACAGATTTTGGAAAAGAAAAAAAAAAAGATTATTTGTTTCCTTTCTTATTTATTTATTAAATATACCAAAAATTTCCCCTGAAGAAGTCACCCAATGTGGTGACGAAATATTGGGATAAATAAATTGTTTATAATTAATTTCTTTATAAAAAAAATAACCTAAACACATTGAAACTAATACATAAACCAAAAAGATCGAAAAATGATGATAAAAAGAAACATAGTAAAAACTTTATTTGAATTCAATTTATTCAATAATAAATAAAAACATTTTCTCCACCGCTGCATTCCTGTCTGACTAAAAGCAATTTGAAAAAGCTTTACACCTTCTATAAATGATATTGAGTTTTTTTTTAAGTAAGAAAATATCTTAGCCCGTCTTTTGCAGAATTTAATGGCATTTTTTCTCCAAATCATTAAAAATATATTTATTTTAAATGAAAAATTACTTTTTTTTATTTTATTTTTACCAATTCACCTTTTTGAGACAAACACAAAACTTTTGACAGGAGTATAAGAAAAAATAATTGTTTCCTTCAAAGATAACGTCCATTCTTTTTAATATTTCATTGAAGTTTCATACTTTTTTCAAAAATTTTTCGTAGGTCAGGCTATAATTCTTCCAATTGCCGTATTTTACTCTGTAGAATTTTGTGGAATATATATTATAAATTTAATATTCTATTTGCTCTTTTCATTTTAATCTCGAAATTTTCCATTACGCTTAAAATTAGATTTTTCTTATTTTAAATGGATGACTGATTTTATATAATTTTCTATCAAAAACAAAAAAACTAGGAAACAGAAACAACAAAATAGGATAACATCTCAAACAAAATTATAAAGTTTACGAAAAGAAAATAAGTTTTATCATTTATTTTCAAAAGCAAAACCTCAGTAAGTTCATTATAAGCAAATATTGATCATGCTTTTAAAATAAAAGATGGCAAAAGATTACTTTTTATAACAAAGATGACAGAAAGAGGACACAAATTTTATAGATAACAACGAGATAATATAAATAATTGTCATCTTAAAAAGATGACGAACTGTCGCCTTAGCTAAAAGTGTTACGGTATAGAACCAAATTTATAGCAGGAGGAGTTTTAAAGATATTTGTCGTTCTTTCTTCGTCACAGTAAAATTTTAAAAAGGAACACATACAGTTGAGTTGAGTAAATCCAATCAGAAGGAAATGTACATTATAAAAAAGGAAGTTCAAATTAGATAAAGCAAATGGATGGACCAATTTTAAAGCAGCAAAATCTAGATACCCTGCGGGAAAAGGACCTATCCCAGGACACGTCACATTACTGGTTCATTGTGATAGGGACTGGTCACGAGACCTACCACTTTAATATGGGGAGGGTCAATTGCTCTCTGTGACATGTCACAGGACTGGTCTAAAAGGACATGTCGTGACTTTTAAACCGGACACGTGATAGGTACTTTAGGAACCGGTGCTCTTTTCACCTATCTCGTGATATGTTTTTTCGAAACCGTTTCAGTTTTCACCTATCCCGGGACAGCTCCCAATTCCCAACTGAACCCTTTTTTCCTGCAGGGTAAGCTAAAATGTTTATCAAAAAATTAAAAAAATAATTGAACAAAAAAAAATGAAATAAATTAGTTTTTTTTTTTTTTTTGGACAAAAGTTCACTTTATATTCCGACATTTTAATTTGATTTTTCTATATATTTTTTTCTCTAGGTGTATTTTCGGATGCAACAAAGTTCCCTTACACCGGTGGTTACGTTTGGATAAGTGAATGTTGTGCTACCAGATTTGTTTCCGTATTTCATGGTTCAATTTTTGAAGGTGCTCCTCATCCACCTTCATGCATTCTTAAGCTCATTTATCATTGGGCCTGTCAAACAAATATACAAAATGTTGTGCAATGGGTTAAGGTCGATAATGTCTACATTAAAGGCGTTTACACTTGGCTCAGAGCTATTTGCACCTTGGCCGTTCATCAGAAATGTAAAAAATTAGGTGGTACTGATAAATTTGTAGAAGTTGGTGTCATTTCTTTTGGTACAACCTCTCAGGATGGCCAACAAAGACAGTTGAAGGTAGAAGTTTTGGGTGTGTTGGATTATACTGAGAAAACCATACGTTTAAGAGCTGTGGAACCACTTAATGATTCTGATCGTAATTATAAAAAACGTTTTCAAGTTATTTTGGAACCATTAAAACGTTGGGTCTCCACCGACAGTACTATATGTATTGATTTAACTGTGGATAAAATGACTTTGTATTCAATGGGTTTCAAGAATGTGGTACAAGCTGCTGCTACTGACACTACAGCCAAACATACTAATTCTGCTGTAATGGATTATCTGCGGCGTATTGTACCAAGAATGTTCCAAAATACTTTATCATTGTTATCGCGTCAAATGATACAACAATTTTTGGATGAATTGGTATGGCGTGAACAATTTGGTACTTATGCTTTGCAGGCTTTCAATAATATAACCACCCATATTGCTGAACAGACCCGTATAAATTGTAGTGAATCTTTAACACAAAGATTATATCATGTAAGTAGTATTTTGAAAGAATTTAACGAAAGATATTATAAATGTTTTTTTTTTTTTGTTATAATTTTAGGTGGCTACTAATCCCTTCAAGGACTGGAGTGTTTTACCAGCAAATGCTAAGGAAATACCGGCGAATGCAACACCCAAGAGATTAAAAAAACGTTAGTAATTCTTATGTTTAAAACAAGAAATTATTGCAAAAGGAAAATAGGGCAACAGAAAATTTATTTAATATTTCTATGAGGGTTAAGAAAATGGCTGTCGACAGCAAATTTGATTGGCAATGATCGAAGAAAAATATTTATCGATAATTTTTCGAAGGTACAAATGTTTTTAACTAATTTTGTTAAAAGACAAATAAATCAAAATTCTCTTAAAAGAGTTATCGATAACAAATTTGTACACAGAAAGTTATAAATAAAAAAATTTGTAGGACTATTACCAAATTTTAAAAGTATTGTGAAACTTTAAAAAATTAAAAAAGCACTAAGTCTACTTAGCATAGTTTGGTTTAGAGGCGTTGAATTTTACGCAGAAAAAGTAAACGATATATATTTATTTTTTAACTTAAAAATAAAAACGCTAAAATATTTTAAAAAATTACATTTTTTTGAAATAATTTAAAATGTATTTTTTTTTTTTTTAATTTTGTTGCCTTATTTTTCACTTAGCCTCTAAAGAGTCTATTATTTAAATTTATAAATTTTGCATCCTTTTTTTTAGCTCAAAACTTTCTTAGAAATTACTTCAACTGAAAATATTTTAATTAATTTTTAAAAAGATTTTTTATATGCTGTGCTATATGAAAAAAAAGCATTTTAAATGCAGCAGTTGAGTTTATTGTTAGTTTTTCTAATAACATCAAGTTTAGTTTGTTAATTAATTATTTATTTAATTTGTCATGTTAAAATTTACCTGAAGTTTATTTGTTTGCCAAATATATTATTTAATGTTAAACAAAAAGCATAATACTATTAATTTTTTTTAACAATTATTATTTAAAAACCTTTGTTAAATGAACTCATGTTTTGTTTGGAAAATATGAAATAAATAAAAATTTTGTTATTTTAAAAAATGATAAAAAAAATCTGTTACAACTGCAATATTTTTGGTTATTTCTTTAAAGAAAAAACGTAAGTTTTTTTTTATTTAAAATTTTATTATTTTAGTGTAAAAACAAGTAAATTTATGCTTTTTGTTTAATTGAAAATGTATGTAGAAGTAGAATTAGTGATGCTTTATAGAATTGAAGTAGTTTATAGTATTTGATTTATTTTATTTTATTACAAATTTTTTATAGCTATTAACGAAGCCGATTATGTAAATGTTGAAAAGGTAAAAATTAAAAAAGAAAAAGATGATGATGCTCCTAGTACAAGTAGCAAAAAACGTGGTGAAGATTCAAAATCGAAATCCAAAGCTGGACCCGCAAAGGGTGCTAAAAAAGAAATAGTTTCGATTAATAAAAAAGATTCTGGTTCAGCTAAAAAGGGAACTGATACAAAAACAGCTAAAAAAGAAAAAACAACCGATAAGGAAAAGGATGAAGATGAACTTAAGGGCTTGGAGGAAATGTATTATGGCATATTTGATGGTCATGATGAAAACTATGAATCATTCCCTTATAAACCAGAGAAAAAAACACCGGCACTACCGCCACCAGAAGAGGGTGCCGATGGAGCTGCTGCTGCACCACCAATAGAAGAAGAAGATTTGCAAATTTATCCCACTCATATAGAATGTCCTATATGTGATACTGCTACTACTTTTGATTCAAATGAAAAATTACAAACTCATTTAGTGTCTCATCTTAATATCGATGGTAAAGATCACAATTTACAATGTCTCTTCTGTTTGGAAAAAATGGACACAGAAACTGTCTTAACCAAACATAATAATATAATGCATCCCGAGGAAACTAAATCTTCTAATTCTGCTTCCTATCGTTGCTTGATATGCCAGCAACGTTTTAACTCGTTAAATTTCTTAACTTCACATTTGCAAAATAAACATTCAATGTTAGAGTTACCCTATTATTGTCAGGCTTGTGGTTATAGAACCTCTTCACATCGTGATGTTGTACGTCACTATTATGATGATCATAAACATCAAAATTTCTTACAATGTCCTTATTGTTTGGATGTAAGTATTAAAAACACTTGCTAAGCAGGAAAAACTTATTAAAAATGTTGTTGTTTGTTATACTTTTGCAGATTTATCGTTTCTCTTATAAGGGAAAAATTAATCAAAGTAATATCGAAAATTATTACATGCATTTAAGGCAACACATGGGCAAAAAGGATATTAATCTTAAATGCACCAAATGTTCTTTGAGTTTCGTAGATAAAGGTAAGATATAAATCTATAACACAATTAAAAATTTTAAAAACTCGCAATTAGATAAATGAGATGAAAATTTAAGTTTTTTTTTATATGAAAAATGTCTAAGAATCTTAGAATTTTTCTATATGAAAAACGTCCAGAATCTAACAAATTTTTTTTTTATGAAAAGCGTCAGCTTTGCACAATCTTTTATTATTTATTTATTTAATTAATAAAATATTGTGTAAAGCTTTAATACTTGAGATTTTTTAAATTCAAATAAAATGTTCTTTTATTTGTTTGTTTTTCTCTTAGGTGCTCTTAAACAACATATTTCCAATCATCATCCCTCCATGTTGAAAAATGCTAAAAATGTACGAAAACTTATTAGAAATTCTATGCTTATAGCACAACCTAAGGTGAGTTTTTTTTTCAATAAAAATAATTGTTTATCTTTCTAAAATATTATTGAATTTTGTAATTTTTATCTTTTATACTTTTTTAGGTTCGTAGTCATCACAAAGAAGCTTTACCATTTACAGTTCAATCCAAATTGGGCGATTTTTATGCTTTTATCGATGGCTCAATATGCGCCGAATGTAATATGGAAATTATAAATGAAGAACATTTCAAGTAAGTAAAGAGATTCTTTAACAATTTATACCTCTTTTATATTTCTTGTAAAAAATATATATTATAAAATCACACAATGCCCTTTTTCTTTATTTATTTTCAGTGGCAACATGAAGTGCAATAAATGTAATTACAAAACATGTTGTGAACGTGCCATGTTCCAACATACCAGTGATTGTACTGGCCCTACTGGCACTAAGGATGTTATGGAAATGCCTTTGCCAAATGAAATGCATTGCATTTGTGGGTTTTCTTCGGCCAATGGCAATAATATGGCCTATCATTTATCCAATTGTGGACAAAAATCGGCATATCCATCGTTACAACAGGCACAAGAGAATACTGTTAAACGTAATATGCTTGATATGTTGGGTTTGGTTAAACGTGATGGTGAATCAGGTGGTGAAGTGGATGGTAGTGAACAAAATATTTCAGGTGAAGGTATGGGCGAATCAAATGAACAAATACCCGATACACCAACTGAAACTGAGGCGATGGATGAAAGTATGCAACAGCAAGCTCAACAAGATGCTATGGAAGCACAACATTCCATTGCCCCAGATCAAACACCCATACCATTTGGACAAATGGATGCTACACCAGTTGAACAGCAACAGCATACCCAGCATTATGCTCATATAGTCGATAATACCAGTCATTTGCAGGTGCCCGGACAAAATCAATATCATATGCAATTTGGCCAAGCTGAAGTGGCTCCTCATACTTTAAATGCGGCTGATATTGATATGCCGCTAATTGGTGAATTAGCCGATCCAAATCCACCACCAACACCACAATTTTTAGGTGAGGTTCATACACCCATGTTTGATGCTGTAGCCGCTGCTGAGCAGCAACATTATCATCAAATGATGCAGCAACAACAACAGCAACTTCATCTTCAACAGCATCCCCATTTGCAACATCACCATCAACAATGAAAATGACCTAAAAATGTCAGGGAAAGATTACCATCTATACCACCCTGGCAATATTATTAAGAATACAACAACAATGGAGTGGTAAGATTGGTGAACATTTTTTGTGGGTATATTTTTTTTTTTTAATTTGACATACATATTTTTTAAAGAAAACATTTGTAAAATTTTAATGTTAAATTTTTTGATAACTTTTTTTTTATTAAAGTTCTTTAAATTTATATAATTTTATAAGAATATTGTTTTAAAAATAATTTCTTATATATAAACTATGTATAAACAGAAAAAGTAAGAATTATAACTTTTTCTTTTCCATTACCGAGAAAACAAATTAGGAAGAGAAATATTACAAAGAAGAGGTTTAAAAAATTACGAAAGTATACAAATCTTAAGAACTTCTAAATAAAATTTCTATATATTAAAATATTACATTAATTTTTTTATCAATAAACTATAACATACATAATTAAGTCCCAGTTTTTAGGATGTAGATTATCTTTAAACTTAGTTTAATGCCGTTTGTAACTGGAATACTGCTTTAAAAATGTGTTTTTTTTTGTATTATTTCAATAAAGACCAAAATGCTAGACGGCAAATTTGTGTTAATTTACTTGGAAATGGCTGACATAAATCCTTTTTTTAACTAAACCAAGTTTAACTGACATCCCAAAAACTCGTCCAAAGGGCTGGTTTTAAAATCTTCAAAGGACTAAAAAAACTACATAATTGTTTAATTCATATTCGGAAATTTAATTTTATTTGTAGTAAACATCCTACATGAAGATTCTGCACCCTGATTAAAATTTATACTTAAAATTTGTGACATAGTTTGAAAAGTTGCTAGAATTGTTCATAAATAAAAACTTAATATAAGATACATTTAATAAAGTAAAC
Source organism: Eustalomyia histrio (assembly GCA_949748255.1). Taxonomy (NCBI): domain Eukaryota; kingdom Metazoa; phylum Arthropoda; class Insecta; order Diptera; family Anthomyiidae; genus Eustalomyia; species Eustalomyia histrio. Next base: position 94,399,490 of record OX456527.1, on the reverse strand, counting down.
AATGGGTAAAAATTAAAAAAAAAAAAAAAATATAAATATAAATAACATTAAAGCACAAATAATTAAAATAAAATACAGAGAAATTTTAAATTGATGAATCTAAGCAAATTTACATAGATTTAAACATTTTGAATGTATTTCCTTTTTTTTTTGCCTAGAATTCCGATTTAAATGTTTTTATACTTAATAAAAAGGAAAACATTCATACAATACATTTACAAATATTTCTTATTAAAACATTAATTTAACATACCAATGTGTAAACAATATACAACACTTAATAAAAATAATTTTAATCAAATGTTCGTTTATAAAATCATTTTAATGTTCTCTTTTTCGTTTCAGATACAAAATTTTAAGGTTCACAAGACCGACAATCAAAATCTAAACCAGTAATTAATTTTTGTTGTCAATAAAAGTTTCAATATGTTTAGAAACATATGAAGGAGGTTATGCGGTAGATTTCCGCATTTTTTTTTAAATAATTAAGTAAATTTACAAGAATGTATTTTTCTGGACCAAAATTTAAAGTATCACAAAATTATTCGTGGTGTTAGTAAAATCTGATTCGAAATTGGCTTCAGAAAACGGGCTTATAAAAGTTAATGGGCATGAAATTACAATGACGTGGTAAAATTTTTACTATATTTTATTTTAAACTAATGTTTAGCTACACTAACTAGGACTTTAACTGACACATTTGTTGTTTCCCATGTAAAATTTAACTGTTGGTTAAATTTTAACTGTACATTCAGTAAGCGGGCCTGAGAAAATATAATAATTCTTTAAAATTATACTTAACGTATAATTTTAAAGATTTATTATATTTTCTTCTAGAAAAACAAATTAGTCTATGCGGAAGATTCCTCTTCAAATCTGTAGAGGGAATTTTAACAGAAATTCTAAATTCTATGTATACTATATTTTCTATTCGTTTTAATTTAATTTTCTGAATTTTAATATAGAAAAAAATTTCACTTTGCGTTAATTTTTTTAAACCCGTTTCCATATTTTACTATTAAAATTAAATTTTAAAATAATTTATCGGATATACCTTTTTTTTTTGTAAAATTTTTCAAACCTAGCGTTATTGTTGAGATTTTTGTCTCATACGTGAAGTATGTAAAGCTGATAGTACCAAAGCTGTATCCAATTCTTTATGAGTACCTTTTTCACTATCTAATATAATTTCTGAAGCTCTTTCATGAAATCTAGCCAAAACACGAGGACGATAATCTGCAAAGAAATTTATGAAAATATATATAGTTCTAAAAAGATTAAGTATAATTCTACTTATCTCCTCAGATAAAAATTTAACAAAAATATAGGAGAACCCGAAAACTTTTAAAAATCTTTAGGATTAGATTTATAAACGACACTATTTTTTTTACGGAAATGGCCGATTTAGACCATTAAGTGAACTTTTTAAATAATTTTTTCAACACTAAGGCTGAGGTTGGGTATCTCAATTATAAGTATTGCTCAAAGCGTTTTCACTAAGTGTTCATTATAATAACGGCACTTAAAGCTTGTAAACTAAAGTATCAATAACAAAACTTGCAAAAATTTATTATCACTTTTTCGACCATAACAGGTAATTTTATTTATATAAATAACAATTACAAATTATATAATAATACTCTAATCGAGCACTAGCAACGAAGACTATCGGCTCATTGTTGCGTAAACAGATCAGAGACTCTGGTGGAAATCAAACCCACGACCTCCCGCACTGATAAACAAACACCCTACCAAATAGCCTACCAGGGCACTCCCAAAAAGGGTGCTTTTCATATTAAATTTTTTAAAGAAATATAATTTGTAAACTTTTTCAAAAATGGAATTTGGAATCACTGAGATTGTTGATTAGAAACAATAAACGTAAAACCCACAAAATACCGAAAAATAAAATTAAAAAACTAATAAAATTGTTGATTATCAAATTTTGCCCTAAAACTATTAATTTTTTAAAACTTGCTTATCATTTTATTGTAACTTACCCACACTACTAGCCAAAGGATTTCCAGTCAATCTTAAAGTTTCCAATAATGGTAAACAAGCCACATTATCCACTTCTTCCAAATCATCGATGAGATTACAACTTAAATCCAAATGTACTAGTGATAGCAACTTTCTCAATCCTTTTATAGACTTTAATTTATTTTGTGCCAAATTTAAGGTAACCAAATTACCCAATTCCAAATGCCAGTCTACACATTCAGCAATGCAGTTAATGGATAAAGTCAATACTTGCAAGTGTGGCAATTCAGCAAGATTTTTTATGTTACGCAAACGATTTTGTTCCAAATTAAGTTTACGAATTTGTGGCACAGTTCTAATACTTTCATCGATTTGTGTTAATAAATTACCCCTTAGATTAAGTTCAATAATATTACGCCACAAAGGAGAATTGGAAGCAATTTTAGAGCTGGAAGAACTAGAAGATGTTGATCGATTTAAGGCAATATCTTCACCAGAAGGAATGTCTATGGTGGTATCCTTGTGAACATTATCACACAATAAAACTTGATTCAAAGATGTTATTGTTGTATTATGAACACAAATCTGTTGTAGCGTAGGTTTCAGCAATACTATATCGATAATATTTTCGGTTGGTAGAGCAAAAACTTTCAAACATTTTAAATTACGAAAAGCATTTAAATTGAATTTAAGATTTTTTGGTATAACATTACTCCGACCAATAGGAACATCAACGGTATTGTAATCACTACCAAATGTATCATTACCTTTGACCGGCGACACTTTAATAATCTCTAGTTGTGTGCAAAAATCTAAAACATGAGAAAAATCAAATTTTCCTCTCTGTTCTATACTTTCAGGAGGACAAGGTAAATTTAAACGTTCACTTATAGCATAAACCTATTAATGAAATTTAAGTAGATTAATATAGCATTTATGAAAAATTCAGAAAACTAACCTCCAAGGTAGAGAAATGAAATTCTTTATTGGCACTTAATAAAGCATCACCACTTTCGTTAAATAATTTGGCCAGATCTTGCAATAGGTATATAATATCATATTTATTAAATTCTAAAAATTCTGCCAATACCCGAGGTAGTTGTATGCGAAAGAATACCAATAGTTCTTTTAGATATTTTTCCAATTGGTCCCGTCTTTGTTCGAGAAAGGCAGGATTTTTATTACCAACAATCTGGAAATTATACAGATTAATTATACATTATTAACTTAAATATACAAAACGGATTTTATTTAAAAATTATATATATATAATTCATAGAATTATGCAGATACAACAAAAAAAAAAATGCTTTAATTTGCAATCACTGGCAAATTTTTTTGTTGTTTTCCATATACAATTTTAATATACATAACTGAACATTGAGTAAAGGGCCCATAATCAAGTATAGTGAGGAGCAAAAGTGTGCAGGGTTTACCTTGTTCCTATATAACCTTAAATTTTAAACAGGATTGACAATAGTTTCATACGATCAGTATTATTGGATAACAGTATTTAAATTTTTTCATTGGGCTACTTTACGGTTATCTGTATTTTACCTTATTACATTAATTTATTTTAAGGTTAATTATATTTAAATTTATTTCGTTATTTTCCAAGGTTAACAGTATTTCAAGTAATTTTGTTAAAATTATGTTAAAGGAGCTTTAAATCGGTAACGGTATTTTCGTTATTCTTTGCCAATAATTTTAACATATGAATGCTAATAAAACAATTATTTCTGGTTTAATTCTATAAAGTTTTACTCATGGTGAAAAAATTTTAATTCAGAGTTCACTTAAGCAAAAATCCAATCCTTAATTGGAAAAAATTATATATGTAATCTAGGTGAACCCTTTAGCACTTTTGCTAATCACTCTGTGGGTGTATTTACCTTTTTCGGTGGCAGTAGCTTTTTCGATATGCTTATTTCCTCTACCAGCTTTTCATTGAGTTGATCAAAATCCTTGTAACGTCTTTCAACAAACCATTCCACTTGGGCCACCCTTACCTTGATTTCATAATAAGTGACCCCCGTAGCAGATTCATATTTGGGTATAGTAATTTCACAATCTGAATTTTGACGAAAATAACAAGACATATTTGAGGAGATCCAAAAAAAAAAAACCTTTTAAAGGTAATACAATTACACAAGAATGAACAAAAATATATTAAAAGGGGAGTACAATATTTAAAACTTCTTATATTTATAACACTTCTTTTATATTCACATAATACGATTTATGCTAATATTGCACTATTATTTAGTAAAATGATATGATTTTTTAATTAAAATCTTATTAGTTTAAATACAATAAAACATTTTTTCTCGTGACGAAAACAAATGAAACTCTGACATCAACACTGTTGTCAATTTAGCGATTTTCTAATTAAAATTAAGCTCTGTTTTACTGCCTCAAAATCTTGTTTTCTGTATTTCGAATATATGAATATGGTACTGTATTAAATGAATTACGAATTAGATTTCGAAATCATGTTTGTGTTTATAGTGACAAACATTAAAATATTTTGAACAGGTCAGAGCTTTTCATAGCATATAAATGCCTAAAGCAAAATAATTTAAATGATTGATGTGTTTGTCAAACACGTCATTCTACAATGCATCATGCTTTATAAGCAAAATAAATCAAAAAATTTGTTTTCGTCCAACATGCTTGTCAATCCGTCAAACAGGATATTGCATGCCGATAAGCATGCTTGGTAGTATATGTTTAAAAATAGTTAACAGCAACTTGTCATACAAATTGTTGTTATGAATTTGGGGTAAGAATATAACAGCTTATTATTCTAATTAGAAAAATCGCTAAAGTGACCACAGTGGAATCCAATCTTTTATAAAATAAAACAGCTGATTTTCTCATTGTGCTTGGCGGTGACGTTTATTGTTTACTGCCCGAATTTATAAGTTTTGTAGAGGTGTTGGCGTATTTTTAAGGATTTCCTTAATTCTTCCTGCATATTATTTATATTTTAACAGTTTTTTTTCGGAAAAATGCAAAAAACCTATAAACAAAATTAATTTTTGTAAAATGGCATTTTTTGAAGATTGTATTATAGTGTTTGTTTCCCAGGTTAGTGGCTCTATAAATCATTAGATTTATACATAAAAGCCGGTGTTTATTAATCTCTGTTTATTGTTTCTAATTCTAGGTGTTATTTTTTGCTGGTGGCTGGATTTTTTTTGTTAAACAGTTATTTAAAAATTATGAAATACGTCATGTATCAGTACAACTAATATTTTCGGTAACTTTTGCTTTGTCACTCACCATGTTCGAACTGATAATCTTTGAGATATTGGGTGTTTTGGAATCAAATTCTCGATATTTTCATTGGCGTTTGGGTTTAACATCACTACTGCTAATGGTTATAGCTGTTATACCATTGTATATTTTATATTCTGTTATACACAGTATATCGTTTGGTGAGTTTAGAAGAGTTTGGGAACTTTCGAGAATCTGAAAAATGTTTAAGATCAAAAATATTGAACATTATTGAAACATTTTTCAGACTGACAGAAATCTAGGTATTTTTTTTAGTACAAAATCCGGTCAGATCAGAATTTTTTCATATGAAAATGTCTGAATCTGAAAATTTTTCTATATGAAAACTGTCTCAGAATGGGAAAATTATTTATATGAAAAACGTTTTAGAATCTGAGAATTTTTCTATATGAAATATGTCTCAGAATCTGGGAATATTTCTATATGAAAAATGTAAAAATATCTGTGAATTTTTCTATATAAAAAATATCTCTGTATATGAGAATTTTTCTATATGAAAAATGCTTTACAATCTGAGAATTTCTCTATATGAAAAATGTCTCAGAATATGAGAATTTTTCTATAAGAAAAATTTCTAGCAATCTGAGAATTTTTGTATATGGAAAATGTTTTAGAATCTTAGAATTTTTCTATCACAGAATCTGAGAATTTTTCTATATGAAAAAGTTTTAGAAGCGGTGAATTTTTCTTTATGAAAAATATTACAGAATCTGAGATTTTTTTTTTTTTGTGAAAATTGTCTCAGAATCTGAGAATTTTTCTATATGAAAATTGTCTCAGAATCAGAGTTTTTTCCATATGAAGAAAAATTCTGAGAATCAGAATATTTCGATATGAAATATATTTCAGGATCGGAGAATCAGAATATTTCCATAGAAATATATATCAGGATCGGAGAATCAAAATATTTTCCTATGAAAAATATTTCAGGATCGGAGCATTTTTCCATATCGAAAATGTCTCAAAATCTGAGAATTTTTGTAAATGAGAATTGTTTCAGTCTGGGAGATTTATTATTTTTAAACTTTCAGTTTCCGAAAAGTGGGTGCGTATTATGACGACCTTTTGTTGGTTTGTGTTTCTTTATGGTTTATGGCGCATCGGAGAACCGTTTCCATTGCTAAGCGTTTCTAATGGCATATTTACCATAGAACAAGGTGTATCACGTATTGGTGTTATAGGTGTAACAGTAATGGCTATATTATCAGGATTTGGTGCTGTAAATTGTCCCTATCAAAATATGACTTACTTTTTAAGGTAAGAAAGTGCAATATACCTTAAATAGAACTTTTAAAGTGTTCTGAAATATATAATTTTATTTCATGTCTTAATTTCAGACCGGTTTCTCAAAGTGATATCATCAATTTGGAACGAAGATTACAATTAACCGTCGATATGTTAACGGGTAAAAAGAAACGTATTGCTTTAGAAATACATAGACGTAATAAAACGAATCAAACACGTCCCAGATTATGGAATATAATAAGTTCTGCGGTAAATCGTGTAGATTTAGGTGGAGAAAGTGAGTTAAATTGAAAAGTTTATTTTGATAAATTATTAATTTAAATATTTTTGAATTAAGACATCAATCAACTACGCATGGAAATATATGGTTTAGAAGAGTTATTGCGTCAACTTTTCTTGGAAGTAAATTATTTGAAAAACATGCAGGAGCGTCAAAAATGGTCAAAAACTTTACAGGGCAAATATTTTAATGTCATTGGCCACTTTTTTAGTGTCTATTGTTTATGGAAAATATTTATAGTAAGTTAGATTTGTATTTATTTGCTGATTGACGTAAACTTAATTATTTTTTTGTTCTTTTTCTTTATAGTGTTGTGTTAATATAATCTTCGATAGGGTGGGTCGTAAAGATCCCGTAACCAGAGGCCTAGAAATTGCGGTACACTGGTGTGGTTTTGATATTGATTTAGCCTTTTGGAATCAACATATTTCATTTCTATTAGTTGGCTGTATGGTTGTTACATCTATAAGGGGTTTATTGCTGACATTAACTAAGGTAAGTTACATAAACACATTTTTTATTTACAATCTTTATAAAATTTTTGCCGAAATTTTGTTCATGAAAACCGGTAACTGAATTTTCACGGCACGTCTTTTTGTAAGCGGGTGGGGTCAGAGTCGTTACTCAGTAGATCTCATTACTGAAACACAATTGCAAAAACATTTGATAAATATGTGTGGGATTTTAACTAAAAACATTTGTTACATTGAAAATGTACCAACTCAGCTGAGCGAGCGAAACAAAAGTTTATTTGTGACTTAACCTAAAAATTCTAGAAGTGTATATTTATTAAAACAAAATGGCTAATTCTTGAATTTTTATTCAAACATTTTGTTTTTATTTTAAAGTTTTTACTAAAAATTGGTATACATTTTAAAATTTACTTTTTTGAACTCGGCGGTACTTTAGAAAAAAATAAATAAATAAATAAAATAAAATTCAAGGTATATTTTCCTAATATTTTGAACCATTTTGTAATATACTGATTTTTCTTTTCTATAGGAATTTTAAATATTTTTCGTAGATGAAACTTTAAAACAACTGATAAAAAATTTTTTTAGTTTTAAAAAAAGTAAAACACTTTGAAACTTAAATTTTCCATTCCTGCTCTCTATTCCCGTAAATGCATAATTTTAGTTTGTTATTCCGTTTATAATACTTTGAAATATAGATTTGAGAATCCATAAAATTGATTTTTTCTTATTACGCGCTTATTCGATCTTATGCTGCTTGCTCATCTGATAGTTTTCTGATCAGTTTGATATTGAAACGGGACTATTTTTTCCCAAATTTTTGTTTTCGGCATTTTTTTTCTGCAAAATTTTATTTTTGAAAAACTTTTTTATAAAAAAAAGTGTCCCTCATATATAAAGGGTGTTTAAATTTTAAGGGCCGATGTTGATTTTGAATAAAACACAAAGTATTAAGGAAATTATTGTCATTTCTTTTTATTATGATAATATGGTATGGTTCAATTATCTATGGAATAAAATATCGGCCGATTGGCCGCCGTGACCTCGGCGGCACACCTCCATCCGATGGTCCAAATTTTCGATGACGCTGAGGCATAATTGAGGTTATATGCCGTTCATGTGCCGAATTATCTCATCCTTTAGCTCTTGAATTGTTTCTCGCTTATCGACGTACACCTCTTCTTTCAAATAACCCCAAAGAAAAAAGTTCAACGGTGTCAAATCACATGATCTTAGCGGCCAATTGGCATTGCAACCACGTGAGATAACACGGCCATTGAATTTGTCGCGCAAAACAGCCATTGTTTCGTTAGCTGTGTGGCAAGTGGCACCATTCTGTTGAAATCACATATCGTCCAGGGTCATATCCTCAATTCCTGGCCACAATAAGTTCGTTATCATCTCGCGATAGCGAACACCATTCACGGTAAATGCTTGGCCGACCTCATGACACACTATCGCGAACAACAGCAATGTTTTCCGCAGAACGAACTGGGCGAGCATGCACAGGTGTTTTCACAGACCCGGTTTGCTGAAATTTGCCCACAATTCTCCCGATTGTGGACACATTTGGATGATTATGCTGTCCACGAAATGCTTTTTGTTTTGAACGCCCATTTTCATAATAAGCCGTTGCTCGATTGTGTATCCATGGTTCAAATTGAGTTAGTCTGAAATTGAGAAATGTCAAATGAAATGTAGAAAAAAACTTGAGTGTTTAGATGTGGTTTACATTCAACATCGGGCGTTAAAATTTAACCACCCTTTACAAAAATTATTTTGCGCAATAATTTAATTTTCAATTTTTTTCAACGAATTTTCCCAGTTTTATTTTTGCAAATTTTGGTTTAAAACCATTTGACAAAATTTTATTTTCACTGATTTTTTTTTTATTAACTTGATTTAGTGTGTATCAAATTTCCGGGAATTTTTATTTTTGCGAATTTTTTTGACAGCGAATTTTTTTTACTTAAAAATTTGTTGTGGTTTGTATAAGACTCGCGAACATTTTTTCGCGAAACATTTTATTGAAATAGTTTGGCTATTGCTTTACCTGCAAGAAAGTTTTTTCATGAAATTTTGTGTTCGCGGAATTTTTTATTTATTTGTTTTCTCAGGGAACAAACTTTTTCTCGTTTGTTTTTTGCAATTTTTTTGAGATCTTTTATTTGCGAAACATTTTTGAATGGAATTTTTTTGTATTGAAGCCTTGTTTTCTAAAAATTTGTATAGAAAAACTTTTTATGAAAAATTTCCTCCATTTTTTTACGAGTTTTTTTACGCTTTTATTTTCGGAAATTTTTGGTCAAAAAATTTCTGCAAAAGTCTAGAGTAAAAAATTCACGAAGAAACTTTTAGAGAAAACATTTTTTTTTCGCAAAATATTTACATTCCCTCAAATTTTTTTCAGCGGACTTTTTCCACCAACATTTTTATAAATGAAATTTTTTTGACAATAGTTTGATAATTGCAGTGTAGAAAAAATACAAAACTCGCAGAAAAATTGTCAGCAGGAAATATTTTATACCACGATGTTTTTCCGCAAATTATTTCCAAATATTTTTAGAAATATTTTCCGCGAAATTTTTCTATTCTCCGCTAAATTTTTCTACTCAAAAATTTGTAATGTGTTTAATTTTAAATTTAGCTAACTGAAAAAATAGGTCTAACGCAAATTGTTTTCATGAAATATTTTTCCGAAATAGTTTTTCTGTCATTTTTTGTAAGCATTTTATTTCCGTGAAAATTTTTTCACAATAAAAATATTTCCGCAAAGTTTCGGTTCTGTGTAAATTTTTTCCACAAACTTTTTGTAATAAATTCATATTGAGCTTTATACTATAAAAGAAAATACAATACTCAGGAAACAAATTTTTTTCCCTATGTTTTTTACAAAATATTTTTAATTGGAAATTCTTTTTTTTTTTTATTTAAATTTTGTTTTCGAAAATTTTTTCCCATTCAGTGTGATTTTTTCATAAACTAATACAAAATATTTCAAACCCTTTTTCTATTTTCAGTTTTTCTATCGCATTTCCTCTAGTAAATCTTCCAATATTATAGTTTTAATTTTAGCCCAAATAATGGGCATGTATTTTTGTTCATCCGTATTATTAATGCGCATGAATATGCCAGCCGAGTATCGTGTGATAATTACCGAGGTATTAGGTAATTTACATTTTAATTTCTATCATCGTTGGTTTGATGTTATATTTTTGGTAAGCGCCTTATCTACCATTGTAGTACTGTATTTATCCCAAAAACCTTGGAATTATGGTGATTCATCATTAGATTAGCTGTAAAATAAATACTTTGTGTTAAAAAAATATTCTATGATGTCTTAATAAATATCTTTTAGAGTATTCGTATATTATATGTAAATTATAAACATATTTAAGTTTGTGTTCTATTGTTTCTAATTAAGTTATTATAGAATATTATTCTTGAAAAAACAAAAAAGACTTTACCAACCAATTTTTGCTATCTCTCTTTAGGTTATGCTTACTTTTAATTATACGTATATTTTCATTATTTTACATTTTAAATTATTTTATACACAATATAAATAAATTTATAAAATTAAGTTAATATCTTTGAGATAAATCAAGGAGAATTTAAATAAAAACTATATATAAATATATTTTTGTGTAAAAGAATGTTAAAAGATAGTGAAATTGATCTTAAATTGTTTCCGACTTAAAATAAAAGCTTATTCTCTATATATCTTGTGTCTAATTTGAATTTAACAACCCCTAAATCCCAGCAGTAACAAGTTTAAAGAAAATTCTTATTAAATTTATCGTTTTTATTTCTCAAAATCTGATATCTGATATTCATCATCAGATGAATTTCATGTAAAAATCGAGATGCATTGAACCCGACCCCCTCAGATATCGATGAAATTTTGTTCATAGCTAAATTTGATCAATACAAACAAACTCTCATTTTTAGAAATGACTTTTTTGCGATTTGTTGGGCGTGGCACAGTGGGAAAGTTTTCGAAAAAACGCGAAAATGGTCGAAAAGAGCTCCATTTAAACTACAATAATTCATATTCACAATTTTCCTGGGACAATGTTTATTTATTTTACCTGTAAATATAAAATATAAGGGCAATTACTAGAAGTGACACTACTTAATAAATTATATAAAAAAAACTAAAAAAGAACCCATTTTTATTTTTTGATATGGTATAGGTGAAGGATAAACCTTTCTAAAAAAATAATACACTGTAAAAAAACCCTTGATCTTTTTGGATTTTTCGTTAGTTAAAATTTTCTTTTTGTCATAAAGCCTGTTTGTCATAAAACCTGTTAAAATGATACCAAGATCATGTAAATCGGTTCAGCAGATTCTGAGTTATTGTAGTTTAAATGGAGCTCTTTTCGACCATTTTCGCGTTTTTTCGAAAACTTTCCCACTGTGCCACGCCAAAAAAATCGCAAAATAGTCATTTCTAAAAATGAGAGTTTGTATTGATCAAATTTAGCTATAAACAAAATTTCATCGATATCTGAGGTGGTCGGGTTCAAAATTTCAGTTTTATCTCGATTTTTAAATGAAATTCATCATCAGCGGCGCCAAATATTTTGAGCTGCATATTAACAACATTTCCAATCATTATCATAATATCTAGAGACCTAAAAAAATTCTGACTTAAACGTTACAAACTTATCAGACGTTACAAACTTATCAAACTTATAAGTTATACCACTTTCTTAGTAGAGACTTTTACATCAAACCAGACTCCTTATATGGTTCTCTTAGGTGCTCAGCCCGTCCTCATTATTTGTGGTTTCGTTTTTTATGAATAGACTTTTTTATAGGGCTTTCTCCTAAACCAACATCACAAATATATCGAAAGAACCTTGAAAACCATTATATCTTTCAAAATCGTAGGGAGATACTTTTCGACTCTTATTGATAAACTATCAGATTCGGTTAGATTTTATACACAACACTACTACCCAGCAAAATAAGAGCTGAGGAAGAAGTAGTTAAACACTACATCTACTGAACACGAAGTTGTGAAAATTTCGGTGAATCATCAATGATTTTAACATTGGCTTGTCATTGGGAGGAAGTATTGTGTTTCGGTGCTCAGAAAAATCAATGAGCAGATGGACTTTTTCATTAGTTTACGGAAGTAGTTAAATATAGGGACTACAAAATAAATATAGGGTGTGGCTTTTTTTACGTTAAAAATGTGATTTTGAACACGCCATGAATTTTTATGGAAAATATGTTTTCAATAAGGCATTTAATAACTGCAGGAATCAACCATTTTTGGACCAATTAAATAATTGTTTTTTATTAGTAGGGGTTAATATCAACATTTTTGGAAGTTGTTTAAAATGACTTCTTACAAATCGAAAAATTTGCACTATTAACTTCTTTGGATGTTCTGAAAAAGAGATTCGTAAAGAATAACATCCATTTTATTTTGCTGGGTAGGTGATAAGGGCATTAAAAGTTTGTGCTAATGTTTGTAACTACCAAAAATTTTGTACTGAGACTTACCGTACAGTATACCAATCCACTCACTTTCTGAGTCGATTTAAGTATGTCCGTCCGTCCGTCTCGGTGTCCACGTAAACTTCGTTATCAAACTGCAGATCAAGATATTTAAATTAATATCAATTTATTGACCCAAGTAGTAACTCTATTGATTTATTAAAAATCTGTCCTTATTCAGACTTATCTCCCATAGAAAGGTTCTTTCTAAATTGGTTAAAATTTGGGCTGTAAATGTTTTATTGAACCATAAATCACGCCTCCAAATTCAAAGAAAGTTGAACCATATTTGGGCCGCCATATAAACCCACCTTTCCGGTATTCGAAATTTTTCGACAATTCGTTCAGATTTAAGGAAGCAGTATCCTTCCCGGAATTTGGATCGCTTGAATGTTTTTTCTAGTTTCTATTGAATATTTCTTAGGTTCTGAGGTGTTTTTGTAAAGAAAATTAAGATCCGAAGGCCTTTAAAAAATTTCCACAAAATTTTTTATATGGAAAAATTTTTAGAATTAAGCGTAACAAAAATGTATTGGGTGCTAGGCCTCAATTCGGCCCTTAAGGAACTGCCGGGTCAACCCAAAAAGTTTGAAGACGAAGAATTGGAATCATTGATCTATGTGGAAGAATGCCAAACGCTTCAAACTGAGTGAAAGGATCACGGGGGAATAGTATTCGAGCTGGTATCTGAACATTTCCATAAAGATGGAATGGACAATACTTTGAAAAATATATTTGTAACCACTTTTGCCTAATAAAGGGTGGTTAAATTTTAAAGGCCGATGTTGAATGTGAACCACACCTAAACACTCAAGTTTTTTTCTGCATTTCATTTAACATTTCCCAATTTCAGACTAACTCAATTTGAACCATGGATACACAATCGAGCAACGGCTTATTATGAAAATGGGCGTTGAAATCAAAATGCATTTCGTGCACTTTTGATTTTTTTTGGTCAGCATAATCATTCAAATGTGTCCACAATCAGGAGAATTGTGGGCAAATTTCAGCAAACCGGGTCTGCGAAAACACCTGTGCATGCTCGCCCAGTTCGTTCTGCGGAAAACATTGCTGTTGTTCGCGATAGTGTGTCATGAGGTCCGCCAAGCATTTACCGTGAATGGTGTTCGCTATGGCGAGATGATAACGAACTTATTCAAATTCAATTACATATTTTATCTTAATACCCTAACCGGGCACTAGCAACAAAGGCTTTTGGCTCGTTGTAGCGAAAACAGACCAGAGCCTCTGGTGGGAATCGAACCCAAGACCCCCGCACTGAAAAGCTAGCACGCTACCAACTAGCCTACCGGGGCGCCTGTGGCCAGGAATTGAGGATATGACCCTGGACGATATGTGGTTTCAACAGGACGGTGCCACTTGCCACAAATGTAACGAAACAATGGCTCTTTTGCGCGACAAATTCAATGGCCATGTTATCTCACATGGTGGCGATGTCAATTGGCCGCCAAGATCATGTGAAAAATTGGCGGAAACATTTTTTAAGCAGAAATTTTATATCGCAATTTTCTGACCTTTTTTTTAAACATTTTATTTCCGTGAACATTTTTTCACAATAAAAATTTTTCCGCAAATGTTTGGTTCTGTGGAAATTTTTTCTGCAAACTTTTTGTTATAAATTCATTTTGGGCTTTATACTAAAAAGAAAATACAATATTCAAGAAAACAAATTTTTTTTAAAGGGTTAAACTAAAAATTTTTCTTAGATTTCGGATCAATGTTTACAGAGAAAACTTGCCAAATTCTGTTTAGTTTATTATCTGAACAATTTTATTATGTCATTTCAAGAATCGTTTGAAAAAAAATATTAATTTACCTTAATCCTTATTGCTATGTAACTATATGCTCATAAATCTATTATTTTTCTTTATAATTCAAATTTTTTATTTCCTGATTAAAGTACTTACTGTGTATGTAAATCAATTAATTTCAACACTATTTAAATTAACTTAAAACATTTACATTTACAACATTATACTAATACCATTTGGGCAGGCAGGCAAGTTAACCAACCAATAAAATGGTTAACTGTGAAAAACAACATACTTCCGCTTCCGTTTTACATTAACACACTTGACACACCATCAGTCAAACATTAATCCATCATTGAGTGTATAAAGTAAAATTGTAAAATAAAAAAAAAAAAAAAAAACAAAAAAGGAACACAAAATGTTAATTCAACACGTGATTTTTATAAATAAAGGATATTAAAAGAAAACCCACAAAACCTATCCATGCCCAGCAATAAAAGTAAGCAACAATTTTTATATTTCACAATTCATTCTTCAACCAAACCATTCAGACAGACCATTAAATTTAACAATACTGATATTTTTGTAGTTTGTTGTTGGTTTTGTTTTCTGTCACACTCTCTGCTATTTATTGTGGTATGTACTCTATATATTTATTATTATTTTTTAGTACGGTTGTTGTTTTTATTTGTTTTTTTTTGTTTTTTTTTTGCTAATAAATTATATAAAAACATGCATGCATAGATGAAATATACCGCCACAAATACCGCAATTACCAAAATGGGCGCAAGAGGCAACATTTTGTGGCCATTTATTTGTATTGTTGTCTTGTAATAATTGTTTAACTGTTTTACACACCCTAAACGAAACAAAAATGTATTTAAACTTTAGTACTAAATAAAAAACTATATATAAATTGTTAAAAAGAAAAAAAAAAAAAAACTTCGTACATCAAATATTGTTGCAAACACTCCCTTAATTGTTTGCCCATCAATGGACTGCAAGTTGTATTATTTGAATTTATGTAAATATTTTTTAAATCCTCCACTCCACTGGGTAGGATGGTATACATGAAATTGTTATATCGTTTGTAATTCAATGAAATATAATTCTGGTTTCCTATATAAATACAGGTTGGTTGAAAAGTTCCTGCGCTCACCAAGAGATGGCACTGCTAGCTCCAAACTTTTTTCTTCTCAAGTTGGTATAACTGTCCTGAGAACACATGCAAAGTTGCAAATAATTCTGTCAATTCTTTTTTTGTTTACAAGCCTTTTGAAGTTGACGTGTCATTGATTTTTTTACCCTGTAATGCCATAACCTTCTTTGCTGATCGTTGTGACTTCACCTGCTTTGGAGCAGAACAACCAGCTTCAGTCCACTGTAAATTTTCTTGTTTCAATTTAGATCATGGTGGTAGATTCAAGTCTCATCCATAGTTATAAAACGACGCAAGAAGTCGGTTTTATTCGGCCTAAAACGCTCCAAATTACGCTGAGAAATTTGTTTTCGATCCAGTTTTTGTTAAATTGTTATTGTGTGCGGCACTAACTTTCCAAACAGTTTTTTCATACGTAATTCTTCATGTAAAATATGGAGCACTCGTTCGTCTGAGATGCCTATGGCATTAGCAATTTCACGCTTAGTCAAACTTGGATCTTCACTAACCATATTATGAACCTGCTCAATGATTTCTGCTGTGGTTGCAGTTTTTGGTCGTCCTTCGCGTGGATCGTCTTTAAGGCTGGTATGACCACGTTTAAATTTACCAGCCCGAATTCAACGGTGCGTTTTGAAGGTGAGGACTCCTTATACACTTCTAACAATTGTTCATAAATTTCCTTTACTTTTAAACCCTACAACACAAAGAATCGGATGACTGCACGATATTCAATTTTTTCCATATTAAAAAAAATCAATGACTTGTCAACTTAAAATGGCTTGAAAACAAGGAAAGAATTGACAGAATGACTTGCAACTTTGCAGGACAGTTATACTAACTTGAGAAAAAGTTTGGATCTAGCAATGCTATCTCTTGGTGAGCGCAGGAACTTTTCAACCAACCTGTAGTTTATATATATTCTTGATTATTAACGCCAGGCAAGTTTTTTTATTTGACTTTTGTATTATCACCGATTTGGTCAGTTTATTTATTAATTCATATCAACATAAGTTGTATTAACCCAGTCACGGACCCTATTAAAAATGGTGCAAACCGGTACATTTTTGACCTTTTACGTTACTTCTTGCACGGCCTTATATAATTTTATACATTAACAGGATAGTACTTATTCCGAAAAGTACAAACTTGAACCCAACTGTACCTTATTTCCTCTTGGTTTTTTACGGTTTTTGAAAGCCGATATATTAGAAAAATTACAAACATTTTGTTTCTCTATCGTGGATTTTAAATTTTTCGCTATAAAATTGTTAATTGTGGGCGTTGTGTTGATATGGATAGCTCGTTCGAATGTTACACTGTAGGTTGCGCGTTCGATGCCCAGTGACGGCAGCATCAATTTAGAAAAATACTAAGTACAAATTTTCTATCCCTTATAAGTATAGCAACATACTCCTTTGGTGTTCCATCAGATGACGGGCAACAACTGTTCTAAGATTATTCATTTCGATCTGTATTTGAAGCCACCTTTCATGTTTCCTCTATCCTCTTTCCAAAGGAAGCACCACTTTAATTATTAGGAACAATTAGCTAAATGTTACTTCTTTTTTTTTTAAGTAAAACTCAGGACTAACTGATATTGCAATTTTTGGGCGCCTGACCCGGCTAGAAAGTCCTAATATATGAGAACCCCCAAACAAAACATAAAATCCCTATAAATTCACAACCGTATTTTCGGATTTATCCCGAAAAATGTGAAGAAAATTTTTAAGAAACATGTAAAGCTGAAATTTACCAATTTGAAAACTATATTATGTGACATCTGCCAAAATATAGCTCATCCGTTACAATATAGAAGAAATCTTGATTCGAATATTTTTAATGGGTTTTTTACACTATGGGGTATAGGGTATAATGACGCTTGTTGCTACCAAAAACACTAGATCTAGACCCACTTTCTATTACACCTATCAACTGAGAATCATTACTGTTATTTATCATTATTATTATTATTATTTTTATTATTATTATTTTTATTATTTTCATTATTATTATTATTATTATTATTATTATTATTTGCATATATTTAGTTAGAATATTGTTCTACCTTAAGTCCAAAAATAAATAATATCTAATATGACAATATCATATTAGATTTTTGGAACTAACTATTAACTATTCTAACTAAATATATGCAAATATAGAAAGTCCAAAAATAAATATTTTTGTATTTTTAAATACAAAAAATAACTATTATTATTATCATTATTTTTATTAATATTAATATATTTATTGCACTGAAATTGAATTTAACCCGCAGGGTATCATATAATCAGCATGCCCGACTTGCATTTTGTTCATTTGTTTAAAAATAAGTTATTTTCAAATACATCTATATTGAGTTAAGATCAAATTTATTTACGAACTCTCTGTGCCATAACAACACGCAGTACGGTGTAGATTTTTAAATACACTAACAAAAAATGAACTAGAACTTAGAAAAATATATTATTTTTCAGAGGAAAAATTGAAATTAAAAACGGAGCCAAAGATACTTTTTATCTATATTTTAATAAAATTTTCCTTGAAATTAAGAAACAAATTTTACTTCAAATTTGGTAAAAATTTCTAAATTATAGAAAAATTACTACTGAGAAGTAAATTTTTATTAGAAAACAGTAAAATTTCCTCCAAATTAGTTCATATATCATCTAAAATTTTGCTGTTAGTTAGGAAGTACTTCCTTGGTTTTAAGAAAAATTTTATTGTATTTAAGTTCATTAGATAAATTTTTTTTTACTAAGAACTGCCTAAAAATGAGAAAATATTTTCTAACTTCAAGTTTAATAGCACTTCTTTTAAGTGAAAATTATCCTTATCCTGCTTTCGGAGGACTTCCGCTTTGTGAGGACACTGCTCTTAACAAGCTTTTACATTTTTATCTTAAAATTAAATTGAATTATACAAAATTCATGTATTTAAAATATACATTAAATTTCATTAGCAAAAAGGTAAACAAATTAAAAAAATGTACTGCAGGATATCCTGAAACGTAATAAATTGTGACAAAGTCAGATCCTTTTCGTAGTTAATTAACGGTTCTGCTTGAGAAAACTACAAAAAGGACACCCTAAGTGACACACGGCATCTATGGCTAGGAAACACTGGGGTCCTTTGTCTTCTTAAATTAACTAATTTAAGGAAATTGTTGCAAAAATACAAAATATCAAATATCAAAATATTCTTGTCATTATTGGAATATGGAAAAATGTCATAAGTTCATTTTATGGGATTTTTAGCTTAAACTTTATTTGACATATAAAAATTTAAACTTTTTTATTATTAAGTGAAAAAAAAAATAGTTCGAAAATATATAAAGTTTAATAAGCGCTACGTCAATTACAGGAAAGCCATTATGCCGTAATGTATAAAATGTGCCTGCGATATTTTGTATTGTAGTCAAATTCGAAATTTTTAACTAAAAGAAATGTTTTAAACTACTTTAAGTTCAATGTTAAAGACTGTTAAGATTAGAGATAGGCATGTGAGCCATTTTTGAATCACGCACCAAAATTACAATCATGCACGATAATTTTTTAAATGGTTACTTTAATTTGTTTTCTTTAATAATATTTTTTCTTGGAAATTAGGAAAACTAACTAGTTTGTTTTTAATTTATTGTTTTTTTTTAAATAGAATACTGAAAACAATTTAAACGTTTTGCAACAAAAAATCCTTTACCAAATTTTATTATTTTTTAAAAATTAGAAAACTTTTACTTGAAAAAAAAAAAGAATATTTGCATGAAAATTTTCCTTAAAAATATTTCATCAGTTTCTAAAATCAAGTTAATTTTTATTATTACATAGGAACAAATTTATTACTTTTTGTTTTTAATTGTCTGAACTAATTTTTAGAAAACAATTCTTCAAAATTAGAAAGTGGTATAATTAAAAACTGAATTTGGAAATGGCTTTCTAAAATTTAGTCAATTTTACTACTCGCGAACAAAAAATTAACACACATGAAGTTCAAGTACTTTCTCGATTTAAGTTAGACACATTGTTTGAACTAAATGGGAGTAAATTATGTCCTAAATTTTTTTTGAACTAAACTTTTATGTATGCAAATTTTTTAAAACTAAGATGTTTTTTCTTAAAATTAATAAATTTTTATTTAATTGACTTGTTTTTTCCTAAAATCAAGAAATATTACTTAGGAAAAATATGAACTATTTCTGAGTATATAAACTATTTCGTTTTTCCTCAAACTTAGGAATTTTTATTCTTTTTAAGAAAATTTTTCTAAGTTTTAATAGAATTTTACT
This sequence comes from Eustalomyia histrio, assembly GCA_949748255.1. Taxonomy (NCBI): domain Eukaryota; kingdom Metazoa; phylum Arthropoda; class Insecta; order Diptera; family Anthomyiidae; genus Eustalomyia; species Eustalomyia histrio. The sequence goes on along the minus strand of OX456527.1, from coordinate 94,379,479 downwards.
TAAATTGAGTACAATTTATAAACTATTTTGAAAGAAATTTTTGATTACAATTTCGTTCATGTCTTTTCTTGAGTGTATGTTCTAATCAAAACAATCAATATTATGATTAGAACATTAGAACAACATAAAATTTTGGAGTAAATCGAAAAGGAGTACAAAGGGCACACATATGTAAACAACTTAGTTTGACATTTCCACTTGCATTTACAGCAAAGGGAAATGAAAGAAACAAACACAGAAAGTCCGTAAGCAAATTTCATATTGATTCAAAAAAATCAACCTGTGGTTAGTTTTCATCAGCTTTTTCTTTTAAAGTTGTGAGTTAAATAAGAGATATTTAGAAAAAAAAAACACTATAAGGCATGAAGAATGTTGATGAAGTTGTAGTTGACCAGAAAGTGCATTCCATTTGACTAATATTTAATAACTTTTTCTGTGTACATATTTCCAATTATTATAAAAGCTATAATTTTTCAATTCATTTGAAAAAGAAAAATTTTCATGATCTTATATTTTCATACATTGTGCTTTCATAAAATTTCGTCTTATGAGGACATATTTTTCTAGCTCCAGCAGCTTGGGCTGTATTAGAGGCTCACTTTTCCCTTTTAATCTCATTTTTACCGATAGACCAACACTCAGGGGATGACCCTTACTAATGCATTGTGTTGAAAATAGGAAAATAGCATACGGGCAGGAAGAAAGAGGAATTAGTGTTTGTGGACATTTGACTTGAACTTCTCTATATTGTAGGTGAATTTATTCTTCTGTGGGCGGAGTTTTTTTAACATGCAACTTGTACGACTAATAAACGAATTCTCTAAGTAATGCGCGGTACAATTCAGTGGACAGTCGACCATAAACGGATGTGCTATACTAGATAAGCGAGTATTCTAAATATAAACCCGCAATCTAGGGATCAGTTCACTTATCTCAGCAGAACAATTCCCATGTTAGCATCGATAGAACAGTGATAGACAACCCAGATTCCGGCGATGCTCAAATGGGTCCATAGAGCTGGATACCTTATTGTCAATAATGAGTACCGACGTTCTCCTTTGTTTACGGTCAAAAAGCTCCAAAATAGACTGAAGCTCCTGCCCATATATGGTAGGTGTATTCCATCTTCGGTCGGATATAAGTGGTGTAAATAGTAAGGAGATCGGATGGAGTGAGGCTTGAATGCTTTTTTCGACACTTCAAATATGTGCTTATTCCAACGGACATAACACTGAATTTTCATGCCCAGAACAACAAGAGTATCCGATTCCTCGATACTGACACTACTCAAATTTACTAATGGCATTGAAGACCCCACATCTCTATGGGTCAACATATAATATTGAGTCTTATGTGCATTGAAATCGACCATATTAGCTAGATTCCACTCGGAGATTGACGAAAGGTCAGGACTGACTGAGACATTCATTATCAGTCTTTTGTCCCCAACCTTTAAAAGGCTTGACCTACAACCGAAGGAAAATGAGTGGCAAATGTTGCTGTAGATAGGGTTCAAGTAGAGTGGATAGGGTTCAAAATTTGATCCAGTAGTTAATAAAGTTGAAAAAAAGAGATGAAGAAACAACCGAACCTTGCGGTACCCCTGAACTAACCTGAAACTCGGAAGAAATACCATCTATAACAACATGTATAGTGCCATCTCTGAGAAAGCTCGAATTAAATCGGGAGAAGTCATTACAAACACCAAAAGCAATAAACTTTGAAAATTCCAAAATTCGTCAAGGAACACATATTTTAAATTTGAGTTTTCTAGCCAAATCAGTTTGGGTAGGACGTTAAGCCGGAGTTTTTTCTACCAATTTAAACTATTAGTTTTACCATGTTTCTGGCGAAATTCCAAAAAGTACCTTATTAGCACATATCTTAAATTTAAGGCTTCTAGCCAAAGTGGTTCCCCCATTTGTACTACTCTCTTGACGAAAATTCCGAAAAGTATCTTATCATTGAACTTTCCCATAATCCGGGAAACATATTTTCTAAATGTCTGGTCGCTATCTTAAATGGCTTACGCAGCCTGTTAAGAAGGAACTTTTCCGCCTTTTGGGCCCCAAGTTCCTGACGAAAGTTTCAAAACGTACCTTAGCAGTGTATTAATTAATTTATACTCCTGGGAACAGATATATTAAATTTAAGGTTTAAAAAGCAGACTTCCTCTTTTTGCCCCGTAAAAATATCCATAATTCAAAAATAATATATAACCATAAATCATATCTTCAAATATAATAACTGTCACACCAATTTTGGACCTAGTCACCATATAAATCACCTTCCCAATATTAGATTCAATTTTGCTATAAAATCAGGATCACGTTTGGGCCACTTCTAGGTATATAATCCTTGATGTAGGGTATCATAAAGTCGGCGTGCCCGACTTTAATTGTTCAACTTGTGTTTGGGTGGTTTACACCAAATCATAGGTACATTAGGGTTGATCGAATTTGACTAAGTTATTGTAAAAATTATTTTTGGATATATAATAATAATTTTGAATTCCATTCACGCTAATGTACATGACATTAGAGTAAACCTTAGGTTTATGGACATTTAGATTTATAGACCATTAAATTTATGGACCAAAAATGATTTTAAAATGAAGAATATATTCCATGACTACAGGGAAACTTTTGATTGCATAGCTTTCCCATAAACCGTATTAAAATCGGATTAAAAATTATCATATCTCGTCTATTATCCAAGATATGGACATTTCCTGTGAAAAGCAATTTTTGTTCATAAAGCTAAGTTCCACCCTAATTTTAATTGGTATATATGGATGGATAACGTGTCAAAATGCAATAAAACAAACAAAAAGAAAAAAAGTTTTGATGATACACAGGGACAGCAAATTTAAGTACATATGTTATTTTATAAATAAAAAATTTATAATATAATTTTCGGCAAATATTGCTTATTTAAGGTTTAAAGGTTAGTGTAAAATTCGTGTTATTAAACAGTTTTAAAGGTTTTGGTTGTTTTTTTAGGATAAGGGATAATGTTCCTTGAAGTTGGTTAATACCATTATTCCACATGCTGTATTTACAAAAATGTTCTAAAATGTTTATTAGAAATGGTGTATTTTCCTATTTTTAATCTATATTAAAAACTTCAAGGAAATTCCTGCGGGAAATATTTTAACGTCTTCGAAAAATTGTCATACGTTTTTTTTTTCATAGTTCTTCATGAGAATAGTTTTAATTTTTTTAAAAATTAACATTTAATTTTTGATATTTTTAAAAATTAATTTTTTAATATTCAAATTTTAATAAAAGAATTTTTAAAAGTTTAAAAAATTTGTATGGAAAAAAATATTATTTCAATTTAATTTCCCTAATTCGTTGTCAAATGTTTCCAAAACGTATCATTTTGCTTCAAAAACTAAACTCAAAACTTTTTTAAACAAATACTCCTCAATATCTTTTAAGAAAATGTTAAATTTTACACTTATATTTAAATTTTTTCTCTTACCAACTACGAATTACTTCGATTCTGCAAACCTTCCAGTGTTAAAATTTTTTTCGTCTATTTAAATACTTCAGTTTATCTAAAATGTTAAAATAATTTTAATTTAAAACCACAAACTTTTTTCACAAAAAATATTTTTTTTAGGTTTCTTAAACTGATATGCTGAATCTGCAATTTGAAAACATTTTCAATAAAGTGTAACACATGCTTACAGTTAATCAAATAATTGAGTGAACATCATTAAGTGAAACATTTTAAATTTATGATTTTTCTTTTTAATAACATTGATTAGTGGTGGGAAAATAGGGCACAAAAATTTCCAAAATTCCGCTGTCGTGGATGTCTACGTTAAAAGAGGAACTTCGCGCTCAAATTCCTAGCCCCTGCGGGGTTGGGCATTGTGGGTGATTAAGGGAACACTTGTTCCCTATTATCACATACTCCAGAGAAAATATATTTTAAATTTCTGATTTTCATCTGATGGCTTTTGCCTGTTTGACACTCCCCGCTAAAATTTCAAAACTTCTCGTCTTGATGAAAGTTTAAGCCAGAGAAGGAACATTAATGTTATTAAGATGAAATTTTTTTACCCCATATTCACTGCGTTCTTGTTACAAATTCCAGGCAGCGATGCCAACTTAGCCCTTTCCGGCCTATATTCAGCTCTTTTTGATTGCTTTCAACGCGTACTTTTTTCACTTAGCCCTTTTATTTTTTTAAGGGCTAACATAGCTCTTTTCGTTATCTTTTTTAACCATTTAAGCTCTTTTTGAGTCATTTGTTAGTTTTGTCCATAATCTCGCAACTTTTTTTTTTGTACTTTACCTAATGTTGTTGCAAATCGTTTGAATTTTTTTTCATAAAGTCTACATTTTTAATTTAAAATTTTCAATAATATTTTTTGTTTAAATATGTATTTTATACATTAAAACGTAAGATCCATCTCTTAAAAGTACACATTTTTAAATAAAATAAACTGAAAACCACAAAAACTGGTAAATTTTTGAATTTAGCCCTTTTTAGCCCTTTTGAACTGCTCGGCCGACGCTTTTTACTTTTAAAAAGTTGGCATCGCTGATTCCAGGATTTAATAATAAACCTTTTAAGCTTCATTAGCATTGATAATAAACAAATTAAATCAATAATTATCATTGACAGATAAAATTTTTGAAAAATGTCAAACTGGAGAAAAACAGCTAAAACGAAAAAAGGTATTTTCAAATTGATAAATAATACTAAAATCCTATCTCTTTCCAGTCCATTTCGTTCCCTACGTTCACTTTTTTAATTTCATTTGTTATCAATTCGACTCCTTTGCATTCCATAAGGGTTCCCTTGCCTAGTGTTTTAACTACACTTGCTTCCCGTTTCTTTCAATTTCGTTCCCCATCTAGTGTTTCGATTCCAATTGTTCCCCGTTTCATTCCGTTTCGTTCCCCTTGTCTAGTGCTTCAATTCCACTTGTTTCTCGTTCCATTTAGTTTCCCTTGTCGAGTGTTCCCTCTTTTATTCCATTTTGTTCCCTCATGTATTGTTTCAATCCACTCGTTTCCCGTTTTATTCTTTTTCGTTCTCATTGTCTAGTGTTTCAATTCCACTGGTTTCAAGTTTCATTATCATGTCATACCTCTACCCAAATCGGTTTGGATTGTACATTAAGAGAGAAACTTTTTCAACTTTGAACCTCCATTTTTACTTGTTACTGTCGCAAACTCATAAAACATATTTTAAATTTCAACATTTTAGCCAAAGAAGTTTTGGCAGGCCGTCAAGGAGAAGACTTTTCGCGTCCAAAAATCCCGTCTTATCAGTGAGTTAGTTCATATTCCAAGAAATAAATATTTTATATTTCAGTTTTCTAGTAAAAGAGTTTTGGGAAGGCCGCCAAGGGAAAAACTTCCTCTCTTCAACATTTTGCTCCTCTCCGCAAGATTTTACAAAAAATCTCGCCTTATCAGTGAGTTAGCTATACTCCGAGGAACACATTTTTTAGATTTCAGGCTTTTAGCTAAAGCGATTCAGGAAAGGCTTGAAGAGAGGGGGGGGGGGGGGCTTTTTCCCTTTTTTTTTTTTGGCACATTCCTACCAAAAATTACCGCATCGGTGAATAAACCCGTACTCTATGGAACATTTATTTAAAATTTCCGGATTCTAGCCGAAGGGGTTTGCAAAAATTTCCAAAAAAACCCGTGTGGATGTCTATGCTTTAGCAGGAGCCTATGAAGAGTGAGTCAGTCAGACAGTCAGGCATTTGGCGGGGAAAAAAGGAGTAAGTTGGGAATATCTCGTGATAGGTGAAAACTGAATCGGTTCCGAGATTACATATCACCAGATAGATGAAAAGAAGACAGGTTCCTTAAGACCTACCACGTGACTGGTTTAAAAGTCACGACATGTTCTTTTGCATTGTTTCTGTGTTATGTTTTTTGGAGTTAGTTGTGTGACATGTTCTTTTAGACCAGTGACTTGTAACAGAGCGCAATTGACCACCTCCAAGGACAAGTCCATGTTAAAATGACCAGTCCTTTTCATAAAAAAACGGTCATAAAAAACTTTTCATAAAAAACGGTTCCCGAGGAAAAGAGAGGTTTCTGGCCGAAAAGTTTTTTTGCGAGTTTTTCTGCCTAATAGTATGATAAATATTTCACTTAGTAATTTTATATTACTCATACGCTAAAAGGGAAATTTTAAAAAGAACCAATAGAATATTTATTTCGAATTAGAAAAAAATTCAAAATGTTCTCTCAATTATGTGCATAACTATCTTATGTGTATTAGAATTTGAAGAAACTTTTAAAACATGAAATCTTCAACTGCAGACAACACGTTTGATTATGTTGCACACAAAACAATTCAAAACATTGTCAGACATGGTACAACATTCTATAGACATGAAAGCTAAAACCAAAAAAAAAAAAAAAACCAGTCTATGTTGATGTACGTAAGTGTATATGATGACTATAAATTGTATGACATCTATAGATAGAAAACAAATAATATGTCACAACATATGATGTAGTGTTATAGTATGTTCAACTACCAGTTTATATGTAGTCAAAAGTGGCGTTTTAAAACATATGCAATTGTTACTCAATGTGGGTATGTTTGTTTGTTTGTTTGTTTGTGTGTGTATAAACTTATAGTTCCTACGTGCGGCTAAATGTATGTTATTAACAATCGTTACATCATGCAAATTCGTTTCATGGTAAAAAGGAAAAACTTAACTAACAAAACAGAAAACAAATTCAACAACCACAAAAAAAAAAAACATGTATTAACACCATTAGCTAAATTTTTGCGGAAAAATAATCTTAATAACTTTTTCAAATATTTTTTTTTAAATAAAATTCTTAAGTATGCACGATTAGGCTTTTAAAAATGTGCTATTCACGATAGGGTCTCAAAAAGTTGATTAAATGATCTGTGACATTAAATGAAGGTTAAATTCGTTATCTCTATATGTTTTTAAATTCATAAAAATGTAGCATACGTTTAAGGGTTGAAATAAAATTTGACAAATTTTTAAATTAAAATAAGCAAATATTATACTCGTATGATGTTTGACAAATAAAATAGAAAAAGAAAAAAAAAATAATGGATCTACTACAATTCAAATACAAATTGAAAATGGTGTAAGAGTATGTAGTCTATGTTCATTTAGGTGTTAAGCTATGTATGTAAGGATTTTAAGTTCTCTTCTTTTTTTTATAGAATTTTTTTGTTGTTGTTTTTTTTACCAGGATATGTCTGAAAGCTGTCATTCGTGTAACCTTATATGTATCATACATACTACATACAATTTTTGGTATGTACTACATATACATATGTATGGTTAGACATAAACATGAACCTGTTTTATCTAAAATTGGTATATGGCATATTTTCAAAATAAAATAAAATAAAATAAAAAAAAAATAAAAAACATGTTGTTGCTAGATAATATAAATCTTTTTTTTTGTCATTCTTAGCAAATCTGTTTAGAAAAAACAAGTAATCTTTTTTGTATGACAAAATAAATTGAATTATTTTTAAATTTATGCCTTAAACTAGGCAACACAATTTTTATCCAAAAAGTATGCTTTAAGATTTAGGCTATGAATATTCATGAACGTTAATTGAATGTTATATAAAATAGAGAAAGATATTTTTAAATCTCTATGTGTGTTAAAGGATTTTGGAATAATTTAATTTTGGGGGAAAGTGGAAAGTCGGTTGTTAATCAATACAGATTTACCTCATAAAGAGAATTTTGCTTAGTTGACAGACAAGTAAATTTAAATTTTGTCCAATATAAAAATTTATTTTTTTTAAAATAAAGTCCAATATAAAAATTAATTTTTTTTCTAAAATAAAATTGTATCAAAATTTTGGACTTTCATTTTAATACCGATATGGAGACTTTGTATCTAGTATTCTCAAATGTTTTACAAAAAAAAAAAAATTCATACATAATAAAACCAAATTTTAGTTTAAATTTAAACTTTAAAATTTGTATTCTTTGTTTTTTTGATTTTTAATTAAAAAAAAAATGGTATTCTTTGTTTTTCATACTTTATTAATATTCCACATACATCTTGTTAACAAAAATAAATGATATCCTTGAGGACAATGAATTGAAGTCAATTTCCTTCAAATAAACCCCATTAAAATACAACACATATCATAAACATACATCCAAACATATGTGCAAACATATAAAGAACACTTTCAAAACAATAAGGGATACGACAACACTAACACTTACAAAATATGATAAGGTTTTAAGGATTGAACTTAACATATGTATGAGTCCTTTCATACCGACTGTCCAACCCTAAAAAAAGTGTATCGTATAATGCTATACTCACAGTTTTATATCTACGTGTAGAAATTTCAACAACTTTTTAAAGTTATTTATTTATAAAATAAATTCAGATGTTTATCTAGTAATTCATAAAGTTTTAGCTAGCTGGTTTCGTTTTCAGTACAAATTCTAACGTTTTATTCTAGAAAATCGTACGTATACTTAATATCGTATTTATCATACGTAGTGTGGTGCTATTTAATTTTAGAACAACTACAGTAGAATCCCTATAAATCGTACTTCGATAATTCGAAAGTGTTGATATATCGTAACAAACCCTCGGTTTCATTGAGAAAACTCCAATAATTCGTAATATTTACATAGATTTTGGTCCCCTTAATATTTCGTATTTTAATACCCTTCACCACAGGTGGAAGGGTATATATAAGTTTGTCATTCCGTTTGTGATTTCTACAATATTGATCTAAGACCCTATAAAGTATATATATTCTGGGTCCTAATGAAGAGCGAAGTTGATTTAACGATGTCCGTCTGTCCGTCTGTTTGTTGAAATGGGTTTTCCGAAGAACCCAGACATGATGAGGACGTGATTGTTATTTATTTCTGTTACATGTGATTCATTTCTGTTTGCTATTGAAAATCAGACAGATCGGTTAATAACACTAGGTCACAAATAACAAACTTTTGTCTGTTATTTGTTTCTAGCATACTTTTTCTCATGGATTTGGACCTACTGAACACGAAAATGAATTTTAAAAATTTTTCTGTCGATTGGTTTGCGAGATACAAATTTTTTAATTTTTTTTTTTTAATTTTTGGAGGTACACTTACTATTTTGAGCATATCTTTAGTCTTCTTTGACCTATTTTATCCTACTACTACTCAAATTAAAGACAATTGAGCCGTCTACAACTTATTCTCAGAAAATTTTCAAATCGGGTTAGTAGTTTTGATGTTGGCGGCTTAAAAAGGTTAAAAAACTGCGTTTTTTTAGTAAAAATGTGGCTGAAAAATTCATATAAAAATTCATATAAAATGTAAAACGCGATGTTAACAGCGATTTTAATTTTTTTACGTATAGCTGACACTTTTCCAAAGAAAATAAGCCCTTACTTAACAAAATCTGATGACAAATGGCCGACTTATTATTTTTTTGGTAAACGACCGAAATTCCGCTATTTCACGATTTTTTGATTTTCATTATTTGCACAGCTTACCTACCCAACGCAAACGAATAAATACATTTGAACTTAATTTAAAATAAACAAATTAGTCTTCGTATATTATTTTTTAATTTATTTACAGCACTACATGCTCAATGTATCGCACAATTAGCTAAACTAACGAAATTAAACTAACTAATTAAATTAAGCAAATCAACGCACAAAAAAATGAGTAAAAACAAAGATATAAGTGTACATTTTATGCCATGTGGAAAAACTGCTGACTTCTTCTTTGTTTTTTGTATTCGCTGCAATCGGTCTCACGTATTAGGGTCCAAATATAGTCACCCATCATAGCCGTGTCATAGTTGCCCTGATAGCGTCGTTCCATAGCCTTCAATTCCTGATGAAAGCGCTCGCCGTGTTCGTCGCTCACGTCTCCTAAATTCTCAGGGAAAAAATCCAAATGAGAATCCAGAAAGTGTATTTTAAGTGACATGTGCACTCCCATGGCTTCATAGTTCTTTACCAGATCCTCAACTATGTCCTTATAATTCGGGCTTTTGTTGTTTCCTAAAAAGTTTTCCACAACAAGCCTGAAGGAATTCCATGCTGCGGCTTCGATGGGTGATAACAGCTTTGGGAATTTTTCATCTTTCAACATTTTTTTTATCTCGGGTCCTGCGAAGACTCCTTCTTTAATTTTTGCCAGCGAAAGGTAAGGGAAAATTGACCGTAAATAGGCAAAAGCTTCACCTTCTTTGTCTAATTTTTTGGCAAAATTTTTAATCAAACCCAATTTTATGTGCAGCGGCGGAAGTATTACATTTTCACGGTTCTCTATTAGTGGTTTGCGCTGAACATTCGCTTCTCCAACTACAGGTTTCGTTCGTACCGGCCATTTTTTTTTATATAATGCTGATCATCAGCGCGGCTATTCCAAAGGCACAGAAAACAGCAATGTCGCGTATAGCCTCCTTGGAGTCCACACAGAATGGCCACAACTTTAAGGTCGGCGCATATTTTCCAATTGTATTTCCTATACTCTATGCATTTCAGCAAAATGTCCATAGTTTCATAGTTCTCCTTTGAATGAACCGCATGAGCAATAGGAACAGATGGCTTTTCATTCCCATTATGTAAGAGAACTGCCTTCAAGCTCTCTTTGTTGCTGTCAATAAACAACCTCCATTCGTTGGGGTTGTGAATTTGGTGAAGCTCTTGGAACAAGCCTGAAATGTCGCTGCAAAAACATATTTGGTCTTTCTTTGTATAAAATTTTGCATACTCCTTGTGACGGTTTCTGTACGCTGATACTTTCACTTCTGAAGCCGCAAATCCACACTGTATCATCCGAGACGCAAAAAGTTCGGATTTCTCCTTAGTGAGACCAAAATCGCGCACCCAATCGTTTAGTTCGGCCTGTGACAGTAATTTTCGCTTTGCACCCGGCTCAAATTCGCTTGCATTTGACTCAGACTCTTCTTCTGACGATTCTGCTTTTTGAAGAGATGCACCAGGGCACACTGGATATGGCACATCATGCGAATGTGGTACTGGAAGCGCAAACGATCCCACTTGAGCGTAGTTCCATTTAAAAAATCTTCCTACCCCACTGTTTGTGGTGAGGCAAAAATAACAGTCTGTGGAATGGCATAGCGGCTTTTTCCACATCATTGGTGTATCGAATTTCATATGGCGGCTAAAATTAAAATAAATTACTATATTCGCTATGTATAATGTGTTTAAATAAAAATTCTTACCTTCCGCCAGCTGCCCAGTTGGTTAAGATTATATAGCAAAGATCACACAGCGACTTAGGTGTCCATGGTTCTGTGATATTTGGTGAAATACCAAAATAATTCAAATAGTGCAATTGTACTGCTGGAGTAAACTTGTGTGCGTGATTTTTTTTTATAAACTGGCCACAAACATTGCAGAAATTGTCTGGATCGTTCAAACACTCGAACACACGTAGTCTTTTACTCATTGTCTTCCTTGCGTTTTCTAAATATTAACTTCTTTACACTTTCACAGACAGTTTTGAAATGCAATTGATAACCGTGTCTCCTTATGTTTAAATATGTATGAGCATGTAGTGCTGTAAATAAATTAAAAAAAAATATACGAAAACTACTTTGTTTATTTTAAATTAAGTTCAAATGTATTTATTCGTTTGCGTTGGGTAGGTAAGCTGTGCAAATAATGAAAATCAAAAAATCGTGAAATAGCGGAATTTCGGTCGTTTACCAAAAAAATAATAAGTCGGCCATTTGTCATCAGATTTTGTTAAGTAAGGGCTTATTTTCTTTGGAAAAGTGTCAGCTATACGTAAAAAAATTAAAATCGCTGTTAACATCGCGTTTTACATTTTATATGAATTTTTATATGAATTTTTCAGCCACATTTTTACTAAAAAAACGCAGTTTTTTAACCTTTTTAAGCCGCCAACATCAAAACTACTAACCCGATTTGAAAATTTTCTGAGAATAAGTTGTAGACGGCTCAATTGTCTTTAATTTGAGTAGTAGTAGGATAAAATAGGTCAAAGAAGACTAAAGATATGCTCAAAATAGTAAGTGTACCTCCAAAAATTAAAAAAAAAAAATTAAAAAATTTGTATCTCGCAAACCAATCGACAGAAAAATTTTTAAAATTCATTTTCGTGTTCAGTAGGTCCAAATCCATGAGAAAAAGTATGCTAGAACCAAATAACAAAATGGCTGTTGCCTAGTGTAAATGGCTGAGATATTAGCAAAAAACCAGGACTACCTCTAATTTTTTCCGTAAAATCCCTTTGTTTAATATGTATGTAGAATTTTACGCATAACATACACATCCATTTGTTGAAATTCTTTTCTTTCATCTCCACCTTTTATACACAAACAACAAACACATAAAAAGATTTGTCATTTAAATAAACACCAAACAAATCTCTAATGAACGAAGACTTTTTATATTTGTACCTCTATTAACGATGATTTTGTGTGAGCTTCAATACCTCATTTGTCTAGACCCTATGTCACAAATACTTTTTTTCTCTAAGGCCGCGGGTTCGAATCCCGGTCAATTCACTTTTTTTGTACATTTTTTTTTTTATTTTCTTAAGACCTTTTTTTTTTGTTTATTTTTTGTTTTTTTTAACATGTAATAATTAATTTATATAAAATTTTATATTAATAATTAAATAATCCATAAATAGGCTAAAAACATCAAAATTCTTATAAAAACCCTCTGATACAAACAAAATACAAACGGTTTTATTTCTATTTTTTGCTCCGATTTAAAAGAATTTATAAAAAGATTTTTAAACTATTTTATTTCTCATATATTAAAAAAATTTTATATATAATTTCCCTTTGAGTGCAACTATTTTAGGTCATAACTTATAATAACACTGTCCAACAGCATTTTTGGAACAGAATAGCGACCCTATAATTCTGAAAGGGTATGTTGAGTAGATCATTTTTGTAGAACAAACTTATGGTCCAGCACGTCTGAGTTTTTTTTTACAGTGGGTCAAAGTTTTAATTTTTTGGTCGAAGGGAGCATTATACTATATGAAAAAAATGCTGTAAGTTAATGTCTGAGAGAATTCTTATGGTCAGAGTTGTATTGTGGAATTGTATGAGGATTATTTTTGTGGAAGATCTTAACCCTCTAACTGGTCTCTTTATGGGTCAATTTGACCCTTTTTTCGAGAAAATCAAAAAATATCCTTTAAAAAAGGACATTTAAGGATTAAAATATTCTACGAAAATGTTTGCCGGAAAATTTTAGTGGGGGTCACCAAAGACACGATTGTTGTAAATAAAGCTTTTTACGATTAATTGGCAAAATTACACGCCAACTTCTATAAAAAAATTATAATATTGTTTTAATAGTGGTTTATTATAGTATGTACATATTTATTTTTTTGCTTCAAAACTTTCCAGATCGGCGTGTCTTTTTCTTGGAAATGTTACTTTTACATCGGCTTTTATCAAATTCCTGTTTTTCAATCTGGATCATAATATTTCAGCTTTCTCTTTTGTTAGTCCTAAATCTCTTACAAGATCTTCAAAATAAGCTTGGTCGTCTATCAAATTAGGACATATGTTTAAACAATCAAGAGGCAAGTAACTTATATCTGATATGTTTTTAACCGCCGCTGTTATTTCTGTATTGGCGACTGTCATATTGGCCGAAAATGTATGTGTAGGCGGTTGAGGTACCGGAACACCTTCACAGCGCACTTCTCGTAAAACGACATTATTTGTTGCTTCGTATGTCATTATCGCGTAGTGCCTTTGGCTTCTACCAAATTTGTAATTTACGCAGAAATAGCATGTATCTGATTTGTGATCGTCAGGTTCAATCCATGTAATAGGCACAGAAAATGGCAGCGCCGTAGTACCGCCTTTGTACCAGGTCAAAAGACCACTTTCGCAAGTAGTACATACGGTTTTTGGTATCCAAGCTTCAGATAAAAATCGTATTCCAAAGAAAAGAAAATATGGTTCTTCAATTGTAGGGAATATCTTTCTTCTGCTTTGATGGTGCGTAAAATGTCCACAAATAAAACAAAACCAATCTCTTAATTTTTCTTTTTTTATATTAATTTTAGTAAAAATCACACCCGATATGTACTGCTTAGTAGCTCAATTATGCTTGAATTTTTTCTTTTATTTTTTATTATTAATTTTAATAAATATCACACCCGATTTGTAAGTCACAGCTGACTAGACGCGAGAACTCAGTGTTTGGCCCGGCCGAACTTGACGCCGTTTTTACCTTTTTTGTATATGTTGGTGTATAATTTTACTAATTAAGCGTAAAGAGCTTTATTTACAACATTGGTGTCTTTGGTGACCCCCACTGAAATTTTCCGGCAAACATTTTCGTAGAATATTTTAATCCTTAAATGTCCTTTTTTAAAGGATATTTTTTAATTTTCTCGAAAAAAGGGTCAAGTTGACCTATTAAGAGAGCAGTTAGAGGGTTAAGATCTTCCACAAAAATAATCCTCATACAATTCCACAATACAACTCTGACCATAAGAATTCTCTCAGACATTAACTTACAGCATTTTTTTCATATAGTATAATGCTCTCTTCGACCAAAAAATGAAAACTTTGACCCACTGTAAAAAAAAACTCAGACGTGCTGGACCATAAGTTTGTTCTACAAAAATGATCTACTCAACATATTCTTTCAGAATTATGGGGTCGCTATTCTGTTCCATTCAAAAAGTCTTAATTTGTTGGACAGTGTAATTTATAAAAAAAAAATTTATTAACTATTTTCCTTCAAATTTTTAAAATTAAGCTAAAGAAATTAAAAATATTTTTTAATAAAAAAGCGAAATAAAATCCCAAATGCAAATTTGCCAGCTAAATCAAACGTTTTTGTAGAAATAAAACACATGCAGTTCTAGTGATTTCTTTTAACGATTTGTTGAAATTCTTTTCTCTTCACCTTTTATACACAAACAACAAACACTATTCTAGAGCTGTAATTTGACCTATGGATACGTCTTATATAGCAACAGATCAAAAATCTTTAGTATAACATATTTGCTGAAAAAAACTCGGAAATATCAGTTCAGATACAAAAAAGTTATGCCCAAAACATAAATTTTTTTTAAATACCTATTTTCTGGAACCATAAATCTTCTCGAGTCCAAGTTTTATCACCAAACTAAATGGTTAATTTCCTCTTAAAGGCGTCCGTATATAAATCTGTCCATTCCATATATGTCCATATATAAACTTCAGTTTTTTTTCCAACCATGGTGAAGGTATATAAGATTCGGCATAGCCGAATTTAGCCGCTCTTACTTGTTTTTTTAAATTATCATTACAAAACCTTTTATAAATCGTAATTGATTGTTTAAAATCTCTTAAAATTCGCAATGTACAAGCAAAATTCTTTAGAATAACGGTTAGAAAAAATCATTAGCTGCATATTATTACCATTACTATTGTAAGTTTTAATTTACCTTTATAAATCGCAATCTCAACAAATCGTAAACTCCTCTAATTCGTAAAAAACTGCTGCTCCTTTGCGATTACGAATTATCGCGATTATACTGTTTAGGAATTTTAATTAAGTAAGGAATGAGATCGAAAAACCCTTTCTTCATACGTTTACTTTAAAATTAAAAGAGTTATAATTTATTGAAATTTTATGTAAATTTCTTACATAAATATTAACAGCCATCATTCACTTTTACCGAAAAACCTCCCATTGAAGATTTTACTGTTGTTTTTGTCTTTTTATATTTAAAACATTACAAAGGATGATTGAATCTTACATACAGAGAACAATTTTATTTAACTGAATATCGGTTCCCACCATGAAATATGGCTGAATTTTGGTTGCAACACCCAAAATGTTCAGCTATAACGTTTGAATTTGGTTATGTTAACCAAATTTATTGATTATTGATTGTCGCAACAAAAATACACTTTTGAATTCGGTTGACACCTTATTTTTCTTTGTGTACTTGCGGGAAACCATTGACCCCAAGCTGCTGTCTGCACGAGAATATGAATACAGTAAGGGAAGGGGAGTCTTTCCAGTGAAGGAGTACGCCATGATAGCAAAGAGGGGCCTATTAATAACATCGAGCCGAATTCTATAATTGCGACATTATCGAGTCTAGGGGTACTTCCAGCGGTCATTACATTGATGGGGAGGTTGCTGTCCAATATGCGCATAACGGCTGAGTTGAATGGCTCTCGAATGACCCGATTCCTAAACAGAGGGACGCCTAAGGAGAGATCATATAACCACTTCTATAGAATCTTGAAGTTAGTCCTGTACTTCTATATTTGGAAGGAGGCGGTAGGAATGTGGTGCCTTCGCTGATGACATGGCGCTAGTGGTAAAGGAGAAGTATTTTTCCACCTTGAAGGATATTATGCAAATGACTCTGAGTTAGTGGGCTATATGAGCACGGGCCTGTGGAGCTGGAATCAATCCTAACAAAACTAAGCTTTGTAATATTTCACAGGGAGTATAACGATCCTGATTTTAAGCCTATTACTCTGGACGGTGTGAAAATCCAACTTGCTGACAGAGCCAAGTATCTTGGTGTGGTTCTAAAAATGAAGTCATTTTTTAAACACAACATTCAACGTTGATGGATGGGTCTCTGAAACGTTCGACGGATGTACACGGCGCTAGTTCACACTACGTACTACACCATCTCTTCAAGGATAATACACTGATTATAGCGATACCATTTCTGTAGTACAATTTGTCCTTTGCTTCAAAATAGGCCTCAGTTTCGGCGATCACCTCTTCATTCGACGAAAATTTCTTCCCAGCGAGCATTCTTTTGAGATCTGAGAACAGGAAACAGTCGCTGGGGGCCAGATCTGGAGAATACGGTGGATGCGGAAGCAATTCGAAGCCCAATTCATGGATTTTCGCTTTCGTTTTCACTGACTTGTTTTTGGTCAAAAATGAGCTCGCGCGGCACCCACTTTGCACAGAGCTTTCTCATACCCAAATATTCGTGAATGATATGATGTACACGTTTAGTTGATATCTTTAGATTACCTAATATTTCATTCAATTTCAATTTACGGTCATTCGAAATCATTTTGTGGATTTTTTTTGATGTTTTCGTCCGTAACAACCTCTTTTGGGCGTCCGCTGCGTTCACCGTCTTCGGTGCTCATTTCACCACGTCTAAACTTAGCATACCAATCCTTGATGCTTGATTTTCCTGAGGCAGTGTCCGGAAACTCGTCATCAAGCCAAGTTTTTGCTTCAACTGTATTTTTTCCCTTCAAAAAGCAATATTTTATCAACACGCGAAATCCCTTTTTATCCATTTTTTTCACAATAACGAAAGTTGCTTCACTCAAAATGCTATAATTCACAAGTTAATGATCCGACAGCTGTCAAATTTATACAAGTGTCTTTTGAAGTTTCGGGCTAACTAAAAATTTTATCGATTTAAGTCTAGTAGCGCCATATATGTGTCAGGCCGGGGACTTCTCAATTGACCTGTTATTTGTCCAAAAAATTAATTTTTTGTCAATCTAGTCGCACAGGTAAACTGGTTATACCTCGTTACAACTATTTATCGTCCTCAAGAATGTTCCTTGTAAGTGCTGTGAAAATCTAGAATGATTTACCTAATCACGTTAAAACCGATCGCCGTGTTTCCGATCGCAAGTATAGTTGCATTTTTGCATCTTATTATTTTATTTTATTTTATTTTATTTTATTTTATTTTATTAATTTATTCGAAATTCAGTTTTTAATTTAGGTTAATTAAAACCGATTTGTATGTATTATTAAGTTATTATTATTAAAATTATTGTTCAATTGTGTGTAAGATTATTATTTTACTATCTTTATTAACTATTGATTGAGGTACTTTAAGAGACTTTTAAGTCTTATTTGTTCCAATTAAAATAAAATAAATTAAATCTGAGGCAGTTTTATACTGCATCTTCTACCCTCGGATATACTGTTGAAGTAGGTCGAGGCTGATGCAGGTATTAGGCTACAATTGACGTTTTAATAGGATGACAATGGCTGGATGCCACAGTGTAATATATATGATTTTCTGACGAAAGTGGATTATATGACTTCGGTGGCTGCCATCCATATCTCACCCGGGGACTCCTGAGTGGGTGGCGTAAGGGTGGGAGGCGTGATGTCGATTTTGTAGTTACGGATAAAATTTTAACAACCGAGTTGGTTTGGGCATCTTTTCAGACAAGTTTGGTTTAAAGATTGCTTGGATATAGCCAGTGAACGTTTGATAGACTAATGCGATCACTTGGCTTGGGCGCAATATTTTGTCCACGACAAATTTTTACTTCTACTTTGATAGCTCTAGTCGTTGGGGTCATCGTCTAGCCGCGCATCATCCAACGAGATGGCTAAGCAGTTTAATATTCGTCTCGTATGGATCGTGGGTCACAGAGGTATACCGTCGAACTGTAGAGTTAATGAACCTGCAAGACTGGAATTTGTTGGTATTCCCCTGACAACTTGTACGTTGGGAAACCGGCTCTTCTCCCTGAGGGCGACTAACCCCAGGTAGGCTAACGGAGTGACTTATGTGAGACTTGTTTGGCCCTATTTTGATTCGAGGCGCAGCAAGGTGCTGCTAACGATATACAGAAGGGAATTTTCGGTTGTAGTGGCGGTAATAAAGTGAAACTGAGATTGAGGGTTGCTTCATGCGACTTCTGCAGCAGCTCCTATGAGGAGGAGGAGGAGGAGGAGGAGAAAAGCATCGAACACTTTATGATTTCACTGGGATCGGCGTACTTTTATGAATAATAAAAAATAAAGTGCCACCGGAATTGAAAAGTGTATTAACCGAAAGCCAGTATTTTGTATCAACCGATTTCAGCTGTAAAAATCGAATTTCAATTGGAAATTTACCAAATTTCCCTCTGTGTGCAGTTATCTCTCGGGTGCTGACATATCGCACTTCTTAAGCTTAGTACAGAGCTCCAACTGGTTTAACGGTGGAGTTTGTCAGTGATCCATTTGACTCGCTGCATTTCAATGTACCTTCGAGTCTAAGTGTACTGGTTCACATGACACGAGCTGCCACTCAGACCTAAACTAACATGGAGAAATTTTCTGAATCCGTAGAAAATTTTCCAAATTCCGTTAAATTAAAATAAATAATATAAAAATAAGCGCACAATATTTAACCACAAATACTTCAACCAATTTTTGGAAAATTTTAAAGAATTATTTTATTATTATTATTATTTATTGTTATATTTTATTTGTTATACTGTAAGTTTATTTTATTTGTTATACTGTAAGTTTGACATTAATACGGTAAACTTTTTCCTATAGGTGGGCAGTTGGTATGGAAAGCCACATACATATATAAACTCCATATAAATGACTGTGTTAGACAGACCATATACATAAATATATATGTATGTATACTATGTGGTACATACCATTGTAGTTTTTCCCATTGATACTCCCATAAGGGTTGACCGAATTCAGATTTTGATATAATTAATAATAAAAAAAAAAACAAACAAGACAAATGATTTTAGATTTAACTAAAGCTTTCTACAATATATTTTTTGCATGCACAACTATTTCGATTACTAGCATTTTTGGGCAAATTTCTCCAAAACCTAACACCGATCCACCCTTTTTCCAATATTACATACTCAATATAAATTTTGGTAGTGACATCATGTCTCTTTTTGTTTTCACACATTGTTAAGTGAAAACAAAAATATTAAATGTATTAGCTGTGTTCCCTTACTTTCTGGGTAAAGTTCGGTAAAATGAGAGTAAGCACAAAATACTCTCATAAAATGACAAAATTACCCAAAAGTACGGGAACGCAAAAAACCACTTTTCTAGCACAAAAAAAATGTCAAAATGCATCAGTGATGGCAAATTTTTAGGTGCAATAAGTGTAACACGACAAGTGAAAACGCGCTAATGGAGAAATGCGAAAATTGAAGTAAAAGACTCAAAAAAATATATTAAAATTGCCTGCCGTTTCGAGTTTTGAGATTTTAATATTTTCCTCTTTGAAAAAACACACATAGTTATTTCTAATAAATATATTTTTCTCATAATTTAATGTCTATGAGCTTTTTTTTCATTGTTTTTTCAAAGTGGTGTATATAAAAATCTCGAGATTTTGTGCCAATGTAAAAGAGGGGGTTACAATTTTCAAAAAAAAGCAGTAAGAAAAATTAAAAGGTGCCGATCTGTCCCTTTTTTATAAACAGAAAATATTTGCAGTTTTTAGAAAATAAAAAACCGCTTATTGTAACAGGAAAAGGGCTAAATTAGCATCGCAGAAGTTCCTTAGTTTTATTTTTTACAATTATAAAACAGCTGTTTTTGTTTATCAACTGTTCTTTTAACAATTTACCCAATTTACCCAAAGAAAAAGTTTGGATAACTTTTGGTAAAAAGAGAAACACTAATACACTCTCATAAACGCTCTCATTTACCCAATTTTCTAGTACGGGAACGCTTTTGGGTAAATTTGGGTAAGTTTGGGAACCTGCGGTAACGTACGGGAACAGACTTATTGTGTATTCAAACATATATACGCTTACACACATAAATATGTCAGTCCCGAATTTGAGAGAAATAAAAGCAAAGAAAAAATGAATGAATGAAAAAATTAAGGAGTGAAACCCGTTATAACAGGTATTTAAACACCATATAAAAGTACAACGTATTGGCTAACGCCTTCAGATGACAAATTTAAAACAAAATCTTTTTTGGGTTGACGTTTTACCCTTCCCCTCCCGCCACAAAAAAAAAAAAAGACTAAGTAATTTGTTTTTCCCTTCTCAAATCGTCAAATAGTCTTTCCAGATTTGGAATATTCGTTTGTATCTAGTCAAAATTAATAGTGGTAATGGTCAAGGTAATCAAAATAAATGAGGCAACTTTGAGTGTTAGTGTTTAGAAAAAAACTAATGGCGAAGAAAAACTGTTATGGATGGACAGACAAAGGACAAATTCATTGATGTAAGTATGCACATTACATACATATAATTCAGATGAAAAAAGTTCTTATTACATATGAATGTACACAAAAACCTAAGATGTCATTGAGAAGACAACAAAGTTTTATCTAAAAGAAAATTGTATATTTTATAAAACAAAGCAAAGGAAAAAAGTTAATAGTTTGTAATAAATAGAGGATAATTTTAGGGTCATAAAATGGAAAAGGAAAACCCGGTCAATTGTAATAATAAATGCGACAACAAATCAATAAAAATGTTGAACATTTTCCAAACTACTTAAATAAATGAAGTATCAACAATAGAATTTATGACAATTTTTGGAAAAAATATGTTACTTTCTTTTAAACTTTCTATGAATGAGATGACTTTTAGAGCATTTCCAAAAAGAGGGAACTATTTTTTGTAAAAGAAAAAAATCGCTAATATCAGAAAAAAATAAGTGCCTAAAATTAAGGCAAAATTGATAAAAAAAAAAGCTAGAAAGAGTGAAAAAAAAAAATTAATTAGAATTAAGAAAAATAAACTTATATGGAGAAAACATTGAAATGAAAACGGTGCCAAAGACACTTTTAACAAATATTTAATAAAATTTTCCTTGAAATTAATACACAAATTTTACTTAAAATTGGGTCAAAATTTCTAAATTATAGAAAAATTGACTGAGAAGTAAATTTTTATTAGAAAACAGTAAAATTTTTTCCTAATTAGTTCATACATCATCTAAAATTTTACTGTTAGTTAGGAAATGTTTCCTTGGTTTTAAGAAAAATTTTATTTTATTTAAGTTCATTAGATAATTTTTTTTACTAAAAACTAGGACTTAACTCCCTAAAAATAAGAAAATATTTTCTAACAACAAGTTAAATAGCACTTCTTTTAAGTGAAAATCATCCTTATCCTGCTTCTATGGTAAAGTTAATATATTTTACCAGATATTTTAAATTACTTTACACTCATTGATTAAGTATTTTTCCCACTTTCGGAGGACTTCCGCTTTGTGAGGACACTGCTCTTAACAAGCTTTTACATTTCTATTTTAAAATTAAATTGAATTATACTAAATTCATGTATTTAAAATATAAATTAAATTTTATTAGCAAAAAGGTAAACAAATTACAAAAAAATGTACTGCAGGATATCCTGAAACGTAATAAATTGTGACAAAGTCATATCCTTTTCGTAGTTAATTAACGGTTCTGCTTGAGAGAACTACAAAAAGGGACGCCCTAAGTGACACACGGCATCTATGGCTAAGGAACAATGGGGGTCCTTTGTCTTCTTAAATTAACTTATTTAAGGAAATTGTTGCAAAAATACAAAATATCACAGTTACATTTCTTGTTGTTATTGGAAAATAGAAAAATGCCATAAGTTCATTATATGGGATTTTTAGCTTAATACAAATACAAATTTAAACTTTTTTATTACTTAGTGTATAAAGTTAAATAATAAATAAATATAAAGTTTAATAAGTACTACGTCAATTATAGGAAAGCCATTATGCCGTAATGTATAAAATGTGCCTGCCATATTTTGTATTGTATGCAACAAACAAATTTATTACATAAAAGCGCAAATTCGAAAATTTTTACCCTTTGCTAACAAAAATTTAAAATATATTTTAAGGTACTTTAAGTTCAATATTTAAGACTGTTAAGATTAGAGATGGGCACATGAGAGATTTTTGACTCACGCTCACGCACGATCACGAACCAAAAATGACAATCATGCACGATAGTTTTTTTAAATGGTTATTTTAATTTATTTTATTTAATAATACTTTTTTTTTTGAAAATCAGGAAAACTAAGATTGTTTTTTGGAATAGAATATTAAAAATAGTTTAAACGTTTTCCAACAAAAAAAATTCCTTTACCAAATTTTATTATTTTTTAAAAATTAGAAAACTTTTACTTGGAAAAAAGAATATTTTATTAAAATTTTTAAAATTTATCTGAAAATTTTCCTTAGAAATATTTCATCAGTTTCTAAAATCAAGTAAATTTTTATTATTACATAGGAACAAATTTATTATTTTGTCTGAACTAATTTTTAGAAAACAATTCTTCAAAATTAGAAAGTGTTATACTTGAAAACTGAATTTGGAAATGGCATTCTAAAATTAAGTTAATTTTACTACTCGCGAATTAAAAATGAACACACATTAAGTTCAAGTACTTTCTCGATTTAAGTTACACACATTTTTTTGAACTAAATGGGAGTAAATTATGTCCTTATTTTTTTTTTTTTTTTGAACTAAACTTAATTTTATTACATGCAATTTAGTATGCAATTTTCTTAAAACTATAATGTTTTTTCTTAAAATTAATAAATTTTTATTTAATTGACTTGTTTTTTTTTCCTAAAATCAAGAAATATAACTTAGGAAAATATGAACTATTTCTGAATATATAAACTATTTCGTTTTTCCTCAAACTTAGGAATTTTTATTTTTTTTAAGAAAATTTTTCTAAGTTCTAATAAAATTTAACTTAAATTGAGGACAATTTATAAACTATTTTGAAGGAAATTTTTGCTTACATTTTAATTCATGTCTTTTGTTTTTGAGTGCATTAATATCATAATGAAATAATTTCCAAAGAAGAAAAGCAATAACCCCCAATGACATAATATCAAAAAATTAAAAATGTCTCAAAATTTTATTCATTTTAATTTTTAACAGGTTAATTTAAATTTAATTTAAATTAAATTTTAATTTTTAACCGTTTTCCAGATAAGAGGGTGTGCTTTAAGTGTCGGTATTCTATGAGACCTTTGACCACTTCTTATATTTTATTTTCACATTAAAGACTTTACCCTAAGTTCATTATTAACGTTTTACAGTAAAGTTTAATATATTTGTAAATTTGTTGAAATTTTGCTTCATTAAAAAATAATTATTTAGAAAATTTTCCAAAATTTTGACACGACTCTTTCTCGCTTCCAAAAACGTGCCCTGTACTACATTAAAACTTTATAGGTTTAGATTTTCTAAGTAATTAATTTAACTTGTTATACTAAAAACTTGTTCATTTTAAAAATAAAGCCTAAAAGATGGCAATGCCTTAAGAAAGGTTCGTGCATTACAAAAAAAAAAAAAGGATAAAATGGTAAAAATAGTTAAAATTAGATTTCTAAAATTATGTTTGTTTCCGCTTTATAAATTTGGTCAATTTAAACAGCTGGCTTTTTTATTACCTTAATTTTAAAGAGTTTCCGTTTTTTGTGGTTATTCAATACAGTTGTAAGGATTACAATTGGCAGGTGTCAAATTTTTTCAGGTTAGCTTTTCAACAACACGTCAACTTAATTTTTTGTTACTTTAGGGTCATGTATTTTTTGTTTTCATCTATATTTCGTTTCAAGTAAAATAAGTTTATGTGTTAAAGGAAATTACATATAAACAAGAAAAAGACAAGAAGATATCCTTATTATTTTTTTTACCAACAAACCTTAAGGCTAAAATTTGTCTTCAATTTTTTTTATATAAGTTTTTTCTTTTTACATTTTATCAAAATAAAAGCAATTTTGTGTTCTCTATGCTCCCTAAGGAGAGTTTATATTTTTCGAAACCGTGTAACTAATTTTTTGTTTGTTTGGTTTTGTATGTTTTGCGTTTCCTTGAACAAAAAAAAGAAGAAGGTCTTATTTTAAAAATATTAGATTAAAATGACACAAACAAAACGGATGTGTAAGATAGTAGTAAGGAAAAATACACCTTATAGAATAATCACAATTGGGTCCACTGTCGACAAATCACAATTAAAAGCTTTTAAAAACATTTAAGCTATTAATTAAAATTAACGGCAATCGATTTGGTTGTACAAGGTGGCCCCAAATGTATCACCCTATCGCAAGACGCTATAACGGCAACTGTCAGTTTTGTTTTAATATCTGTCAAATAAACAGATAAAGATTACACGTCGACAAACTATTAAACGCTCAAACTTCTCAAGAACTCATGACTATTTTGCAATGGACGATTTTCTGTACTAATGTGTCATTTTCTTCTAAACGAATACCTTAAAAAAAAAAAAACAAAATTTGCGTTTAGAATCCACGTATCATTCGAGAAGAGATGTAATAACATCCACTCAAAGTCACTGCATTGTGCGCCAATAACGCCGGAGGTGTCGTCAGGTTTTATTTTTTCTATGACATCCTGAGTAACATGGTGACTGTAACTGTTGATCGATGCCGAACCATGATCACCGAAATTTTATTGCCGTAAATTGATGAATTGGGATTAGGAGACATGTGGTTCCAACAAGACAGCGCAACTACATAAACAGCTGCCGCGACAATGGACATTTTGACAAATGCGTTTCCGGATCGCTTAATGTCTGGCTTAGGTGGTTTGCAGTGGTCAGTGAAGAGCACACAAAATATCATAAACAATGGCGGCGCCCATTTGACTGATATAATCTTCAAAAAACATAAAAAAGATAATTATGCCCTTTAAAGAAAAACAAAATCGATTAAATGTTTTTGAGGCACCCTGCATTTATATTGTCATATTTTTAACAATTAAATTGTATTTAATTTTGGTTTTTGGCTGCAAATTCCGTATTTTTGTTTATATTTATTTTATTTCTATTAAAAGCATATTTTTTTTTGTACACAGAGAAAACAGATTCCTTTGCCAATCGGTTGTGTTCATCGATATATTTGTCTATGGGGACAAAAATTACGGTGGGACCATAATTTTTCTATTGTCCTAGAGATACATTTAGTTATGACAACCAAATAATTCGATTGCGGCAACTAAACCATTCGGTTGGCAAGAAATTCGGTTGTCACAATGAATCTGTTTTCTCTGTGTATGCAAAGTACGAATTTTTGCAACTCTGATATGAATTTTTACAACTCTTTTCTAATTAATGTAAAAATATGGCAACAATTTGTGTGCGTGTGTGTTAGTGTATCGTCCTAAAATTACATAAAGAAGACAGATTCATCATAACAACCGAATTTTTAACCAATTGAATATTTTGGTTGTAGCAACCGAATTATTTCATTTTCGCAACCAAATGTTTTCCTAATACAATTGAAATATTTGAAATTTCGTTTGCGGCAAACAAATATATCGATGGCTCTTTACCAAACCATTCGGTTGGCAAGAAATTCGGTAGTAACAATGAATCTGTTTTCTCTGTGTATTCTCTAATCTTCTATGAAAAATCGCTGGACGACATTTAGAACTTTTGTCTTTCATAGAAGATATACGGAAAATAATTTGTGGCGGTCGTTGTCGATCCAATTGTGATTCATATCTTATATGTGCCAACCATATACAGACATTTGCACACTAACACACACACACTCTCATAAATAGTGACAACATGACAAAATTTACTGCCATAACCAGACCTAACAAGGGAACTGTTCCAGTTAATAAACTTGGGAGACAAATCTATACGACCCATATTTTTTCCCTTTGCGGCCCAACACACATGTTTAGGGAATAAATAGGGCGGGGAAATAAAGGGCGGTAAAAACGATTTTTTGAGGATTTTTTCATAATTCCTTCAAAGCAACAATATGTAAATTGGTTATCAAATGAAAGGTATTTTTAAGAGCTTTCATTGTATTTGCAAAATGAGAGGATTTCGTATGGACATGTAAAAGCGTTCAGTTACCACAAGAATCAATTTTGTAGTTCATTTGATTTGAGTAAGCTGGTGTTTCGGATTTTTTCCGGATTTTTTATTCTAGTTACTTCAGATATTATTAGGCTTTTCCATAAGCCCTTTTTCACCTATTTACCTAATATTTCCAATAGGTGGCAGCATTGGTTTTAAAACATAGACAATACTTTTCTTTTAACGAGTTCTTTAATGCTGTGCTAAAAATACATATAGGTTTTTTTATTTCAGATATTATTATACCTCTCACTTCTTATTTGAGATTGGCTGAGTTGTGTCTCCCCTATAACACATCAGAATTTCAGCGCAATCGATGTTCTTACTTTGGGAGAGTTCCCTTGTAAGTAAATTTAGTTAGTCAAGTTATTTATGAATGCGAATTTGTGAGTTCGGCGTAATATTTATTGTATTGTAATATGAGCTTTTTTTTTAATGCTTTTAATACTGACAATTTTAAAACGACTTGTAACCTTTTAGTCTTTTTAATATTACACTCTAACCTAGGTGGATTTTTTTTTTTTGCACTTATTTACACACACACACGCATAAAATATTTGTAACAATTCTAATGACTATGTAATATGACAAAGCATTTTATTTTTTGTTAAATTTAAACTTTTTCTCTAACAAATTTATTGGAGTTGTCGAATTTTTATTAGAACTTAGAAGCATTTTGTTGCGTGACCAAAAATTACGTTATTCTTTAATCTACTGTCGATTAAACTTCTAATGACTGTCTGTAGGATTTGGTAATATTTTAGTTAATTTTGTTTTATTACAATTTAAAAAATTAAATTATTGGGACGTTGAATAAATAATAAGCGTTTCACACAAGAGGCCGCCACTAGTATATGAACCAATATTCCAAGGACTTGATGCTAAATCCTATTGTGAATGAGCGTCTTTGGCAGCTTGTGTCATTGGTCTCGAACATATCGAATTTCGTTCCAGATAAAGTGTTTTTGCGAGGTGTTCTTCTACATTACTTAAATATGATGAAAATCTCGGCCGAGGGTCATCGAATCTTCGAACAATCGTGTCGAAGGTGGTTTGGTCGCTTTAAAAGTGGTGATTTTGAGCACGAAGACAAGGAACGGCCGGGGCAACTCAGAAAGCTTAAAGAGGAAGAATTGAAATCATTGCTCTATGGTGACGAATGTTAAACGATACACGAGTTCTCAGAATCATTGGGAGTGTATAAGTGGACAGTCTACAAACGCCTAAAAGTCATGGAATTTATTTAAAATGCATGGAAGGGTTTTTGTGCATGGCATTGTAACTAGCGATGAAAAGTGAATTCATTATGACAACCCTAAGCCAAAAAGTGATGGGTTTTTCCCGGAAAGCCATCAACGTTTTTCGCAAAACCGAATATTCATGGCATGAAGCTTTTCCTCTGTATTTGTTGGGACCAGCGCGGCGTGAACTACTACAAACTGCACACACAGAGAAAATGGATTCATCGTGACAACCGAATTTCTTGCCAACTGAATACTTTGGTTCCAGCAACCGAATTATTTAGTTGTCCCAACCAAATGTTTTCCTGATACAATTGAAATATTTGGTTTCAAGCGAAATTCTGTTGCAATAACCGAATTTCAGTTGCAATAAACGAATATGTCGGTGCATTTAACCAAGCCACTTGGTTGGCAAGAAATTCGGTTGTTACAATGAATCTGTTTGCTCTGTGCACTCAAGCAAAAACGTACGGAATACGAAGAAAGGTACGACAAAGTGATTTTACAGCATGACAACACTCGGCCACATGTTGCAAGACCGGTCAATACGTACTTTGAAACCCTGAAATGAAAAGTCCTATCCCACCCGCCGTATTCTCCAGACATCGCTTCTTCCGACTACTACACAGAGAAAACAGATTCATTCACTCAGAAAACAGATTCGTGCTGACAACCGAATTTTTTGCCATTCGAATGGTTCAGTTGCAGCAACCGAATTTTTTGGATGTAAATACCGAATTGTTATTGAGACAACCGAAATACTGTTGTCACAGTCAAATTACTCACGTCTCAATTGGTTTTCAATTGTCACAACCGATCATTTCGATTACCACATTGAACCATTCGATTGGCTACAAATTCGGTTGTCATCACGAATCTGTTTTTTCTGTGTTGTAACTACCGAATTTCTTGCCAATAGTTTGATTAGAGCAACCAATATATGTGTTTGTCGCAATCGAAATTCGGTTAATGGTTGGGACAATTAAATAATTCAGTTGCTGCAACCAAAATATTTAGTTGGCAAGAAAAATCTGTTGTCACGATGAATCCATTTGCTCTGTGTACTTGTTCCGGTCGATGACATATAAACTGTCCTAGCAGTAACTCACTTTATACAAACAAAGCAAAAATGGGCTGATGATTGGATTGCTTCAAAAGATGAGTCTTTCATCCGAGCTGGCATTCGAAAATTGTTAGAAAGATGGGAAAAGTTTTGGTCAGGTTTTTGAATAATAAATTTTTGCACAATAAATCCATAAATTTCCCAAAAATGCTCATTATTGATGCAAGGTCCCAATACAAAAAGGTGAAACATATTTATTAAAAGAGAAAAATTCTTAGCAATTTAGTTGCCTTCACATAGTCTAAGGCAGTGCTACACGTTCAATATACGAGGGCGGATCAATAAGTCCGTGACTTTTCGAACTTCCGTGGTAGTTATATAAAATGCAACACTGCTCCCATCAAGTACCACCTGTTAATAGACTACTGAGGAAGTTCTGTCATTTACTTTGCAGCTGTTCAAAACATACAACCTCGTGGATTTTTTAAAAATGGAAAAAAGTGACTTTCGAGTTCTCATTAAACATTATTTTTTGCGGAAAAAACCGTCAATCAAACCAAGGAAAAGCTTGATAAATAATATGGGGACTCTGCACCATAGATTTCAATGGTAAAAAAGTGGTTTACTGACTTTCGTTGTGGTGGCACAAGTACAAATGAAGCTGAACGTTCTGGACGGCCAATTGAGGTAAATTCACCCAAATATGTCGAAAAAATCCACAATATGGTGTTGGCCATCGAAGAGTAAAAGTGAGTGAGATTGTTGATGTCATAGGCATTTCATATCGCAGTGTGGTTTTGATTTTAAATGATCAGTTGAATTTCAGAAAGCTGCCTGCAAGATGGGTGCCGCGTTTGCTCTCAATTGACCATAAACGTAATCGTGTGACAACTTCAAAGGATTGTTTGCAATTGTTTAACTGCAATTCGAATAAGTATTTGCATTACAACACTCCGGAGACCAAGCAGCAGTCTAAACAATGGGTTTTTCCGGGTGATCCGGCTCCGAAGAAGGCCAAGGTAAGTTTGTCGGCCAATAAGGTGATCGCAAAAGTATTTTGGGATGCACGCGGGTGGATTATCGATTACCTTCAAAAGGGAAAAACAATAAACGGCGAATATTATGCTAACTTATTGGACCGATTTAACGAGGATTTAAAAAAACGACACCATATGGCCAAGAAAAAAGTTCTTTTTTATCAAGATAGCACGGGTGCACAGGTGTGTAGTCTCAGTGGCAAAATTCCATGAACTGGGCTACGAATTTGTAACTCATCCGCCATATTCTCCGGATTTAGTTCCCAGTAATTATTTCCTATTTCCAAACTTAAAGAAATGGCTCGGTGGAAAGAGATTTAGCTCCAACGATGCAATTATTGATCAAACAAATGCCTATTTTATGGACCTCGAAAAATCCTTTTTTTGTAAGGAAAACAAAAATTGGAGAAACTTTGGACTAAGTGTATTGAGCTAAAAGGAGATTATGTTGAAAAATAATTTTTTTTTAGCAAAAAAAAACTGTGTTTCATTCAAAATGTCACGGACTTATTGATCCGCCTTCGTATATAGCGATATTTGAATCGCGATCCATTTAATGGATTGATGGATCCCGCGAGTATGCTACACGTTCAATATTTATCGCGTGATCCACGATCCCCGATCTGGATTTTAGAATATTAGGCTATTATGCGTACCATAAATATCGCTATATTGGATCGCGGTCAATATATATTGAACGTGTTGCACTGCCATAAAACCAGTAACGAAGTATCGGGCTTTTAAACTACATAGTTTACACATAGAAAATATTGTTCAGTTTTCAACTAAAATTTGGTTACTATAACTAAAATATGTTGCTACACCTGAATATTAATTGCCACAATAAAATTCGGTTAACACAACTGAATTTTGGTTTGCAAAACCCAAAATATTTACCAATCTTATTTGAATTTGGTTGTGCTAACTGAATCTATTGGTTGTCGCAACCAAAATACACTTTTTAATTCGATTGGTACTTAATTTTTCTGTGTGTTTATTATATATTGATTTCTTTCGAACGGATGGATGTGCCTTCATAATATTATCAATGAATTTCTTATTGACCGGATATGGGTGTTGTTACAATTGTCTTTATTAACTTTTATTATCCTTAATATTTTTCTTTTCCTAATTTTATTTTCTTCCTTTTTTTTGTATCAATTTCATTGAAAGCTTTTTCTATTTTATAATTTATCTTATATATAAGTTTTAATATCAATTCATTAAGTTTTTTTTTGACATATGTTAAAGTCTTTGAAAAGATAGAATGTATAAATGTGCATGTGATTGACCTTAACCCTATTCAAAAATATCAAAAGGGATTAGTTTTTAAGGAGTGTATGTAAGTTGTTGGAATAAATTCATATGGTAGATAATTTTTAAAACATTATGGAACTAAAAGAAGTATAGAGTTTTGGTATTAAATTTGGGTGCGATCTAGCTAAACTAAATATACATATATAAAGTCAGGTGTTTCTGTTTCTATGAAATTTGAAAAAATTTAAAAATTTTTTTTCTAATTCTTAGAAAATCTTAAGTTAAAAGAAAAATTATATTATTTATCATATTTATGTGCAGGAATTTTTATTCATTTTAAAAGTTTTTTTTTTTTAAATATTCTACTTAGTTTTAACTTATTTTTTGTTCCCCTTCAATTCCTTTGGCTATATTACAAGTTAACTTCTTTTGTTACAAAAACAAAATAAAACAAAAAAATGTTTCCTACAATTCCTTTGGGTATGTTACAAGTTAACTTTAACCGAAAACAAAGAAGCAACAATAGAGTTTTTGTATGTATATTTTTTTTCCATAAATTTCCATACACAGAATTAAACAAAAGAATAAGAAAAATATATAATAATAATAACATAAATGTTAAAAGGAATGACAGTAGATTTATTCATATGTGTAAAAGATACTGACTGTTTTGCCATCATTTTTGTTGTAAAAATAAATTTACTAAATAAAGAAAAATTATGCTATAAAATATACTTAAATTATAGAAATATGAAATTCATTCGAATGTTAAGTGGGTTATATAGAAAAATGTAAATAGAAATATACACTCAGAAAAAAAAGTTAGTAGAAAAATTTGTAAACGGTTTTCAATTCCACTTTACTATTTTTGTACTTATTTTTAGTAAAAAAATTATTATTTAGCAAATCTTTTTGTTATTTACATTTTACAAATTACAGAATTTTTACAGAATATCTACAAATTTTCGTTGCTAATTTCAGAAATCATTTTACAAATTTTTGAAAACCGATTTGCTAAAATTAGCAAAAAAAATTACTAATTTTAAAAAAGAATATTTATGGAAATGTTATTTCTAATAATTTAAACTTATACATACAAACTTAAATTGCCCTAAAATGTTACATAGTATTAAAAAAGGGATCGGAAGTAAAGATAGCGACTCATGTCTGAAAATTGGACATCCACTTAAAATAGCACTAAAAAGGGTTTTTTATTTCTAAAATCAGCCCTAAGAACAATTAAATTTAACCTTAAAAGTAAAAAAAAAAATTGACTAAAATATTTTTCAAAACAGAAATTACCAAATTAAAACAAAATGATAAATTCGTTTATGTTTTAATAATTTTTAAGCCTTTGATTTTTTTTTTCATCTTTTAAAAAATATAATCAAAATTTTTGATGCTCGATAAAAAAATAAATCTTAAACTTTGTACTAATATTAATAGTATTAAGTATTTTTTTTTGCTGATTTTAGCAGACAGATTTTAAATTTCACTTTATTAAAAGTCTACTAAAATTTAGTAGCGGCTACTAATTTTTCTACTAATTTCATTGTACTACACGTCAGCAGACATGTGCTGCTAAGATTACCAAAAAATACCTCTGGGCTTAAATTAGCAGAATTTCCAGTAATAACAGCAAAATTTTCAGTTGCCTTTACAGACTTCTTTTGGTGAGTGTAAAAAAAAGGAAAATTCTGAGACAACATATGAATACTTAAATATTTATATGAATGAGGAGAGGTATAAATGTTTGTATTATTAGGAACATTAGGCTGGGATTTACTTTAAATTCTTATAAATTTTAAGCAGCCTACTTTGATGTCCCTTTCACAACGCAGAAAATCTTGTATAATTGAAATTTCTATTATTTTATTTCTTTAAGTGCACAAGTTAGCTATTTGCAGTTGAAAAATTAAATTTTTACATTTTTGCAATAACCTGTTCCATTTTATTTTGTCAATGCTAGAGTATATTTCCAAGTGATTACTCTATTTCATAAAGAAAATTTTATTTCAATACTTTTACACGCTTTAAACGCTCCAACCCGCCTTTAAAGTTTATTAAAAAAAAAAAAAACTTTATTATAGTTTTTTTTTATCAAAAAGTTATCAAGACTTTTGCCTTCAGATAAAAAGTTTGTCTAAGAACATTAATACCCTGACGGAAATGTCGATAGTGAAACTGTACTAATTCACTATTGACTTTGTCACCAATACTACTGACTAATTATGCCCCAGACAACGCTCTCTGCTATAGACATTTAACATGTGCTTGTCATTGCGAGTCTACACAACTATTGATTAGATGTAGACCAGAGAACTGCAAAATCAACTTTTTTCTTGATTTAATCATACACAAAAATTCTTGTTGACATTTAATAATTCAACAAAATTCACTGTAGAATAAAATCAGCATCATGTTACTAAACGCGTAATTGGAATCAGTGTGAATCATATGTCGATTATGTTTACGGCAAATGTAATCACTCAACAAAAAGTCAGCGTTAAATTAATCAGAAAAAACAACAAGCAACGCATATGAGTGTCTCCATAATTACAACAAAATAGAAACACACTTCATAAATGTACATTAGGGTGGGACTTAAACCCGCTTTTTTAGAATTTTTATTAGTAATACAATACTAAAAATATTCTTCTTTGTGAAATAAAAATATTTTTTTGGAAAAAAAATTTAGGTCGATATCTCAGACTTGCCTGATCCGGAAAAATTTAAATATTGTCTAAATTTTTTTTCATCTATTTTGATTGGAAAATTAGGCAATATTTAACTTTAACCGGATTGGGAGAGCCTGAGATATCGACCTAAATTAAAAAAAAAAAAAATCACAAAGAACAATATTTTTGGTATTACTAATAAAAATTCTAAAAAAACAGATTTTAGACCCACCCTAATATACATATAACATTTATGAAATGTGTTTCTACAAAACCACCCCCTTTTTATAGATAAGAAACTATTTTGTTTTAATTATGATTAAACTCATACACGTTGTTTGTTGTTTTTTCTGACTTATTCTACATCGAAATTATTATTGTTGGCTCGAATGAACAGAATGAAATCAATGGTATAAAAACGACCGTTGATTATAAATCCGTGACAACAATTTGCACGTCGTTTGATTGATTTAAAATCTTCAACGAATATGTGTGTTGGAGTATATTCAACGTTTGAACGCAAACACATATTTATTCCTGTGTTGATTGCGTACGAACGTTTTGCAATCAGATTTTGCAGTTCTCTGATGTAGACATTGGAACCAGATACTCACTATTACATTTTAGTAATTCTAGTCTAAACTTATGGAACTTTTTACTAGATTTCCACACTAGGAAGGAAAATAAGTTTAAACAGGTGCATTTATTTTGGAAAATTAGATATTTTATTAATAATTTTGTTTTTATAAATTTTATTAAAGTAAATAAGTTTTTCCCGCAAATTTAATTTTGGAGTAGACAAATCTTTCAAAGACTGTATAAAATCAACCATAGGCTCCGTAAAATCTTCATCAGGTTCCACAAAATCTCTAGAGTTACAACTTTTTGCCTCTTTCTAGTTATTTTTATTTTTATACAAAATTGATTGTTTTTTCACATCGTTTTTTTTATTGCTTTTGCATTGCTTTTGAAATTCACTTTTCTATTTTTTTATAAAAAACTTTAAATTTGCACGCAGCAATGTACATGTATTTTTAAAAATCAAAAATATTTTCAGATTTGTAGTTGCAAAAAAGGAAAGTAAAAAGTGCAGTACACACTTTGTTTACAATGTCACCAAAAAAGGTGACTATGTCACCAAAAAGTCAACCAAAATAGTCGACAAAAGTGTTGACTGGAGGCAATTGACCCCAGGCTTTCTACAGGGTACTTAGTGTTCATATATTTTTTTAAAGGCTACTTCTCTTAGAAGCACCCAATAAAAAATGTTATAATATAGAAAAGGACTCGAAAGAAAAAATTTTGTAATAATTACGATTATAAACAAAGAAAAAAAATTTACAAAAACAGGTGAAGTGCAAATATGAAAGTAAATTGTAAATGTTCATTTATTTACTACCCAGCAAAATAAGAGCTGAGGAAGAAGTAGTTAAACACTACATCTACTGAGCACGAAGTTGTGAAAATTTTGGTGAATCATTAATGATTTTAACATTGGCGTGTCATTGGGAGGAAGTAGTTTGTTTCGGTGCTTTGAA
The DNA here is from genome assembly GCA_949748255.1 of Eustalomyia histrio. Lineage (NCBI taxonomy): Eukaryota > Metazoa > Arthropoda > Insecta > Diptera > Anthomyiidae > Eustalomyia > Eustalomyia histrio. Next base: position 94,344,083 of record OX456527.1, on the reverse strand, counting down.
AAACCGATGATCAGATAAACTTTTTCATTAGTATACGGAAGTTCTTAAGTATAGGGAGTACAAAATAAAAATAGGGAGTGGCTTTGTTTTAAAGTTAGAAATGTGATTTTGAACACGCCAAGGAATTATTATTCGGACCACGACAAAGTGAATATCACTGGTATGCAAAATATGTTTTCAATAAGGCATTTAATGACTGCAGGAATTAACCATTTATGGACCAAATAAATAATTGTTTTTTAACTAGTAGGGGTTAATATCAACATTTTGGAAGTTATTTAAAATGACTTCTTACAAATCGAAAAATTTTCACTATTAGCTTTTTTGGATGTTCTGAAAAAGAGATTCGTAAAGAATAACATCCATTTTCTTTTGCTGGGTAACGATTCGTATAAAAATGTGTTATATTTTTAATAAAAAACATGCATAGAGGAAACGGATTCATCGTGACAACTGAATTTCTTGCCAACTAAATATTTTGTTTGCAGCAACCGAATTATTTAGTTATCCCAACCAAATGTTTTCCTTATACAATTGAAATATTTGGTTTCAGCCGAAATTCTGTTGAATTTCGATTGCGATAAACAAATATATCGGTGTCTCCAACCAAACCATTTGGTTGGCAAGAAATTCGGTTCTTATAATGAATCTGTTTTCTCTGTGTGTAACTGGTTTTTGATGGAAGAAATTTTTCGAGTAAGAACTAGCAAAATATTACCTTAAATTATTCACTACACAGAGAAAACAGATTCATCGTGGCAACCGAATTTCTTGTCAACTGAATATTTTAGTTGCAGCAACCGAATTATTTAGTTGTCCCAAACAAATGTTTTCCTGATACAATTGAAATTCTGTTGAATTAATTAAATTTCGGTTGCGACAAACAATTATATCGGTGGCTTCAACCAAACCATTCGGATGGAAAGAAATTCGGTTGTTACGATGAAATTGCATTCCTTATGTAGTTTTTACCTTTTTTGAGATAAAATTACAGACAAAATTACCGAAGGGATTTGAGTTCATTATAACTTTTTTGTTTAATACATAATTATTCATTTTTTTATATACAGTATATTAAAGAAAAATATTTTTAATTTAATTATGAAAAATTATATCACGCAAGTGGTGGCCATTTTCCGCTTCGCATATTCGTGCTTTTTCCAAAAAAAATTTTCCATAACCTTTTGCAAAACTTCAGTTGTTATGTTGTTGATTTTGTCGCATGTATTGTTTTTTAATTGCTAGAGGGTTCTATACTTATTAATATAGGCTTTTCCTTTCAAATAACCCCAAAGGATACAGTCTGAAGCGGTTAAATCGGGTGAACGCGGAGGCCAATTAAAATCGCTTGCTGGAAATAAATTGCATAATCAAGTCGTTGCTGGTAATCTGTCGGTTTTAATTCTTGGTCAAGCTTAATTTTGTATGGAATCATTCTTATTATATGCAAAATTCTCTGCAGCGACCCTCGTGAGTGGCCAAGTCATGTCGAACGTGTCCTGGTTGATGTTTCTCCATCTTCCTAAATTCTCTCCTGTCCCCGTTTAATACTGTCAACCGTATGCACCAGAAAGGTTTCTTAATGCTTCTTGTTGTCGAAAATTTTCATTCAGATGGTTAATTGCAGATTCTGAGGGTCCAATTCTCACATTAATATAACGACGATATGCACGCTGAGTCAGAACAATGGACCGTTAATTTGAGAAACAATGTTCAACTATTTGGGCACCCGTTGTTCAATTGTGTTAAGTTCCATTTTAAATTCCCCAAGTCTTCTTTACAAAATACTGAAAAGAAATAAAAAAAAACGATAATAAAAAAGTTATAAGAAATTCAAACCTCTTCTGTAATTTTGGGCCACCCTGTATATTTCTTATTACTTTTATATGGCGATATCGTGCAAAATAATGAGTTATTCGTACGCAACAACATACGAATAATCCAAAAACAGGCGCACAAAGAAAACAGATTCATTGTGACAACCGAATTTGACTGAATGGTTTGGTTGCAGAAACCGAATTATTTGGTTGTCGCGATGGAAATATATTGCTTCAACCGACATCCTTATTTATTAACCGAATTACTGTTGTCACAAATAAATATATTCGATCAAAAAATTACAGAACTAATCTGTTTTTTTCTGTGTGTTTTTTTCATGTGTTTGTTTTGCTTTATTGTTTTTTTTTTGGATTTTCCAGTTTTTAGTTTTAAGTAGTTTCTGAAGATTTTTGCTTTTTTTCATATATTTTACATCAGTGTTTTTTTCTAATAAAATATTTTTCTACTAGTTTTTTAATCTTTTTTTTTTATAAAAAAGTGTTTTTTCCCAACGTTTTATTTTTGTTTGTTTAAAAAAATATTTTTTCTGCTAGTTTTGTTCTTTTTTTAAAAAAGTGTTTTTCCCCAACTTTTTGCTTTAAATACATTAAATTTTGCTTTTTTTTTGTCTTCCCTAATAATGAGTCAGAAAACCATGTGGAAAACAGACCAGTGACGGTACATGTCACATGACTGGTTCATTGACAAAGAGTTCTTTTATCACTTTTAAATGGGTTTGTTTGACATTTCAGAGGACTGAAGTAGAAGAACCTGTCTCAGGACTAACACAAAAGAAGCTGTCACATCACAAACGCAAAAAAAAAACTAGTCACAGAACTAACGTAAATGACACACATGGGAATGTGTTTTTAAATAGATTTCCACTCTATTAATTGAATATGTAATCATCGACTGGGCATCAGAAGGGCTCGATCACATAACGTTCTCTTAAAGAAATACAAAGGAAAGGAAAATGTACTAAAAGTAAATCATCGAGCCAATCATAAAGCCAACGGAGCCAAGTTCTGAACCCTCGAGTTGACAAGCTTTTAATACAGTGATTTTATTTGAAATTTTATGTGAAAAAGTATTTTTTGATTAAAAAAAAAATAAAAACATAATAAATGCATTTTGCATCATCGAATAGACTAACCACAAAATTTGGCTGTAATTTTGAATTTTTTTTATTTAATTGAAATTTTTTTTAGTTTTATTTATTAATTTTTAGCATTTTCAGCAGCTTCTCATAATATTTTAAAGCAAAAAATACTTTTTCAAGAAAAAAATCTCAAATAAAAAACTGTATTAGAAATTTGTCAACTCGAGGGTTCAGAACTTGGCTTTATTTTTTTTTGTTGTTAATTGTCTGATAGTTAAAATAAACATTAAATAACTAAAAATTCGTTTATTTTTACGGACTGTATTTAATTTTTATAACATTTAAAAATTCGAAATTATTAATTTTTACGGAATTTGTAGTTGGTTTGTTGACAGGAAAAAAAAAACGAAATAAAGGAAAAATCATTGCTTTTTACGGATTTTGTAGTTAATTAGTGTACAAATGAAGGAAACAAATAAAAGAAATATCGTTTGATTTTACGGATTTATGAATAGTTTGTTAACAGTTAAAATAAATTTATTATTTCCGGATATTGCAAGTTAATTCATTAACATTTAAATATAAATGAAAAGTTTTTTTGATTTAAATGAAAAGTTAGTAGATCGAATTTTAAGTGATTTTTCATTTATTTTTAATTACATTTTTTTTTTTTATAATTTAAGACTTAAATTTAAAAATGTTAAATTATAAAAATATAACCTATAAGGCATTAGAGGGTTAAGAAAAGTGCAAAAATCCGTTAAAAACTTAAGCTTGGCAAACAATTTTCATTAAAATAAATGTCTCCCTTTGAATTACAAAAAAATTATGTATAAATTTTCAAACCTCTTATGCATAAAAAAAGGATCAGTTGTATTAGGATTTTTACTGTTGTTTGGCAAATTAATTTGTTTTATAAGTCTGTTATAAAAATCCTCAAAAGGATTATGCATTTGACTATGATTTATAAATGAATTTGTTAAGAGATTAGACACTTAAATAAAATGTATTAATATTATTTATATATTAAATGATTTGGTAGTAAATAGTATTTATATTTAAGTGTTTAATATACGAATGCCGGTTAAAGAAGATTATATACGCAGCAAAAAAGGTTTTATGTACCAGAAGCATAGTGTATACATAAATTTTCTTATACACACATATACATATATTTACATATATACATTATATATATGTACATACATATATACTAAAATATAATAGCATGATGTGTTTATGTATTCGGCTATATAAAAGTATTAGTTTTTTTTTATTGTTGTTTATATTTTATATACTAAAAATAATAAAATGAAAAATTTTTGGGATGCCGGCAGCCAGACAAAAAAAATAAAATAACACAGACACATTGGAGATTCCTCTTAATGCTTGCATAGTTATATTTAGTATACTACTGGTATTATATGTATTAGTATCTGTACGTATAGATATATAAAACAACAAAAATAGCAAAAAAGAAAATGTATTTTAATAATACTCGCATTTATGTAGTATGTACTTAATTTTGTATGTTTCATTGAACAGTGGAGCTAAGTGGAAAGATTTTGAAAACATCACTTAACTTTGTTTTAGTAGATGTATTATTACTGTATCCCACTGTTAAAATTTTATAAAGAAAATAATTCCATTCTGAACGTGTATATTTCTAAAGATTTCTGCCAGTGAATTGTTAAAAATTTTAACACAACTTTATAATTCAAGATTTTTTTGAAACTTAGCGATATACTTAACTCTGTTGTTTTTAACTTTTTCCATGAATATGACAAACAGATTTAAAATATAGTAGTTGCATTGCCTAAAAGTGATATTAATTTTTAAACGAAAAATAATTTCCTTGAGAACGTATGAGCAATATCTTTTAAATTTAAATCAATAATACTCATACGCCTAGATAATCTCATAAGAATCGTTAACCCAGTGTCATTACATGCAACAAAATGATATCTCGCAATTGTCAAAATGATTTTATCTCAAGTGAAAACACTTAATTGACAAAAAAATTATTTGAAAAATAATTTAAAAAAAAATAAATTAATAACAAAAATGTTTTTTAGTTCGGTTCATTTAAAAAATATGTGTTCTTGACAGGAATTTGGATTTTAATTGCCAGTCGACATCTTTACTATTTGAGCTATATCTCAAAATTATGTGGCTATATACAGTGAGCATCAAAAGAAACTATACACATTAGTCTTCTACACTCAGAAAAAAAGTTAGTAGAAAAATTTGTAAACGGTTTTCAATCCTACTTTACTATTTTTTAACTGATTTTTAGTAAAAAAAATATTATTTAGCAAATCTTTTTGCTATTTACATTTTATAAATTACAGAATTTTTACAGAATATTTACAAATTTTTTTTTGCTGATTTCAGAAATCATTTATAACTTATTTTAATATTTTTTGAAAAATATATTTTTCTCTTTTTATAAAAAACAGTAATAAAAATCTTACAATAAGAAACATAAACAAAATACTTCATTTTGATACCTTATATGCAATACCCTGTATGAACTAATTTCTTGGTGGAAAACTGTTCACTAATAATAGCTACATCTCACACAAAAATTACAGAGCAAAATCAATTTTAGTACTCTTTTTTAATATTTGTTATTTCTCTATCAATCATAAGATTTATTTTTAAATGCAATACCCTCTATCAACCACCCTAAGGTTATTGGCGTATTAATAATGTATTACTACTACATATACAAAACGAAGTTGTTTCATACATACTTGGGATTAAAGCATTGACGCTTTTAATTTTCCATATAAATGCCAATGCTTTGACATTAATATTTCCATGAAAAAAAAAAACAATGCTTCAATAGTTTTTCCCCAAGTATAATTTAATACAACTGTACTTAAGATAAAAATGATCCAATAATTGAATTTACAAAATGCGAATTGTTATATTTAAAGTGAATTTTGATGAAGGGTACAATAACTTTTCCAACCAAATTAAAGAATATATAGGATAGATATTTGTTAACTTCAAATTCAGTATAGGAAATATCTACGAGATTTGAAACCTGTCATACCAACAGATTATCATTACTTATATATTAATTTAGTTCAGATTTAGTCAGTTATTTTGTTTCTTTCAAATTGTTTTAAAAAAAAAGTTAAAGAAAACATTGAAACTTCAATAAAATAGAATTTTTCAATTGCAATACACTCCATCAACCATAGCACGGCAAATAACGTAAAATATAATATTATTTTTATACTTAGGATTCAGTAGTCAAATATTGTAGAAGATAAGTTGTTTCATACTTTAAGAATTTTGCTATAAATCATATAGATCTATATGTTCCAAAGATATAGTATGAAAAGCAAAACAATTTAAAAGAATTTAGTATTTTGTGATGATGCAGCTGTTTGGCAGGACGGTAAAGCAGCTATTCCTTTTCTATTTTTGGGAAGTCTTGGGACAATAGTCTTGTTAAAAAACCCAAGTTTGATACAAGCCCAATTTTTCGACACTGGTTGACAAATTATCTTTTAAAAAGGCGAGGTAATATGTTTTATTTAGAGTGCTTTCTATGAAAACTAAGTTACCCTCACCACTGGCCGTCAAGCAGCTCAAGTTTGGTCCAAGCCCAATTTTTCGATACTGGGTGGCAAATTGTTTTATAGTGCTTTCTATTCCACTGGCTGCCATACATACCATGACTGAACCACCACTGTCCTTGACTGTGGATATAAATTACATTTGGCTGCATAAATTCTAATTTTTTTCATCTCCAAATTTTAACTTCTGTTTTCTGATCAAAAATCTCAAATTTACTGTCATCGCTAAATTGTTTACATTTTGTTCCAGAATGATATGGCTTATTTTAATACTTTTTAGCAAAATCCTGACGATTACTGGTAGTCCAAAAAATAATGATACCCCATTACCATTTCTACACTGAAACTGGGATGCCTTAAATTTAATATATTTTATAAAAGTTTATATATTTTGCAACTAATGAAGTCTATATTCGTTATAACAAATTTTCTTAAAATACATATATGTAAAACAAAGTATTTTATGCGTAGTCTGCCTGTAACCTGTGAGTACTTCCATCAAAATTATAATTTAAGTACACTTAAAAAAGTTTGTAAGTTAAAATAACTGAAAATATCATTTAAAAGAAATGATATTTCATTTAAAAACTGGTCTACTTAATTTTCATTTAAATTAAATGCCATTTGTTATTTATTTTTAAATGTTGATTAATCAACTGACACATCCGTAAGAAACAAATGATATAATCAGTTAAAATAAATGTTAAAATTTTACCTACCAATCCCTTAAAAATAAATGTTTTTTTCATTTATTTGAAATTATTTCCGTTTTTGTATTTTTTGTTTTTTTTTTTAGTATACTCGTACAATACAAAATGTATGTATGGATATGAAGCTATAAACACTTTTTGTGTGAAAGTATTTGTGTATGTATGTGTGTTTATGAAGTTCTTGTAAATTGTATTGAAAAATTTTGTATATATACAACCAATTTAAATAAAAAACCAAATTGAAATTTTTGAATATTTTTTTTTGAAACAGACAGCAAACAAAATTTAAATTTGTAATAACTGTTACGGACACAAATAAACCACAAGTTTCTGTTTTGTGGGTATTTTTTTTATAAAATTTCAAACAAATGTAAAAAATAAATGAAACTGAAAAAAATCGGTAAATGATAGTAAATTATTTCGAATAAATGTATAAAAAAGTTAATATAGACATTTCTTTGAAAAATAAATGTATGTTCCCTTATTTTTAAATGGAACGGAAAACTGTTTTATTAAACTACAAACAGTTAACTACATAATATTCTGAGTGTATAACTTAAGTATAATGTTGAGTTCATTATCAAAGTCTATCAGTAAATTAAAACATTTTTGTATTTTTTTTTTAAATTTTGTTTATTTTTTTTTAAATTTTGTTTATTTTTTTTTTAAATTTTTTTTTATTTTTTTTAAATTTTGTTAATTTATTTTAATTTTGTTTATTTTTGTTTTAAATTTTGTTTTTTTTTAATTTTGTTTATTTTTTTCAAATTTTGTTTATTTTTTTTAACTTTATAAAAATTCGACTTTAAATCTCTCTTACTTTTCAACTGTTCCTTGCACGTAAGAAAATGCAGTAAACAGTGTTTTGAATTAAAATAACTTGAACTCTTTAATTAAAAATTGCAAATTTAAAAAAATGTCGTCTTAAAAGTACCTTAAGGTAGTCGTATGATTTATAGAATTAAAATATAAAAACCTCTTTCTCGAGGCCCTGTGAATTCGAGATTAATATATTATGTTGTTGCAGAGTAAGCTAATATCGATTTTAAATTTTCAAAATTTTCAATTTGAAAATTTTAATATTTTTTCGATTGTGCTTACAAGTTGCTTCCTTTTTTCACACTGTTTGTATATGTCATTGTTAACCTTGTGCTTCATAGAAGTTAGTACTCTTTATACAATTTGTACTCTATCATCCCTCAAACATATAAAACAATAACACTACTCCACAAAAAATCGATTTTTGTTTGCACAGATTTCTACTAAAATTCATTTTATAGTATTTTGGCTTCCTAAACATTAAAAAATTTTCATTAAACCGTTTTTCTAAAATATGGATCTTTCTTTTTTGAACCCTGCACTAGGGAAGGGGGGGGGGAGTATATAGAGACAGTTTAATTGGAACCAGTGTTAATGAACTTTTTGCAGTAAACTAGTTTTAAAAGAATATTTTTCTTGAATAAAACTTTTAATGCAAAAAATCAAATTTGGCATAACATTTTATGAAAACTGCAGTAAACGAACAAAAAGTTTCAATGGACGAGTTCCGGCAAAACTTTGTTGATTTTTTGCAAAATTACATTAATATCAAGCAGAGAAAAAACATGGTTGCAATATGATCACTGCTACTATATTGTGCTTGCTGCAATCGGGTATGGTTGTCACAAGCAAGTTATTGTTTTTCTAACCATCAACATGGTCGATACCATTATTATTTAGTAAATATTTTACAATTATATGATTGTCACTTTCCATTTTATATCATGATTGGCTGTAACCATACTGTGGTTACAAAAATTCTGACTATGAAAAAATATGATAATTATGCAACGATAAAATGCTGGCAACAATTAATAAATAATTATACATCAAATCAAACATGACTTTAACATTTACAGTCATAATATTGTCTTGTTTTCATTAAAACCAAAATTATATTAGTACAGTCAGTTTGTTTTTACTACAAAATGTCTTAGAAATATTATTGTTTACTAAAACTGGACAAATATTAGATGGGTAGAAAATACCTTTCACACGTCATTAAAACATTTCATCAATTGACCCATTAAGAAGATTTTCTTAAAGGGTTTTTTCGAAAATTCCTTATACATATAATATTATTTACACTAATCAATATTCATTGCCTTTCCTTGAAAGAAAAATTCATAGATTCTAAGGGAAATACTTAGATTCTAAGGACTTTTTGTTATAGAAATATTATTAGATTCTAAAGAAAAATTTCTAAAAACTTTCTTTTATTAAAAAAGTCATTAGAATTTAAAAAAAGTTTTAAGTATTTTTCTTAAAAAAAGTCCACAGAATCAAAGTTTTCTTGAAAGAAAAGTTCTTAGAATCTATGATTTTTTCCTTAACAATTTTTCTTCAAAAAGTCGTTAATATCAATTTTCTTTAGAAAAGACATTTCTGAAGGAAATATTCTTAAATTAAAGAGTTTTTTTATAGTTTCTAAAAACTTTTACTTTAAGAAGTTTTCTTAGATTATGGATCATATAATGATAATCCATATTTATGAGGTTCCATAATATGATAATATTTTGGATATAATATGATTACGTGCGATGATATTATGATAAATTCAATAAAACATGTTTATTTAGGATTATAATATGGTAATTTTTGAATCATAATATAACTGTAGGGACCATATTATGGTAAAAATATGGGTATTTTATTATCATAATATGATAACCATATTATAGTACGATTATTATTGGCACAACCATAAACTCAAAAATATATGATGCTCTTCGAATATGATTGCCCCAACCATGTTTTTTCTTTGCGTGATGATGCAGATAATTTTCTTAGAGTACAACAAAATCTTTTATAAATCTGCTTCTCGATATCTTGTATCATATCTAATATATCCATCAATTCTAGTGTAGAAACGGTAATGGGGTAACATTATTTTTTGGACTACCAGTTTGCTTGTCTAGGCTTTTTTCTAATTTTGGGCACCTATGTGGACAAAAATATAATAAAATCATATCATCAATCCATTATTTTAACATTTAATGACATTGTTTTGCTGCATACACCACTGTTTGGCATATACACCAAATTTTGCATAAAAAATAAAAAAAAAACGTCATTATTTTGTTGTATTTGGCATGTGCAGCAAATTTGCATACAAAACTTATAATATATAAAACAAAAATTGATATGCAGCACAAAACAAGATTTTTTTTTTGTAAAAGCTTAAATGTATAATTGTACATAAATGAATAAAAATGTATAGTTTTGTTTAAAATACAGGATGGCGAAAATATAGATATAATGAAAAATTAATATTTGTCATATAGATTTTAATAAAAATTAACGTAAACCTTCTTGTTATATAGGTCAAACTAATAATAAGCTGATGAGATGTTAAAAGACATCGGTAGGTTTTTACCAAACTTGGATATATTAAAACCATATTCATACTAGACATTATAAAAAATCAATAAACTCCACATTGTTTGTAGTTAAAATTAATTGAACATATAATTTAAAATAAAAAAAAGTCAAAAAAAATTTTACATTTATTTTTAAGTGTTTAAAAATTAACTTACAATATCCGTAAATAGCAAATGATTTTTCAATCATCTTAACTGTTAACAAACCAACCGCAAATTCGTAAAAACAAATGAAATATCTTTTTTTATTTCTTTTAACTATCACCGTATTTAGTAATAATTTTTTCATTATTTTATATTTTTAACTGTCATAAAATTAAACAACATAGTCCGTAAAAATAAACGATTTTTGATTTATTTCAACTATCAGACAATTAACTGAAAAAAAAAAATATTTTTTTTTAACAAATCATTTTAAATGAAAATATTAAAAAACCGAAAATCCGTAGTTATATGTAATTAATTCTTTAAATATAAAGGGTTAAAAATTTATTTCTTTGTATTTTAACTATGTAATCATTTGAAAACAAATGTACGAATAACTTTTTAAATAAAAGACAGTCAGTTTGAGTATAGGGGTAACAAGCTTGCAAATGCATTGGGTATTTTAAATTTTCAATCAAATTTACATATTTTTGCAGCACACAACATTTAAATTTTTTTTTGTAAATTTGGTGTAAATTTTGATGTAAATAATACTGCAAAACTCTAACCTTTGGACTCCAAACTATTTAAATATAAAGATTTAGGTGAATTGTATCATTCTATCGTGGAAGGCAACTTTATCAAGAATCCAAATCTGTAAACCTGAAGTTGGGGCCCAGTTATGGTTCACAGATGGCTCGAAACAGCTGAATAAGGATACGCGTGCGGGGTTTTAGGGCCCGGGTTCCAGCGCGCCCTTCCCATGGGCAAATATTATTCCATTTTCCAGGCGGAAATTTACGCCATATGTGTGTGTGTGGAGGAATGCCTACGGAGGCGTGTGGTCAGATCCCGTATCTATATTCTCTCTGACAGTCAGGCGGCACTCAGGGCTCTTATGTCCCACGAGGTGTCATCTAAACTTGTCATGGAATGTATAACGGCACTCAACCGACTCGGTAGGAGCAACTCCCTCACCCTGGGATGGATTCCGGGCATGAGGGCAACGAAATGGCGGACTGTCTGGCCAACGAAGGCGCCCGTCGGCCCTTCATAGGCCCTGAACCTTTTTGCGGGGTACCCATGGGCTATATTAGGGAGAGGCTCAGGTTGTGGAGAGAGTCGAGATTTTACGATTATTGGCAAACATCTCGTGGCCAACGACAGGCTAAGAGATTTATATCTATGCATTTATGTAGTATGTACTTAATTTTGTATGTTTCATTGAACAGTGGAGCTAAGTGGAAAGATTTTGAAAACATCACTTAACTTTGTTTTAATAGATGTATTATTATTGTATTCCACTGTTAAAATTTTATAAAGAAAATAATTCCATTCTGAACGTGTATATTTCAATTATGTTGAAAGATTTTCGCCAGTGAATTGTTACAAATTTTAACACGACTTTATAATTAAAGATTTTTTTTGAAACTTAACGATATACTTAACTCTGTTGTTTTTAACATTTTCCATGAATATGACAAACTTAAAATATAGTAATTGCATTGCCTAAAAGTGATATTAATTTTTAAACGAAAAAAAATTTCCTTGAGAACGTATGAGCAATATCTTTTAAATTTAAATCAATAATACTCATACGCCTAGATAATCTCATAAGAATCGTTAACCCAGTGTCATTACATGCAATAAAATGATATCTCGCAATTGTCAAAATGATTTTATCTCAAGTGAAAACACTTAATTGACAAAAAAATTATTTGAAAAATAATAAAAAAAAAAATAAATTAATAACAAATTTTTTTTACTGCTAATTCGTTTCATTTAAATATGTGTTCTTGACAGGAATTTGGATTTTAATTGCCAGTCGACATCTTTACCATTTGAGCTATATCTCAAAATTATGTGGCTATATACAGTGAGCATCAAAAGAAACTGTACACATTAGTCTTCTACACTCAGAAAAAAAAGTTAGTAGACAAATTTGTAAACGGTTTTCAATCCTACTTTACTATTTTTCAACTGATTTTTAGTAAAAAAAATTATTATTTAGCAAATCTTTTTGCTATTTACATTTTATAAAATACAGAATTTTTACAGAATATTTACAAATTTTTTTTTTGCTTATTTCAGAAATCATTTATAACTTATTTTAATATTTTTTGAAAAATATATTTTCTCTTTTTATAAAAAACAGTAATAAAAAGCTTACAATAAGAAACATAAACCAAATACTTAATTTTGAGACCTTATATGCAATACCCTGTATGAACTAATTTCTTGGTGGAAAACTGTTCACTGATAATAGCTACATCTCACACAAAAATTACAGACTCAGTGGTGGGTCTGGGCGGCTATTGGCCCTTGGTCGTAGGGACCTAAGGACCCTAACTGGATACTTTACTGGGCATTGCGACCTTAGGTACCATAGGCACAAGAAGGGTCAATCGGACACTGAGTTGTGCAGGTTTTGCGGGTTGGAATCGGAGACGTCAGAGCATGTCCTCTGCGATTGTCCTGGGCTTTGTGTCAGGATGATCAAGTTTTTGGGTGACCGTTTGGAACACTTCAACCGGTAAGGTTCTTGGCTTCATCAATAGCTTGAACCTTTAGGGTGGTTCTGGGCAGCACGAAAGACCTATTGTGGTCGCGGTGCGTAGTGCCATTTGAAATCATAAATCTGTATAAAAGTAAAAGATTTTGGACTATTTCTCCCCAATATTGAGATATAAATTATATTTGCCTTCTGGTCGGGGGGTCAAAAGAAGGAAGGCTAGTATTTTGAAAAAGTGATTTGTTTCACTTTAGATTCATATTTGGGAGGCCAAATCTTTTATGGAGAAAACCTTGTGGAGAAGTGTAACTTGTTCCGGTAATTTGTTGTTGTTTTTGACTTTAATTTATACACAAAACTAGTGCTAACATATTTTATAAAGATTTTCAAACGATTAATCGGCAATTTAGTTAAAATTTTTTACAAAACTTTAAGAAAAGTAAAACATAAAATCATTTTATATTGAGATAGTCTAACATATTTAACTAATGTTTATTAACTGTATTGTTGCTGTTATTTTTTTGTTGTTCTGTTTTTCGTTACGACAAACAAGTGTTTAATTTAAACTCTCTCTCTCTCTCTTTCTCTATTTTTCAAGAATTTTTCTCTCTTTATGGTTAATTTAAACTCTCTGTAATACTATCTCATTGTATAAGTATTAGTACAGTTATAACGGTTTAATATGAAAGTGTGTGATGGTATTTGTATGTGTTGTGCTTAAGGTTATCCTGTGGGAAATTTTCTTTACAAACATTTAGTTTATTTTTAGCCGTTAACAAGTAGAGTATAGACGCTTTTTTGATACCAACAAAATTTATTTTTAGAGAATTAAAAGGTTGTATACTCTGGTTTAAATAGAAAAATAAAAATAAATTCCAACGGTTTCTTAAAACAAAAACAAGGGAGTTTTTTTTTGCGAAAAACCCAACAACAGTGAAATATAAAATTTATTTAAAGAATTCTTTGAAAAGAAATTTAATGAAATTTGTGGTAATTTATGGAAATTAGTGCAATTTTTTTGTGTGTGACATTAAAAAAACGGATAAATTGATTAAACAATTTCATAAGCAAATAATACAAAAAAGAAACAAAAAAAAAACGTTGCCTTGGCAAATTATAGATAATTTCTAAAAGATAAACAACAACTGTTTATGAGTTATTTAAAAAAAAAATTTAAATAAAAACAAGTTATAAATAAATTATAAAAAAATTTATAGAAAATTTTAAAAGTTTATAAAAAATTCTCAATAAAAAAGTGTTAGTTTAAAATTGAAAACTTAAATTTTGTAAAGTAACTTTCAAGTTTTGTCTACAATTAAGTAAAGAAATTTAAAATTTAAAACTCCATCATAATCTAAAAGGAAGAAGCTCCTTAAAAATGGGTTGTAATACTAGTCAAGAGTTAAAAACCAAAGAAGGTTCTTCTACTGCCGTTAATGGTTCGGCCCAAAATGATGAAAATGCCACTTGTGAACAAAATTCCAATAATGAAGATGCCCAAGAGCAGCAGCAACAACATAAGGGTGCGGTTAATGCGGGCGTCATACAAACAACACAAACTTCACATTCCGCTCATACAAATCATTCCAAATCAAATTCTATCATTTCGAATGGTGATGCCACTACAAATATAAAACATTCTGCCAATTCAACAAAATTATCCTCATCATCAATATCACCAGCCAAAGAAAATGGTTCATTGCTAAAACAATCCATTCAAACTTATAATAAGGCCGAATTAACAGAATTTAATGATATGGATGATGTAGAAGATGAAGGTAAGTAAGAGTGAGAATGACTCATCATAATAAAATTAAATTTAAAAATCCTATAATGAAAAATAAATGGATTAAAAAAAGGGCGTAACTACAATGTATACTTTTTTTTGGAAATAATGAAATTAAATTAAATTTTAAAAGTACTTATGTTTTTTGGTTTCATTTTCACAATATGCCGTTAGATACTAACTGGAATTTTAACTAATACATTTGTTGTTACTTTCCATCCAAAAGCTTAAAAAACTTGTCAATGGCGCCCAACGTGAAATCTCTTTCGAAAACCTAAATGCTGCGTTTAGACAGTTAATCTAGTAGAAAGTGGACTAAGTGCTTTTTATGGGGCAGCCATAATCCACTTTTTACTATTTAGATTAACTCTGCATTATAGATTGACCATAACCCTCTCTACTACTACCCACTACCATATGTTTGAAATTCAGTTTAAACTGGATTTCAAGCAAAATGTAAACGCAAACTAATGCAGTTTCTTATGATTGCGTTAAAATTTTAACCATATGTTTGTTATTAAAAAATTTACTATGGGATAATTATACTGACATTTTAATTTATATATAGCATTACTAAGATTGAATACAAATTAAGATATACACTCAAAATAGTTTGTTGATTAAATTAATTGAAAATGTAATTTAAAATAAATTAAAAATCATTTATGTAAAAACCACTCTACAAACTTTTCATTCAAATCAAAAGAACATTTCATTTATTTATAAGTGTTAATAAATTAACTTACATTATCCATAAATAATAATTGATTTTCCATTTATTTTAACTGTTAATAAACTAAACACAAATCCGTAAAAAAATATATTTCCTTAATTGCGTTGTTTTAATTGTCAACTAAAAAACTACAAAATCCGTAAAATGTAATGATTTTTCCTATATTTCGTTTTTTTTAAATGTCAACAATTTAACTGCTAAATTCGTAAAAATAAATGTTATTTGGTTTATTTTTTTTGTTGTTTTTTTAATGTTTTAAAAAGTAACTACAAAGTCTGTAAAAATAAACGACTTTTCATTTATTTTGTTTTTTTTTTACTATCAGACAATTAACTATAAAAAAATAAAAACCATTTTTATTAACAAATCATAAACTGTAACAGAAAATCCGTATTTAAATGTAATTTATTCTTTAAATAAATATAAATGAAGGGTTGAAAACTAGAATTCTTTTTTCTTGTAACTTTTAAAAACAAATGTATGGATAATTTTTTAAATAAACTGCAGTCAGTTACTGTAAAAATATTTTGAGTGTACAAGGGCAATTTTAACTTTATATGGGTACTAGGTTTAAACATGAACCGATTCTAGTCAAAATCAATAGAATTTTTCCTCGGGTGTTATAAGTCAATGCATACATTTTGTCGTTCCCTTAAAGCTAGTATCAGGGATGTTTTTGGATGTGATAAGTGATATGATGACCAGTGCCCTGGATTCTACCAGAAACTTTTCATCTCTAGTGTGAAATCGAGCTTCAGATTACAGCGGCTTGGAATAGTCTTAGACCGGAAACTGTCATGCAATCTTAACACTGAGCTTCGTTTTAAAAAGGCGACAGTTGTTTTCAAGATGCGGATTAAGTCCAAAAATTGTGTTGTGTATATACACGACCATCGTAATCCCATTTACGGCTTTATTGTATTGTAGACAGCAGCTACACCAAGCAAGGAAGCAACTTTATAGGGTTTAGTGCTCGGCTTCTATTGAAATTACTAGTGCGATAAGGACTTGGCCCTCCAAAGCTCTCAATGTTATGCTTCGTATGAGGTTGTGCGACGTATAATGCAGTAGTTGTGGGATTAAGGGGAGGAGGAGATGGAGATGGCTCCTCTGTGATTGCCCGACACTGCATGATATCTGATATAGAACTTTGGGTGATCACATTTGGTTTGGACATTTTTACGGTCAAGGTGAAAAGAAAGGAGTCCCTGCCTTAGAAATTAAATATTTCAGATATTTAAAATATATGTTTCCTACGTTATGGGTACTGATAAGGGTCCTTTTGGAATTTTCGCCAGGAACATGGTAAAAATGGGGGTTCTAAAAGGGAAATGTACCTCCTAGTACAAATCTCTTTGGCTGAAACCTAAATTATAAAATATATGTGCTTACTGATATATGAACACTCAGAATATTATGTAGTTAACTGTTTGTAGTTTAATAAAAAAGTTTTCCGTTACATTTAAAAATAAAAGAACATTCATTTATTTTTCAAAGAAATATCTATATTAACTTTTTTATACATTCATTCGAAATAATTTACTATCATTTACCATTTTTTTCAGTTTCATTTATTTTTTTCATTTGTTTGAAATTTAATAAAAATTTACCCACAAAACGGAAACTTGTGGTTTATTTGTGTCCGTAACAGTTATTACAAATTTAAATTTTGTTTGCTGTCTGTTTCAAAAAAAAATATTCAAAAAATTTCAATTTGTTTTTTTATTTAAAATGGTTGTATATATACAAAATTTTTTAATACAAATTACAAGAAATTCATAAACACACATACATATACAACATTCATACAAAAAGTGTTTATAGCTTCATATGTATACATACATTTTGTATTGTAAGAGTATAATAAAAAAAAAGTACAAAAACGGAAATAATTTCAAATAAATGAAAAAACATTTATTTTTTAAGGATTGGTAGGTAAAATTTTAACATTTATTTTAACTGATTATATCATTTATTTCTTACGGATGTGTCAGTTGATTAATCAACATTTAAAAATAAATAACAAATGGCATTTATTTTAAATGAAAATTAAGTAGACCGGTTTTTAAATGAAATATCATTTCTTTTAAATGATATTTTCAGTTATTTTAACTTACAAACTTCTTTAAGTGAACTCATTCACTGAGAAGGTTGTTTTTAATTTTCAAGAGAAACGTGGTAAAAAAGGTGGTTTCAAAAGGGCCTTCCCCTTAATGTCCAGCCCAAATATATTTGTTAAATGTGCTTTACTTGCAGCATTTGTTAATTCACTGATAATACACTTTTTGGAATATTAAACATGAACATGGTAAAAACGGGGGTTCAAAAGTTGAAAAATATCTTTATTAATTGTCTGCCCAAAACCTTTTGCATAGAAATATTGAATTTTAAACATATGTTCGTTGGAGTATAAGATAATTTTCTTAAAAATAGCATATATTAAATTTTCGCCAGGAACGTGGAGAAAATGGGGTGTAAAAAGGGGAAAGTTTTCCGTTGAACAAATCATTTCCCTGAGGTAGTGGCTAATCAAATGAGGAAATAATTTTTGGAATTTCAAATAAAAAACTGGTAAAACTGGGGTATAATGGGGAAAAGGTGCGCCCCTAATCATTCAACCGAAAGTGTTGAAACTTGACACTTGGCATGTAGGTTTTTCATCCGGCTCAAATATACAGTAATATTGGATTTTTGTAAATTTTATCGATGAAGTGTTAAGTGGGGAAATATCTCCCTTTAACATCCTGCTCCAACCCTTCGGCTTAAATTTGAATTTTAAAAATTGTGTCCCTGGGGTATAGGCTAATTGACTAATGAAAATGTTTTTTGGAATATCCAATAAAAACGTTGTGGAAAATGCTCACATTGATTACCCAACTCAAAAATTTACCATGGATGCTATGGGAAGGGACAAAAAGAGGAACAGTCCCCACATTAATACCCTGTGCAAACACTATAAGCTAAAAATTTGATATTTGGAAATGAAACATACATGACAAAAAGTTAAATAAATTTGTATGAGCAAAATTTTAAAAAAAGTAATTCAATTTCTTTTTATAAGTATTGAAACTATAGGTAACGAAGTTTCGAGCTTTTAACCCTACACCAGCCAGGATGGTAAGATCCAAATACAAATACGGTGAAATATAAAAATTCTTGAGTTTTTGTTTGGGCGGGCATTGTTGCTGCCTGAGTACAGGGAAATGCTTGGTTAACCATTTTTTAAGCCCTCTCCACAATATGCACTTACAACCAGAACCGAAAATATTCGCTTGAGTTTATAGCACGTAGCCGATCAAAAATTTTCTGAAAATCCGCGTGATGCTATATGGCGGAGTTATAATCATTGAGCCAATCATAAGTCCACCAATCCAGTCGATGATTTTAACACTGAACAGCCTATTGTTACATAGTTCTTTATATAGGTAGGTTTTTGAATACCTTTATTATTACTCACGCGTTTCGTATTTAAAATATAATTTATAAATAAATGATGGATGCGTTGCACATAATTGGTTACAACTTTAAAATTTATCTATGGATTTTCTTCGAATATAACTTGTTTTATTTGTAAAATATTTCCACGTTTAAGTAAAGTTTTTGACATGATTCATATTTTGCCGAAAGTTTTAGGCACTTTAAACATTTAAATTTTAGTAAAAAACATGCTGAATTAATTGGACAATAAAATTTTGAAATTTTTTTTTCTTATTTTTAATTTTCATACAGGTTACATTTTTGAAAAGTTTGTTTATTTTTGACTTGAGTTGTATTCCAAAAAATTAAAAGTTCTGGAATGAAAATAAAAAAAATGATGCATTAAGAAAACTTAATGTAACTTTCGATTTACGCAGGCCAAAGCAAAAACTTTAATCATAAAATACCTATGAGTACTGACTATTTTCCCATGTACCTTTCCAAAAAGTATATAATGTAGTTACGCCCTTTTGCCTAAATTTCTTTTTAAATTTTTCTATATAACTTTTTATTTAAATTTTTATTTATATTTTTATTTATATTTTTATTTATATTTTTTTTATTATTAATTTTTTTCTTATTTTATTTCCAACTTTTTGTTTATTTGTTTTTTTTTATATGAATTTATTTTAATTTTCCTCATAAAAATTCTAAAATATTGAAGAGGTTTTTTTTTTCGCTTGAAGGTGTGTTTTAGGGAGTTTCCTTTTTTTTCTACATTTTATTCATCATGGTTTTATTTTTTTAAAATTTGTTTTCAATTCTAACCACACAAAGTGTAGGTACTCTTTTTTTTCATTTAATGTGCTGTTTCTTGTTATCCTTAAGGGATTATTTGATGATGTATTATTTAACGAGAATAAAAAAATATAATGGTAACATACTTTAGGGCTTTTTAACTTTTCAGTATGGTTTTTTTTATAAAGCAACATAACTACTTTAAAAATTTTTTTGTTGGGTTTTTTTGTTGTTGAATTTTTGTCGAGAAAAATACAGGGAAAATTGCTTTAAATTGAATTAGTTTTTAAAATATTAATGTTGTTTAAAAAATCTTTCTTTAACTGTTGGCAGTTGTCGCTGGAACACGGGTTCGGCCCCGAATTGGGGACTTAAACTTCGGATCTGAGCCAGGTTTTGAGGGAATTGATTTGGAAATATTTTTTAATTTTTTTTTAATTACTAATGTTTAATTACTAATGTTAAACTGAAAAATTAAAATTTTTTAACGAATTTTATTTTAGTACAAATATAAGAAGAAATTTCAATACAATTACATACGTATTATTTTAAGTGTAAAATCGATCAATTTGGGTATTTAAAAAAAAATCGAACTTAGAAAGTTTATCGAAAATATTTCAATTATTTAATTAATAGGACGTTGTGATGTAATGGACTGTTGGAAGGTTGCGGATTCGATGTTCGGTGACGACAACATCAATTTAGAAATATAATACGAGTATGTATGAGTTTACTATTCCTTTAGATAATTTACAAGAAGGTACTTAACCATGCTCTGCATTACCTTCTAACGCAAAGAGCATATATTAGTTATGCGATAATTTATTTGACAACCTTCCAATATAAGCGGAAGAATATCGAATAATTTGATAAGCTTAAAAGGTTTTTTAATGGACTTGATAGCATCGAAGAACACTGTTTCAGCAAGAGTGCTGGCTTACCTTCCGGCTTGGCGAATTATTTACTTCCAGATCAGCAAGAACCCTTTTAACTTCACGAGTTCGAAAGAATGTCTTAGGGTAGTATGGGATACCCTTTCCAGTTCGTGAGGTGGAGGATTTCCTTTCAGAAAGAAAGAAGTTCTTGCAAAAAAGACCAGCTAAAATTTTGGCCTTATCAACCGGAACAGTTAATTAAAGGTCATTCATTAGCATTATCCGTTAACCTTTAAACGATATATCAACAGCTCTTTCTGCCCCCATAGCAGAAAAAACTTTAGCATGTTCATAAAAAAAATTTTCATGTCTAATTATTACAGCGCACTCAGCTCTGGCTTGTTTGCGCAGCAGAGTAGTATTGGAGTTTTTATTCGTACTCTAATTACTAAACGCTTCTCTCTGAACCTTACAGCATTTCTTTTGCACGACTGGTTAAAACATCCAGGAAAGTTTTACAACTGGTTCCAATAAGAACATATGTTATCAAGCTGGTACTGGAATCCGTTCCACTGAACTTAAATGTAGGATATTCCTGACGGAGAATCCCTTCCATAACTAGTTCCAAAACTGGTATTAGGTGAACCTTTTTTTGATATGTAAAAGCGGTTGCTTTTGGGACAATTTCAAACAAAAATCTACACCTTTGCTTTAGTTTAACCGAAGTGCGCAATGAACAATTTTATTCCTAGCATTATCACGTTTTCCACCATTTTTGCAGAGGCATCGACAAACAAAGTTTCCAGTTGAAATGCGGGTAGAAAGTATTGAGCTCGTATTAATAGTTCCGAAACATCGTGAAGGTTGTGAGTATGAAAAGGACGCAGAAATAGGATAGTAATCCAAGTTACTGAAAGGTGCAAGAGACCCTACGTTGTACTTTCAGCATGTGAAGTAAGGAATAGGTCGAAAGTATTCTGAAGCAGAATCTGCGTTGGTTCAGTCATTAGTTGCGCTAGATAGTTGCGCGCACCGAAAAGCTTAACACTGTTGACAAAGGGAGTTGAATGACAAAAATTGTGAATGGTGCGCCAGGATTAATTGTATACATTAAAATCACCAGCAAAAAAGGTTTCACTGTCAGGACAATTGATTCTAGATATTGATTCAGAAGGGGCATCAAAGTCATCCTATCCACGTTTGAGCTTTTATAGAGAAGCCCAAAATGCCAAGGTGTGTCATGATTTTGAATTTGACCCAAAAAGACAAAGAAATTTAGCATCATCCGCTGTCAATTGTTATTGTCACTGGTTCACGACATCATTGCGGATCAATGAGTCCGTGACTTTTCGAACTTCCAGCAACACTGCTCCCATCAAGTACCACCTGTTAATAGACTTATGTCAAATTTTGAGTAAGTTCCGTCATCTACTTTGTGTTTAACAGCAGGATTTTTCGAGGCCCATAAAATAGGCATTAGTTTGATCAATAATTTCATCGTTAGTGCTAAATCTCTTTCCATCGAGCCATTTCTTTAGGTTTGGAAATAGGAAATAGTCACTGGGGGCTAAATCCGGAGAATAAGGCGAATGAGGGGGCAATTCGTAGTGGATTTTTGCCATGGAAACTAAGCTGTCACACGATTTCGTTGGTAGTCGATTGTGAGCAAACGCGGCAGCCATCTTGCGGAAAGCTTTCTCATATCCAAGTGATCGTTCAAAATTAAAACCACTGAGCCATGTGAGATTCCTATGTCTTCCACAATCTATCGCACATTCAATCTCCGATCGGCCAACACCATATCGTGAATTTTTTCAATTGTTTTGGGTGTAGACACCTCCAGAACGTTCGGCATCTTCCGTGCTTGTAAGGTCACAACATTTTTACCATTGAAATCGATGGTGCAGAGCCCGCATAGTATTTATCAAGATTTTCCTTGGTTTGATTAACGTTTTCTTCACTTTTTTCCATTTTTAAAAAAAGCCACGAGGTTGTATGTTTTGAACAGCAAAGTAAATGACAGTAGTCTATTAAAAAGTGGTACTTGATAGGGGCAGTGTGGCATTTCATATAACTACGAGGGAAGTTCGAAGAGTCACGATCTTATTGATCCGTCTTCGTATATTGCAAGGGGCCTATAAAAGATAAAAAGTGTTATCCGGCTAATAGAAGTATGCCAAGTATCCGCCCGATCGGTGTATGTTACAGAAGTCAAAGCGAAATCTGCCTTCCATTGAAATCCAAAACAATACTCCTAGAACCATCCCTCGTCCAATAGTAATAGTAAGTGATTGATTTGGTTATTTAGTGATTAGTACAATACCTTTATTATTCAATTACTCTACAACAAAAAATCACGAAGCCACTTACACTACGCGAAAGAAAAAGATACAAAAGAAAGGAAGACGCAGATAAGAAAATATATGCTGAGTGTTTTCATTATTTTGTTGATTTAATATTTTATTTTGCTCGGGATCTTGGTATAATTTGTAGTCAGAGCTTTGATATATTGATTTAAAAATTAATATTTTTAAAAGTGATGGAAAAAAGATTATTTATAAACGCGCAAATAAAAAAAAATGGAATGATAAATTGAATATCACATGAAAGGTATTCGGTAGACTAATCTTAAGCTGCTTAAAATTTTTTAAAAGTGCAGAAACAAAAAATAATTTTATTATATTCCATTCTTTACCTCCTAAATTTGAGATCTACACCCTATCACACATCTTAATTTCATCACAATGAATATAACAGGTCAATTGAAAAGTCCCCGGCCTACAATACTAAAACACATTTTTTTTGGCAAAATTTGTTTTATTTTATTCAACGTAGTTTCCTTAAGGGTGCACTGATAAACTGATACCATTTTTGTAGTAGGATTTGTCCTTTGCTTCAAAATAGGCCTCAGTTTCGGCGATCACCTCTTCATTCGACGAAAATTTCTTCCCAGCGAGCATTATTTTGAGATCTGAGAACAGGAAATAGTCGCTGGGGCCAGATCTCGAGAACGGTGGAACGAAAGCAACTGGAAGCCCAATTCATGGATTTTCCCTTCGTTTTCACTGACTTGTTTCTGGTCAAAAGTGAGCTCGCGCGACACCCACTTTGCACAGAGCTTTCTCATACCCAAATATTCGTGAATGATATGATGTACACGTTCAATTAATATCTTTAGAGTACCTAATATTTCATTCAATTTCAATTTACGGTCATTCGAAATCATTTTGTGGATTTTTTTGATGTTTTCGTCCGTAACATCCTCTTTTGGGAGTCCACTGCGTTCACCGTCTTCGGTGCTCATTTCACCACGTCTAAACTTAGCATACCAATCCTTGATGGTTGATTTTCCTGGGGCAGTGTCCGGAAACTCGTCATCAAGCCAAGTTTTTGCTTAAACTGTATTTTGTCCCTTCAAAAAGCAATATTTTATCAACACGCGAAATCCCTTTTTATCCATTTTTTTCACTCTAACAAAAGTTGCTTCACTCAAAATGCTATAACTCACAAGCTAATGATCCGACAGCTGTCAAATTTATACAGGTGTCTTTTGAAGATTAGGGCTAACTAAAAATCATATCGATTTAAGTCTAGTAGCGCCATCTATGTGTCAGGTCGGGGACTTCTCAATTGGCCTGTTATGATACCTTGCTTTTAAGCTAAATGTTAGTATCTAGTTAAAATATGTTGCATAGTACTTTTGTGTTATGGTTTTAAGACATTTACTTTTAGTAGATTTTCAAAGAATATTTCATTTAAAATAAATGCTGCTACTTTTCATCTAATAATTCTAACTTTGTCATTTGCTTTTATGAAAACAATGCAGACAATCTGACAACTGTTTTTTTTTTGTATTTTTCTTGTCATAAGTGTGTTCTTAAACTGTTTTTGAACTCTTATTTCTCTAACAAATAAGAAAACTATAAATAAATATTTATTTATCAAATAGTGAGACAGCTAAAACCAATAATAAAAATACAATAATATCACATAATTTGTATATTATCTTTAAGACCCTAATATATATTTTTACTAACTATATACTAAATAATATAAATATATATATAAAGATACTTATAAATACGCCCCAACATTTGTCTTTTACACACCTTATATCGAAGAAGCTTTTATGTTCGTTATGAAATTTCATACAAGACAATTATTTGTGATCTATGGACCCCATAGAAATGCAAAAATACGAATAAAAATATCATAAATAATGGCGACTAAACAAAATAGTAATAAGAAACCTGAAAAAACAGATGACAATTTATCATTGGCTTTTTACACATGAATTCTTCCTTTTTTATGTAGATGTAGATTGGTTTCGCTTCGTTTTAACAATAAAAATTGTATATCATTTTATAATGGAAATAAAATGAAAAGAGAATTATTTTTTTTTTAACAATTTTAATACAATACAACCATAAATATTTGATTTATTTATGGTGTTTAATAGAAACAGCAGAAACCAAAAATGAGTTTTGGCAGTTATTAATAATTCAAAAAATATTAAAAAATATGGAATTCTTTAGACTGTTAACTAGGTTGATTGGGAACACGCTAGAGGCGGTTTTACATCCACTAAGAAAAATTCAAGTCCCAAAAAAACCTAAAACCATAAAGATCTTTTCAAGAGACACATCCTACAGTCATGGAAGAACCTGCTTCCTACATATCTGAGTCGCTGATACCTCAGTTCCGGAGACTCACACAGCCCCTACAGTAATCCTCGGCGCAAAGCCATTCATATTATCATATAAGCATTCTGATCATACACTTACCAAAAGCAAGAAGAGGCATAGGGATATTCTACAATCAGTCAAGGCCATCCAGCACACTCTCGTCCCCCTATCCGATATGTCCTCTGTCATATGAAAAAGTTTAACCAGAAGAACTAAGAGCTACGCCTATATCGGGCCTCCGGACGACCCAGAGCCATTTATCAGAAAACTCGTCCCCCTCACACCCATAATTAAGCGTATCGGATTGGAGGACTTTTAAACAGCAAGACTTGCTATAGAAATGCTAATGAATGATGGATCTCTATACCGTTCCATTATTATACTCTTGTTCATGTCAATAGCGTTGGTGGAACTCGCATTGAGATCTGAATGCCTCGAGTCTGTTCCTGTTTTTATCTCCGAACCGATTGTATGCACTGATATTTCACTACTCCAAATAACAGCGGGATGCCGAGTATCACCTCCAATTCGCCGGAGGTGACGAAAAGGGGCTCCTATGACACCCACCACACCAGTGTAAATAGGCCGATAATAGCAGTGTACATCCAGTGAATAATTTACGGTTGTAGACCCCTCTATTTTCCAAGTCCTTAAGCAGGCATTAGAAGCGCATAAGGCCTTCTCCTCAGTATTCCGCTTCCAGGAAAGCTTTGAGTCCAGAATGACATCTAGCTATTTTGCCTCTTCGAATAGTTGAAGAGTAGCTCTATCTAGCCTAGGAAGATCAAATTCCTTCAAAGTAAATTTCCTTGTGAACAAAATAAGTTCGGTTTTCTCCAGATTAACTCCCAGACCGTTTTTCATTGCCCACGTAGCTATTTTCACCTTCTTCTCAATTGAGTCTACAGAAGAGATGAAATTAATTCGTCTTGTGGACTTATGTTACAACCTTTCGCCCCCTGATTTGTTCACTGGGTTATCTGCAAATCAGTGCCGATAATCCCAAGGCCGAAAATTAACGGTGTGCAGTAAAGTTACCACCTGTACTCATAAGAAATTCTAGGGAACTGAGAGGATTTAGAAAGAACTTTACAAAGCCTCGCTTCGGTAGTACCCTTTAATTCTATACATAATCTAGACCACAATTTCCATTTTGCCCTACTAATTGCCTTCTTGAATGTATTAAAACTAAAATAATAGCCCTCCCAGTGCTCCAGTTTATTGTCCTTCTTTGGCCTTTTGAAGAGATTTTTGCTATCTGCTTAAGCTGCTGTGTATACTATGGTTTTCTTCAATGTTAAGCATCCAGTACATGAATTCAGATATGCTCCCCTAAGAGTGTCCGTCAATAAAAGCACTGAATTAGTTTCTCATCTGAAAGATCGATACTAAAGATACTCCTTTAATGATCAGAAAATGAACATCCTTGTGAATCCTTTCAGTCTAAAATTCTTACAAAATAAGTATCTAATACGAAAGTTCTTCCCCAATCTTATCATAGGACGTCGGCTTATTGTCTCTATTGCATAATTCAATTTAATCAAAAAGTGATTATTGCTCCATAGAAAATGATTTACATTGGCACTAGATCATGGTCATTGGTTATGCTTACCACCACCAGAGTTTGGACTGCTTGTGATGAATGTTATTTTATTCGTACGGGAGATATGTCGAAGTAATGAAGAAAGTGGACATTTTCTTTCGTTCAATTGATGCTACCGTTAGATCCTCATTACTGTCATGGGACATAAGAAACAGATTAATGCCCTTTTGATACAATATACAGCTCCTACTCTTAAATTCACCTGGAGGAGTGAGAAGCATGAAGTTACACCACCTAAGTATACGAACTTTGTTGCCTGAATTCATCTTTCCTCATAAATTGTAACAGTTAATCACTAGCTTACATGCGGCGACTCATTACTGCTTCCCCCCGAACTTCAATATTTCCTTAGAAAGACGCAGGAGACTTATAGGCCCTCTGCCTAGTTTTAGTCAGAGGTCTTTTGGTCCCTTTTGTAAATCGTCTATTCCGTGATGATTCTGCAATCATCTAAACCAAGTCCCTTATTTGGATGCTTGAGCAGTGTCAATATGATTTTATCTTCTTATCACTGGAGGAAGAATCTGTACTTTTGCGTTTGTCTGATAAGGAATCTGATCAATGAAATTGAGATCTTTGAAAAAGATCCACACTTTCTTATTTCCACAACCTGCTATCTTGACACTTTTATACCTCTTGTCGACATCGAACGCAGTAAAGGAATCATCTTCACTGTGGTTGCCTTTGGCTAGCCGATGGTTTTAACCGCTTATCCTCAGATTTATGTGTATCATCTGATTTCTGTCGCTTTCTTCCAGATCTTTCAGATCCTTGGAGTTAACCGTACTTCCTCTGGATGAGGATGTTACAGGTTACTTTTTGGGGATTAATACCGTCAAATCCGGATTAGTCTCCTGGTTTACTACAAATCTTTGAATCGTTAGACTGTTGGTAATAGTTAATCTTGAAAAAAGTTTATAAATTTCATTAACTCCTTAAAGAGCTATTTTCTTGTGGAACTACTAGACATGTTTCCCTACAAAAATTCTACTTTTTTATCCTTCGACATGAGATTGGGCAGAGGAGAAACAATACGGGTTCGTTAATATTTTTCCTCTATCAAATATTTGATTTTTAGCGATATCGAAATTCCCAGCTAGGAGAGTTCCCTTAACCCTTTCACTACCATGGGGATCATGCACCCAAATTTAAAAAATCATATCCTTACCGATGGAATATTTAGTCCCATTTTATGTTGTTAAAAAAAAATAATAAAACCAATGGGACATATAATCCCAGAACATATCTTCCTTTTAAAGGATACTAGAATTTTTCATTTTTTCTTCTAAATTAAAAAAAAAATATTTTAAAATTTTTTTCTTTTTTTTTTAATTTTTATATATACAGGTTGGTTGGAAATGAAAGAATACTGTTTTTGTTACGAAATATATTTTTTTATTCAATATGATCTCCTAGAAGCTCAATACACTTGTTCCAATGATCTTCCAATAATTTTATCCCATCCTTATAATGGTTTTCCGGAAGCTCTGCAAAATAACCGTCTACGGCTGCTATGGCCTCTTCATTCGACGAAAAATGCTTTCCACGAAGGAATTGTTTGGGATTTCTGAAGAGATAGTAGTCACTGGGAGCCAAATCTGGTGAATACGGTGGATGTTCAAGCAATTCGTACCTTAATTCTTTAAATTTAGCCATCGTCAAAACACTTTTGTGAGCAGGTGCATTGTCTTGATGAAAAATGATTTTTTTTTCTTCTTTAAATCAGGTCTTTTCTCACGAATTTTTTCATCCAGCTGATCCAGAAAGCTGCAGTAATATTCAGAGTTGATTGTTTTACCTTTCTGAAGATAATCAATTAACAAAATTCCTTTTGCATTCCAAAAAACTGATGCCATAACCTTCTTTGCTGATCGTTGTGACTTCACCTGCTTTGGAGCTGAACCACCAGCTTCAGTCCACTGTAAACGTTCTTGTTTCAATTTAGGATCATGGTGGTAGATCCAAGTCTCATCCATTGTTATAAAACGACGCAAGAAGTCGGTTTTATTCGGCTTAAAACGCTCCAAATTACGCTAAGAAATTCGTTTTCGATCCAGTTTTTGTTGAATTGTTAATGTGTGCGGCACTAACTTTCCAAACAGTTTTTTCATACGTTATTCTTCATGTAAACTACGGAGTACTCGTTCGTCTGAGATGCCTATGGCATTAGCAATTTCACGCTTAGTCAAACTTGGAGCTTCACTAACCATATTATGTACCTGCTCAATGATTTCTGCTGTGGTTGCAGTTTTTGGTTGTCCTTCGCGTTTGGAGTTTGGAGATAGCAGTGCCATCTCTTGGTGAGCGCAGGAACTTTTCAACCAACCTGTAGTACGGTAGTGAAAGGGTTTAAGTGTTATATTTTTGCACCACAGTTTAAGAAAGTACTAAAATCATTTTAACGAATATTAAGGAAAAGTTTTTAAGAAAATTGTTGTTTTATCAAAAAAGTACTAAAGGATTTAAAATTTATCACAAATTTAAAATAAATTATTTTTTAAACAAATTCTAGAAACAATATTATCTAAAAAAAAGAACTAAAAGTGCAGCTGATAAATTAACACCAAAATGGTACTAAAATTAAATAGTGTAAATACTAAAAATTGTAAGCTTCTGCACAAATTTTAAACAAAACGGAACGAGTTCTAAAAGTAGCTCTGTTTAAAAAGTCCTTAAAGTGTAATTAAATTATTAACACCTTAAAAATTTTTGAAAGTAGTAAAAGTACTGAAAATTATATTATTTTATAAAAAAAGCACTTAAGCTGTAAACTTTTCTACGAATTCAAAAAAACTGCTCTAAATATTAACACTTTCTGGAGAGAACTTTAAATGAATATTAATTAAATAATATTTGGCTTTTCTTTATAAGTTTGCTAGAAGTACTAATTCTTCCTTTTACCAATTAGTATTAATCATATCTTTAAAAAAATAAATATTTCTTTGAAAGAATACTAAAAAAAAGCTGCCCTATTTACAATTTTTCCAAATTGTTATTTAGTATAAATATAAATATTTAATTCATTCAAAATAAAATTTGATCTTTTGGGGTTTCTTTGCTATATTTTGTTGAATTTAATTAATACCTCATTATATTTAAGAGGCTTTCTTATTTATTACTCCTATTTATTTCTTTGGAATTATATTTAAGGTTTTAATAAGAAAAGGAAAAAGAAAAAAACGAAGAAGAAAATTTGAGTTAAATTTATTAACATTTTAACTATTAATGGCACCCTTAAGCCTCATTAAATATATTATGATGTACAATAATTCAAAGTGAATGCATAACAATTTTAAATGAATTATTTTCAAAAGAAAAATGTTAAAAGAAAAAAAAAAAATAAATAAATAAATAAAAATGCGAAAATACCACATATACAAGATGTAGACAAATTTTTATATATATATATGGCTTTCCATACCAAATCCTCGATGCAGGAAACTTTTACTCAAAGACAGAGTTTTAACACTGTTTTTTTTAAATTTTAACGGAATTTCAGAATGAATTATAAAAAAAATTACTACTAAGAAAGAAGTCAAATTTGAAAAAAAAATTTTTAAGAAAACTTATAAAATTCAAATACACACAGAGAAAGATTTGGTCAATTCTTAACTGTAACTTAGTTTCTATAACTGAAATCCACACAAAATTCAACTGAATTTTGGTTGCAAAAGCCAAAATATTATGCAATCACATTTGAATTTGTTTCTGCTAACCAAAATACACTTGTGTCCCAATCAAAATACACTTTAAAATTCGGTTGAAACTTTATTTTTCTGTGTGTATTATTAAGCTCAACTATTACTTTTTCCAAAACAGTTCAAATATTAATCGATAAAATAAATCGATTAAAAATAATTAACTCAATATTTTTTAGTCTGCAAAGTCAGAGCTACCCACAATCTACACAAGCTCAGTTCAAAGGTGTAATAAATTTATTAAATTTTGTAGTAGCATTTATTCAATTAGCACCACTGTATGATAAAAATGAAGTATACGTACGATGTCCTAAAAGAAATACTTAAAATTAGTATTGAATATTTGAGTTAGAAAATATTTAATGAAACGTTCTTCAAACATAACTCAAGAACACGCTAAAACTTTTTGAATCTCTAGAAAAGCACCTGAACTTTTTTCAAAGAAAACAATATTTTTTTTTTGTAAAAAAACTCTGTTGATTAGTAAATTCCCCGATATTTTGAAAAATCCAGTATTTTTTATTATACTACTTAAAATGAGTGCTACACCACCGGTGGAACTCCCGGATAGTGGATCCGATGGACTGTTTGGGGCGTGGGCAGTATTTACGTACGGATCCAAGATGCACACTGACACTGGTGCCGGTGTTTATATTGCTGACACTGACGTGTAAAGGTCATTCAGACTCCCAAATGAGTGCAGTGTCTTCCAGGCTGAGATCCTAGCGATCTGGAGGGCGACGGAGGTGATACTGAATCACATTGTAGGGGGTCTGTGGTAACAATTTACTTCGAGTCAGGCAGCGCTAAGGGCATTGACAAACTATACCATGCGATTGAGCCTGGTCGCATGGTGCAGGAATGCTCTGAGGGAGTTCATGGTTGCATTCACCGTAAGGTTGTGTTGGGTACCCTGACACTGCAAGGTGGATGGCAATAAGGTGACAGACGAACTCGCAAGGGAGGGTTCGAATCTGGATTTAGGGGTAAGGGACAGGGGGTAAAGCCCCCCTTATGTCACTACTATGGGGTGATACGGGAAAGGTTCCGTGATGCCGCTAACCGGTCCTGGAGGGATAGAGTGGATTGCAGGGTGTTTAGGATGTTTGGCCCGGATTGGACGCAGGGGCAACCAGGGTCCTGGTAGGATTGCATAGGGGTGGTCTCAGGACCCTTATAGGGTTCTTGACGGGGCATTGTTCTGTTAGGGCTTTTACGAGTAAATGGGATAATGCCATACCGGACTTCTGCAGACTGTGCGGAGATGCCGAGGAGCTAGAGACGATTGAACATGTACTGTGCCACTGTCCTAGGATGCAGGGTCTCAGGTAGAAATGGCTAGGGGATAGATTTCATGACGAACTAGGGTGTATCGCTGGATGTAATCCAGCCGATCTACTAGGGTTTGTCAGGGAAATAAGACGGCTGTTTCTGATGGGGGACTGTAGGGGGAGTCTTGTCCTACGTAGTATATTTAGTCGACTATTTTCTTCTTTACTTCTCTCTCTCTCTCTCTCTCTTTCTTTTTCCTTTATATTAAAGGGACTCACAATGGACCGCATTGGTCTCCAGGTGGAAATGGGCCTTTGGGTGCATAACCCTTTTTAACCTAACCTAAAATGAAAGCTAAATTTGTCATTATGTAATCATGCCTACTTCGTACACTTTTTGAAAAAATTTATATAGTTGTTAAAATTTTTATTCGTATCAGAGGGGAAAATTCTAGAAGTTTGACATTAATACGAAGTACGTTTTTTTTAGCTGGACAGTTGTTATGGAAAGCCTCATATACTAGAATTGTTTTACAAAGAAATATATATTTGCTTCCTAGTATTATTTTGCAAAATTAGAAATTATTTGTGTATGAGTATGAGCAATAATTTTTATTTATTAATATTAAAAGCAGGCTTGGCAGGAATTACTACTAAAATACCGTTATCGATTCAAAATCATTTCAACTGACTACCATTATCCTTCAAATAAAATACAGACACCGAAAGAAATGAAATTTTAATACCCTTAAAGTACTGTTACCGAAATAACCGTAATACCGTTATTCTTAAAATATCATTACTGTTCACTCACAATATATTTCCGTTACCGACTGTAGTTTATTTAAAAAAGTAATACGAAAAGTTTGTTTTTAAATGAAGAATCAATTGAAATTCATAGAAATATATTTTTTTAACTATTTAAATCAGTCATTCAAAAACTATAAAAAAACTACAGGCTTTCAGTTGGAGTTAATATTTTCTGTTAAATGTAAAATTTTATGATTTCTGTTTCTAAAAATAGAAACTTATATAATTCCTTTTTCCGTTTTTTTTTTACCAAAATAATGTTTATGTACAAAATTATTTCAAGAAAAATTACAAAAAAATTATTTAAATATAGATACACACATAGAAAATAGAAAAATATACATCTGTGTGTTTTGTGTTTTGTAAAATTATATACAAATAAAAAAAAAATGTCAATTTGAAAAACAAACCACAAAAATCGTTTTTTCTACGTTTTGTCAGTTAAAAATTGATGGTTATTTTAAACAACTTTCGATTGCTTTTACAACTTATGTCGATTATTAAACAATGATTGAAAATATACAAGAAAATGGGCTGAATATAATGAAAAATCAGTAGTTATCTTTTTGATTGTATTTTCGATTAATTTAATATGTATTTTAGATTATGTTTAACAAAATAATATCATTAATGTTATTTTAACATGTAATTTTTAATTCTATTAATTGCACGCAGTTTTTGAGTACTTTACATACATTTTTTAAAATACCTCAAATATCGTTATGCGTCGAAAAAACTGACTATCGTTACACTTAAAATACCACAAAAAATACTGTTACAGAAAATCTGAAATGCGGTTAACTGTAAATTTCTTTAACGAAATAACTAAAATAGCGTTACCCTTAAAATACCGTTATCAAAATAATCTAAAATAACATTACCCTTACCGATTACCGTAACATTTCGGTTACCAACCATGATTTAAAGTGTAAAAATAATATTCAGTGTATGTCTAAGGGTAAAATGAAATATTAATAAGTACATATACACACATACGTCAAGATGTACCAAAATATGTAAATCTAAATACATTCCTACACACACATTTACAAAATGGTATTTTAGGGAGAATTTTTAATGTTGAGCCATTAATGGAAAATGTGAAAAGTGAGAATTTTTAATTTTGAGCCATTAATGGAAAATATGGAAAGAAATATAGAAATATGATTGATATGTATGAACATTTGTTTTCGTTTAATTTCTATAGTCCTTAAAATATTTAAATAAGTAAAATGAATGTCTTAAAATTAAGTTTTTTTTGTAGAGGGTACAACTTGATTTTTGAAAGATATTTAAATTTCTGTGAAGAAAAAAACAGAAACAAAGTTTGTAAGTAATTAGTTCATAAAGAACTTATTTAAAAACTGAGAAAGTAGCTACTTAATGCTGAAATATATTAAACTTTTTTATACTAGATAGTCTATAATTATAAAAAATTGTTTGCTAAAGTTACTAAAAATTAGTTCAAAAGAAGACTGTGGTATATTTATTGTACCATGCATTTTTTTCTTTTAATTTTCCTATAATGTTTCTACAATTGTTGGCAAAATCATTTACTTTAGCAAATTTTTTCCGGCGTATTTTTTCCACGCCTTATTTCGCATTATTTCGTGATAAATTTTTGCTTTCATATATTATTTTAATTATTTCATATTATGGAAGGTAACAAATATTATCTTAGCAGAAATGCTTTTTAGGCCGAGTTTTTGGGATGTAAGTTAAACTTGGTTTAGTTAAACCGAAATTGAATTTTGTCAGCCATTTCCAAGTTTATACACATAAATTTGTCGAAACAACTTTTCATTGCATAAGAGTTTGGTCTTCATTGAAATAAAACAACACAAATCAAATTTCAAAAGCAGTTTTTTATTTACAAACTGCCATAAACTGAGTTTAAGGATAATCTACATCCCAAAAACTCGGCATTAGTGAATTTCTTGATTTCAATATATGGAAATTATGTTACTGGTCGAAAAATGTTTCAGTGCCCATAAATAATACATTAAAAAAAAAACAGATTCTTACTGGCTACCGTGTGTTAGGACGAATCTATTTTCTCTGAGTGGAGAAATCCCTTTTATAGCGGTTTTTTTTCGTAAGTTTTTTTTTTCGTTAAATAGTTTTCTGCTAAAAATTGTTTACCCGATCATTTTTGGCGGACGTAAAAATAATTTAATTGTAATAATATATATTTTTTTTTTTTGGAATTTTCAAATTTTCTGATAAATTTTTGCATTAAAAATTAAGCAAAATTCGTCAATAGAATAACAATCTTATAAGCTTTATTAAATCATGTGTTTAGTTTAGTACCAATTCGTATAAGCGAGTTCGCAGAAACAATTTTTTTGGTTGAAACATTTTTTACTGAGTTTTTACGTGAATTTTTCTCGAACAAATTTAGTCCATTTTTTACTCAGATTTTTTCCGCGAATTTTTTTCGAAAATGTATTTTAATCCAATATATTTTTTTGATCCCAAAACTAAATTTTTTAGAAAATTTGTTTCGCTATTTTTTTGTGGAAATTTTTGGGCGAATTTTTTTTTTGCAAAATAATTTTGTACAAGACTTTTTTGGCGTTAAAACTGTTGTAATTTCTGTATGAATTTAGAGTAGGGTAGAAAAAAATTCTACGCACAATCCGCCTACGAGTTAAAATTTTATGACTGAAAATGTAACTTTTATTCCGTGAAAGTTTTAATTTACAATTTTTACTCAAAAATTTTTTTTTACGATTTTTTTTTCGAATCATTTTTCGCGAAATAGTTTTCCGTGTATCACTTTTTTTTTGTCGACCAGTTCAACTTTTATGGCGAAAATGTAACTTGTATTTCGTGAAAGTTTTAATAAACAATTTTTGGTCAAACATTTTTTCTTTACGATTTTTTTTCGCGAAATAGTTTTTCGCGTACAGAGTTTTTTTCTAGGGTATACAGGGTGGCGCAAAAATAACCTTCCGATGTTTTTTGGCTGTAATTTAAAAAAATAATGAAAAACTTTGATTCTTCTTGTGGATTATTTTTATTTGGTCTTTTAATTTTTTTTACATCAAGTCGAGAATATGATGTCATGTAAATGGCCGCCGCCACAGTTGATTGTCATTTGAGCCCTTTTTAGGCATTTTCCATCACTTTGGCCAAAACTTCCGGCGATAGGTCCTCACATTCTTAACGGATATTGTCTTTAAGAGCTGCAAGAGTCTGAGGCTTGTTGACATAAACCCGCGACTTCAAAAAGCCCCACAAAAAGAAGTCTGGAGCGGTCAAATCAGGCGATCTTGCTGGACAGTGCAAATCGCCAAAACGGGAAATTAGGCGCCCGGGAAATGCATCCTTCAGCATATCGGTTGTGGCACGTGCAGTGTGTGGCGTTGCACCGTACTGTTGGAACCACATGTTTTCCAATCCCAATTCATCAAGTTGCCGCAAAAAGAACTCGTTGATCATTGCTCTGTAGCGCTCACCATTCACAGTAACCGTTTGGCCCGCGACGTCTTCGAAGAAAAAAGGTCCGATGACTCCTCCAGCGAAAACAGCACACCATACAGTGACTTTGAGCGGATGTTATGGCTCTTCGTGGGTTACACGCGGATTTTCAGTGCCACAGAAGCGTAAATTTTGCTTATTTACGTACCCGCTAAGATAGAAATGGGCCTCATCACTCATGATTATTTTTGATGAAAAATCATCTTCATTATTGCTCAAATAAATAGTCACCAATATTCCGCGTTCTGGAGCAGTGTAGCGTAACATTGTTTATTAACGTGTATTTCGCATGTGTTTACTACACAAATGTCAAAACAGAACTGACATTAGGGGCCAATCGCAGAATTTATAGCATTTTCTGATAGGAGGATTACTTTTGCGCCACCTTGTACATATATATTTTACAAAATTGTTGTAAGGTTAAAATATTTTGTTGGCGGAAACATTTTTCCGTGAGTTTTATTATGTTTATATATCAAATTTTTTTAATTGCTTGGTTTTATCGGCAAAATGTTTTCCGCGAAGTTTTCTTTGTTTTTTCCAAAACTGTTGTAAGGTTGAAATGTTTTCTTGACGGAAACATTTTTCCGTGAATTTTATTACTTTTATATATCCAATATTTTTAATTGCATAGTGGTGAAATTTTTTTTCGCAAAGGTTTCTTTGCTTTTTCCACAAACTTTGATTATAAGCGAAATTTTTTTCTGTAAATTTTATTAGGTGAACATTTTTCCGCAATTTTTTTGGCTAATAGTTTTCTTAGAAGGTGCTTTTGCAGATATAATTTTGGTTTTTAAAATATTTTTTTTTTGGGCGGAAAAGGATTTTTTTCGTGAAATTTTTTACGCGAAATTGTTTCCGCGACTTTTTTTATTTTTTAACAGTTTTTTTGCAAATCTTGTACACAAAAGTTTTATTGACATAAAAATTTTTCGTGAAATTTTTTACGCGAAATTTTTTCCGCGACTTTTTAATTTTTTAACAGTTTTTTGTAAATCTTGTACACAAAAGTTTTGTTGACATAAAAATTTTCCGCGAATTTTTTTGCGAAAAAGTTTCCAAAAATGAAGACAACTTTTTTTATCTTAGTTACTTTTTTTGTATAACAATTAAATTTTAAAAAGTTTGATTTAATTTTTTTTCGCTAAAAAAAATAATCAAAATAAAGGCAGAAACAAAATTAGCTTAAATGACTTAATACCTACATTAAGTCATGAAACTAAAATTTAAAATTTTTTATAGGTAAAATTTGTATTTCTAAAATTTTGTTTTATACGAAAACAAAACTTAATAAAATTTGATTTTGAACGTGTTTTTTTTTGTACTTTACATATCTAAATATTTATACAAAAATATAATTTCCTTTAATAAATATTCCCAATAAAAAGGCCTTAGAAAGACAATGATTTAACTATAAAATAAATGCAATTGTACAGTTGGTTTGTTTGCTGGTACAAGGAACAAGTATAGTGATATCAAAGATTTGCTAGACTAGTTTTTTTTATTTGGATATTTTCCAAATACTTAAAAACTTACAATATTTTTTTTTCTCAAGAAACATAAACAATAATAATAAAAAAGAAAAACAGATACCAAAAATTATATACGCTAGTAGTTTAAGCGGAAAAATTCTACCAAATATGTAAAGTTACACATAAAACACATTAAAATTTAAGTATAATATCAAAAAGAAAAATCGCCCGAAAACTGGAATTTCCTTAAAAAAAAACAAATAATTTATGCTGTAAAGAAAGTTTTTGGCAAACAATGAAAACGTTATAAATAAAAGTCATTGAACTTTTTTTTTTTTTTTTTTGCTTTATATAAAGAGAATAAGAGAAAATTGAGAAAAAATTAATAACACGTTCACATACATAAGTATGTAGTTATTAACAAAAACATGTAGAAACTAACAAAAAGCAATCAAAAATATTCAGTGTTTACAAGATTTATACACTTAGGAGTAATTTTAATAAAACCAGACAATACTCACACAGAACAGTGGTGAGAATATATAGAAGAAGTTTGAAAAATAATTTGTTTAATTATGTAGTAGTTTATACACATATATATAGATAATTAACAAAAAGAAACTTTCATTAACTAGAAATTGATTTTGTATACTATAATTAGTTAAGTACACCTATATGTACGAGTATTGGAAATTAAGTTAATATTAAGTATACGTCTACATAAAGCAATAAAACTTTTTGATTAACGAGATTTATTTAACGAGTTCTTAACTTCAAAACAAATGTATTCAAAGGGGCAATTCTTCAACTTTTTAACGTACCATAAAAATTTTGACAACTTAACTACCGAATTTTGTCGTTAATAGTTAGAGAATTGCTTAAGCTAAAAACTGCGTATAAATTTCTTATTATTTGTGTTTATTTATAAAAACAAAGCAATTTAACTATTTTTAGGTAGGCTGATACATGTATTTCGATCCGGCAATAGATAACCCATTAACAGCTGTTACATAACCCATTAACAGCTTACATATAATTTCTATGTCTAATATTGATAAAACTTCATACAAACTATTTTTTGGGGTTTTATATTGACAAATTATACTTTTTTGTGGATCAGTTAAAAAATTATTCGCCTATAGTTTTGGAATAAAATAGGTTTTTTTTACGATTTTCCATTTGCTGCCTCTGGACATAATTGGTTCACAGACAGCTGCAGCAGTCCCGTTGAGAGCGCTGTCACTTTGATCGGACAGTGGCTATGGTCACAGTGTAATCCTTAACATGATGCCTGAACTTCCAGGCATCATTGACTACACTGTGGACGAACCACTGTTCGACAAGAGGTACTAGATGCTTATACCGCATGGGGGTTCGTGGAAACACGGAACTCCCAATGAAGCGCGACTTCTATACCGACGGCTCTAAACTCGACAATCAGGTAGGCTTCGGGGTCTACTGCACACTCAGAAAAAAAATTTAGTAGAAAAATTTGTAAACGGTTTTCAATCCCACTCTACTATTTTTGTACTGATTTTTAGTAAAAAATTATTATTTAGCAAATCTTTTTGCTATTTACATTTTATAAATTACAGAATTTTTACAGAATATTTACAAATTTTTGTTGCTAATTTCAGAAATCATTTTACAAATTTTTGAAAACCGATTTGCTAGAATTAGCAAAAAAAAAATACTTATTTTAAAAAAAGTGAATATTGAGGAAAATGTTATTTCTAATTAAAACTTACACCTACAAACTTAAATTGTCGTAAAATGTTACATAGATTAAAAAAGGGATCGGAAGTGAATATACCGACTCATGTCTGAAAATAGGACATCCAATTAAAATAGCACTAAAAAGTTTTTTTTTAGTTCTAAAAATCAGAATTTGACCTTAAAAGTAAAAAAAAAATTGACCAAAATATTTTTCAAAACAGAAATTACCAAATTAAAACAAAATGATTAATTCGTTTTTTAAAAAATATATTCAAAATTTTTGATACTCGATAAGAAAAATAAATTCAAAGCTTTTTACTAATATTAATAAAATTTAGTAATTTTTTTTTGCTGATTTTAGCAAACAGATTTTAAATTCCACTTCACAAAAAGTCTACTAAAATTTAGTAGCGGCTACTAATTTTTCTACTAATTTCATTCTACTACACGTCAGCAGACATGTGTTGCTAAGATTAGCAAAAAATACCGCTGGGCTCAAATTAGCAGAATTTCCCGTTATAACAGCAAAATTTTCAGTTGCCATTACAGACTTTTTTTGGTGAGTGCAGGGACCTACAGCTGAGTATAGC
Source organism: Eustalomyia histrio (assembly GCA_949748255.1). NCBI lineage: Eukaryota > Metazoa > Arthropoda > Insecta > Diptera > Anthomyiidae > Eustalomyia > Eustalomyia histrio. The sequence continues at coordinate 94,303,851 of OX456527.1, read as the reverse complement.
GGGGAGACTGCCGGATAACTTTAGTGTTTTTTAGGCTGAAATTCTGCGGCTTAGGTATAATGTCCTCAAAACTGTGAGAATTTGTGTATTCTCTGATAGTCAAGCTGCCATTAGATCTCTGGATTCTGTCTTCCTGGATTCGACATCAGCCCTGAACTGTCGCAGATCTCTTAAGGAGATAGCTCAGCAGTTCAGCATCCATGTTATTTGGGTGCCGGGCCACACAGACATACCAGGGAACTGTAGGGCAGACGAGCTTGCAAGACTAGGGACTACCTAACACATTCCACACGAATTGGAATCTGTGCGCTTGCCTCTGGCCACTTGCAAGTTTCGGCTGCGGGAGAGTGCTTATGGGTAAGCAAGAGATAGGTGGGCCTCTGTGGTTGTATGCGTTCCAGACTGATGTGGCCCCATCTGGATAGGAAACGCACGCACAGGATGTTGTCACTGTCAAGGCCCGATATATCCCTACTTGTGTCCGTCATGACGGGACACTGTCTGATTGGAAGGCACAAAGTTATGTTGAGGGTTGCGGCTAGTGACTTTTGCAGAAGCTGTGGTGACGAAGAGGAGGAGAAGTCTGTGGAGCACCTTCTTTGTACTTGTCCTGTATTTGGGCTCATGTTTCTTTGGGGACCTGGGTGATCGATATCGGTCGACTTAGGGTCTTTTTGAGGCGATGAGGATGGTTCGACGGGGGAAGCTAGTGATATGATTTTACTAGCTTCCGTGGCATCACAAGAGACTTTATAGTCTATGTGAGTCTGATTGGCAGGCTACCACATCTACCTAACCTATGATTTTCCACGCAAAACATTTAATTTTTATTTTAAAAAATGAACATTCCCATAAAATAGAAAAATAGGTATTTTAAAACTTAACAAATTATTTTCATTTGACAAATTATTCACATTAAAATCAAATAGTCTTAATACAAAAATCATGGGTTTTTGGTAAATAAGTCAGTGGTTTAAATATGATTAAATGGGGATCAATCTTGTATGACACAGGAATTCAGAGTCCATGGGCCTAAATTGTTGTCCCTAGGACAATTGCATACTCTTTGTTTCGTTGCCAAAACATCGTTGCGATAGGTTTGCTTTATCGTAAGCAGATCATACTGGTGGATGCTGTTATAATATCTGTCTTCCTGCCCTATGACTCCAGTCACTCTCCATCTTTTGGAAAGTTATTGAGAGTCATTCAGTATGTGGAGGACGATAATTTTGGTTTCATAATTGGCTGTGGCGCTAATTCTGAAAATATCGTCTAGAGTTGTATAAAGTGCAGGACCAGGAGTAACAAATTCCTCGACTTCATTCTACTTTCCAACTTTTTCGATACATTTCTCACTAATCGTAAATAACAGTCTATCGATCTCATTTTATCTAACATTAGTTCATTGATGATTTTTGTCGCACCACAGTTCCATTGAGTTCAGGCTAAGAACTGACAAACAAATAATTCCAACTGTTCGAATTCCTCATGAGAACTAAGGAGCATAGAGTAAGTTAAAGTTGAGTTCAGGCAATAGAGTAAAACTCTGATTGATTGTTATCAGGCTGTCTGTCCGTTTATAAAAAGTAGACCGATCTCCTCTAATGCCTAGTGGAACATGTAACTTGAAAAGCTTAAGCAACTTTCCAGAAAGCTTCTTAATAGAGACCTCAAATATCGAAACGTCGCTGAATGCCAACAATTAACATCTCATACAAAAGAATTATAAGAAGTTGCGACAAACGAAACTGGATTCTTACAGATAGAAAACAGATTCATTGTGACAATCAAATTTGGTATATTTGTTTGTGGCGACCGAAATTCGGTTAATACAACAGAATTTCGGTTGAAAACAATCGAATCAGGAATATATTTGATTGCAGCGACCAAATACTTCGGTGGCTGCAACGCATCCATTAAGTTGGCACGAAATTCAATTATCAGATTGAATCTATTTTTTCTGGGTACGCAGATCTGTTGTTGGCGTTTTGAATCCAGGATAATTACTGAGGAATCCATTTATCCTTTCTCACTTTAACGACTTTAAATCCACAGGCCGTGATGACATAAATCCTATAAAGCTTAAGAGTGCACTGAGAAAACAAATTGGTGCTGACAACCGAATTTGTAGCCAATCGAATGGTTCGGTTGTGTTCAGTTGTGTTCAGTTGTGACAACAGAAAACCAATTGAGACATGAGTAATTGGATTATGACAACTGTATTTCGGTTGCTTCAATAACAATTCGATAGTCACAACCGAAAAATTCGGTTACCACAACCGAAAAATTCGGTTACCACAACCGAACCATTCGATTGCTACAAATTTGCTTGACAGCATGAATCTGTTTTCCTCGTTAAGGGTTATGGCTTTAGTCTTAATACTCTAAATCCGGTCTCTTTGGACAGCTTGTCTCATGTTCCTTCATCCTGCTGCGATGTCGAGGTGGTTTTCATTCCCAAACTTAGATGAGAAGACTATACTTTGGCAACGCGTTTTATCATCCATTCTAGTAAAAAGTGTCGAAGGAATGGTGGAGAAAAAAAATTTCAGTTAAATTCCTCCGAAGTCCTCTTAATTGTCAACAACATGATTATCAAAGTGGTATTTCCTGTGATTTGGCTCTTTATAATCATAATTTCCATATCGAAAAGAATTTTGACAAAAAGGAATACACGCTGCATGTTTTTTATAATTCTGTTGTACTTTTAACTCGACATAGGGTCTTATATTCGGCTGATGCATATGGAGTAGACCAAGTTCTTGTTAAATGGATTAACTTTATGTGTTGGCCGCTAAAAGTCAGTGGAGCACAATGGTCACAGTTGAGGTCAGTAGAGGATGTCCTTGAACACCACAGCAGAGGGAAGAGTATAGCCCCTTGCCTCTGTTGTGGTAGACTATTTGTTAGTGCGCATCCTGGCTTATGCGGACGATGTTTGCTCTTTGGTGTCTAGGAATAGAATAGTTTGTAGGAATCTGTTGTGAACCTGATGGACAGCTGATGCAAGAGGCATGGAATAATATAAGGGTCTCTGGATTCCGGTGTTAACGAGGGCTACTCCCTAATTGTCTATAGGGGTTATATATCCAGGAGCGACTTTAGATAGTAACTAAGTGAACAAAGCATGTTTTACTTAAAGTACCTCAAGGGTTTCGGATATACTGGCAGTGTAGGAGAGTGTTTGGAAAGACTAGGGCTATGAAATCTGCAGGTGTACGTTCAATGTACCTTGCAGTTATCAGACCTATATAGACAGGTGGCCTAAAACAATGTTTATAACCTAACAGATTAAAAAGAACTGCTGCTCTGGGTAATACTAGGTGACGCTCTTATTGTAACCTTAGAAATGCTACCCCTGAATCTTCATATATAGGGCGAGGCTAAGAAATCGATTTGCAGGTATATTGAAATACTGAAAGGCTTTCGGAACCTTCTCTGATGTTTCTAGTACCTTTGGGTAACATGATGCTCTGTATTGAATTCGGTAGAAAGTGTGGAGTAATCATTTCTAGTAGGGAGGATTGGGGCAACCTAACTGAACTACTTGTGGATAATTCTGATACTTTTTACACTGGATGAATCTACTAATCCACTAAAGGTATTGGATCCGATTGATATCTGGATGATATGGCAGTTTTTTAGACCGAGATTTTTCCTTTTCTGAATGTGGTGAATTAAATGATTTAATTTTTTTTGAGGCAAACAAATAACATGACATCACGATATGGTCAATGATGTACTAATAAAAAAAATTATGGGCTTGGGCATTTTTGGAGAACAAATGTTCCGCTCTTTTTTTATTTGATAATTTAATTTCAAATTATTTTAATTAAATTGTGAATTTCTATATAAAAAGCTCTAAAACAAAATCATCTTTGTTATATTTTGAAAATAAACAAACCTTAAATATATAAACTAATATTAGTTTAAGAATTAAACGAAAAGATAAAAATATAAATTTATGCGTAGTGTTTTGATAATCCTAAACAAACAAAGTCTGTTTTTTTTTTGTTATACACACACACACACAACACATATAACTACTGACTAATAAATATGATGGAATAATTTGTGTTAGAAAATATGTAAAACAAATATAAAATAAAGAAAATGGCCAAATTACAAAAGATATTTATAATTTTCTTAATACAATGTTTAGAAAGAAATTTGTGTTTTGTATTTATTTGTAGTGATGGGTCTTGGGGGCGTATGATTTATATATGTACTTTATTTAATATTACTCATACGTTACAGGGTATAATACAAGTATAACAATGCTTTTTAATAGCAATAAAATAGTTTTGGCATTTTTTGAAGAGTTACTTAATATGTTATAATAAATAATATTGTGTAATATAGTAATAATGATTTATATATTGCCACAAAAATTTCCACTTATAATAAAAAATAATTATTTCAATCATAAAAGAATGATTTTACTATAAAATGACAATGCTGGTGTAAACACTTTCATTTATAGAAAGTATTTTTGTATCACAAATTATCATTTTAATAACAAATTTCCTCTTTCATTTGTTTATAGAGCAATTCCATATGAAAACGATCAAAATTGGCAAATTTTTGGACGACCCCTCTCCGATTTTAAAATAAATAGTCTCAATCGATTGCCCAGCAAAAAATAATGTACCTACATATTTTTTTTTTTATAGTGACTGGTTTAGTGGTGGTGTACACCACTGTCATGTGACAAAATTGAAGAATTCTTCATAAGGGACCTCATTGAAAGTTGTTCATAAATGTATTTTTAACTGTAAAATAATTTTTAAAATGTATTTTTAATAATAAAATAAAATAATGTTAAATAATTAAAAATAATTCAATTATAAAAAATATAAAAACAATGAGAACAAGGTGGTCTCTTAAATGCTCTTCTCCTGTCCAAACAAGGAGTCGGGGCCCATTTTTTTATTGCTGATTCTTAAAGCAAAAATTATGAGGAATCCAAAAAAAAAATAAAATTAGCCGGAAAATTTAGGAGCTTCTGTGGAAAATCGGAAAATTTAATTTTCATGGGAAAATTTAATTTTCATGGGAAAAAGGTAAATTTCTGAGAAAAATTAGGAAAATTTTATTTTTCAATACCTTTCCAACGAGCTATCACTCGTTGCGATCGCTTTAGTAGTTTTTTTTTTAAACAACTTTCAATGAGGTCCCTTATGAAGAATTCTTCAATTTTGTCACATGACAGTGGTGTACACCACCACTAAACCAGTCACTATAAAAAAAAAAAAAATATGTAGGTACATTATTTTTTGCTGGGCAATCGATTGAGACTATTTATTTTAAAATCGGAGAGGGGTCGTCCAAAAGGTGATCGCTTTCATATGGAATTGCTCTATATATAAAATCGGTTTTAATTTTTATTTATTTTATCACTTCTTAAAACTTTTCCGTAGCTGGCGTGTACAAAAATTGATGTGACAATTGATATGACATTCGTTATACCAAAAATGCCAAATGGTAAAAACTTATACGACATACGCAATAAGGCTGTGTATATTACACTGTCCACAGTATTTTGACCATTCTCTACACAATTTCAAAAATATATTCCTGCCACCCTGAAAAAAATCCAAAAGTACTAAATTTTATATAAATATATGAGACTTTCTATACTAACTGTCCACTGAAAAATATCAATGTTTCGTATCAATGTTATATGAATTTCGTATCAATAGTATTTCTTCACTCAGAAAACAATATGAGTTGTGGCCTCCGAATTTGTGGCCAATCGAATTCTGGCAGTTACAACAGTTGTCTTCATATTAAATTTTATATTTTTAGTTATGAAAGACAATATTCAGTTGCCCACATAAATATCATTATGTTACACAAATTTTTATTTTATGAAATATTTTATTTTTTTTATTCAGATTAATAGTTCACACTATTGCTAACTGCACCACAACTAATTATTATTTCCTTTAATATATTTGATATTTAAAAATTCACTCACAATATATTTCCCCTTACCGACTGTAGTTTATTTAAAAAGAAATACATAGTGTTTGTAAATGAAGAATCAATTGAATTTCATAAAAAAATTTTTTTTTATAACTATTGGAATCAGTCATTCAAAAATCAATTTATAAAAAATACAAATTGTCAGTAGGAGTTGGTATTTTCTGTTTAATGTAAATTTTTTTGATTTCTGCTTCTTAAAATAGAAATTCAAATAATTTCTTTTTGTTTTTTTTTTCAAAATAGTTTGTTAAAATTCAAAAATATTTCAATAAAAATTACAAGAAATTTTTCAAATATACATACACACATATAATAAAAAAAATTTATACATACGAGGGCGGATCAATAAGTCCGTGAGTTTTCGAACTTCCCTCGTAGTTATGTGAAATGCAACACTGCTCCCAACAAGTACAACCTGTTAATAGACTATTGTTAAATTTTGAGCAAGTGATTAACTTTGCGTTAAGCAGATGTTCAAAACATACAACCTCGTGGATTTTTTTAAAAATGGAAAAAAGTAAATTTCCAGTGCTCATAAAAAATTATTTTTTGCGAAAAAACCGTCAATCAAATCAAGGAAAAGCTTGATATATACTATGGGGACTCTGTACCATCGATTTCAATGGTAAAAAAGTGGTTTACTGACTTTCGTTGTGGCCTTACAAGCACGGAAGATGCCGAACGTTCTGGACGCCCAGTTAAGGTCTCTACACCAAAAACCATTGAAAAAATTTACGATATGATGTTGGCCGATCGGAGATTTAATGTGCGATAGATTGTGGAAGACATAGGCATCTCACATGGCTCAGTGGTTTCAATTTTGAACGATCACTTGGGTATGAGAAATTTCCGCAAGATGGCTGCCGCGTTTGATCACAATCGACCACCAACGGAATCGTGTGACAGCTTAGTTTCCATGACAAAAATCCATATAGTAGACTATGAATTGCCCCCTAATTCGCCTTATTCTTCGGACTTAGCCGCCAGTGACTATTTTCTATTTCCTCGGTGGAAAGAGATTAAGCTCCAACGATGAAATTATTGATCAAACAAATGCATATTTTATGGACCTCGAAAAATCCTAATTTTTGGAAGGTATACAAAGTGTATTGAGCTAAAAGGAGATTATGTTGAAAAATAAAATTTTTTCCAAAAAAAAACTGTGTTTCATTCAAAAAGTCACGGATTTTTTGAATCACCTTCGTATAATACAAAAATCTTTTTTCTATCGTTTTGTCAGTTAAAAATTGATGTTTTTAAACGAATTTCGATTGTTTTTACTACTTTTCTCGATTATTAAACAATGATTGAAAATAAACAACAAATTGGGCTGAATATAATGAAAAATCGGTAATCCTCTTTTTGATTGTATTTTCGATTAATTTAATATGAATTTTAGATTGTTTTTAACGTAATAATATTGTGAGTGTTTTTTTAAATGTTTGCCTTTCCCGGGATTTGAAGTCGAAAATTGGGATTACTAAGCTACGTGTCTACCCACTACACCACAAACACTAATTTTGAATTTAAATAATGAAAAAAGAAAAATGAAAAGAAATGAAAAATTCAAAATCATCTTTAGTGACGAGGCTCATTTTTCGATGAATATATATGTTCACAAGCTAAGTTGCTTGTATAAGATGACGCAAACCGTCTTTGATGGCTAAATTTAAATTTAAATATTTTGTTAGAAAAACAATTATAGGATAAAATTCGTTTATCAATATCAAGCAATAGTGGCGTCTATAATCAGTTCGGTTGGTTCTACTTTATTTAATGGAATATTTGATAAGGATGACCGTATTTGTAATTAACACTTTTAAATATTGATTTTTTCCCTAAAAATTCACTAAATAAATGGTTAATTCAACTGTACACAATTACTAAACGAATTTTATTTTTAAAGTTAATTAAAAATACCAAATGGCTGAAATATATAGAATTGATGGTCAGAACTCTATTAATTTTTCTGTGTCATGCCGTGTAATTGGATAATAGGATTGTTTTTTAGTTTCTATTCCCTATTTTTAATTCCCAATACAATATGTTTGCTTTATTTATGGATTATAGGTCATTCCACATAAAATAACATCCTTACAAATAAATGTTAATGGTTTTGATCGAATTACAATCACTCTTTTCTCTGAGTGTTGAACTATACGATAAGAATAGATATTTACCTTTTCGGGTTTTCCAACAAATGGTCGATAAAGGTGGGGTTAAATATTGATTCATTTGGGGCTCATTCTAAGATTATTATTTTTTTGCATTTAGAATTTGTCAGGTCCAAGACCATAATTAGAAAACAAAAAAATTTTTTTTTAAAGTATAAGAGAAAGACGGAAAAAGTTGATGGAATTTTGTGATTTATAAAAAAAAATATATGTTTTCAAAATATTAAAGCTTCTATTTCAGGTGGTCCTCTAAATAATACAGATTAAAGGATTTGATTTAATTGATTGGCGACAATCGTTTTAAATTTTACAACAAAAATATTTACTATTGATAGATAAGTTTTCGACAAGTGGAAAAAATCGCAAAACAAGAAAAAAAAGATGCAAAAATCCAGGCTAGCCCTTTCGCTCCCCTATATTTCAATTCCACTCCATCGCCGTTCCATTGTTTTTCGTTTTCCATGTACAGTGTTTCAATTCCACTCGCTTCCCTTTCAATTCCATTACGTTCCGCTTCTTGGTTCCTCTTGTGTTTTAATTCCACTCGTTCCCTGTTCCATTCCATTACGTTTCCCCTACCTAATGTTTCACTTCTACTCGTTCCCTGTTTCATTCCATTCCCATGCCTACTGTTTAAATTCCACTCGCTCTCTGTTCCATTCCATTACGTTTCCTTGCTTTATGTTCCAACTCCATCCGTTCCCGTGCGATCCCCTTGTAAAATTTTTCATTTCCACTTTTTTCTCTATCCATTCCATTTCGGTCCCCTTGTCCAAGGTTTTAATTCCGTTCGTTTTCCATTCCACTGCATTTTGTTCCTCATGTCTAATGTCTAGTGCTTCCCATTGTTCACTTTTCTTTTATTGCAATACCGATCGTCACCTACTTTATTTCATTTTGTTTCCCGAGTTTAGGTTTCATTTTTACTCCATCTTTAAATTTCAAAATTAGCGTAATTTAACGAAATTGACGCTAAACATCAATAAATTTTTTTGTTCTACTAATTACAAAATCTGAGAGTGTTTAGATGTGCTTAATTTCAAAAAAATGTGTTACTGGTTTTAGAGTTAGGAATCTGCGTAAAACGTGTCCTGACGGTGCCTGTGAGTTCTGGTGTAAAAATAGTAACACAATTTACATGTAGAGATCCTGAGCTACTTCTGTTATGATCAATAATGCCCAGGGTAAATATATTTTTAATGATGTTTTAAATATTTTTCTTTTTTAAAATGTTTATTTTTTTAAACTTATGAAATTTCGACTTTACAGCCTTCTCGCTTGAAAATCAAGCGTTAACTAAAATAAGATTAAAGGTAGCAAAAGTAGTAACTTTTAATCATTTATTTGAAATTGTTTCCCTTTTTGTATTTTTTGTTTTTTTTTTATATACTCGTACAATACAAAATGTATGTATGCATAGCTATAGACACTTTTTGTGTGAATGTGTTTGTGTATGTCTGTGTGTTTATGAAGCTCTTGTAATTTGTAATAACTGTTACGGACACAAATAAACCACAAGTTTCCGTTTTGTGGGTAAATTTTTATTAAATTTCAAACAAATGAAAAAAATAAATGAAACTGAAAAAAATGGTAAATGATAGTAAATTATTTCGAATAAATGTATAAAAAAGTTAATATAGACATTTTTTTGAAAAATAAATGTATGTTCCCTTATTTTTAAATGGAACGGAAAACTGTTTTATTAAACTACAAACAGTAAACAACATAATATTTTGAGTGTATGCTAAAACTATCTGAATTGGGCATTAGAAGGTTAAATACGCCTACTTTGCTCACACCTTGTAGAAATTGAAAAAAGTTGTTCCATATTTCACTCGTCTCATATAGGACAATAAATACCGTAAGTTCGACATTTTTGTTTTAAGCTGGACAATTTATATGGAAAGCCTCTAATGTTAACATTAAACTTGGTTATATGACTCTTTTATATTGTATAATTAAATTTGAAAAAAAAGACTTAATGTCTTTATATCATGTAATTTAACAATAACAAGTGTATAACTAAAAAACACCAACAACATGTTGTCCAAAAATATATATTAAATTGTATGAGCAATAAGAAGAATAAAGGAAAATACCAAAAGTGGCTTCATTAGCATTTGTTGACATGGTCACTTTAATCCAAACAAAATATATACAAGTCAAATACAAATACAACAAAAACAAAAATTATCATTGAAATCATGGAAAATCCACACAAACAAAACACCCGACAAAAACAAACAATAGTTAAGAGGGTTGTAAAAAATTTAAAGGGATTTAATAAAATTACGACAAATGTACATATACAAAATGTTAAGGCGTTACTTTTGTTAACAAAACTAACAAAAACAAGAATTTAAAAAGCGATTAAGACAAAAAAATAAATATATATATATTTTAATTAAAATTTTTTACTGGTTTTTTTTCTTCTAAGGATTTGATGAAATTTACAACAGATAGGAAAATAAAAAACAATTGTTTACTAATTTAATATAAGAGAAACCAAATAGGGCAAAAAACTATTCGAAACACACACACAGATTTATAATTCCCCCCCCCCCCCCCCCCTCAAAAAAAAAAAACGAGATACTTCACTAAAAGTAAATTTATATACGGTTTAAAATACCTTGATAAATCTGTGGTTTGGAGCTAAAAGGGCCAATGTCAAAATATACACTTTTTAGAAAATTGCAATTTAAGGTTTTACAAAAAATTCTTTTAATTACAACTAAGAAAAACTCCAAGTTTCACTTGTCAACTTTGTCTTAAACATATGCTGTAATATCACTCAGAAAAAAAAGTTAGTAGAAAAATTTGTAAACGGTTTTCAATCGCACTGTACTGATTTTTAGTAAAAAATTATTACTTAGCAAATCTTTTTGCAATTTACATTTTACAAATTACAGAATTTTTACAGAATATTTACAAATTTTTGTTGCTAATTTCAGAAATCATTTTACAAATTTTTGAAAACCGATTTGCTAAAATTAGCAAAAAATATTACTAATTTTAAAAAAGTGGATATTGAAGGAAATGTTATATCTAATTAAAACTTACACCTACAAACTTAAATTTCCTTAAAATGTTACATATATTAAAAAAGGGATGAGAAGTGAAGATACCGACTAATGTCTAAAAAAGAGGACATCCACTTAAAATAGCACTAAAAAGGTTTTTTAGTTCTAAAAATCCGCCCTAAAAACAATTAAAATTTAACCTTAAAAGTAAAAAAAAAATTGAACAAAATATTTTTCAAAACAGAAATTACCAAATTAAAATAAAATAATTAATTCGTTTTTTAAAAAATATAATCAAAATTGTTGATGCTCGATAAGAAAAATAAATTCGAAGCTTTTTACTATATTAATAATATTTAGTAATTTTTTTTGCTGATTTTAGCAAACAGATTTTAAATTCCACTTTACAAAAAGTCTACTAAAATTTAGTAGCGGCTACTAATTTTTCTACTAATTTCATTGTACTAGACGTCAGCAGACACGTGTTGCTAAGATTAGCAAAAAATACCGCTGGGCTCAAATTAGCAGAATTTCCCATAATAACAGCAAAATTTTCAGTTGCCATTACAGACATTTTTTGGTGAGTGTATGTTTCCATAGAAGAAGATAGAAAATTAAATAAAAAAAAATTTTGACATTGGCCTTTTTTGCTCCCACCCACAAATACATAGATGATCATAAATACATATATGCACATATATTAATAAATATCGATGAAATCAACATATCGCGATAAATATACATAAAATTGAAAAATATCGATAAAGTCGAGAAATATAGATAAAATTGATTTTCAAATACCAGGCGACGGTATTTGAAGCGTTTTTTTCCAATTTGAGAACGCAATTTTAAGGAACGAATATCGCTTTTGGTGAAGCTTAGGTTTTGATAAGGCTTTTAAACAATTATGTTAATGATTTTTAATTTAAATCTAAATTTTTAGCGGTTTTGGGTTTTTAGTCGTTTCTATAATCATCTGTTATAGATAAAATAAATTTATATTTATAAAATCAAATTGACAAATATCGATAAATGTCTATAAAATAAAATTGATAAATATCGATAAATGTCTAGATAATAAAATAAAATCGGTGAATGTCTATAAAATGAAATCGAAGAACAGATATAAATATCGGTAAAATCGAAAAAATAAAGAAACATAAGATCGAGAAATATTTATAAATGTCTATAAAATAAAATCGATAAATATCGATATATATATAAAATAAATCGATAAATGTCTATAAAATAAAACTGTCAAATATCGGTAAAAGTATATAAAATAAAATCGATAATATCGATAAAATCTATAAATATCGATAAAATTGATAAATATTGATAAAATTTATAAATATCGTTAAAATTGATAAATATCGATAAAATTAATAATTTCAACAAAAATAAATAAATATTCACAGTTGTCGATAAATAAGGATAAATATCGATATACAGGTTGGTTGAAAAGTTCCTGCGCTCACCAAGAGATGGCACTGCTAGCTCCAAACTTTTTTTTTTCTCAAGTTGGTATAACTGTCCTGAGAACACATGCAAAGTTGCAAGTCATTCTGTCAATTCTTTCTTTGTTTACAAGCCATTTGAAGTTGACGTGTCATTGATTTTTTTTTAATATGGAAAAAATTGAATATCGTGCAGTCATTAGATTCTTTGTTTGAAGGGTTTAAAAGCAAAGGAAATTTATGAACAATTGTTAGAAGTGTAATTCCAGCCCAAAATTCAACGCACCGTTGAATTTTGGGCTGGTAAATTTATACGTGGTCGTACCAGCCTTGAAGACGATCCACGCGAAAGACGACTAAAAACTGCAACCACAGCAGAAATCATTGAGCAGGTACATAATATGGTTAGTGAAGATCCAAGTTTGACTAAGCGTGAAATTGCTAATACCATAGGCATCTCAGACGAACGAGTACTCCATATTTTACATGAAGAATTACGTATGAAAAAACTGTTTGGAAAGTTAGTCCCGCACACATTAACAATTCAACAAAAACTGGATCGAAAACAAATTTCTCAGCGTAATTTGGAGCGTTTTAAGCCGAATAAAACCGACTTCTTGCGTCGTTTTATAACTATGGATGAGACTTGGATCTACCACCATGATCCTAAATTGAAACAATAACGTTTACAATGGACTGAAGCTGGTTGACCAGCTCCAAAGCAGGTGAAGTCACAACGATCAGCAAAGAAGGTTATGGCATCAGTTTTTTGGGATGCAAAAGGAATTTTGTTGATTGATTATCTTCAGAAAGGTAAAACAATCAACTCTGAATATTACTGCAGCTTTCTGGATCAGCTGAATGACAAAATTCGTGAGAAAAAACCTGGTTTAAAGAAGAAAAAAATAATTTTTCATCAAGACAATGCACCTGCTCACAAAAGTGTTTTGACGATGGCTAAATTCAAAGCATTAAAGTACGAACTGCTTGAACATCCACCGTATTCCCCAGATTTGGCTCCCAGTGACTACTATCTCTTCAGAAATCTCAAACAATTCCTTCGTGGAAAGCATTTTTCGTCGAATGAAGAGGCCATAGCAGGTTATTTTGCAGAGCTTCCGCAAAACCATTATAAGGATGGGATAAAATCATTGGAAGATCATTGGAACAAGTGTATTGAGCTTCTAGGAAATTATACTGAATAAAAAAATATATTTCGTAACAAAAACAGTATTCTTTCATTTCGAGCGCAGGAACTTTTCAACCAACCTGTATACTATTAAAATAATTTGTAAGTTAAAATAACAGAAAACACAATTTAAAAGAAATGATATTTCATTTAAAACTCGGTCTACTTACTATGCAGTTTTTTGTTATTTTTTTTAAATGTTGCTTAAACAACTGACAGATCAGTAAAAAACAAATGATTAAGCTTTTAAAAATAAATGTTAAAATTTTATATAATTTTATAAATGCTAAAATTTTATATAAAATCCGTAAAAATAACTGATTTGAAATTCTTTTCGTATTTCGTATTTTGTAATTTTATTTGTTTTTTAATCTACAAAATGTATTCTCACACAGTCTGTAGACACATTTTATGTGAAGTTGTTGTAATTTGAATTAAAATATTTTTTTTATGTATTTTATTTTAGAAAAGCCTTTACACCTGAACGTTAAATAAACTTGCTAGAGTCTTTAAACAAACAATTTAAATAAAAAACAAGTTTGGAATTTTTTGAATATGCTTTTTTTTTGAAATAAATAAATAAATCACAAGTTTCCGTTTTGTGGATAAATTTTTATTAAATTTCAAACAAATGAGAAAAAAAAATTAATTGAATGGAAAAAAACGGTAAATGACAGTAAATCATTTTGAACAAATGTACAAAAAAGTTAAAATAAATATTTCTTTGAGAAATAAATGTATGTTCTTTTATTTTTAACTGAAGTAAAAACTTTTCTTATTAAACTACAAAGAGTAAACTACATAATATTCTGAGTGAAGCAATAAAATCTTTAAATATCGATAAAAACAAAAATGTCAATTAAATCGATAGAGATCGATTAACATCGATTAAACCGATTACAAGTGTCATCATCTAATGATACAATCGATTTGAGTACATTCATAAAATCAACACGGAGAAAAAAGATTCGTGCTGATAACCGAATTTGTAGCCAATCGAATGGTTCGGTTGTGGTAACGTAATTTTTCGGTTGTGACAACAGAAAACCAATTGAGACATGGGTAATTTGATTGTGACAACAGTATTTTGCTTGCCTCAATAACGATTCAGTAGTCACAACCGAAAAATTCAGTTGTCAGCACAAATCGGTAGCGGTATTAGAGTTTTGGTGGGTTGATTTTTTACTTTTATTGGAATCGTTTTATTTTATTCAGATTCCGAGACATGGACGATTAAAATTTTTTCTATCAAGGAAACACGAAACTTAACTTTTAAAGATGTTTTTAAGAGGGAAGTTAAAAGTTCTCAAACTAAAAAAGTTTCAAACGACTTTGAAACACATTTTTGCTCCGAATATTTATTAGTCCAAGTTTTATTAAGAGTTACATTTTTACAAAAAGATTATTTTTTCGTCCTTATAACTTACGTACAAATTTTTTTGTTTTCATTTATCGTATGTATTTTTGGAGATACAGGTGGGATGAGAGTCCTTTCCCTTTTAAAAGGTTTAGTTTTTGAGATAATCACGATCCAAAAATCTAAACAGTTTGAACTATAAAAAATCCCAAATGTGTTTTTTTTAGACCCTGGTAAATTCTCTGAATCTGAATATAAATAAAGTTTTGGATTACTTTTTAAATTCCAACTCACATTTTGATAAAATTTAAATAAGCGGTTGAAAGACTAATAAGATTTTTTTTATAAAGCCACAAGACCTTTTTTTTTGCACTTAAACTTCAACCAAAGTAATTGCCAAATATGAATATGAAAAAAAGAAACTTAAATTCAATTGATCATTTACCATAACATTGCTGTCTGTTAAAAGTTTGTTCAACTTTTAAGTAGTAAAATTTTCTAAAAGCAATTCGCCTCCCTAAAACTTCAACATAAAGAAAATTTAACTAAATTATATTAAAAGACACTTAAGCGTATGAACAATTTTTTTTGTTTGTTTGTTTATGTTAAGTATGATATTAAGTATACGTCTAGGTAGTTTTCAAACAAAACAAATAACTTTAAATTTTAACTTCTTTTTCATGCATTAACGTTCTTGTTTGTTAAAGATGTCTTTATACCAGAAACAACAAATAGATGTTTGCACAGCTTCTTCTTCTTCTTCTTTTTTCTTAATTTTACAACTTTTTGCTTGTTTTTGATGCGGAAATATAGACAAAACTTTTTGAATTAGAGACATGAGCCTGGCAAATTTTCGTATAATATAAAAGTTTATTCTTTCTCTATGTTTTGCTTGAACTCCATTTCCATTACTTGTACTCCCACACACACACACACACACACACACACACACTTTTTGTGTAAACTCTGATGTTTTCTTGTTATTTTGTACAATGTAAATTCAATTTTTTCATTTAATAAACTTAATTGTATAAAAATCGTTTTTTTAGAATCACAATAGAAAATGTACCAAATAGCAGCAGTAGCACAGAAAAAAAAAATTCAGCCGTGTGGCTGTAGTTGAAAAACAAAAACATAATAAAAAATAAAACAAGTGGCGCCATTTAAACAGCCATTTTGTCTACTACGTAAATTGAACGAACACACAAACTATCACTGTACATATAATGAAAAAAAACAAACATTGTGGAGTAATTGCTGGTTTTTTCCGTTAAAGTCATCAACAATTATAACACAAACAAAAGTGAATATAGTTATTACGAATAATCGGTTATAGTTGAGAAAGTTTTGGGAATTTATTTTGGGAAATTATTAACTTTTCCGTTTTAAATTTTGAGCTTTTTCATATGTTCAAAAGTCCTCTGCAAGGAAATTAACTTCATAATCTGACAAGGGAAGTTTTTTTTCGCGGTGTACACTCAGATCTTAATGAAACTTGGATGGATATGTTGAAGTGGGAAATGAATTGATTTATATCGTACACTCACCAAAAAAAGTCTGCAATGGCAACTGAAAATTTTGCTGTTATTACGGGAAATTCTGCTAATTTGAGCCCAGCGGTATTTTTTGCTAAACTTAGCAACACATGTCTGCTGACGTGTAGTACAATGAAATTAGTAGAAAAATTAGTAGCCGCTACTAAATTTTAGTAGACTTTTTGTAAAGTGGAATTTAAAATCCGTTTGCTAAAATCAGCAAAAAAAATTACTAAATACTATTAATATTAGTTCAAAGTTTTAGATTTATTTTTTTTATCGAGCATCAAAAATTTCAATTATATTTTTTAAAAGATGTTTTATACAAAATGAAAAAAAAATCAAAGGCTTAAAAATCTTAAAAATTCTTAAAACATAAAACGAATTTATCATTTTGTTTTAATTTGGTAATTTCTGTTTTGAAAAATATTTTAGTCAATTTTTTTTTTTACTTTAAAGGTGAAATTTAAATTGTTGTTAGGGCTGATTTTTAGAAATAAAAAAACTTTAGTGCTATTTTAAGTGGATATCCTATTTTTAGACATGAGTCGGTATCTTCACTTCCGATCCCTTTTTTAATCCTATGTAACATTTTAGGGCAATTTAAGTTTGTATGTATAAGTTTAAATTATTAGAAATAACATTTCCATCAATATCCACTTTTTTAAAATTAGTAACTTTTTTTTTGCTAATTTTAGCAAATCGGTTTTCAAAAATTTGTAAAATGATTTCTGAAATTAGCAACGAAAATTTGTAGATATTCTGTAGAAACTCTGTAATTTGTAAAATGTAAATAGCAAAAAGATTTACTAAATAATAATTTTTTTACTAAAAATTAGTACAAAAATAGTAAAGTGTGATTGAAACCCGTTTACAAATTTTTCTACTAACTTTTTTTCTGAGTGTAAACTTTTTTTTAAGCTGTCATAAAATCCATTTTTTTTTAATTTTGGACGTTTTAATAGTGTTTGTACTAAATCAGATTATAATCAGAGCAGGTCTTCAATTTGCTGAATTTTATAATAATCGGAGTGTTTTAGTTGGTATATTTTCCATGTGATTTTATAGGAATTTTTATAGGAAAAGTCCTTAAACTTTTTGAACAAATTAAGAGGTTTTAGAATTTTTCAAATTCTACCCGATAAGTGAAAGGTTTTCTTAAGAAATCTTGTCTTAACTGAAGTCAGCCGATAGCAAACCCGCAAAAAATTAATGTCGTTTGGTTTATTTTCATTAATTGAATTGCATGACTTAGGGTCATTAAAAATAAATGAATTAACCTAACTTGTAGTTAAATTTATCAAATTCCATATTAATTTTTTTTACTATTTAATTTTTAGTTTGTATTAATTTTACACTAAACATATTTTTTAAATAACTGACTGTAGTTTATTTAAAAAGTTATCCGTACATGTTTTTAAATTATCAAATAGCTAAAATACAAAGAAATACATTTGCAGCACTTTTTTACATTTATTTAAAAAGATTTGTTAAAAATAAACGAATGTAAATAAAATAAATAAATGAAATATTATTTTTTTTTACCGATTTTGTAGTTAATTTTTTGACAGTTAAAAAAACAAAATACTTCTTATAAATATTGTAGTTAATTTGTTTATAGTTCAAAAAAATGAAACGCTTTTTACGGATTTTATAGTTTTTACCGTTTTAAAATAATTTTGCATTTATTTCAAATTACAATTTTCAATTAATTTAAACTACAAATTATTTTGGGTGTAGCTTATTTGTTTACGGTTAATGATCCTTAAAGAGGTTGTGGTACTTACTTTGTAGGATTATTAAGCTTTGGGAAATCCTTAATTGAATTGTTTAAAATTTTGGTACCTTTTTGTTAATTTTAAAAATTCAGAAATTTTATACTTTTTTAAAATTTTGATACATCCTTAGTACTTTTCATATGATTTTGGTACTTTTTAAAATCTGTAATTTATAAGTTTTGGTCCTTTTTTTTATAAGATTTTGGTACTTTATAAAAATCAACAGTTTAGATAAATGATTTTAAAGTTCGGTACATTTTAGATCCACAATTCGGATGATTTTAATTTTGGTACTTTTCATACGAATTTGTTAGGTTTATTTTTTTAATTTACAATTGGTTTTGGTACTTGTTTTAATTTTGGTACTAATTTATGTTGGTACATTTTAAACCCATGTGAGATAATTTTTGGTATGCCTTTTTGTTTTGGTACTTTTTTAATTTTGGTATTTTTTTAATGTTGGTACTTTTTTAATTTTGGTACTTTTTTATTTTGGTAACTTTTTAATTTTGGTACTTTTTTAATTTTGGTACCTTTTAAACCCAAAAGTGAGATAAATGTCTTTAATTTTTGGTAGATTGTTTATATTTTGGTACTTTTTTGATAAAAATATGAAATTAAATGATTATACAGTATTTTTATTTTTGTATACATGGCGATTTTTTGTTTGTTATTATTGTTAATTTATAATGAGCTTTCAACATGTATTTCGATGCCGCAAAAGATGTCCTCAGAATCAGAAGTTTTAGACAAGCTAGAGCCTCCAGAAGAAGGCAGAGTTTGAAGACAAAAAACTGTTTTAGCGTATATTTGCTCTATTTTTGTTTACTTGGCAGTCAAACTCGTGGTTAAGTTGATTTCCGAACAGGCACAATATTGATTGGGAATCAACTTAACCACGTGTTCGATTGCTAAGTAATTATCTAATATCTACTCCTTATGCTCGAGTCATATCTTATGATCACTAACAACAATTTTAAAATAATTTTACATCAAAATTTATTCACAACTCAAACCTTTTTTAAGATATTTTACTCATTTATGTTGATAATATAACAAAACTACTACCAAATTCTGTATTCGATTATTTGGAATAATCGACTTAAAGCTGGTCACTATAAGTGACAATCCTATAAATAAATAAATGAAGCAAAAATTATTCTACAAAATAAGTGAATCAGAAATAAACAAATTTGCTTAAAAGTAAGATTTTTTTTCCCAATATAATTTACACACAAAAATTGTATGAAAAAGAAAAATCCTAAGCAATTTAAATATTAATTTTCCAATTCTTTATTTTATACTTTATTTCGCAGTTTTTGTTATACATTTAGAAAAATATTATAATGCTTTTAATACTTCTTATAAAAAAAACCACTTAAAAAAATTTGAATTTATAATAACCTTATAAAGGATGCTTACACTAGGCAGATTTATTTTTCTATATTAAGAAATGAAAATAGCTTAGCAAGGTGCAGCCATTGTATAAAAAAATACTATATCGATTTATATGTTCACTATAATTTTCAACCCTTTGCCGGAAGTATCTACCACAATTTTTGTTTTCCTGCTTATGTTAGATTTTTTGCTTTTGATTTCTAAAGTTATTACCACATTAATGTGTTTGGAAATTATATTCAAGGGGTTTTTGTTTAAATTTAAAATTAATTTTTCTTTTCTACCTGGTTTAGTTATTAATTATAAAGGGATTTAATATAATAGCAGCCCTTAACGCCGATGAATTTAATAGAGAAAAAAATAGCACAATTTAAGCAACTGATTGAAGTATAATAATGTGCCATTTTAAAATAAAAACAAGTAAGAGCGGCTAAATTCGGCTATGCCGAATCTTATATTCCCTTCACCATGGTTGGGAAAAAACTGAAGTTTATATATGGACATATATGGAATGGACAGATTTATATACGGACGCCTTTAAGAGGAAATTAACTATTTAGTTTGGTGATAAAACTTGGACTCGGGAAGACTTGTGGTTCCAGAAAATAGGTATTTAAAAAAAATTTATGTTTTGGGCATAACTTTTTTGTATCTGAACCGATATTTCCGAGTTTTTCAGCAAATATGTTATACTAAAGATTTTCGATCTTTTGCTATATAAGACGTATCCATAGGTTATATTACAGCTCTAGAATAGTGTTGTTTGTGTATAAAAGGTGAAGAGGTGAAAGAAAATAATTTCAACAAATCGTTAAAAGAAATCACTACAACTGCATGTGTTTTATTTCTACAAAAACGTTTGATTTAGCTGGCAAATTTGCATTTGGGATTTTATTTCGCTTTTTTATTAAAAATATTTGTAATTTCTTTAGCTTAATTTTAAAAATTTGAAGAAAAATAGTTTATAATTTTTTTTTATAAATTATAATAAGTTATGACCTAAAATAGTTGCACTCAAAGGTAAATTATGTATAAAATTTTCTTAATATGTTAGAAATAAAATGGTTTAAAAATCGTTTTATAAATTCTTTTAAATCGGAGCAAAAAATAGAAACAAAACCGTTTGTATTTTGTTTGTATCAGAGGGTTTTTATAAAAATTTTGATGTTTTTAGCCTATTTATGGATTATTTAATTATTAATGTAAAATTTTATTTAAATTAATTATTAAATGTTAAAAAAAAACAAAAAATAAACTAAAAAAAAAATCTTAAGAAAATAAAAAAAATGTACGAAAAAAAGTAAATTGACCGGGATTCGAACCCGCGACCCTTCCACCTGTGGTGAAGGGTATAAACACGTTTTTATAAAAATGTTGATGTTTTTAGCCTATTTATGGATTATTTAATTATTAATATAAAATTTTATATAAATTAATTATTAAAGTTAAAAAAAAAAAAACAAAAATAAACAAAAAAAAAAAGTCTTAAGAAAATAATAAAAAAAAATGTACAAAAAAAAAGTGAATTGACCGGGATTCGAACCTCGAACCCGCGGCCTTAGAGAAAAAAAGTATTTGTGACATAGCGTCTAGACAACTGAGCTATTGAAGCTCACACAAAATCATCGTCAATAGAGGTACATATATAAAAAGTCTTCGTTCATTAGAGATTTGTTTGGTGTTTATTTAAATGACAAATCTTTGTATGTGTTTGTTGTTTGTGTATAAAAGGTGGAGATGAAAGAAAAGAATTTAAACAAATGGATGTGTTTGTTATGCGTAAAGTTGCTAATATCTCAGCCATTTATTAACCGATCTGTCTAATTTTTAATAGCAAACAGAAATGGATCACATGTAACAGAAATAAAAAACAATCAAGTCCTCATCATATCTGGGTTCTTCGCAAAACCCATTTCAACACACAGACGGACAGACGGACATCGTTAAATCAACTTTGCTCTTCATAAGGACCCAGAATATATATACTTTATAGGGTCTAAGATCAATATTGTAGAAATTACAAACGGAATGACAAACTTATATATACCCTTCCACCTGTGGTGAAGGGTATAAAAATGAAAATACAATAAGTTTTTACAATAGAACTGCTCCATTAACATTTTGAAAATGCAGCTTGTTAGTGAAATTATTTTAAAATTAAACTTATTTCAAAAAATATTCCTCATACGTATACTTAATAATAATTTCTTTATTAAAATACTTATACGCCTAGGTGGTACAGAATATTACTCAGGTAGAAATTATAGATGGTAAATAGGGATGCCAAACAGAAAATCTAAAAAAATCCTCCTTTTCGCTATTATTTTAAGAAAATTTCGCGTTTTCTTTATTTACTAATATTGAGTAATACTCAGAATAAATTTAACAGTGCAAATTTTTTTGATTTACCACGTTTTTTCTTTAATTTTCTCATAATATATTTTTCGATTAAATTTAGTACAAAAATTATTTTTTATTGAGCTTAAGATCTTTTATTTATAAAAAATTAATTATAAATATTTATCCCATTATTTCGTCACCATATTGGGTGACTTCTTCAGGGGAAATAAGCTCAATAAAGAATAATACACATATCAAGAATATCAAAGAAAACTAAAAGTATTTTTTAGTACAAAAAATTATTTTAAATGTATTAAGAACATCTAAGTATTGAGTGCTTATTACTAATATCTAAATAATAAGCATTAGAATTAGCGTCTACTTCATTTGTTCATTTGTATAAGTTGCCAGCAAAATCATAGAATAGGGTTGGAACTTTTTTAGGTATTACCCGGTAAAGGGTATCCTTTACCCTTTGTTTTACTTTGAAACCTTTAATAATACGTTACAAATATTGTGATATATCGCTACTTATTTGAAAGTTATAAAATAATGAGTTATCGATATTGATATATATCACTACTTATTTAAAGTCTTTCAAATAATATGTTGGTGACATTGTGTTTAGTAATAGCTGATTAAATAGGATATAAATAATGAGCTTTTGGCGTTGCATTATATAACTACTTATAATGATAAACCACGATTTTATACAAGTTTGTAGTCTAAATTAGTTGCACATATTTTGTAATATAAATGCCATTGTAAATATATATTTTTAATTGAACCCCTGTTTGTTAAACACTTAAGAAATGTATTCACGCCAAATGATTCAAGTGTTATAGTTGAGTTGCCACCAATTTTACCCCAGAGCAGAGCAGTAACCGTTCGGTTTGAGATGCGAGAGGTCGAAAAGGCAATTTTTGATTTAAATCCCAAAAAAGCATCTGGCATTGATAATATCAGTAATAAAATGCTCCTGGAGTTACCCCGGATAGCTGTAAAAATTATTTTGTTTATTTTTAATGCTATATTACGCCTTGAATATTATCCCCCCGAATGGAAAGTTTCACTCGTTAAAATGATACCCAAGCCAGGTAAAGATCACACGAAAGTTGAATCGTATATGCCTATCAGTCTGTTATCAAATCTATCCAAACTTTTCGAAGAGCTACTAGCGAATCGATTAAATGTAGCTGTTGCTGAAAACAATTTAATACCCGCACACCAGTTTGGGTTCAGAATGAAACATGGCACAATTGAGCAAGTTGACAGACTGGTAAGTGAAATTAGAAAGGCTTATGAAGAGAAGGAATACTGTTCTGCACTTTTCATTGATGTCTCACAAGCTTTTGATAAAGTTTGGCATGAAGGACTACTTTTTAAAATCAAGAATATATTGCCATCTAATACACACAATTTACTCGAAAGCTTTATAACAAATCAAAAAATTTATAGTTAAGGAAAGCGATTTTAGAAGAACTCCACAAAATATACATGCCGGTGTTCCACAAGGTAGTATATTGGGATCACTTTTGTATATCCTATATCCCTCTGACATGCCAACGAATATTGACACACATACTTCCACATTTGCCGATGATTCGGTGATCCTAAGTTGCCACAGTAACCCACTCAAGGCTTCTCGAATTTTACAGAATCACTTTTGTCAATTAGAAGTGTGGCTAAATCAGTGGAAAATAAAGGCGAATGAGCAGAAATGTGTTCATATTACTTTTACGTTAAGAAGAGAAAACTTGCCCTTTAATCCGAATAAATAATCAAAACATACCCCAACATACAAGTGTCAAATATTTAGGCATTCATCTTGATCGTCGACTCACGTGGAAGAATCATATAGATGCAAAATTAACTCAGATGAAATTAAAAATCATTGAAATAATTTGGTTAATCGGAAGAAACTCCAGACTCAGCCTCGATTGTAAACTATTGCTGTACAACTCGATAATTAAACCCATATGGTGTTATGAAGTTCATCTCTGGGCAACGGCCTCCCATTCTAATGTTCAGAGAATTTAAAGAAAGCAGAACAACATTTTACGATTAATAACAGGCGCTCCGTGGTATGTAAGAAATTCAAATATACACTCAGATTTGAATGTTCCTCTAGTTAAAGATGAGGCCGTGAAATCTACCTAAAGCTATTTAAGTAAGCTGGAGACTCACCCAAATGAACTAGCGCGTAATCTACTTGGAAATCGCGGCCACCAGCGTCTTGAAATGGGGGGCCACAGCCGACTTGGCATACTAGTACAAAGGACCTATGCTTTGAGAAAAATTGAGATAATACATAAATAAATGATATTTCGTCTGGCACTGGCTGGACTAAGTAACTTAGTTTTTAGCTTTTAAGATTTGTAATACTTATTGTTAGTTCACTATTTTTAAGTGAAGATTCAATAAATAAATGAATTCGAAAAAAAATTGAACCCATGTAAAAATGTAGATATACCCAGCAAAAAAAAAGTAGCAAAAGAAGAGAAAAAGAAGCAGTGATTTTGATTCCGGTGTTGTGAAAATTTGGATCGGAACAAATGATTTTTACATGGGAGTGTCATAGGGTGGAAGTTTTTTTTATGATTCGTTTTCATTGCATCTAAAGCCCTTCTAATGGTTTGGTGAAAAATTAGATCTTTGGTTGTTCCCGAATAAATTATGAATTTTTAAATTAAATTTTAACATAACATCAGTAATCGGCCTTAGCCACATTTTCACCATGTCCCGGTAGCTTCTACCTGGGAATTTAGCTGACACATTTGTTGTTGCTGTTGTGACTTTGACTGTAGGATATATTATAACGCATTACGTAATCGGTACTTATTTGTTAAATTACTTTGTATAAAATTCTTGCAATTTTTACTATAATATATTTTTTACATTTTCTCTTGATAACTACTATTTTAAGAATTTAAAATCTGTTAAGTTTTGTGAGTTAGAAATTGATAAAATTCATTTAAACCCTATATCTTCTTTTAAAATAACTAAAGTTTAGTACTTAACCATAGTTTCAAATGTGAAATTTATATGTAAATATATGTGGCTAATGTTTAACCTTGCTTACCCGTCATAGATTTGAAGTGTTAATTTTATTCAAAACCACATTTTTGAAGTTGTGAAAAAGAACTTCTTTGGAAGAGGAAAATCAGCACTAAAAGATACTTTGGAATCAATGAAAAGCTGATTCCTTAAGCATTACTTCCATTTATTTTTGCTGGGTATATGAACTCACATGATCATACATGCGCCGGTACATGAACATATATGAGTATGCATGATCATATACGTCCATGCATAGTTAAATAAATGAGCATAAATGATCTCATATATTTTCATTTATCTTCGGATCCAAAATTTGAGGCTGTATATGGTCTTACATGTGATAATATATGTGCATACATGAAAAATACATGAGCTTATATGATCATGCATGAATATATACCACCTTATTCTTTCAAATTTAGGATCCAAAGATATATGGTCATATATGAAATCATTTATTGTTATATATTGAACTATACATGGACGTATGTTATTATACTCACTCATATATGATCATATACAAGGCTATGTATGATCATGTATTTTCATATATTTATATATAGGTTTTCACATAGGAATATATTATTTGTTTATGCTCTTATTTTACTTTTGTTTTACATGACTTATTTAACACTTTAGAAGTATGAACTTATTTAGTATCCTATTACAGGAGCTTCAGTAACATTTAAAAAAAATGTGTTTTTTACCAAGTACTTATTTTTGTTCTCTTATTTCATAATAATAATAATAACAAGTTTAGCTGGGGTAGTCTGCGACACATAAGTTGCGGGGAGAATTGTAATAACTTCACTGTTTTTTTTAACGAATTTCATTTTGTATTGTCTTCGATAATAAATATCGATTTTAATTATCAAACTTTTTAAGAAAATTGAAAAAAACTCATATTTCCCCTTGTAATCCGTTTTGAAAACTCTATCGCCGGTGAGGCACGACATCCGATTATTCTAATTTGTTATACGTTATTTTATAACCAAATAAATATGTGCAGGGGGCCTGACCAATGATTCACATTTTTTTTGGGAGACTGTAGTGGTCATCGGCTGCTTACTCAGAGTATTTTTTTAAAATTTTGCCGAAAACCTGTAGCGACAGAAGTCGATACGATAAATTCTGTCTACACACGTTGTGTTTCCTTATTAACCCAGGTAAAAAGTGCTTTTCAAACACAATTTGCTACCTTAGGTAAGAATACTCTCTTACTAGCTCGTGAGGACATCCTTTAAATTACTGTAAATATCCTGCAAACATGCTTAAAGGATCTGCAAATATATTTAATGGTCCTACGAACGTCCTTGAAGGTCTTGCAAATATCCTGCGAATATCTTTGATGGTCCTCCGAAAATATTCTCAAAGGTTCTGGGAATATCCTTGAAGCTCCTGCTAGTTTCCTTGAAGGTTCTGAAAATATTCTTAAAGATCATGCGGATATCCCTAAAGCTCCTGAGAGTATCGTAGAAGGTATTGCCAATATCCTTTAAGATCTTGTAAACATCCATGTAGGTCTTGTAAGCATGCTTGAAGGTTGTGCGAATATCCTTGAAGGTCCTGCAAACATCCATGAATGTTCTATGAAAATCCTTGATGGTTATGCTTATATCTTTGAAGGTCCTGCAAATATCCTTGGTGGTCCTTCTAAAATTTTTGAAGATCCGGTAAACATCCTTGAAATTCCTTGGATGTAATTTGACATTTTCGAAGTGCATAAATGGAGCATGCCACCCAATGTTGGAAGAGGAAGCGTACCGTTCCAGGTCGCTGTCCTTTCCTACTCTAAGTCAACAGGGGAAACATGCCGTCCCCGGTCGATGTACTCCCCTAATTGAAGTCATCAGAGGAAGCGTGCCATTCCAGATCGCTGTTATCATCTAATCGAAGTCAACAGAGGCAGAGCGCCGCCCAAGGTTGCTGCTGTTAGTAGCAGCTTAACAGTGAAAACGTGCCTTGCCAGGTCGTTCTTTTCGCCTACTTAAAGTCAACAGAGGAAGCGTGCGCCGGCCGAAGTCACGATCGTTTGCGTTCCTAAGAAATCTCCAGTGCCACGATGTGAACTCCTTTGTTAAGGAGTTCTTCCTCTCTCTCTCTCCGTTAATCTAATAATTATTGTCTTAATAACGGAATTAAGTTTTAAAAATTCCTAAGTCACGCGTTTAACTCTCGGCCAGTGAATAAAATAAATTTTTGTAAAGATCTCTGACCCCGCGAACTTATCCCAGCTAACGGACGAAATCGTCATCAAAAGCCATAATTACGATTTTTATTTGATTTTTATTTTTATTTTTTTGATTTCTGTTTTAAAAAACCCTCAGAGAATTTGCTTCAAATTTCTATTGATTGAAACTTTTTCAATTTAAAATTTAAAAAAAAAACTGACCTAAAAAACCCCTCAGACGTATACTTAATATTACAATTTTAATTGAAAATACTCATACGTCTACGATGCTATTAAATAAAAACTTTGCACAAACCTTATAAAAACTACCATTATATTTTTAAAACAAAAACACTTTAATAAAGCTTTTATTTTAATGCTTATTTCCTATATTATTAATCTACTACTTGTATGTGTATGATTATGTACATAAATGTACCGTTTTTTTTTTGTTTAGCTCATAAATTAACTGCTCTTTTTTCAGTTGTTGTTTTTTATTATTATTTGTTTTCTGTTATTTATTAATAATACTTATATGTATACCAGTATATAAATATTTATGTGTTTTTTGTTTTAATTTAAAATTTTTGCTATTTTCTTTTTTCCCATTATTTATATCCCTATTGTTGTTATATTTGTATATATGAAAACCTTAAATAAAAAAACAACAACATTTTGCTGCACTTTGCTAATAATGCACTTCAACCGTAAATGCGTAAATAATGCAAAATATATAAAACAAACATACAAAACAAACTATAACAAACAACATCCAGAGGATGAAACAGAAGTGGATTATCATAAACCCCACCACCACAGCCACCACCACAGCCACCACCACAACCACCACCACCATCATCATCAAGGCAATAAAAAAATACGTGGAAATCCTTTAAGAAATTTGGATCTAGATTTTAAATTTGATGTTAATTCATTTTAGCCAACTCAAGACATTATTACTACCACTACTACTACTACTACTACAACTGCTACTAATATTGCTACAACAACATTAACAAAAATTGGTGTGTGTGAGTTAGAATTTTGCAAATACTAGTTTCAAATTACAGAAAAAAACTATACTCTCTCTCTCTTTTTAAGCATGTAAAATTCTAAACAATTTACACGATTCATATTAATTTGTAACAAAATTGAGAAAAACTAGTTTTCTATTTTTAATAGAAAATTTCCAATAAACAATTGTTTTTCTTTAATTTTTTTTTCAAAATTTTTTAATACGTTTTTAGAAAATTTAATGTGATTTTTAACAAACAGGTAACAAATATGAATTTTTAAAAAACACAATTATAACACTAAAATTCAATTTTGTTCTGTATTTGTAAATCACTGGGTAATTTTTAAGGGTCTCAAAATTCATTGGCAAGAAAAAACAATTTACATAGAATAAAGGCATAAGCCAGGGATGGAAGCTTTAAAACTTTAGAATTATTATTTAAAAGTTCTGCAGAACTTTTTTTTTGCAATATAAATTAATTTTTATAACTTTTAAAAGAATACTGTGTAAAAATTCTTGAAAATTTTTCCATTTCAATTCAATAGTCTAGCAGAATTTATTTAAAAATGGTTAAGAATTAAAAAAAAATAGTTGTTCAAGTCTCAGTGTTCCTTTATGTGAGGAAAGATTTAATAGAATTTAATATAATTGGTTTTTCATTTGGGATGTTTTTTTTTAATGAAAATAACGCAAAAATTTTCATTTATTTTATAAAAATTAAATTTCCATCCCTGATTTTTATTTAAAAATTTATTTGCAATTTATTAAAACAATAAAAGTTATGCAAATTTCGCTTACATAACTTAGTAAAGAATATCTATTGTTGTGTATTCACCAGTTTTTTTTTCTATCATCGGTAATAGGGTGGATCGATTTTTATTTTTATGGAATTTCGACATCATTCGCATCGGATAAGTTGTGGTTGTACACAAATAACTATTTTTATTTAAAAATTTAATACAAATTAGATATCATCTTTACATTCAGATTTGTATATGCTTTTGATTCCTATATCACGCTGTATCGATATGACCGACGTTTCTTTGTTCATTTGTTGAATGTGCCGTCACGCCTTTTATAACTCAGCAGGTATGCTAATATTTTAGAATTGGGACCTGTCCCGTGATAGGTGAAAACTGGACCGTTTCCGAAAAAACATATCACGAAATAGGCGAAAATAGCACCGGTTCCTAAAGTACCTACCGCGTGACCGGTTTAAAAGTCAAATGTTCTTTTATACCAGTCCTGTGACATGTCACAGAGGGCAATTGATCCCCTCCTAGGCCAAGCCCTTGTTAAAGTGACCAGTCCCGTGACCGGTCCCTATCACATGGAACCAGTCACGTCACGTGTCCTGGGATAGGTCCTTTTCCCGCAGGGTTGCTGTAACATAACCTTAAACATTTGTTAGAATAAGTGATTATGGCTTTGACAGGAATTTGTCTTAGCAAAAAAACTTTGAACACGGAATTTTTTTTCTACAATTTTTAGAATGTGGTTTTTTTAACAAAATTTTTGTGGAAATCTTATTTAAACGTGACAAATGTGTGTTTTCATAATTTTTTTTTTATTTTTTTCTGAAATTTTTTTAATAATCAGGAATTTTAGGCAAACATTTCTTTTCAAAACATATTTTTAGGTTAAGTTGAAAACTTTTACCCCACAAAGAAATCAAATTAATTGAGACAATCAAATTTCACGGCAACTGAATGGTTTGGTTGCAGCAACCGAATAATATTGTTATCGCAATAAAATATTTTCCTGGTTCAATTAAAATATATTTTCTTAACCGACATTTTGTTATATTAACCGAATTCTGTTGCCACAAACAAAACATGCAGTTGCCGCAATGCATCTGCTCTTTCAGTGTGATTAAAAAAGCTTTTACCGTATCCAAAATAGAGAACAAAATTATATGGAGACAAAATCCGTAACCGATATTCGTTTCGGTTTAAATCCTTGGGTGATACATACAATTTTAGTTTTATTTCGCGAATAATTTTCCTGGGAACTTCATTATTGCGTTTTTTATAGCGATAAAGCTTCTATCAGGTTATAACGGCATTACAAACGCATATTTTTTGTGAAATTATTTTTAGGTGAATAATGTTTGTCGGTGAACACTTTTCATTTAACATTTTTTCAATTAACATTTTGTTGGCCGATATTTTTATTTTTAAGCAAATAACTTACATTATACAACTGTTTGGCAGAATTTTTTTATAAAACCGTGTAATGTTTTTTCGTGAATTTTATTTCACAAACTCATTGAATGTTATTTCATTGCTGAATAGCATTTTTCTAATAATCGGGAGATTTTTTGGCAATTTGTGAAAAGTGTTATTTAAATAAGAAATATTTTTCCGTGAATTTTTCTTTGCGCTAAAATTTTGTGATCGATATTTATGATAAAATAACGTCTTTAAGAATATTTTTATGCGAATTTATTTGTTGGTTAAATCACTAACATCAGTACGAAAACATTTTTATGTAAATTTCTTTTGTGATTATTTTTAACGGAAAATTTATTTTTAAGCGAAAAATATTTTTTTTTTGTAAAATTGTTTGCGTAAAGTTTTTCGCGCTTAAATTTTTTTTCAATTTTTTTTTTAATTATAATCAGGAAGTTTTAGGCCTAAATTTGTTCAAGAAATAATATTTATGTATTTGATGCTTTTCTGTTAATTTTTTTTCGCGAATTTTACGATCTGTCTTTCAACGATATTTTTTTGTATAATGAAATATTATAAATAAATTTATTTAAGCGAATTTCTTTTGTAAATATTTTTTTGGAAAATTTTTAAAGATAAAAAATATTTTTTTTATGACATAGTTTCCGCGAAGCTTTTCACTCTTAAATTTATTGCTCAATATTTTTATAATAATTGATAATTTGTTTCGAGTATTATATATATGTACTTGATGTTTCTTTGTAATTTTTTTCGCGTGCTTTACGCTTAGTTTTTTCCAATAAAAAGTTGGTAATAAAATACTTTTTACCGCGATATTTGTCTAAATTTGGTCTAGTTTTTTTTACGCGAAAGAGTGTAGCGAAATCTTTTTGAAAGTCAACAATGTTTTTTCGTGATTTTTTCCGCCAGATTTTTTGTTCTTATGTATTTAAAATTTCGCCAACTCCTCTTCATCAGATGACAGGAAATAACTGTTCTAAGATTTATTATCTGGCGCAATTAAAGTGATGTCATATTCATAGGCTTCTTTCACAACCTTCTATCTCTCATCTATCCCCTTTTCAAAGAAAGCAAGAATAATATTCTGAGTGCTGTTTGTCCTTTTTGTCAAAAAGCAATAATAATTTGAAATTTAGTTATATTTTGGCAAATTAGTATTTTTTTTTGAGCTTTTCAACAGATCCGTTACATAATTTAGTTGAGAGAGTACAAGTATCACATAATGCTTTTTGCGCTTTCTTAAAGCCCTGACAGCGCCATATTGAAAAAAGTTGCTCATACAGTTTCGACGTAAATTTTTTTCTCGATTTCTTTTTGTTTTTCGTTTTTCTTGGAAGTGATAAAACTATCCACTCGCGAAAAAATTTTAACACATTAAAAATGTATTGTTTAATAATAAGGTTTTTATTTTTCGGTATTTCTAATAATTCTGAAAGTATTTTTTAAAGATTTTTAAATTTAATTTTTTTGTAAAACAATTTTTTGGCAATTTTTTTTTGATTTTTTACTTGAAAAAATATTTTCTAAAATTTTTTTCGTGAAATTTCTTTGTGCCTTATTTGATAACGCGATAATTTTTTTTTTTTTGTAAAAAATTTGCTCATTCACCTTCGCGAATTATGTTTCAGCGTTTTTTATTAAAGGTAAATTTTTTCTTTATTATTAATTAACATACCAAACAACAACAACATACTTTTAAATATTTCTATTAAATGTTGTCACAATTCCCATATAAATTATAATCGATCCATGCAATGTTTTGCTGATTCTTAAAAATTTATAATAAAATTTTGAATAAAAATTAAACATAAACTTTGTATATATTTAGCATGTTTATTTAAAAATTTTGTTATATTCTTAGCATTTTTTTTATTAATTAATTAATACAAATTTAATTTACAATTTTATATATTTTTGTTAAAAAGTTGTGTATGACAAAATTTTGTTAAATGTTAGCTACTAATTGTTACAAATTTAAAATTTCTCATTTAAATATAACTATTTTCTCATTTACCAAATTTCTTATTTCAATTTTCTAATTTTAAATCTTTAATTTTCTAACTACCACCACAATTTAAAACAGTGTTGCCATATTATACCATTCATACTCGTACACTTTGGAAAGTTTTCCAAATAACAACAAAACTTTCTTTCTATACTTCAACTACAAAAACATTTCATTTCTGTTCTCATACATTTGTTGTATTTAAAAATGTTAACAAGTCTGTTCTATAAAGCATAACAAATTGGTTTATTTTCAATCAAAATGATTCTCGTTAATTTGGTGTTGTTGTGTATGTGTGAGATGTGATGTTGTATTTGGTTTTATAAATTTTAAAAAATTCTCAAACTTTTTAATAATTAAAATATTATTTCTTTTTTATTACAGGTAAATTGATATTGAATATTAATTTAAATATATAACTTTTTAACAGGTATTTATACAATATATTTAAATAAGCTTAAATAACAGGATATTAAAAGCTTTTTGTAACATAAAGCTTTATAACAGTATTATTACTACACAGCTTTAAAGGAAACTGTTAATTAAAAAGTTGTTGGGTTAAAATAAAGTTATATGGATCTCTTCCTTTTTGAAAAGCTTTCAAAAGCTATTGCCATATGTGTTAAACAGATGACATTGTATACAGGGATGGAAAATATGTTTTCTGTTATTGTACCAACCAGACAAACAAATTGTACTTTTTCGATCCTCACGGCACCAAACTTTTTTCCGCTTTTTTTTTTAACAATTTTATCGTATTAAGTCAGATTTGCTTAGACACTAAAAAGACTTAAAAAATTAAATTGACGGGTTGAAACAAAATTTATCGTTAATTTTATGTAGTCCTATAATTACCACAAAACTTTGTAAAATTTTACTCTAATAAAATTAAAAAGAATATGATATGATCTTAAAAAAAAAAATCCTACTATACTATTCACTTACAAAATAACAGATCAACAATTCATAAAATTCCATTACTTTACACACAAGGATACAGTGAAAAATATAATTCAAAATATTGTCTATTCATTAACTATCAACATAGATTATGTTGTAGATTTAATATGGATTAAGACAAACATTTGATATTAAATGCTTCATATAAGCTGTGTTATTTGATACTTTAAGAATTAAAGTTCATAACAAAAAACTGTAAAATATATAGAGGATAAATATAAATTGTTAAATTTCGTTGATGTTAGTCTAATTGTGTTGTTGTTTACAAGTTTGTTAATTTGTTTCCTAACACTCAATATAAAATAGACAATCATCAACAAGCAATGACCGTAAAGGGAGAAGAAGAGCATGGGTATTGACAAGGTTGGGTAGCGCCAACCGAAAATACTAAGTATTCTATCCTGCTGGCTCAGTGGAATTTCTCAATTTTTATTCTCTATAACTTACTAATAAAATTTTCATGTTTCTTTACAATAAAAATAATTAAAAAGAATATGATATGATCTTAAAAAAAAAAAAAAAATCCTACTATACTATTCACTTACAAAATAACAGATCAACAATTCATAAAATCCCATTTTACTCTAATTTTTATAAATCTCACACCTTTTCAGGATTTGCTATTAAAAAATTTAAAGGCATTTAATAGCTTTTTAACAATAATACATTTTTGTTTTGAAAGGTAATTTAAAATCAGCTGTTCAATGTTGCCACTTCCGAATATATTAGTACAATGTGTATGCAAACATTTGATACATTTGATGTAACACCAATTTGGAGCCGGTTCAACTTAAAACTGACTTTATTTTTGACTTTAGTAGATGAATAAATAAACAGGTTTTTAATATAAAATTGCTTTTAAAAAAAGTCGACTTAATGTTATGTTGTTTTATCAAGTTATAAGCTGAAAATTTTAAAAAATTTCAAATTGTACCAAATGAGCCGCGGTAGTACCACGGTACCAACCAAGGTAAAAATGTACCAAAAAAGTACAATTGTACCATGTTTTCCATCCCTGATTGTATAAAAATAATTAAAAGCTTTTGCTCTCTTTTAAATGGAGTTAGGCTGAACATACGAGTAGTACCGTTATTTTTGTATTTTAACTCAAATTTATTTTAAACTTCGTACTCAAACATAGAAAGAGTTGAGTCAAAGCTTTTTAAAATTTTAATAGAGCATGCTAAAAGTTTTAAAAGTGATTTAAAGTTGCCTATGGAAAAGTTGAATGTACTTCAAGTATTTTACAGGTGGGGATGATACTATTTTTTTTTTTTGAAACTAATTACTTAACTTCTTTACAAGTTGGAGTATGAACGGGTACTCAAAGAGACTTTTGTAGTATTTTTTGCGTTATTTTAATATTTGTATACAATGAAATTAGTGTGCGAATATGTGAAGGTATTTTTTTTAGTAAATGTCCGTTCTGAATTAAAAAATAATATTTTCTATTACAAATCTTATCCAAAATGATATTTAGTAGTCAATTTTGTAAAATTACATGTTTTTTAAATTAAATTTTTTAAGATTTTATACTAAAATAGGATGCATTGTTAAACATTTCTTGACAATTAGGTTTTTAATGAGTATGAAATTTCAACTTGGAACAGAGAGAGAAAGAGCATAAAATTAAAATTTTGGGGTTTCAATTGGGATAAAAAAGGACAATTCATGGTTATAATAGGGATTCAAGAGGAAAAGCTTATATCTTCACGGCCTGCCCAAACTCCATTGGCTAGATACCTAAAATTTATAATAAGTGCTTCAAGGACTACGAGATAGTTCATTGATAATGTACTTTTTAAAATTTTCACCAGGATTGTGGTTAAAATTGGGTAAACTTTTTCCCTTAACAGTTTGCCCAAACGCTTTGCCTGAAAATCTATTCACGCTTAAGCTAAACGTTGAAGTTCGTCATGCTGGTCTCTCGTCTGTAGTAGCCATACACCAAGACAAGATTTTCGGAAATTAAACGGTGACGAGAAAAAGGGGAAAAGATTCTTCTTGAAAGCCCGTTCAAACAGCAGTGGTTTAAAACTAAAGTCAAAAACATATGTTTTCTGGAGTATGAACTTTTCCTCTGATAAAATAGGTGCTCAAATGGCATTCCTCATAACGGCCTGCCCAAACACAAAACATGTATGTCCTGGAGTGTAGAAGACTGCTCAATATAAAAGGTGAATTTTAATTTTTTTCAAAAAATATTTATTTATTTATTAATTTCTATTTTGTACCCTTAGATATAATTCACTTGTGCCAGCGTTTTTTCCAATCCTTGAAGCAGTTTTGATATGCCTTGAGTTCTCTCAGCGATTCAGTTTTTTTCTCCTCAATCTTAGAAAAACTCTGTCCTTTCATGGATTTCTAAAATTTTGGGAACAGGAAAAAGTCCTAGGGGGCCAAATCTGGTGAATATGAGGCATGATTACGGTATTCTTTTCGACCAAAAAATTACGAACAAGCAATGACGAGTGAACAGGTGCATTACTGCGATGCAAAACCCATGAATTGTTTTTTCACTTGCTTCTCACGAGCATAACTTCAAGATAATACTCCTTATTAACCGTACTACCATGTAGCAAGAACTCATAATGCATTGCGCTACGGTAATCGAAGAAACCAGTGAGCAAAACCTTGACATTTGATCGAACTTGGCGTGTTTTTTTTTTGTTTTTGGCTCTCCTTGGCTCTTTCATTGGGACGATTGGACTTTGGTTTTGATTTCATAACTATATACCCATGATTCATCACCAGTTATGACCCTTTCAGCAAATCTCGTTTGTCGTGAACGTCATTCAACATTTCCCGAGCGATTCCCATGCGACGGTTTTGTTTTGTTCAAAATCCAGCAATTTTGAAACGAACTTCGCTGCCACACGCTTCATGCCCACAATTTGCGAAAAAATTGTATGCCGACATCCTTTGCAGCTTCTGTAATAGTGATTCGACAATTCTCCATAACTATTCTTCAGTTTCTCAACATTTTCATCGGTTTTTGATGTGATGGAGCTTCCAGGACGAGCGTCATCATTCAAATATTCCCGATCTTCTTCGAAAAGCTTGTACCACTTGTAAACATTTTTCTGACTCTGAGTACAATCACCATATGCCATTCTCAACATTTCAAGTGCTTTTGAGCACTTAATTCTATTTTTTACACAAAATTTGATGCAAATTCTTTGATCCACTTTTTCCACAGCAAAAAATCGCCCAGCAACCAAAACACTTCTGTTATGCCCCTCACAAAAAAAAAAAAAGCTAAACTAAAAACAAACAAACTCAACTAAGAACATATGATCGAGACAATTGTGCCAACATAAAAAAAGTCGCTAATAGAATGCACGTAGCCCGAACAATTTCAAAATTCATCTTTTCTATTGAACAGACCAGGGGTCGAATTACGGCATTCGTGATCGTAATTTTTCGATCAAAATTAGTTTTTTTATTTCTAAAAATCAAACATTAGAACGGAATATTTTCCATCAGGGATGTTTTAGTATGGCCCCAGATTGGAAATAAAATTTAAAGTTGGTGTTATCATTATTAGTATTATTGTGGTAACTTTTTTAAAAAACAGTTTTCGAACAATTTCGTTCGATCACGAATGCCGTAATTCGGCACCAGGTATGTTAGTTTACTAATAACGTGCTTTTGTTAATTTTCATCAGATTCGTAGTAAAAATAGGAGTTTAAATTGGAAAAATTCATCCTTTAACAGCTTTGTTATGTGGTATGTGCTAAGTCACGCGTAACGGAGAGGGGAAAAGTGGGCATTTCTTTCTCTTTATGGGAAATCCCAAACGGCTTTGGTTAAAAATTTGAAATTAAAAGCATGTATACCCTGAAGAATTATTTAATTAACTGCTAAAGTGCATTTTGGAATTTCCTTCATTAACATGGTAAAAAATAAGAATTCGAAAGGGGAAGTGTAGCCCCCCCTATACAATTATTTTTGGCTAGAAATGTGAAACTATAAATATATATTCATTGGGGTATGGGTTGATTTACCGAAGAGATATTTTTTGAAATTTCCAATGAGAGCGTGGTAAAAATCGTGTAAAAAATGGACGGTGTGAGCCTAACCGCTCGAGCTATGAACTTGAAAGCCAGCATAAAAGTTCTTCAAGACTGGAAGGATAGAAAGCGAAGAGTCCCCCTTAAACCTCTTTGGCTAGAAATAGGACTAGTGTGAGAAAAAGGACGTAGTATGTCAAAAAACGGGTTTGGACTTAAGAGTGGATTCTGGTACCTAAAAGTGTGTAGAATAAGATGAAATTAGTTAGATTTCAAATTCAAATTTATTTACCCCATAAAAACGTACAAAACGAACTTGGAAAAATCGATAAAAAGGAGAAAAACATTAAAATTTTACTTTTTTGATTTTTTGGTTTTAAATTGTTTTTTTTTTCGTCAGTCTTCGAATTTCCGACACTTTCAGATAACGTCATATCGATCTAATCATCGCCATAAACCGAGTCTTGTCTTTTTAAATCATCATCAAAACTGTCAGAAATATCCATTTTTATAAAAATTACTTCAAATTAACATCAGCTTAGTAACAAAATTACAAAAGAACCAAAATTGCGAAACAACTTTTGAGATATTGATAACACTCGTTATACAGTTGGCATAGGATTGAAGCGTCGCTTTATTATTTTCATTTCTTATAGTTATTTTTACAATGTTCTTCGTATAGGTATACGCACATCAACCCTTTGCTGCGAGCGAACAGATATCTGAGAACGAACAGAGCAGCAACAATAGCAAAGGTATTGTCACATATGCATGACGTCACCAAAGTCGGCACCCAATCATAACTAACTATACCAAATCGCATCTCCCACCTGAAGGTGTGTTCACAGTGATAATGCGTTATGAAACTTTAAATGCGTTTTTCTCAAAACTTCATTTTCACACATAAGGTCCCTTTTCTCGAAGAAGGTCACATATAATGAAATATTCGTGTCCTCTGGAGTAGATTGGAGGAGTAACTTTTTAGAATTTTCAATAAGAACGTTGTATAAATGGGAATAAAATAGGTTAAAAGCGCTCCCTAATCACCCAGTACAAAGCGCAGGGTCGAGGTACTTGAAATTTGACATTTATTTTGCTATTTGACAGGTAGAAGCAAAAAGGGAGGAGTCTTATCCTTAAATTCTTTGGCTAGAAAAATGAAATTTGAAGTATGTGTCGCCTGGGATGTAAGTTAATTAACTAAGGAAAATCTTTTTAAAATTTTCAATAAGAACGTAGTATAATAATCTGAGTTCAAACAAAAAAAATGTCCTCACTGGTCACCCAGCTTGAAATTCGGCATGAAGGTTCGTCCTCTGGAATAGTCTTTTTGGAAAATTTTACAGGTAGGACAAAATTTCGCTATTAGCAACCCGACAGGGCCCGGGGCCATGGGCTTAATCACTGAAGATGCATTCTTTAGATTTTTCATTTTAAATTTGGTTAAGATTAGATTAAAAATAGGGATGTGCCGCCTTAATGGCGTGACCAATCCTTTAAACATGGCATTTCGAAATGGAATTGTTGTAAATTTTTACAAGGAAGTGTCCAGAGCGGAGAAGTTTAGCCTTTAATGACCAGTGCGAACACTAAAAAATGTTAAACAAATTTATTAAAAGAGAAAATCAAAAATCAAAAAATCTAAAAAATCTTTTTATCCTCCTTTTTCTGCTTCTTTTTCCCCCAATAAAGGGTGAGATTTTGCTTCCAAAAGAATACGTGTTCAAAAATTTTTTCATATCCAAATTTCATTCAAATCAAAGTAAACCACAAATATACCAGTGCATCAAACTACTTTTTTTTTACATAGTTCTTACTAACTAAATATTTTAGTTGCAGCAACCGAATTATTAAGTTGTCCCAAACAAACGTTTTCCTGATACAATTGAAATATTTGGTTTCAACCGAAATTCTGGTGCATTAACCGAATTTCGGTTGCGTCAAACAAATATATCGGTGGCTCCAATTAAACCATTCGGTTGGCAAGAAATTCGGTTGTTACAGCGAATCTGTTTTTTCTGTGTAGAGATTAGAGAAGAAGCTACAAGTCCTAGCCCAGAATTTTAAAATCTTCCCTATAAACTTGGTAAATCAAGCAGGGGTATTGTATGAATAGAGTCCATGGACAAGACGTCACTATCAAAAATGCTCCGTCTGGTTCTGGAGAAAACTGAACAGAAACATACAAAATGCCTCCAGAAATGGCACACACAATGGTTAATTGACAATGCCCATGACGAGTACAGGTGTTGGGTCTCGTAATCAGGCCAGTTATCAGCCTGCGTCAACCAGATGGGAGTGTGGCACGAAACCAGTTACTACAGTCTGACTGACCACCTCCCAATGAAAAGAGATTTCATATATAAGCCAATACAACCATAACATGCTGATACTCAGCTGCAGTTCTGGGTATATGGTAGTCAAAACTGATCTGATGCCTGCCAACGTTCCCCTACCGAATTTTCTGTATTTTGATTTGTATAAAGTACTAGCGGATCCTGACGTGCTTCGCTACGCATGAATATTAACATTGAATCAAATTCAATATGTATGCGTATATGCGCTACAACGTGTATTTACCGTGTGTATGAAGTCAGCACACAGTATACATACCGCACACGTTCATGGGCGCCTACGTATTTAATGTTGTTTTTTATATTGGCAAAATCACATGACATGAAAAGTCATAACTCACGAACACGTTAACCGACTTCGTGCAAACTTTAGATAAACCATCTACACGACCATACGAACAAACCTTAATCGAATTTGGTTTGACCGTTCGTGAGTTCTAAAGTCATATATAGTAGATGAGACATATATATAAGATATATAAATATATAAGATTATTATCTATCACATACCCAATATTCAGCGCAATCGTTCGGAGACTCGGGGATACCCTAATAAAGGGTGTCCCAAGAAGAACGCAATTTTTAAATTTTAAATAAAACACAGATATTTAAAAAAAATCGTGAAACTTTATTATATCGTAAAGTAGACAGAATGAGGTTATGTAAGGAACAATATATCGTGCAGATGGCCGCAGCGGCTTTGCTGGCATGCACGCGATATTTTAATGAAATTTTCAATGACCGTTTTGCATGAATGCTGCGGTATTTCATTAATGCAGCGACCAATTTCCTCTTTTAAGGCTTGAGTCGTCGTCGGCTTATTCGCGTAAACCATCGACTTCAAAAAACCCCAAAGAAAAAAATCTAATGGTGTTAAATCGCACGATCTAGACGGCCAATTCTGATCTCCAAAACGCGAAATAACACGACTGGGAAATGACTGATGCAGCAATTGAATTGTTTCTCTGGCTGTATGACATGTGGCGCCGTCTTGTTGGAACCACATGCCCTCCACATTAATTTCTTCAATTCTAGGCAAGAAAAAACTGGTTATCATTTCACGATACCGAACACCATTGACTGTTTGCGCTTGACCTGCCTCATTTTCATAAAAAAAGGTCCAATGATTCCTCCAGCCCAAAAACCACACCACACAGTGACACGTTGAGGATGCATTTGCTTCTCGTGAATCACTCGAGGATTTTCCTCACCCCAAATGCGACAATTCTGCCTATTGACGAAGCCATCAAGATGAAAATGGGCCTCGTCACTGAAGATGATTTTATCGGCAAAATCAGCACTTTCATGTTGTCTCTCCAATACCCAATTAACGAACACCCTTCGCTGTCCATGGTCAGCTGGCTTCAGTTCCTGAGTCAATTGAACTTTGTATGCATGAAGATGCAAATCTTTAGTCAAAATTCGCTGCAAAGTGGATTTGGAGACACCAATTTGCTGAGCTCGGTGTCGGATTGAGGTGGATGGAGTTTGAGCGACATTATCACGTACAGCTGCGACATTTTCGGTCGTTCGACCTGGTCGATGGCGCGTTGTTGTCTTTACATCACTAACAGACCCAGTTTCGGCAAATTTATCCATTAATTTCTTTACAGTTGACTCTTTTGGAGCATTATTGTGACCCCAAATTGATCGCAATTTGCGAACTGTAGCCGCAAAACTTTCACCATTTTGGTAAAACAATTTCACAATGAGAATGCGTTGTTCATTCGTGTAGCGCTCCATTAACCTCGTACCTTCTACTACTAACCTCGTACCTTCTACTAGCAAACAATAACAATTGTTCAAATGTCAAACAATGACACTTCGAATGTTGCCAGATTTAAAAATTGCGTTCTTCTTGGGACACCCTTTAGTTTATCGATGCCTTTAATATCCTGACAGAATTTTGCGGGTCATTAAAAGAATAGTATTTTATTGAAAAAAGAAAATAAGATTTCAACCTAATTTCCTCTTCATTATCGAATATATTCAGTAAGGTTTCATAGGTTTTCAATTTCATCAATTTTATTTTACGTAAAATATTTTCTTCATTTTTACGAAATTACAGCTTTGTGCATTCCCGCTTTTAAACCGTACCCTGTACAGGAAAAAATTGCTAACTAAAAATACTGTAAATAATGTTCTCTTAAAGTTAACAGTACCTAAAGGCAGCTTTGTGCATTTAAGGGTTAAGGTTAAAACCCAAAAAGCCTACACAATTTCCAGCTACTGTACTATAAATAAAAACTTTGACTCAAGGTAAAAACTTTTGAGTGAAAGCTTTGCTTCACACTACTTTTCTCTCCCAGCTTTTATTAAAAAAAAAATAACAAAAAGTTTAGTGTTCACAGCTTTGTAACTAATTTTGTTCTTGATAAAAACCTGACTCTCCCTTGCTGCCATAACTAGGCCTTTCTGCTTATACAAGTCATTATTATTACGTTTCACAAACGGTTGTTGTAGATATTATTGTACCTTTTGAAAAACACAAACAAAAAAAATATATATATATATATGCATGTGAAAAAAACACGGTTAGAATTATCGTCATCGTGTATAGTGTTTGGTCTTTTGCGCTTGTCTCCCAAACAGAAACAGACAAAATAACGTTTAATATTAGATTTTGTGTTCAAACCTGAACACAACAAACGACTAACAGCACCATACAACAACCATTGAAGAACTGAACTGAACGGGCTGAACAACTATTACGAGGCCACTGTTACTAACAAAAGCATTTCAAACGTTGGCCGAGTAACATTCTTTTGTTCTTTGGAGGGAATAAAACAAATAAAAATACAACATTGAAAAATTCATGTGAAATTTATTTTTCAAATCGTAAAGAAAAGCTTTAAATATTTAACAATTAACTAATTAATTTGTTTGATGTTGGTTTTCACTTTAAGTGAAAAATTATAAATTTTAACCAAAAAATATTTAAAAAATAATTAAAAGCTTTAATTAATCAAAACCGGTAACGGATATTAAAATACAACAAAAACATCTTAGTTCCTGTTCCTGTGTCTAACAAATTTTGTTGTCTTTTTTTGTGTGTTTAACAAAAAGGCTAAAATTATAAAGAAAAGAAAAGCAAATCAAAAATCTAGGTATGTACATTAAATTTAAATTTATATAATTTTTAATAATTTAGGGCAGGTAATTTATGTAAAAAAATAAGCAAAATTAAACACTTACAAAGTAATTCCATACAATTTCATCAAACATAATTATTGTTAAGACCTTAAGAGTCAGTTTTATATTCAGTTTCAGTCTATAAAACAGACAGCACTAAGGGCCAGTTTTATAGTCAGCACTAAGAGCCAGTTTTTTAGTACCAATTTTTCCGTACAATTTTTTACTCAAATTTTAATTTATTAAGAAATTTCGTTGGTAAATTTCTTTCTTAAGTAAAACTTATATAAAAAAATCATACTAAGTGCTGACTATAATACTGGCCTTAAGTATGATATTTTATTAAAATTTTACTTAAGTTTCTTTCTTAAGTAAAATTTTTGCTAAAAAAAATTTTAGCAAAAATTCGCACTTTTACTCAAATTTTACTTAAGTAAGAAATTTTCAAACAAAATAAAAAATAAAAAAAATAATTAAAAAATTTTATTAAAAATTCCTACTTAGTGCTGACTATAACTCATTTATATTCAGCGCTAAGTACGAAGTTTTACTCAAATTTTAGATATTA
Source organism: Eustalomyia histrio (assembly GCA_949748255.1). Taxonomy (NCBI): domain Eukaryota; kingdom Metazoa; phylum Arthropoda; class Insecta; order Diptera; family Anthomyiidae; genus Eustalomyia; species Eustalomyia histrio. The sequence goes on along the minus strand of OX456527.1, from coordinate 94,260,145 downwards.
TTTTAAGATATTTTACTCAAATTTTCTTAAGTAGAACATTAGTAAAATTTTTTTCTTAGTAATGACTATAAAACTGACCCTTAGTATACAATTTTTGATTTAAAATTTTCTTCTGTAAGAAATTTTCAAACAAAATTTTCTACTTAAGTACAATAAAATATCGTACTAAGTGGTGACTACACTCACCAAAAAAAGTGTGTAATGACAACTGAAAATTTTGCTGTTATTACGGGAATTTTTGCTAATTTGAGCCCAGCGGTATTTTTTGCTAATCTTAGCAACACATGTCTGCTGACGTGTAGTACAATGAAATTTGTACAAAAAATTAGTAGCCAATACTAAATTTTAGTAAACTTTTTGTAAAGTGGAATTTAAAATCTGTTTGCTAAAATCAGCAAAAAAATTACTAAATATTATCAATATTAGTAAAAAGCTTTGAATTTATTTTTCTTATCGATCATCAAAAATTTTGATTATATTTTTTAAAAAACGAATTATTAATTTTTTTTGTAATTTGGTAATTTCTGTTTTGAAAAATATTTTGGTCAATTTTTTTTTTTTACTTTAAAGGTTAAATTTTAATTGTTTTTAGGGCGGATTTTTAGAACTAAAAAACCTTTTTAGTGCTATTTTTAGTGGATGTCCTCTTTTTAGACATGAGTCGGTATCTTCACTTCCGATCCCTTTTTTTAAGGAAATTTAAGTTTGTAGGTGTAAGTTATAATTAGAAATAACATTTCCTTCAATATCCACTTTTTTAAAATTAGTAAAATTTTTTGCTAATTTTAGCAAATGGGTTTTCAAAAATTTGTAAAATGATTTCTGAAATTAGCAACAAAAATTTGTAAATATTCTGTAATTTGTAAAATGCAAATAGTAAAAAGATTTGCTAAATAATAATTTTTTACTAAAAATCAGTACAAAAATAGTAGAGTGCGATTGAAAACCGTTTACAAATTTTTCTACTAACTTTTTTTCTGAGTGTATAATACTGGCACTAAGTGCCAATTTATTAAAATTTTTCTTACACAGAGAAAACAGATTCATCGTGACAACCAAATTTCATGCCAACTGAATATTTTGGTTGCAGCAACTGAATTATTTAGTTGTCCCAACCAAATTTTTTCCTGATACAATTAAAATGTTTGGTTTCAACCGAGATTCTGTTGTATTAACCGAAATTCGATTGCGGCAAACAAATATTTCGGTGGCTCCAACCAAAACATTCGGTTGGCTAGAAATTCGGTTGAATCTGTTCTCTCTGTATAATAAAGAAATTTTGTTTGAAAATTTCTTACTGAGGTGAAATTTAAGTAACATTTTGTACTAAGTGCTGGCTATAATACTAGCCCTAAGTATAAAATTTTCAAATCTTTCAAACTTTATTTAACTAAGTATTTTTTTTTTTTGAAAATTCCTAACTTAAGTAAAATTTTGTACTCAGTGCTGACTATAATACTGGCCCTTAGCTCTAGTTATTTTAAATAATAAATTTTCTAAGAATTTTGTATGTTTTTTTTTTTTTTTTTTTTTTTTTTAATTTTATAGTTTAGTTTGTTTGTAACACACCCTTAAAAATTTGATTAATTAAAATTTGTTGACTTAAGACATTTTGTTTGTTTAGGAGATTTTCCTTTTCTTTTTTTCAAACATAAAAAACATAAAAAAAAAATCTTTATATTAAACACAATATTTGATTTGTGTTGTTTTTTTGGGTTGGGCTTCGTGTTAATTGCTTTCCCATTGTTGTTTATCTATATCAGTTTGGTTTACCTTATTAATATTTTAAAATGTTTGTAGAAATCAAACAAAAGAACTCATTTAATTTCAAAGAAATATTAATCAAAATTATTTTATTTTCATCATTAACATGTGTAAACTCCTTTTTAATTTAAATGAATAACAGGTTCATTATACAAATACAGTTAAGTTTTTAATATCCCAAGGACTTTTATTTATAGTATAAAATAAAGTTTTTAGAATTTAAATATTTTTTTAATGGAAATAAAAACATAACTAGAGTCTAATAACTTTGTGTACATAGTGGTAAAGTTATTTCATTACAATAATTTGTTAACTAAATATCTGTGTCATATGTATGGAAAAACTTTTGAAAACTTTTTCGTAATCAATAAATTTTAGGGGGTGAAGAAGTATTTTGTTACAAAAACTATTTTCATAGAAAGTTCACATAACTTCAGCGAAGTTTTTTAAAAAATAATGGGTTAAGTTTGAAATATCATAGACTGTAAAATCAAATTTATAGAAAGTTTTTTAAGTTTTAAGAAATATTTACTAACAAGGAAAGTACCCCAATTAAAACACAACGATTTTAATAAAATTTGAATGTGGCCATCTCAATTTTATATAACAAAACTCCAATTACTAACAATGAAAATTTATAAACGTCTGTTTTGTTAATTAGTTGTTGTTTCTACAAAAATTAAGAAAATTTGAGCAAGTTTTGTTTAATTTTTGTGAAATTTTTCATAACGAACAATTTCCCTATTTGTATTTTTGCAATTGAAACCAAAAATTTCGAATTATCACGCAAAAAAAAAATGAGATTGTTTTTGTAAGAAGTTGCGTTCGAATTTGCAAAAACAAAATTTGTGTGATTTTTCATTTTTATTTGGGAAAATTTTCCCCTCAGTCTTAAAAAGTCTTCAAAAATATATTAAAAACAAAACAAATATATTAAAAACCCTTTTTGTCTATTTAAAATTTCGAGGTGGACTTAAAGCCGAGACAGGTCCGAAAAAATTTCAAACAAATGAAAAAAATAAATGAAACTGAAAAAAGTCGGTAAATGATAGTAAATCATTTTGAATAAATGTATAAAAAAATGTTATGGATATTTCTTTGAAAAATAAATGTATGTTCTATTATTTTTAAATGGAACGGAAAGCTTTTTTTATTAAACTACAAACGGTAAACTAAAACACTTTTAGTGTTTAAATTTCCCTCGTATTTTAAATTTCAGGTTTCTAGTCAAAGTGATTTAACCAGGCCGCGCGGTACTTTTTCTCTTTCTAAGCCACCCCTTTTGGCAGGCGCTTGTTGAAAACTCCAAAAAGTATTTTATAAGTGAAGTAGACTACACTCAAAATATTATGTAGTTTACTGTTTGTAGTTTAATAAAAAAATTTTCCGTTCCATTTTAAAATAAAGGAACATACATTTATTTTTCCAAGAAATATCCATAAAAACTTTTTTATACATTTATTCAAAATGATTTACCATCATTTATTTTTTTCATTAGCTTGAAATTTAATAAAAATTTACCCACAAAACGGAAATTTGTGGTTTATTTGTGTCTGTTATTTCAAATACAAATATAAATTATTCAAATATACATACAAACATAGAAAATAAAAGTATTATATGCCTCTGTGTGTGTTGTGTAATTACATACAAATATAAAAACTTTCAATTTGAAAAACAAACTACAAAAATAGTTTTTTTTTCTAACGTTTTGTCAGTTAAACATTAATGATTATTTTAAACAAATTTCGATTGTTTTTACTACTTTTGTCGATTATTAAACAATGATTTAAAAGAAACAACAAAATGGTCTGAATATAATAAAAAATCAGTAGTTTTTTGATAGATATAATATTGTGAGTGGAGAAATTAAGAATTTTTGTTTATATTCTTGGCGGAAATTACAAAAAGTTCCTTATTAGCGAATTAGTGAAGGAGAACATATTTAAAATTTTAAGTTTATGACCAAAGGGGTTTCGGCAGACCGTCAACTGGAAGACTTTTTACCATGTTGGTTAAAATGGGGATACAAAACGGGAAAAGTCTTCTCCTTGACGTCCTGCCCAAAACCCGTTGGCCTAAAATACTGGCGAAAATTCCTAAAAAGACCTTATCACTGACTCCAGGGAACAAACATTTTAAATTTCCGGTTGCTAGGACTTTGTGCTGACCGTCTAGGGGGAGACTTTTTCGGTTGTCTACGTCGAAGCAGGAACCCATGCGAAATTTCCTAGCTGCAGCAAACCTCTGGGCTGGGCGATCAGTCAATCAATCAGTCGCTCAGACACGTTTCTATTTTATATATAGTGATTTAACAACAGCTTAATCCATTTATTGTAGTAAAAATAATAATGAAGAAGCAAAAGTAATCAAAATGTTTTGAATCATAATAGTACTATTAAAGCTTAACTTCCGTTTTTAAACCTCTAAACAGATTTTCAATTTAAAGGTTCAATGTCAGGCAATTGAGACAAAACAGCTTAAAGATAGATTTTCTATTAAAATGTAAAATTCAAAAAATATCGAAAACTGTCTTGTTTTTATTTGTTTTATAGTGTAATTTAAAAAAAAACCAGATCTAAAATAATTCAATAAAAATTTTTGTGTAGACGTGATAATATCTACATTGAAAAACCTTAAAGTCCTCCACTTATTTTGTAGCATTCTGTTTAAAGAAAAACTCTTCCTTTCAAGTCTAATACTTAGTTTCGTTTATGGTTTGTAAAGCAATCTAATTTGTTTATTTTTCATCATAGTAAAAACAATAGTCATCATTTAAAATTATTGTACAGTCAGCTAAAAAAAATTAAAGAAAAAAAAATTAAGCACGAAACAACAGCTGGTTGGTAAGGACTATTGAAATTAGAAAATAAAATCTACTTTACAAGGCACTTCACTTATTATCAAACATTCTTAACACTTTTTTCATAGTGTTACTCATATACACTGAATTCCAATGCTTTAACCTTCTATAATCGATGTTAAGGAGGATGTTGGTGATGATGATGATCAGAGTGATGATAATAACAGTAAACATAAAAAGAATGGAGGATAATGATGACGATGATTATTATACTTGAAGCAAGCTAAATCATGCTTTATCACTTTATTTTCATGGATATTTGTTACTACAAAAAATAAGACACACTAAAACCTATTGCAGCAAAAATGCTAAATGAGGTAGAAAAGGAAGGAAAAAACAATTGAAAGATGTTGAAATGAAAAAACAAATATAAAAAATATTTGCAATGATTTAAATGTACCGAATGGGAAATATATATTATGTAATGAACTTAAACGAATTTCTTACATTTCAACATTTCATTTTCATAGCGATTGCCTTCAATCATCCTGACAATCAAGGATAAACAGAAAAAAAAACAATTAATTGTCGTTACTGAAATTATTTACTTTTTCTGTTACTAATACGAATATAGATTTCAAATCAAGTTAATTGACAAAAATTAAGGTGATGTTGATAAATTTCAACAATATTTTCAGTTCTTTAATTTCAGCTACAATTAATTATGGTAATTTGTTAGAGCACAGTTAATGAGAATTTTAGTTGTATGAAAATCTTTACCATGGGAAGGTTGGTTTTTTTAAAATCATTTTATCTATAAAAGATTTTAATGCAGTGTGAGGCCTTTAAGATTTTCTTTAGAATTTTTTGAATATTTGTGAAAAGTTTTAATGGAAATGTTTTTGAGTTTCAATTCAACTCATTAGAATGGAAGTTCTATTGCATTTCATTACCCCTTTTGGTGAATCAATTTTTAATTTTAGCTTAGCAGCAAAGCAGTTTGGGCAGGCTATTTTACGATCTACCTGGCGAAAATTTTATAAGGTATTATATCATTGTATTACCACTAGGGAACACATATTTAATTTTCGTCCTTAAATCCTCATTATTAATTAATTTTTTATTCGATTGCAAAGTTTTGATTGAAAATTAGTTGTACTTGTAAAAACTACTACTTTTTTGTATAAACCTAATCGTAACAGAAAATAATGCTTTTGTATATTTAATTGCGACCACCGAGGTCTCTTGCAGTCTTTTGTATTTAAATTACTATGATTAAGATCCTGCTTTTGTTTTTATGCACTTGATACGAATTATTCTGCTTTTGTTTATAAATTGTCGGCAAAAGTGTGGGTGTTTGCACTTTTCTTTTATCTCTGATAAAAGGAGTTAAACAAGTTTTTATTCTAGAGTTGGATTTTAAAATTTAAATGTGGCTTCCTATAATATAGTCAAGATAGAAAAGCTTGCTTGACTCTTCGGGTTTTTCCAGCTTTTCTTGATTTAAACAAAACTTTTTTTAAAGTTTCGTAGGAATTTATTTAATTTTATTAGCACCCAGTGAAAGGATTTATTTGTTGGCTACGGTTCTTCTTTATTACCAACTGGATTAAAATAGTAAAGATCTTGAATTTGTCGTCCCATGTTGTGTCTCAACGGTTTTGTGCAGTATATTTGAAACTATAAAATTTGTTTCTACTTTTTTTTATAATAATGACCGAGAAGGTAAGGACCCCGTAAATTCTGTCTATTTATCAGCTTAAAAATATATCTTGTTTAGATTTTGTTTCAGAAACTTTTTCTTCTATAACTGGTGCGCAGTGAGATCTTCTTTAACTTTCCTAAAGTCTGAATTTGTTATTGATATTGAAATATTATTCACCGGTAGGCTAGTTGGTAGCGTGCTAGCTTATCTGTGCGAGGGTCGTGGGTTCGATTCCCACCAGAGGCTCTGGTCTGTTTTCGCTGCAACGAGCTGAAGACCTTCGTTGCTAGTTCTCGGTTAGGGAATTAAGATATAATTTGTAATTATATGTTTAATAAAATAATAAATAAATAAATATTCACAATCGATAGCACTCTCTGTTTAAATATTTAAACAGAAGTTTTTTTATGGCATGATTTTTAGATAAACTTAGATAAAATAATTTTTTAATAAAATATCTAAGAACAATTTTATTATCCACTGTTTTTTTTTTTTTTTGTGAAAAATTACTTTTTTATAAATGATTCTCTAAGTTAAAAAATCCTATCATCGATAAGGATCTCTTAAATAAATTATTATCGACAATTTTTTCTGTAAAGAAATACTTTTGAAAAATTGTTAACGATACATTTTTAATAAATCAAACTTTATCGATAAATGCTTCTTATCGATAAAATTTTTGCTAGAAAAAATATTTATTTAACACTGGTTTTATTAGAAAATGTGCTACCGTTAATTTTTTATAATGAGACAAGTTAGTTCGACAGAATTATTTTCAGAAATATTTGTTACGATAACTTTTAAGCTTAAAATAGTTTATCAACAACTTTTTTAGAAAAATTGTTATCAATATTATTTTTTTAGAAACATTTTATTGGGATAGAATTGTTTGAAAGTAACTTGTTATGGATAATTTTTCTATGATAAAAATTTATTAGAAAAGTAATTATTTTAAGGAAAGGTTTAATACTGATAATCTTTTCGATCTTTTGTTATCGATTACTTTTTTTCTATTGAGAATTACTATGGTTAATGGTCCCTTGAAAAAAGGTAGTTAAATTTTTCCATGGAAAATTTATTATCGATTGAATTTAATCAAAAATATATATTTTTGATTACAAACTTGTTATCGATTAATTTTTTTTATAAATTTTTATCGGTAACTTTTCACACGAAATGGAATCTGTAGGCATGCCTCTGGCCACTTGCAAGTTTCGGCTCCGGGAGAGTGCTTATGGGTTGGCAAGAGATAGGTAGGCCTCTGTCCGTGGTTGTATTCGTTCCAGACAGATGTGGCCCCGTCTGGATAGGAAGCGCACGCACAGGTTGCTGTCACTGTCAAGGCCCGATATATCCCAACTTGTGTCTGTCATGACGGGACACTGTCTGATTGTAAGGCACGCAGTTAGGTTAAGGGTTGCGGCTAGTGACTTTTGTAGATGCTGTAGTGACGAAGAGGAGGAGGAGTCTGTGGAGCACCTTCTCTGCACTTGTCCTGCCCTGGCTCGCAGGAGGGGACTGCATTTGAGCTCATGTTTCTTTGAGGACCTGGGTGATTTGGCTGATATCGATATCGGCCGGCTTAGGGGCTTTTTGAGGCAATCGGGATGGTTCGACGGGGGAAGTTAGTGATATAATTTTTACTAGCTTCCGTGGTATCACAAGGGACTTTATAGTCTAAGTGAGTCTGATTGACAGGCTACCACTTCTACCTAACCTAACCTTCACTTTGGCAAATAAATATCGGTAACAGTTTTGCTAGAAAAATTCTTTATCGATAACTTTACTATTCGATAACTTTTTGTTATCGGTATTTTATAATAAATTAATAAGAAAGTTGTCGGTAAAGGATTTTTGTTTTAGCAAAAACGTTACAGATATTTATTTTTCAACGTAAAAACGTATCGATAAAATATTTTATGAAAAAATTAATCGATAACAAGTTTTTAATAATTTTTTATCGATAATTTTTTTTTTAATTTTTTAAAGATTTTTGGAGAAACATTTTTTAATGCTACAATTTTTTTTATAACTTTAATATTTTTCTGAAAAAAAAAAAAAAATTGTTAGAAAAAAGTTTTTCTTTTTGAAAAAATTTATCACTTTTGACTAAAACACATTTTATTTCGATAAGTTTTTTTACTACATAATTCATGTATTCTATAACTCTTCCTTCACAATTTATAACAATATAATTTTGCTTTATATAAAATTTGTGATATTTCAATTTGAAGCTAATAAAGTTTGCTATCGATAATCATTTTTATTAGAAGAATTTGATATCGATAACATTTTTTAAAAAATTGCAGTTAGTAATTGTTTTCTAGATTAGTATCTTTTTTGTAGAAGATTCAGGTCATATCTTAACCTTTGTTTGCAGACTGTTCTCTATTTGATTGATTCTAGGCATGAAAAAATTTTGGTTAAAAATATTTTTATGCAAAAAAAGGTCTTTTCTGAATGGCATCTAACTTATAGGCTTTGACAGGGAAAGTCTTGCTTGAGGAAAAATTCTGAAAGCAATGAGATTTGTAGTTAATTTTACCAAATAAAAATTACATCTAATAGATTAACAGTCACATCAAGCTTATTAAAAAGAGGATAGAATCATTATTTTCTGAAATTCTTAAAAAGAAATCATATGAAATTTCGAAATTCCAGTAGTTTTTTCCAATTAATAAACAATTATCTACGTAGAAAAAAGTTCTAGACCTGTGATAAATACATTCTAGAATTTAAGCTACGATTTGTGTTTCATAAGTTTAAATAATTTTAATTGCAAAATACTGTTTTCGTGCAAGGAGTAAAAATAAAATCCTATTAACTTAATTAGATTTAAATGGAATTTTTTTTTGTGGCTATCTTAAGTGTTTATAGAATTTCTATTTTATTTTCACAACTTTTTACGTGACAACATTAAAAACCACAATAAAAAATAATCAAAAGAAAGGAAAACAAAATCATTAAAATGAAAAATTCAACTGTAAATAAATATATTGTATAGTATAAGAATATTAAAAAATTAAAACTAATTGAAGCGGATTTAGTCAAAAAAATTCTTCTACATTATTTACTTCAATTTCCTAAGAATGTAACTATAAACTTGTGAGGCAAAAAAAAAAAGTTATTCAAAGTTTATTTAATGTTCCGAAATATTTATTGCTACATTTTATAGTTAAATAATTTTCTTTGCAAATTTCTTTTTTGTAAAAAATTTGGCCTCCTTTTTTAAATTTATTTTTTTGTTTTACATCGGAAACATTTTTTTCTTTTTTTTTTTTTGAATAAATAAAGTATGCTTTTAGGCTGTTTAAAACTTATACTAGCTAGATTTTATATAATGCATTGTTTGAAATTTCTAAAAGAAAAATACAAAGAAAATAGCGCGCCGCATGAGTGAGAGGAGTGTACGGATATGGGAGTGTGGGAGTTTAAACAGCTGACAAAAGTTTACTAATCAGTTGCTAACAAATTTGGGCCCCACAAGCACAAGTACTTGCATGTTTTATAGTCGATTATGAAGGTCTTATGGAAATGAATAAAAAATAAGTTGTGTTAAATAACTAAGTTGAAAAAAAAATATGTGATTTGTTAAAAGCAAAAAAAGGAAGTGTTATAAAAAAGCGGACATCATTTCTTACAATCAAAATTTCTTATATTGATGCCAAATTTTCTATTAATGGTTTTTTATATTTTGCTTAACAAAACTTTTTTGTTTAAGTAAACTCTACACAGAAAAAAGTATCACAAAACTTAAAGTAAATAAAAATATTTGTTTAAATTCAAACTCGTTTTCTAACAATTTTTTGTTAATAAAAATTGAAGTTACAAAAAAATAACAAAAAGTTTTTTGTATTTACAAATTCCATTGTTGGTTCAATATTACAAAAAGAATTTTGTAATTTTATTCTGTGTAAGAGTACTAAACTCTTAGAACCGATTTTGTTGACCCAACCAAAACTCGTATAAATCTACTGACAAAATTTCCAGATTCTTTAATAACTGTTTTATAAAAAAAATCGAAAGCTGAGAAATGTATTGCAAGGAAATTTTCTAAGTTTTTCTTAGTTTTAAATCCTCATTAAACTTTCTAATGTGAAACATTTTGATAAAATGTGAATATGTAGTAGAAAAAAATCTTAGACTTGGGCAAATCATTGATCATTCTGTTTATTTTAATCAAATTCTATGAAATTTTCGAGTATCCTTAAAAAAATTCAGTCCCTTTTTATTTAAAAGTAAAATACAATATTATTTTGCAATAGTATATTTTTTAATGAACACATTGCAATGAAATTTCATACTAAAAAGTGTCTTGCTATTAAAGAATTAACAAAATTGAGATATAATGGAATCCTTCAATTAGTGTCCGCATTTACATCAGGAATAGATTTGGGTTTATGTCATGCCCTTAGGAGCACCATTAAGTTTATGCTAAAGTTTTTTGTTTTACACTTAGAGAAAAATTGGTTAAAATTGAAATTTAAGTAAAAAAATATTTGAAATTGAAGACTGAGTAACAAATGGGAAATATTTTTTCAGAAAACGCATCCAATTTAGGTAGACTTTCAGAAAAATATAAATACTATTTGTTTTTGTTTTGAATGAAAATTTTAATCTTAACTCTTTGCAACTACGTTTTACTACGTTCTGCCTCATCAGTGACTAATTCAATAATCACGGAACACATATTTTAAGCTTCATTCCATTAAGGGGTAAAATTCCCCCTTAAACCTCCATTTTTACCAGATCCTGACGAAAATTTCAAAAACCATATTTTGAAATTCAGGAATAGCAATTAGGGAGAATTTGTAAAAATCACGTCTTCCATATTCTGAAGATCACATTTTTTTACAACAATGAGTTTGACAGGCTGGCAAAGGGGAAACTTTTCCCCTAAATGAGTAAGTCAGTAACATTATTCTTTTATATGAAATGAATGTCAGAAAATACCAACATTCGCCCCCTCCCCCCCCCCCCCCCTTTAATACGGTTGAGTCCAATGGTAGGCATTTTCTGCACTTCTACAAAAACTCAATAAGTCTCTCTCCTTTTCGCTCGATACACTTCATCCGCAAAGTAAGATTTTAGAATATCCTCAAAGTAGACTTCTGTTGCTGAAAAAACCTCTTTATTCGAAAGGTAAAAGTTGGTGACCCAAAAGTTATGTACCATCGAAAAAAATTCTTTAGGATCGCGGCGGAAAAAGCTCAAAACCAGTTACTGAATCAGTCAGAATATTGCGTTTATTTTCGATTGTGAACAATCGCAGCACCCATTTTGCCGTTAACTTTTCATACCCCCTTTATCGTGCAAAATTTAAATCACTGAACCTCGTGATATGCCCATGTCCTCAACTTTTACACGTACTTTAACTCCTCGGTCACTCAAAACTATATCGTGAATTTTATAGATGATTTCCTAAATAAATCCCTGAACTGGACGTCCTTAACGAGGTTCATTATATGTGACGTTTAAATTCATTTACTCAATTGCAGGTAGTCTTGAAAACTTGTACAGATGTGTCGTAGACTTCGTCTCACTCATCTTTGATTTTCTTGGGCGTTTTTTCTTTCAATTAGAATCGTTTAATGACAGCACGAAATTTAGTTGATTTTTAAAATTGCAAAAGTTGGTTCAAAAAAAAAAAGAAAAACTTATTGACGTAATTTCCTAAAAATTTGCCAGTTACATTTTCAAAAACCTACTTTGTTTAAGTCTTTAGGGATAAGGTGCATTTTGTAGACTTATTGATTTGCCCTCGTCTTAAAAAAGTTTGTAAGTTAAAATAACAGAAAATGTCATTTACAAGAAATGATATTTCATTTAAAAACCGGTCTACTTAATTTTCATTTAAATTAAATGCCTTTTGTTATTTATTTTTAAATGTTTATTAAACAACTGACACATCCGTAAGAAACAAATGATATAATCTGTTTAAATAAATATCAAAATTTTACCTACCAATTCCCTAAAAAATAAATGATTTTATAATTTATTTTAAATTGTTTTAATTTTTGTATTTTTTATTTTTTGTTTTTTTTTTTTGTAATCTACAATACAAAATGTATGTATGCATAGCTATAGACACGTTTTGTGTGAATGTGTTTTTGTATGTATGTGTGTTTATGAATTTCTTGTAATTTGAATTGAAATTATATTGTATGTATATATACACTCACAATATTATTTCGTTAAAAACAACTTAAAATACATATTAAATTAATCGAAAATACAATCAAAAAGAGGACTACTGATTTTCCATTATATTCAACCCATTTTGTTGTTTATTTTCAATCATTGTTTAATAATCGACAAAAGTAAAAACAATAGAAAGTCCTTTAAAATAACCATCAAATTTTTACTGACAAAAAGTTAGAAAAAACTACTTTTGTGGTTTGTTTTTCAAATTGAAAGTTTTTTTATTTGTATGTAATTACAAAACAGAACACAACACATGAAGATGTATATATTTTTATTGACCTTGTGTGTATGTATATTTGAATAATTTCTTGTAATTTTTATTGAAATAATTTTGTATATATACAAACTATTTTGGTAAAAAAAACAAAAAGGAATTATATGAATTATTATTTTTTGAAGCAGAAAACATAAAATTTTACATTTAACTGAAAAAATCAACTCCTACTGAATGTCTGTAAATTTTTATAGTTTGTTTTTTGAATGACTTATTCAAATAGTTAAAAAATATTTTTCTATGAATTTCAATTGATTCTTCATTTAAAAACAAACTTTACGTATTACTTTTTAAATAAACTACAGTCGGTAACGGAAAATATATTGTGAGTGTACAACCAATTTAAATAAAACAAAAACAAATTTAAATTTTTTTAATATTTTTTTTTCGAAACAGACAGCAAACAAAATTTAATAACTGTTACGGACACAAATAAACCACAAATTTCCGTTTTGTGGGTAAATTTTTATTAAATTTCAAACAAATAAAAAAATAAATGAAACTGAAAAAAATCGGTGATAGTAAATTATTTTGAACAAATGTATAAGTAAGTTAAAATAGAGATTTCTTTGAAAAATAAATGTATGTTCCTTTATTTTTAAATGGAACGGAAAACTTTTTTATTAAACTACAAACAGTAAACTACATAATATTCTGAGTGTATCGACACTATGTTTTTAAGAATTTACTTCCAATGAACACGTCTAACATTTTCTTTTTAAAGAGTCGTCAGATTCCTCTGAAAACCCCAAGATTATAAGGCATTATTCCTTAAAAAATCTTATGATGCTTTGAATTGTGCTAAACAAGCACTTTAGAAACCAATGCAATAGACTTTAATTGATATTTCAGCAAAAAGCAGCTCTTTGTGTTTTTATTGATGAAAGAAATACATTAATTTTGCACTTAACGATTAATCGCCAATTTTTCCTATTAATCTACCCGAATAACCGATTTATCAATTTTCTTCACATTTCGAATAATTGGAAACACTACAAATTCCATACGATTTTTGAATAAAAAACTAAATGTTTTTAATAATAAATGGTTTTTGATTCTAGTGTAAATTGATCTTAAAGAGCTAAACCATACTGTGCTACAGCACGTATGAGTGTTTATAAATTACTAATATTCAATAATCATACGTACCGTAGAACCTAAAATAAATTGATTTCTATTAGTTTTTGGGGAAAAGTATAAATTTTTTGGGGGAAATGAGTACGGAAAACAAGATAAATTCTCCAGAATTAAAATTATTTTTGCTTTAGATAAAAATTATTAGATATTATTATAATTCTTTTGAACCTTTTTTTAATCTACAACGCATACAATATGTGATTAAAAGATGTGTTTTTTAAGTTTATTTTGTATTTTGCTAAAGTTATGTATAAATATTTATGTTATGTGTGTCAATGTGGTAACAATATTGATTATTTTTGATTTTATTTTGGACTTCATTTAACAAATTACAAACAACTTTATATTTTGATTTTTTTCCAGTTACACATTTCTTATGTGTCTTCAATAGTGATTTTTTTCTTTTATTGGTTGTTATTTTGAACAATTTATAAAGGCAATTTTCTTATTGTTTGTTGGTTTACTATACCAAAGCAATTACCCTTAAATAAAAAGACAATAAATGTACAACAAAGTTTTTTGTTTGCGTGACTTTTGTTGGGTGGTAATAACTTTTAATGTGTACTAACAAGTAAACTTCTAATACAATTGATATTGTTGTGGAAAAATAATAAAATTGATTTCTAATGATTTTTATCAATATAGTATAAATGAACTTTGGTTGAAAAGTTGTTTAGTAAAACTAATAACTATGATGCATGAACTTTCATTTCAAACCTATATAATATTGACTAAATTTATTTTTTTTTTCTTTTTCTTTTAACTTTAATTTTTTTTAATTAAAGTGTTATAACTAAATAAGTAAAAATATTGATCCAGGTAGTTTTTCTAATAAACTTTAACGTTGAGTTTTTTGTAACGTAAAATAATCTTGCTGTTTTGTGTATGTTCTCTTTTGGTTGGTATTAAATATAATCAGGTCAAATTAATTTGAACCACCTACTGTTTTAGCAAAATATACATACAATATTGTTAGAACATTAAGTACCTACACATAAGCCAAACGATTGAAAATTTTAAATAAAATATGGAATATTGGAAAACAAGTATAATATTTCTGAAGTCATCTGTTTGACAAAACTTAAGTATGAGGTATTTTTTGTTTTTAATAACTTTTTTCTTTATAAAAAATTTATTTTATGAGATGAAAAAATCTCCAAAACATTTAATATAAATATTTGTGTTTATATGTTAATAACATTTCCAAAATTCTACAATATTTTTATAGTACATTATAGTATTTCTTTCTTATTTTCAATTTTTATTTCTTTTAATTCCTAAATGAAATAAATTTTCTAAACCTCATATTTTTTAATTTAACCTAAATCTCTGTTTCCTCATTTGCAAAAATTTAGCGTGTTTCAAATGCATGCAAAAAAAAAAAAATATTCTTTTGTTGGGGAAAAACCGCAATGTCACGCAAAATGAAAAAAGTTTAATTTTCGAAGGAGTTTTCGTTGTTTTCCCCCTTTTTTTGCAGCTTGTGGTTCAACATTTGCATAATTTACACTAAACAAAAACAAAAAAAAAGCTGATAATTAAAACAATTCTTTGGGGTTTCTATACAACCACGATAACAAAAATATTGGAGAATGAAAATTTATGTGTTGCGTTGGGTCTGACTAAAACACAAAACAGTATCTCGATGATCATAAGTTGACCAACTAATGATTAAATTATCACTGATACAGGAAAGTCAAATGAATATGATGGTGAAGTCAAGTTGGAATGTATGTAACTATTAGTTATAAGGTAACAACTTATGACCATCGATTGGTTAATTTTATTTAACAAGTTTTAAGGGATTTATAAAATAATGAAAGTATTTATATGGGACAATGTTAAGTTAAAGATTGAAAGATAAAAATACATGCATACATACATTCATGGATGGTAATCGAAACGGTACGGTTATCGTTAAGGGTAACGCTATTTTCTAGCATTTCGGTAACGGTATTTTAAGGGTAAAGATATTTTAGTTATTTTGGCAACAGTATTTTTTTTCTTACTTCAGTAACGGTATTTTAGCGATAACGGTTTTTTTTAGTTATTTCGGTAAAGGTATTTTAAGGGTAACAATTTTTCAGTTATGTCGGTAATGTTATTTTAGGGTAAAGGTATCTACGAGTACTGAGACAGTACTCATAGATACCTGAAGGAGGCACAAACATTCAAATTTCAGATTTCTAACAAAAGGAGTTTGGGCAAGAGGTTAAGAAAGAGACTTTTTCCGTTTGAAACCTCATTTTTACAAAGCTTCTGGCGAAAATACCAAAAATTACCTTATCAGTGAATCAGCCCAGATATTTAAAATTTTAGATTTCTGGCTTAAGATGTCTGGGCTGGTGACTAAAATATGTAAGTTTACTTTTTCGAACTTCCATTTACACCGTTGTTCCTGGCGAAAATTCCTAAAGGTACCTTATCATCGAATTATTGTATATATCATTTTGTTTTTAGATTTCAAACCGAAGCGGTTTTGGCGTGGCGTTTCCTGTAACTTATATGATAAATTTCAAATTTGTATGTTCTGTGGCTTTTACCTTATTTTTACCACCATATTAAATTAATAACAAAGCTTTTAAATTTAAAAATACACCAATTAAAACAGATAATATTTTCGAATACTATAAAAATATATATAAATATCGCTAAATTGAAAAAATCGATAAAATTGAAAAACACATGTTCAAATTGATATCACTAAAATCCTGGCTTGATTCACTTCATTTCGTCCCCTATATTAACTGTTTTATTTTCATTTTCCTTCGTTCCATTCGATTTATTTCGCCGCGTCTAGTGTTTTAATTACTCACGTTCACCGCTTTATTCCATTTAGTTCGTCTTGTCTAGTATTGGAAATTAACACTATGCAAGACGTTTCATTCGATTTCGCTACGCTTGTCTATTGTTTAAATTTTACTCATATCTTGTTTCATTTCATTTCGTTCCCCTGCCCTGTGTTTCAAATCCACTTGTTCCCCATTCCAAACCATTTCGTTCCTCTCATGAAGTGTTTCAATTCCACTAGTTCCTAATTTTATTTTGTTTAATTTCTTGTTTCATTTCGTTTCCCTTGCCTTGTGTTTCAAATCCACTTGTTCCCCATTCCAATCCATATCGTTCCCATTATGAAGTCTTCCAATTCCACTAGATCCTAATTTTATTTTATTTCATTTCTTGTTTCATTTAATTTAATTTCCCCTTATGTAGTGTTTAAATTCCACTCGATTCCCGTTCCATTCCATTTCGATCTCCTTTTGAAGTGTTTCAATTCCACTCCATCGTCGTTTCCTGTTTCATTCCGTTTCGTTCTTCTTGTGTAGTATTTCAATTCCTCTCGTTTCCCGTTCTATTCCATTTCGTTCTCCGCTTCATTCCATTTCGTTTCCTTGGTCTAATATTTCATTTTCACTTGTTCCACGTTTCATTATCATTGCAAAGCAGTATGATAACATTATCATGCCTATAGCCAAATCGGTTTGTGAAGGTTAAGCGGAATCTATTTCCCCCATTTGAATCTCCATTTTTGACACGTTTTGGCGAAAATTTAAAAAAAGACATTTTAGTTTTTAATACTTCTAGCAAAAAGGTTTTGGTCAGGCCGCCTAGAGAGCGAGAGGCATTTGCCCCTTCATACTGTGGTATTACCCCAACTCCAGGAAACACATAAGTAGACTTTTTCCCTATTTTTCCCCATTTTGCCCCTTCTGGTAATTATTTATAAAAATCCCGTCATATCAGTGAGTAAGCCATACTCCGAGAACACATATCATTTTATATTTCAGGTTTCTAAGGGGAAGATTCCCCCTTTTGCTCTCCCCGTGTGGATTTCCAAAAATTCCATTTAAACAATTAGCTTGCCCATATTTTGTATTTCTGGTTTCTAGCTAAATTGGTTTTGGGAAGTCATCAAGGGGAACACTTTCCCCCTTTGCCCCTTTCCTTAGGAATTTCCAAAAATTCTGTCATCGCTTGTCTATGCCAGAGATCTTAAGTCAAAAATAGCCAAATGTATAAACATTTTGTTGATTTGTATAACAGTTTTATAAATCAGATATTTTTTGTTGTTCTACATGGTAATTTTATTTATAACACTGTTAAAAAAGTCAACAAAATGTCTATTCATTTGACTGTAAGTATGTACTACGGTGCGTATGATTGTTGAATGTAATTAATCTGTCAACACTCATACGCACTGTTGCACAGTGAATTCCACTAGAAGCATACAAGGTTTCTGCACAGACTTAATAAATTTTTTGTTACAAATATTTTGGCATTAACTCAAAAACAAAAAAAAAAAAAAAACTTATATTAACTTTAAAAGTTCTATGGACTCCCAAGTTTTTTGCCTTTTTATATACTAAAATTTCTATTTACTTAAAAATAAATATAATCTTTATGTGCGGAAATTTATTAACAAGGACAAAACCAAAAATAAAAAATTCTTAAAATCCCCATTTGGAATGCAATTTAATGTAGTATTTAAATCCATAAAAATTCAAGATTTTCATGAATTTCTCCCCAATGCTAAGATATAAAATATTTTTCCTTAGGTAATCTGATTCTTTTTTTTTGACTACGGATTCTAACATAAAGAAACTTTAGTGCCGTCTAGTTAGAAATTTATTTTTGTATAGTTGTTTTATAGAGGAGGAATCCGACATTATATATCTAAAACAAAACCCTTTGGGCTACAGCGTTTCAAAGTTAGCTACATATGTACATAAAATTTATTTTGTGAATTGTTATTTAAACAGAATTATATCGATTTTCTGGGGAACACTTCCCCCTTTGCCCCTTTCCTTAGGAATTTCCAAAAATTCCGTCTTATCGTTTCTATGCCGGAGATATTAAGTCAAAATAGCCAAATGCATTAACGTTTTGTTAATTTGTATACAGTCTTATAAATCAGATTTGTTGTTTTACATGGTAATTTTATTTATAACACTGTTATAAAAGTCAACAAAATGTCTATTCATTTGACTGTAAGTATGTACTACGGTGCGTATGATTGTTGAATGTAATTAATCTGTTAACACTCATACGCACTGTTGCACAGTGAATTCCACTAGAAGCATACAAGGTTTCTGCACAGACTTAATAAATTTTTTGTTACAAATATTTTGGCATAAAATCAAAAAAAAAAAAAACTTAAACTTATTCAAACTGCCTTTCGCAGATTTACCATTGTATATTAACTTTAAAAGTTCTATGGATTTCCAAGTTTTTTGCCTTTTTATATACTAAAATTTCTATTTACTTAAAAATAAATATAATCTTTATGTGCGGAAATTTATTAACAAGGACAAAACCAAAAATTTTCATTTTGAATGCAATTTAATGTAGTATTTAAATCCAAAAAATTCAAGATTTTCATGAATTTCTCCCCAATGCTGAGATATAAAATATTTTTTCTTAGGTAATCTGATTTTTTTTGACTACGGATTCTAACATAAAGAAACTTTAGTGCCGTCTAGTTAAAAATTTATTTTTGTATAGTTGTTTTATAGAGGAGAAATCCGACATTATATATCTAAAACAAAACCCTTTGGGCTACAGCGTTTCAAAGTTAGCTACATATGTACATAAAATTTATTTTGTGAATTGTTATTTAAACAGAATTATATCGATTTTCTGGCAGCCTATATTGAATTACCTAGCGTAGAATTATTGCTGTTAATAAGTTTGAAATTGATAAATATTAACGAAATTAAAAAAAGTCGTTTATTTTTATAGGCTTTGTAGTTAATTGTTGTGAAGTTTAAAAAAGCAAAATAACTGAAATATTATTTATTTTTACGGATTTCGTAGTTATTTTATTGACAGTTAAAAAAAATAAATAAAGGAAAATTCATTACTTTTAATGGAATTTGTATTTGATTGGTTGATAGTTAAAATTAATAAATATCATAAAATTAAATTAAGAAATATCTTTTGTTTTTAGGGATACAGTTAAATTAATTAAAATATAATTTTATTTACGGATATTTTAATATAATTTATTAATATTTATTAAAAATATATGAAAATTACTTTTGATTTAAATGAAAAGTTTATTTTTTTTTAATTTTATTTATATTAATCATATTATATCCTAATATCCTAATACTCTAACCGAGCACTGGCAACAAAGGCTATCTATCGGCTCGTTGTAGCGAAACCCGACTAGAGCCTCCCGTGGGAATTGAACCCACGACCCCCGCACTGATAAGCTAGCACGCTACCAACTAGCCTACCGGGGCGCTCTATATGAAAAGTTAATAGACCGCTTTTTAATTGATTTTTCATTTATTTTAATTTACGTTTTTAGTTCATTTAACTTACAAAATATTGTATGTATTTGTATATCGCAAGCATTAATAATAAATTTGTTTTATCATAATTACTAATTTAATGAAAATTCACACAATACTTGCACTCTGCGGTGTGTGTCTGTTGGTATGGCGTCCATAAATAATGACATTTTTATATTTAAAATTGAACAAAATAAATTTAATAGTATTAAAAAATGTTTTTTTTTAATCACAATATTTTTTCTAAACAACAGTTTTGTTTTCCTTTTTCTCACAAGAAATAAAATTGCGAGTTATTTTGACAGTTGAGGTGTAAAACTTTTTGAGAGACAAGTTTACAAAAGAACTTTAACTTGCATTTTTCCAATGATAGTGAAAAAACTAGTACAAAAGTTAAGTCGATCATGCCGACAATATGATACCCTACTCTAGTGTAATTTGGATCCTAGTTCGCGAAGCGGGTGTTTGATTCTTATTTTATGGTCAGCACACAAAATATAAAAAAAAAAACATTTTAATGTAATGACCTAAAAAATGCATTTAAACAAATATCGGGAAAGTGATTTACGTATGTAAGGAATATGGCCTGATTTTCTGCGAATTGAGAGAAGTGATTTAGAAAAAGAAGTGATTTTAAAATTATTCACAACCCAAATTTATGGTTTTGTGTATCAAAATTGGTACAATTCTAAATAATTTTAATAGGGTTCATTCTTGAGTAAAAATGTATTTATCCTGTAGTTTGATCATAAGGCTTATAAGGGAAAGCGAATGAACGGACTGACAATATTAATTTGAATAAAAAAATTTATTCTCAGTCAAATAAATACACTATCAAGTCGGTCGAAGTCCGATATTTTTGGTAGTTACAAATATCAGCACAAACGCATTATGCTCTGCCGACAAGAATAAAGGTATAATAATGTGTATAACAAGAAAATCATTAACTTTAATTTCGGATGTGAAAAAAAAATTTTTGTGGTGAAAAAATTTTTTTAGGGTCAAAATTTTTTTGTGAAAAAAATTTCTGCTAAATAAAAAATTGAGTTAAAAAAAAAGTTTTGTGGTGGTTATAAAATATTATTTATCTTCGAAATGCACTATAATAGTATAAATTTCATTAATTTTTCGTTTCGACTCAATTCACCTTTTTTTTTGAAATTTTAACAGAAGAATAAAATCAGTTAAGGGGTACTATTTATATTTCGGGAATAGCAAATAATAACAAACATTTTTAAATGAAAATAGCTTTATTGTTTTTCGAAATATTTGCCCTTGATGATCAATACACTTTTGCATTCGTTCAAACCATTTGTCATAGCAGTTTTTCCATTACTCCTGAGACATCTCCCAAACATGGTTTCTGAACGCTTCAACTGCTTCTTCGGTGCTTTTAAATCGTTGACCACGCATTTTACCTTTGATTCGGGAATAAGAAGAAGTCATTGGGTGCCAAATGGGGACTGTAGGGAGGATGAGTCATCAATTCGAAGTTTTGACTGCTCACGAGATGTGTGAGAGCTCGCATTGTCATGATGGTGAATGGTTCGTCTTCAGTGGTTGGTTTTACGAATTTTTTTTAAGACTTCCGGCAAACAAATAGTCGTGTACAACTCAGAATTGATTGTCCTACGTCGCTCAAACAGAACAGTGGCCACATGACCAATTCGGCCGAAGAGACAGGCGACCATTTGCTTCGCTGTGCTTCTTCCGCAAACAACTTTTTTTGGATTTAGCTCGTCTTGGAATACCCACACGGTCGATGTTTCCGTCTCATACGCATATATCCATGATTCATCACCTGTCACGATTTTATAAACGCCTTTTGAATTACTACATTCGAACTTTTTAATCATTTCCTTCCACCAATCGAAGCGATCCTCTTTTTGAGCGATTGATAAATTATGAGGTATCCAAAGAGAACCAACTTTTTTTTAAACTAAGTATTCATGCAAAATCGAATATATTGAAGTGGAACTAATGTGCAAGGATGCCTCTATCTCACAATATGTCAAATGACGATCTTGCATTATCAGTTCATTCACTGCATCGGTGTTGTGTGGCACAACAACCGAATTTGGACGAATTACGACCACGATTGAATTTAATATACCAGCGATATACTGTGGTTTTTATCGCCATACAAAGAACTGAGCTTATCGACACATTATTGTTAAGATAATCCACGTCAAAAGCTGTGAAAAATAATCCAACGAAAACCTTCTCTTGAAATTTCCATTTTTTTTGCCAATTTAATTTTCTAAACAAAACAAATAGCACTTGTATGTACATCAAAACCTTCTGAGTACGTTTATGCTAAAATATGTCAAACTTTATTATGGTGTTGCCAGATTTTAGCTATTGACATTAGTATTGCCAGTTTCCGTAATATACATAAATAATACCCCGTAGATCCACTCCCTTTGCTGTAATTGACAAAACATTATTTGCAGGTCTGTGTAATTTATGTTTACACATGCAATAAAATGATAACAAGGAATTGTCAAACTGATATCATTTCAAGTAAAACCACTTAATTTTAATATTATTGCAATATCATGATATCGTTGACATGCAGTCGGTTCTTGTCATGATGTCGACCAATAAATGCTATTTTTAGTTTTCATTTGAATTCAGAAATAAAAAACAAAATAAAAACAGGAAAAGTTAAATTTTTATTATTTATAGAAATAAATTAATATTTGATAGAATTTCTTATTTTTCGAAGGGAAAATGTTCTCCACTAAAGTAAGCTGCCATTTTAATTTTTCTCTATAATCGATTTGAAATTGCTTGCTATCATTTTATGGCACGTGAAGATACCGGGTTTCAAATTATAGACACCGGGTTTCAAATCTTCCTGATGAAGCTCAAGTGCATACTTCTACAAAGTTTTGTTAAGTTTTCTGTTTTTATAAGACCAATTTCTGTTTTTATAAGACCAATTGATACAAAGATGTAAAATGGTTTGATTGTGGTTTCTCTAAAATGTCTTTTTCATATAGAACTCCCTTTCTATTTGTGTCCCAAATAGAACATTTTGTAGACAGTAGTAATAAGTTTCTTATTAATTTTTCTTATCACGATTTTTATTTTCTTTACTCTAGGGAACTTTGAAATGATTGTGAGTAACTGATATCTACTAAATAAGTTTTTTGAGCGTAAATTATGAATATTATAAATATTTTTGCTGGTCATTATGTGTTGTTGATATTTTGTTTTTATTGTTAGTTTTCTGTTTTGTCATGCTTATTCAGGCATAAAATATAATATTAAATAACAAAGTAGGTTATTGTAAAAAATAAAAACATCTGTCCCTCGAAACACAAATTTTGTGGGAGTTCATAGAAATTAATTGGTCAAAAACTATATAAAAATTTAATAAAAAATTAAATCTTCATTTACAACAAAAACAAGTAAAAAATGGCTTAAATTCGGCTGTGCCGAATCTTTGAATACCCTCCACCAATATGCCAAAAAAAAAAAAATGTTCTCTGAAGTAAAATTATGGAGGTGAACAAAGTTTTTAAGGAGAAAAACTTTTTTAGACGCGAAAACAAATTTTTTGGTGAAAAAAAAAAATTTGAGGTGAAAAAAATTTTTGCGGTGAAAAAAATTTTCTGGTGAAAAAAATTTTTTGAGGTGAAAAATATTTGAGGTTAATACAAAATATTATTCATTTATGAAAAAATATGAGAAAATATATTATGTACCAGTCGCTACTATGACTCATAACTTTTTAACCGCTTGACCGATTTTGCTCATTTTCAATACCAAACTGCTCGGGAGGATGTCCAATAAACTGAGTAAAAATAGGCACCCCGCTTTCGTCTTCGCGTCGTGATCGCCATTTCAACAGACAGACGGACAGACGCACATCGCTAAATCAACTTAAAATTGCATAAGGATCACGAATATATATAATTTATGGGGTCTTAGACCTATATTTCGACATGTTACAAACGGAATGACAAACTGATATATACCCTTACCATATATGGTGGAGGGTATAAAAAAATATATATTAATCTTTCAAGATATGTTGTATTCTTTAATATAAAACTATTCTATAGCATACATCTAGGAAAAAAAGTTTGTAACATATTTTCTACCCAAAATTATGTTATTTATTTATTGTATCCGTTTTACATGTTGTAGGTGTTCCATATACATTGAAACTCTTAATATAAGGCTGGTTATTTGGCTTCATCAAAATCCTTGTATGATTATTTTTTTTGTTGATAATAAAATGGTTTATTTTGTTCACTCTGATATGATGATTTTTCTTTTTTTAAACCTGGTGTTGTTCATATACTTTTTCTGTAGGCCTTTATAGAAATATAGTTTATGTTACTGCTGGGTACAGGACAGTAAACGTTGTGTCAACTCCAATGAGATGAGATAACAAATTTTATCATAAACATATAAAAATAAATGTCATCGTATACATTTAAACGTTTAAATATACATACATAGCAAAACTCCATTAAGATTTTTCTATACAAAAAAAAATGGGCAAAAAAAATTTTATTTTATCTTAAACAATTCATGCATATTAAAAATTATATTACAAAAGGGAATAAATGACCTTACAAAATAATACACATGTAGTGTATACAAAAAAAAATAAAAAAAAAAACATAATATATAATTTTAATATGGTTATACAATTTATAAAATTAACAAGCCAAGAACATAGTTGGCTATAAACGATTTTAAACGGAAGTGGATATCGGTTTAAGAAGGGAAACGGAAGTCAATTATAAACTACATAGGATTTAAGTATGTAAAATACTTAAATAAGCATAAAATTTTTACAATTAAAGCAATTAGAATTTGTTTCATGCAGTCACTAGGGCAAGAAATTTCAAGCGTTTATACAGAAAAAATATGCGCTTAAAAAAAATGCGGAGAAATGTATACATTAACAGCCGTATGCATAGACATTTAGTTGGTTCTTATGTTAGTCTTATAAAGATAATTTGTTGTTGTTTTGCATGTTATTTGATTTATAAGTGTGTTATAAAAATCAACAAAACGTTTATACATACGGCTGTAAGTATATAAAAAAATATGCGAAAATTGCCATTGCGAAAATATTGTCTTGTATAACATTTAAAAAATTTATGGAATCGAAAATATTTTCATTTTTGTAAGAGATTCTCATATTATTTTCCAAAAAATGTTTAATTTTTAGTTAAATTTTTAATACACAGAAATTCAAAGATCTATAATAGTATTCAAGACCACATGTGTAGGCTTGAAAGATCTTTAAAGCTCGGAATCTTAATCTGATGTCAGAATTTCCCCATCTGATCTAAATGCATTTACCGATTATTTTCAGTTTCGTTTATTTTTTAATTTGCTTAAAGTTTAATAAAAATTTTCCCACAAAACAGAAATCTATGGTTTATTTCTTTTTGTTGCAGTTATAACAAATTTTAGTTTTATTTGTTTTGTTTCAAAAAAAAAAAAAAAAAAAAAAAAAAAATACTCAAAAATTCCAATTTTGTTTTTTATTTAAATTATTTGTTTTCATTATTTCAATTCGAATAACAAGAACTTACTGAGCATAATCACACACATAAGGCCGTTACACAAAATGTGTTTATGGAGTGTGTGAGGTTATATTTTGCATATTAGAAATAAACAAAACTACTTAAAACCTAAATAATTTCAAATAAATGTATAATCATGTATTTTTACGGATTAAGTACACACAGAAAATAAATTGGTCGAAATTCCATCGCAATTTAATTGTATGTACCTTAAGGTCTTCATCGGAATAGTTAAATTTAATTATAAACAGAAAATATATCAAATTAACCGAAACAATATCACATCATCCAAAATATTGATTTTTCCAATCAATATTTAAAATATATGATCTTCTATATAACCTTTAATACACTCACCAAAAAAGTCTGTAATGGCAACTGAAAATTTTGCTGTTATTACGGGATATTCTGCTAATTTGAGCCCAGCGGTATTTTTTGCTAATCTTAGCAACACATGTCTGCTGACGTGTAGTACAATGAAATTAGTAGAAAAATTAGTAGACTTTTTGAAAGTGGAATTTAAAATCTGTTTGCTAAAATCAGCAAAAAAAAAAAAAATTACTAAATATTATTAACATTAGTAAAAAGCGGATTTTTAGAACTAAAAAACCTTTTTAGTGCTATTTTAAGTGGATGTCCTCTTTTTAGACATGAGTCGGTACCTTTTTATATATATGTAACATTTCAAGGAAATTTAAGTTTGTAGGTGTAAGTTTTAATTAGAAATAACATTTCCTTCAATATCCACTTTTTAAAATTAGTAAAATTTTTTGGGATTGAAAACCGTTTACAATTTTTTCTACTAACTTTCTTTTCTGAGTGTAGTCTTAGGATTCTGAGTTCAAACCCTTAGGAATTTAAATTTTTTTTTTTTTTTTTAATATATTTTTTATTAATTTAAAATATTAATTTTTTTAAATATTCAAATTTCCTCCCTGAAAAATATTTGAAGTTTGAAATTTGACTAGAAAAAATTTAATACAGCTTAGCCTAGAGGAAAGGCCTGACAAAGAGATAGTTGCCGGTTCAAGCACAGTTCGTGGCATAAAGTATTTTTATTTTAAAAATAAATTTTGTGGAACACGTTTCTACACTCAGAATATTATGTATTTACTGTTTGTAGTTTAATTAAAAAAGTTTTCCGTTCCGTTTCAAAATAAAGGAACATACATTTATTTTTCAAAGAAATATCTGTATTAACTTTTTGTTCTTGGTAATTAATTTTTCAAGACCAAGGTCAATTTTGGGCTTGAAAAATTATTAACCAAGAACAAATATTAAAAAGGTCGAAGAAATTAAATTAAATAATGTATTAACTTTTTTATAAATTATTCGAAATGAATTACTATCATTTACCGATTTACCTGTTTCGGCCACCTCGGGTAAAACACAGGGAAGAAATTCAGACATTTTTGTGTAAAGTTTTGCCCGGCAGCATGTCGGAAACTTTGGAAATTTTATATAAAAACTGCATTTAAATAATATATTTATCAAATGAGAAAGGATGGTATACATAATGCATATATTTTTAGTACAGAATTGTCAAGTTGTAAAAAAAAAGTACTAAACAAAGAGCTTCGCGAAATTTTCGTTATAATCCAAAATACGTGTCCGGTCCGGAAAAAAATACGTGTCCGGTTTAATTTAATAAGTCATAACACATGAGTTTTAGACAGTCATACTTTTTCATACAAAGAAACATTTTTAAATTTTTCCAATAGTAAATTCAAAAAACCAAAAATGTACCAAAAGAAAGGTACCACTAAAAGGACCACAAAAATTCCTTTTTAATTATACCATACTTGCATATGGTTCTTTTAGTTTAAATGTCTTAAAAAGCTAAAAACAAAAAAGAAAAATGTTTTAACCCCTTTTTGGTCTCTTAAAATTTTGGGGTGACCAAAAAGCCGAGAGACGCTGATTTTAGATATCATTTTTCTATTACAATTTAAACACATGTCTTTAATATTAGCTAATAGTTGATTTGAAAATACGGCAACGAAAGGAGAATGTAAAAACACAAAAATAGTAAGTAAATTTCATCTAAACTTAATAATAACAAATCAACAGTAAGTTAGCATAAATAGCTTTTTCTGTCGACTTGTGAGTTAAATAGATATACCTATTTTTAATTGACACTTTAAATGGCACGAAGAATGTTGATGACGGTTGTAGTGGACCAGAAAATACATTTCATTCAGCTGTTGTCTAATAACTTTTTCTGTGTATTCTCCATGATTACTAAATAAAAATAAAAAACAATTTTTTCATTTGATACAAATTTTTCATGATTTTGAAGCAGAAAAAAATGCATTTTTATACATATAAGTATTAAAAAGATCAACTATAAAATAAAAACTTCACTAAAACAAAAATGAAAAATTTTTTTTCTTTGTGTTTGAAAAGAAAAAAAATTGTTTTTAAAAAATTCCAATTTTGTTTTTTTTTTAAATTGTTTCTTTATATAACACACAAAATTATTTTGATTCGCATTAAAAGAACTGAGTTTACATTTTAAAGATAAAAAAACAAACAAAAATATAGAAAACCGGAACAATTTTAAATAATTGAATAATCATGTATTTGTACAGAATTGGTAGGTAAAATTTTGACATGTATTCTGAATTGATTATTAATTTTTTTTTTCTGATGTGTCAATTGTTGAAATAACATTTAAATATAATAAAAACCATTTGATTAAAATGAAAAGCAAATAGACCGGGTTTTAAATGAAATAAAATTTCATTTAAATGTTATTTTTTGTTATTTTAACTTACAAACTATTCTTACAAACTATTCTGAGTATAAGTATTCTAAGTATCATGTTGTTTTGCTATTTTTATTTGTTCTGGCAATCCTTTGTATTTTAATTAAAGAATAGAAATTTAAACTTAAAATTAATTTAATATCTGGCATATTTTTACAAGGTAACGTGATTAAAAAACAAGTAAAAAAGGCTTAAATTCGGCTGTGCCGAATCTTTGAATACCCTCCACCAATGTTCTTTATTGTTTTTGATACAAACAATGTAAAAAACTTTTGAAGTAAAATTATGGAGGTGAAAAAATTTTTTGAGGTTAATTTTTTACGAGAAAAAAAATTTTGAGGTGAAAAAATTTTTTTTGGTGAAAAAAATTTTTTGTGGTGAAAAAAAATTTTAGTGGTGAAAAAAATTTTTTGAGGTGAAAAATATTTGAGTTATACAAAATATTATTAATTTCTAAGCGATTGGTGAAAAAATATGAGAAAATATATTATATACCAGTCGCTACTATGAAATTGTACTAAAATACACCAATTTATATGGAAAATTTAGAGGTATCTTTACATTTTCACTCATAATTTTTTAACGGCTGGACCGATTTTGCTCATTTTCAATACCAAACTGCTCGGGAGGATGTACGATAATCTGGGTAAAAATATGCACCCCCGCTTGCGTCTTCGTGTCGTGATCGCCATTTCAACAGACAGACAGACGGACATCGCTAAATCGACTTAAAATTGCATAAGGATCACGAATATATATACTTTATGGGGTCTTAAACCTATATTTCGACATGTTACAAACGGAATAACAAACTGATATATACCCTCACCATATATGGTGGAGGGTATAATTACTATAAAATGTGCATAAACAAAGTTGTTGTCGAAAATGTGTGTTATTTTTTTTCGAACTCACTCCTTATTGGTTCTTGATGTAGTTTCGTCATATGACGACTATGGTATAATAAGGGTTAGGCATTTTTCATGGTAGGTACTTAAGTAATATATTTGTACATATATAAAATTTTATGTTGAAGGAAATTTATGCAACATCTACTAAAAAAGATCTTCACCAGCTTATATTACTTTATGTTATATACTTTTTACAAAAATTACAAATTTTTGCCACCCTTTTTTTTAGTTTTCCTTCGTCATATTTTTATTTTAACAGTTAATGTATGACGGCAAAGTATTTTTGCTACATTCAGGGTTATTTTCTGTAATTTTAAACAAGATTTTATCGCGTTATAATAAATTTTTTAAATATTTATTAACTGTTATATAAAACAGTTTTCCTTAAAAAAAAAACAACAAGGAAAATTTAACATATTTTTCCCATTTAAATGGAAAATAATTTAATAGAATAAATTTTTTCAATATTATGATTTAAATTTTATTGAAAATTTTATTATAATATTTTTTTTTTGCAAAACAAACCTATTAATATTTAATATTAAAATAAATCTAATTTTATTTTAAAAAAAGAAAACATTAAAAAAATTTTCAAAAATTTATTTTGTTTGTGCCATAGCTTTATGATAAGTACGAAGCTAGTAAGTAGTCTCTTCTTTAAAAAATATGTTATTACATATTTTTGATCCAAGACTCTCAGAATACGTTTTCAGGATAGTTCTCTAACTAAAAATCAAGCTGGCTGATTTTTGTTTTTCTGAAATTATACACATATGAGATTCCCCAAGTCAGAAGAAAGAAACACTAACCTTGCAAATATTTCAAAAAGAAATCAATATTTTGAGCCAAATTTAGATATTTTTCAAGTTTAGGATATCGTTACCTTTTCTAATACCATTTTCCGGTTTAAAACCCCTTCAAATTGATAACCGATATAGATAAAGGGTGTCCCAAGAAGAACGCAATTTTTAAATTTTAAATAAAACACAGATATTTAAAAAAAAAATCGTGAAACTTTATTATATCGTAAAGTAGACAGAATGAGGTTATGTATGAAACAATATATCGTGCAGATGGCCGCCGCGGCTTTGCTGGCATGCACGCGATCTTTTAATGAAATTTTCAATGACCGTTTTGCATGAATGCTGCGGTATTTCATTAATGCAGCGTCCAATTTCCTCTTTTAAGGCTTGAGTCGTCGTCGGCTTATTCGCGTAAACCATCGACTTCAAAAAACCCCAAAGAAAAAAATCTAATGGTGTTAAATCGCACGATCTAGGCGGCCAATTCTGATCTCCAAAACGCGAAATAACACGACCGGGAAATGACTGATGCAGCAATTGAATTGTTTCTCTTGCTGTATGACATGTGGCGCCGTCTTGTTGGAACCACATGCCCTCCACATTCATTTCTTTAATTCTAGGCAAGAAAAAACTGGTTATCATTTCACGATACCGAACACCATTGACTGTTTGCGCTTGACCTGCCTCATTTTCATAAAAAAAGGTCCAATGATTCCTCCAGCCCAAAACCACACCACACAGTGACACGTTGAGGATGCATTTGCTTCTCGTGAATCACTCGAGGATTTTCCTCACCCCAAATGCGACAATTCTGCCTATTGACGAAGCCATCAAGATGAAAATGGGCCTCGTCACTGAAGATGATTTTATCGGCAAAATCAGCATTTTCATGTTGTCTCTCCAATACCCAATTAACGAACTCCCTTCGGTGTCCATGGTCAGCTGGCTTCAGTTCCTGAGTCAATTGAACTTTGTATGCATGAAGATGCAAATCTTTCGTCAAAATTCGCTGCAAAGTGGATTTGGAGACACCAATTTGCTGAGCTCGGTGTCGAATTGAGGTGGATGGAGTTTGAGCGACATCATCACGTACAGCTGCGACATTTTCGGTCGATCGACCTGGTCGATGGCGCGTTGTTGTCTTTACATCACTAACAGACCCAGTTTCGGCAAATTTATCCATTAATCTCTTTACAGTTGACTCTTTTGGAGCATTATTGTGACCCCAAATTGATCGCAATTTGCGAACTGTAGCCGCAAAACTTTCACCATTTTGGTAAAACAATTTCACAATGAGAATGCGTTGTTCATTCGTGTAGCGCTCCATTTTTACTAACCTCGTACCTTCTACTAGCAAACAATAACAATTGTTCAAATGTCAAACAATGACACTTCGAATGTTGCCAGATTTAAAAATTGCGTTCTTCTTGGACACCCTTTACAAATGCGAAAACTATTTATTTAAAAAATATCGGTATTCAAAAACATACCGGTGTCGTATCAGTAATAAACCGGTGTCGTATCAGAAAACGCAATTAAGTTATTCACAAGGGCTGCACCAACAGAGTTATTAAAATTTAATTAAAAATAAAAATATTTACAATAGTACACTCGAAATAAAGTTAAAGTTAAAATAACAGAAAATACCATTTAAAATAAATGATATTTCATTTAAACCCTGATCTACATTTCATTTCGATCAATGGTTCTTATAATTTTTTAATGTTGTTTTAATAACTGATACATCAGTAAAAACAAATGATTTATCAGTTAAAAATAAATGTTTAAATTATACGTAACAATTCCATAAAAATAAATAATTTAATTTATTTGAAATTGTTATGCTTTTTTGTATTTTTGTTTTTTTATTCTGCCAAATGTATACTTACACACTCTATAAACACAAGTTGTGTAAATGGCCTTATGTGTGTGTGTTAATAAAGTTCTTGTAATTCGAATTGAAATAAATTTGCTTAGACTCACCAAAAAAAGTCTGTAATGGCAACTGAAAATTTTGCTGATATTATGGGAAATTTTGCTAATTTGAGCCCAGCGGTATTTTTTTTGCTAATCTTAGCAACACATGTCTGCTGACGTGCAGTACAATGAAATTTGTAAAAAAAAAATTAGCTGACGCTACTAAATTTTAGTAAACTTTTTATTTTTATAAACTGGAATTTAAAATCTGTATGCTAAAATCAGCAAAAAAAATTTGCTAAATATTATTAATATTTGTACAAAATTTCAAATTTATTATTTTATCGAGCAGCAAAATTGTTTTATTTTATTTATTTTTTTTTTAAAAATATTTTAGATAAAATTAAAAAAAAAATCAAAGGCTTAAAAATTGTAAAAACAAACAAATTTATCATTTTGTTTTAATTTGGTAATTTTTTTCTCTTTTGAAAAATATTTTAGTATTTTTTTTTTTTACTGTTAAGGACAAATTTTAATTGTTTTAGGGCTGATTTTCAGAACTAAAAAAAAATTTAGAGCTATTTTAAGTGGATGTCCTATCTTTAGACATGAGTCGCTATATTCATTTCCGATCCATTTTTTTAATCTATGTAACATTTTAAGGTAATTTAAGTTTGTAGGTGTATGTTTCAATTAGAAATAACATTTCCTTCAATATCCACTTTTAAAAAATTGGTAAATTATTTTGCTAATTTTAGCAAATCGGTTTTCAAAATTTTCTAAAATAATTTCTAAAATTAGCAACAAAATTTTGTAAATTTTCTGTAAAAATTCTGTAATTTGTAAAATGTAAATATCAAGCAGATTTGCTAAAGACATAGATTCTTATTAAAAAGTGTACCAACCTCTTCAACCGTACCTAGCAAAACATTTGTTTCATATTATTAATCTTTTAAAATATGTAAATTGAATCCTTCGGTCAATTAGTTTTAATAATCTACTTAATAGCACATACAATTTTTCAGTTTATAAAAGCATACGTGGGTGGTCCCAAAATTAGTCGATCTAACAAAGAAAACACAACAAATTTGAGAAAAAAATTTATAATCTATTTTTTTTGCGCAATACAATTCTTCCAGCGATATTCAATAGCTTTGATACCCTGTTTATAGTAAGAGCTCCTTAAAACAGCCATCAACCGCAAATCTTTTACTACCGAGCTATTTTTTTTAATTTTGGAAATAGAAAATAAACCGATGGTTTTAAATCAGGACAATTAAGGTGCGTGTTAAAGTTTAATTCATTGATTTTGGCCAACTATTTCTATATTTATTTTTGATAGCTCCAAAAAAATACTAAACACCGTGGCGCCTTGAAATTTAAAACATATGTTTTACAAGGTTGCCATTTTTCACCAAAGTAATTTTTTTTCAAGCTACTGCCGCCATCTATACGTTAGATCATCTTATTTGGGAACGCCCTTATAACTACGAAGACAGTTCGAAATGGTCTTATCCTTACAATGAAAATTATGTTTATTTTTCAATATAATATGCTTTTTACACTGAGCAACATCTTTTTGATATGTATGGAAGATGTTGAAAACGTGAAACATGTGTTTACATTGGCAACATCTTTCATATGTTATTTATTCAGCTGTCAAAAAAATAAAAGAAAAAGACGCATAGTTTTTGTTAAAAATAAAAAAATGGATTTAGAGAAAGCATTAATCATTGGAGTAGTTGTTGCTTTGCAAGAACAAACCCGAATTTTCATGCAGTACATTGAAATATAAAAGGCCATTCTGGAAGAAGATGATGATGAAGAAGATTTTTTGGTAGACATAAGTATGAAATTCTTACATCTGCCGCTCATTTTCCTTTGTTGAATAATTTTTTTTTTGTTTATCTTCTGCAATGTCAGTTTGTTAGTGATGGCGCAAATAAAATTGATTTTTTTTTTGTAATTTTTTTAATGATGACAGTTAAAATAACGAAAAATGTAAGATGGAACAAATTGAGAAATGATCATCTTTTGTAGATGTAGAAAGATGTAGAATTTGTGGCCTGTATAATTCTTATGGAAAGATATTAACATCTTTGCAAATTTATGAAAGATGTAAGATGTAGCTCAGTGGAAAAAGGCTATAAGCTTCAATACACTTTGCTCAACGCTTTTCTAGCAATTCTATCAGGTGATCAAAAAAATTTTTTTTGAAGCACTGCAAAATAATCGTTAACAGCTGTAATTACATCTTAATTTGAGGTAAAACGCTTGCCAGCAAAGAATATTTTTAAATTTGGGAACAGGTAGAAGTCTCAGGGAGCTAAATCATGAGAATAAGGTGGGTGGTAAAGCAATTCGTACTTAAATTCGTTGATTTTTTTCTTAGTTTTTACTGGTGCGTTGTCTTGTAAAAAGTTATTTTTTCATGTTGTAAACGAGGGTTTTTTTTTCTATATTTATTGTTTTACCTTTTTGAAGATAGTCAATCAATAAAATACCTTTGTAATCCTAGAAAACCGTTGACATAACGTTTACAATTGATTAAATTGCCGTTGCCGTTGGTTGAAAAGTTCCTGCGCTTACCAAGAGATGGCACTGCTAGCTCCAAACTTTTTTTTCTCAAGTTGGCATAACTGTCCTGAGAACACATGCAAAGTTGCAAGTCATTCTGGCAATTCTTTCTTTGTTTACAAGCCATTTGAAGTTGACGTGTCATTGATTTTTTTTAATATGGAAAGAATCGAATATCGTGCAGTCTTCAGATTCTTTGTTTTGAAGGGTTTAAAAGCAAATTAAATTTATGAACAGTTGTTAGAAGTGTATAAGGAGTCCTCACCTTTAAAACGCACCGTTGAATTTTGGGTTGGTGTATTTAAACGTGGTCGTACCAGCCTTGAAGACGATCCACGCGAAGGACGACTAAAAACTGCAACCACAGCAGAAATCATTGAGCAGGAACATAATATGGTTAGTGAAGATCCAAGTTTGACTAGGCGTGAAATTGCTAATGCCATAGGCATCTCAGACGAACGAGTACTCCATATTTTACATGAAGAATTACGTATGAAAAAACTGTTTGCAAAGTTAGTGCCGTACACATTAACAATTCAACAAAAACTGGTTCGAAAACAAATTTCTGAGCGTAATTTGGAGCGTTTTAAGCCGAATAAAACCGACTTCTTGCGTCGTTTCATAACTATGGATGAGACTTGGATCTAACACCATGATCCTAAATTGAAACAAGAACGTTTACAGTGGACTGAAGCTGGTTGTTCAGCTCCAAAGCAGGTGAAGTCACAACGATCAGCAAAGAAGGTTATGGCATCAGTTTTTTGGGATGCAAAAGGAATTTTGTTGATTGATTATTTTCAGAAAGGTAAAACAATCAACTCTGAATATTATTGCAGCCTTTTGGATCAGCTGGATGAAAAAATTCGTGAGAAAAGACCTGGTTTAAAGAAGAAAAAAATCATTTTTCATCAAGACAATGCACCTGCTCACAAAAGTGTTTTGACGATGGCTAAATTCAAAGCATTAAAGTACGAATTGCTTGAACATCCACCGTATTCACCAGATTTGGCTCCCAGTGATTACTATCTCTTCAGAAATCTCAAACAATTCCTTCGTGGAAGGCATTTTTCGTCGAATGAGGAGGCCATAACAGGTTATTTTGCAGAGCTTCCGGAAAACCCTTATAAGGATGGGATAAAATTATTGGAAGATCATTGGAACAAGTGTATTGAGCTTCTAGGAGATTAAATTGAATAAAAAAATATATTGCGTAACAAAAACAGTGTTCTTTCATTTCGAGCGCAGGAACTTTTCAACCAACCTGTATGTAAATATTTAAAAAAAAATCACCAAAGCATCTTTTTTGAACAGCTGCTACTATACGAATAAATTTCCAGATCAAAATGAAATTTATTATGTGTGCAGATAGATGGAAATTTCCAATACACTTTACCCTCTGTGTCAGGCTAAGAACATTTCAAACGACCATCGTATTGTATTTATTTCTGCTGTTACTAAATGTATTTGCCTGCAAAAAAAAATTAACCACATTATTTTATTATATTAATTTATTTTACATTTCAATGGGAAAAATATGGTAAATTTTTATTTTTTACCATATTTATATAACAGTTTATAAATATTTGAACATTTATTATAACACGGCGCGATAATATATTGTTTAAATATACAGAAAATAACCTTGAGTACAGCGAATATACTTTGCCGTCCATACATTAACTGTTAAACTATAAATATGGCGAAGAAAAAAAAATAAAAAAATGGAGTGGCAAATTTTTGTAATTTTTGTTGAAAAGCATATAAAGTATAAACTGCAAAATATCTTCTTTAGTAGTTGTTGTATAAATTTTCTCCGACATACATTTTTATATAACATATACTCTTATATAGTATATAAAAAAAAACATATAACTTGAGTTTCTATCATTTAAAATGATTAAGTTGTTGTGAAATGTGCAAAATATCTTTAAGTTGCATTAACAAAAAAAAAAAGTAAAGAAACCCATAAAGAAGCTTAAGTTAAATAAATTAACAAGACCAGAGTTTACAAAATGTAACTAGTTTTCTTTACTTTTTTTTTGCAAAGATAAATGTAAAATATTTTCCAAATGTATAATTTTAGATTACTATTATAGGAAGATGATTTGGTTTTACAAGTTCTTTTACACTTTTTATGTAATTGGTATAAATTTTAAAGAGAAAAAAAAAAAAAATAAAATAAAATTTTAATTGGTTTTAAAGGTAAAGTTTTCTTGTTAAAATATTTTCTTTTTATTTACTTGACTTCCGTTTTTCTTCTTATAGCAGATTTCCGTTTCCGTTTTAATTATTTTTTTTTTTATATTCCATATACAGGTTGTGGATTTGTTATGCAATTTATTTAAGGATAAGAAAAATGTTAATATTAGTTTTGTGGCAAAATAAATATTGAAATATTTTTAAATAATTTTGTAACAAAATGCATGACTTCTTTTTTCAGTTTCTTGTTTTTCTAGTTGTTTGTTAGAAATCTTAAAATGAAGTTAGATTTCATAGAAAATAAATGAGCGCCCCGGTAGGCTAGTTGGTAGCATGCTAGCTTATCAGTGCGGGGGTCGTGGATTCGATTCCCACCAGAGGCTCTGGTCTGTTTTCGCTACAACGCGCCGATGGCCTTTGTTGCTAGTGCTCGGTTAGGGTATTAGGATATAATTTGTATTTATATGATTAATATAAATAAATAAAATAAATAAATAAAAAAATAAAATAAATAAATAAAAAAATAAAATAAAAAAATATAAAAAATTAAATCTTATGAAAAGTTGTCACATCGAAATATGCAACTTTACCATATTTAAGATAGGGGGAGTCACACAATGTTAAATTTTCCTAGAGGTATATACAAAAATTTACCTACACTCAAAAGACATGAACTAAAATGTAATCAAAAATTTCCTATAAAATAGTTTATAAATTGTCCTCAATTTAAGTAAAATTTTATTAAAACTTAGAACAATTTTCTTAAAAAGAATAAAAATTCCTAAGTTTGAGGTAAAACGAAATAGTTTATATACTCAGAAATAGTTCATATTTTTCATAAGTAATATTTCTTGATTTTAGGAAAAAAAACAAGTCAATTAAATAAAAATTTATTAATTTTAAGAAAAAACATATTAGTTTTAAGAAAATTGCATACTTAAATGTAATAAAATTAAATTTAGTTCAAAAAAAAAAATTAGGACATAAGTTACTCCCATTTAGTTCAAAAAATGTGTCTAACTTAAATCGTCATTTTTTGTTCCCGAGTAGTAAAATGAACTAAATTTTAAAAAGCCATTTCCAAATTCAGTTTTTAAGTATACCACTTTCTAATTTTGAAGAATTGTTTTCTGAAAAATTAGTTCAGACAATTAAAAACAAAAAGTAATACATTTTTTCCTATGTAATAATAAAAATTTACTTGATTTTAGAAACTGATGAACTATTTCTAAGGAACATTTTCATGCAACTTAGTTCAGATAAATTTTAAAAATGTTAATAAAATATTTTTCAATTAAAGGTTTTTTTATTTTTAAAAAGTAATACAATTTGGTATAGGATTTTTTTTTGTTGGAAAACGTTTAAATTATTTTTAATATTCTATTCCAAAAAAACAATCAATTAAAAACAAACCAGTTAGTTTTCTTAATTTTCAAGAAAAAATATTTTTAAATAAAATAAATTAAAGTAACCATTTAAAAAATCTATCGTGCATGGTTATAATTTTTGGTTCATGATCGTGCGTGAGCGTAAGTTAAAAATCTCTCACGTGCCCATCTCTAATCTTAACAGTCTTTAACACTGAACTTAAAGTAGCTTAAATTTTTTTTTTTTAAATTTTGTTAGCAAAAGGTTAAAAATATCGAATTTGCCCTTTTATGTAGTAAATTTGTTGACTGCGATACAAAATATCGCAGGCACATTTTATACATTACGGCATAAGGGCTTTCCTATAATTGACGTAGCGCTTATTAAACTTTATATATATCGAACTATTTTTTTCACTTAATAATAAAAAAAGTTTAAATTTGTATATGTCAAATAAAGTTTAAGCTAAAAATCTCATAAAATTAACTTATGACTTTTCCATTTAAGCTAAAAATCACAAAAAATAAACTTATGACTTTTCCATTTTCCAATAATAACAAGAAATGTAACTGTGATATTTTGTATTTTTACAACAATTTCCTTTAATAAGTTAATTTAAGAAGACAAAGGACCCAAAGTGTTCCTTAGCCATAGATGCCGTGTGTTATGTGGGGCGTCCCTTTTTGTAGTTCTCTCAAGCAGAACCGTTAATTAACTACGAAAAGGATCTGACTTTGTCACAATTTATTACGTTTCAGGATTATGCTGTAGTTCATTTTTTTAATTTGCTTACCTTTTTGCTAATAAAATTTAATTTATATTTTAAATACACGAATTTAGTATAATTCAATTTAGTTTTAAGACAAAGCGGAAGTCCTCCGAAAGTGGGAAAATACTTACTCAATGAGTGTAAAGTACTTTGAAATATATGGTAAAATATATTACCTTTACCATAGAAGCAGGATAAGGATGATTTTCACTTAAAAGAAGTGCTATTTAACTTGATTTTAGACAATATTTTCTTATTTTTAGGGAGTTAAGTCCTAGTTTTTAGTAAAAAAAATATCTAATGAACTTAAATACAATAAAATTTTTCCTAAAACCAAGGAAACATTTCCTTACTAGCAGTACAATTTTAGATGATGTATGAACTAATTAGGAGGAAATTTAACTGTATTCTAATAAAAATTTACTTCTCAGTAGTAAAATTTTTCTATAATTTAGAAATTTTTAACCAAATTTTAAGTAAAATTTGTTTCTTAATTTCAAGGAAAACTTTATTAAATATTGGTAAAAAGTGTCTTTGGCGCGGTTTTCATTTCTATTTTTCTCTAAATAAGTTAATTTTTCTAAATTCGAGTTCATTTTTTTTTTTTTTGAGTGTAAATATAATTTTTATATTAGTGACTCAAGCTGTGCTAAATATATTAAAATTGCATATTTGAACGTGACAAATTTTCACGTAGTTACAGAACAACCCCATTAATCCTTCAACACTTTTTTAAGTTAAAGGAGGTTTATGAAACTTTCTTTCATTTGGTAAAAAATTTGTTCCATAAATCTATTATAAATGTATAAAAAATTTATAAATTTAGGGGTTAGTGTTTTCTATTTATTACTCGTAACAAATTTTTTTAAACACTATTTTTTGCCATTAGCATTTTTTTTAAAAAATTATTTACATAACCCCATTCTTCTTTTGTGTGGGTATGTTATTGTTATTTTTTTTTTGTCATATTAAATATATAAAAATAATCAATAATAAAACCATTATTTATAATAATTTCCATATTTTTTATATACACTTTTTTTTGTGTGCACTATTTACAAGTCAATGTTTGGTTGTCCCCAGGTGTTTTAAATAACAATTTTAAAAAAATAATGATATTTTTTCTTACTTATTGATATTCAACAAATAAATAAATATTTTAATAATGGAAGAAGAAGTATTTGAAATAAATTTATAACAATACAGGGGAAGTATCAATATTAATCTCTTTTAAAGGTAGTAAAGTGTTGAAGAAATCTTTTTATTGCGTCATAGTATTTAAATTTACAACAATGAAAATGCAACCATTATTTTGAAATATACAAATAATGTATACAAACCCTAATTGTTATTAATGACCTTATAATATGAAATATGTATTTGGATAGATTAGGCTTATTTTTATGATTTATTTTATTTCTTTATAAATATTTATGTGCTGCTTTATGATTTGAATGTTTGAAAACATTTTAAATTTTTGTTTAGAATATTTATGTTTTTTGTACTTAAAATAAGTGTGCATCACAAAGGGAGTAGGTGTAGGGTCTCCTCTTTAGTAATAGTTTTAAAAAATTTAAATTTGTGCATATTACCCTGGAATATATATAAAAAAATCTATAAAATTTGAGGATTTAAAAAGGCCTGTCTTATGTAAGCTTCCTTTGCGAAAACCAAACGGAGGTTGGGCGAGAAATGATACTGAAAAATGCGATCTGTTTGTTAAACACCAGAGAACTGCAAAATCAACTCTTTTCTTGATTTAATCATACACAAAAATTCTTGTTCACTTTTAAAAATTCAACAAAATTCACTGTAGAATAAAATCAGCATCATGTTACTGAACGCGTAATTGGAATCAGTGTGAATCATCTGTCGTTTATGTTTTATGCAAATGTAATCACTTGACAGTGTTCAGTAACATGATGCTGATTTTATTCTTCAGTGAATTTTGTTGAATTATTAAAAGTGAACAAGAATTTTTGTGTATGATTAAATCAAGAAAAAAGTTGATTTTGCAGTTCTCTGTTAAACACTTAAGAAATGTATTCACGCCAAATGATTCAAGTGTTATAGTTGAGTTGCCACCAATTTTACTCAAGAGCAGAGCAGTACCCGTTCGGTTTGAGATGCGAGAGGTAGAATAGGCAATTTTTGATTTAAATCCCAAAAAAGCATCTGGCATTGATAATATCAGTAATAAAATGCTCTTGGAGTTATCCCGGATAGCTGTAAAAATTATTTTGTTTATTTTTAATGCTATATTACGCCTTGAATATTATCCCCCAGAATGGAAAGTTTCACTCCTTAAAATGATACCCAAGCCAGGTAAAGATCACACGAAAGTTGAATCGTATAGGCTTATCAGTCTGTTATCAAATCTATCCAAACTTTTCGAAAAGCTACTAGCGAATCGATTAAATGTAGCTGTTGCTGAAAACAATTTAATACCCGCACACCAGTTTGGTTTCAGAAAGCAACATGGCACAATTGAGCAAGTTCACAGACTGGTAAGTGAAATTAGAAAGGCTTATGAAGAGAAGGAATACTGTTCTGCACTTTTCATTGATGTCTCACAAGCTTTTGATAAATTTTGGCATGAAGGACTACTCTTTAAAATCAAGAATATATTGCCATCTTATACACACAATTTACTCGAAAGCTTTATAACAAATCAAAAAATGTATAGTTAAGGAAACCGATTTTATAAGCACTCCACAAAATATACATGCCGGTGTTCCACAAGGTAGTATATTGGGACCACTTTTGTATATCCTATATACCTCTGACATGCCAACAAATAGTGACACACATACTTCCACATTTGCCGATGATACGGCGATCCTAAGTTGCCACAGTAACCCACTCGAGGCTTCTCGAATTTTACAGAATCACGTTTGTCAATTAGAAGTGTGGCTAAATCAGTGGAAAATAAAGGTGAATGAGCAGAAATGTGTTCATATTACTTTTACGTTAAAAAGAGAAACTTGCCCTTTAATCCGAATAAATAATCGAAACATACCCCAACATACAAGTGTCAAATATTTAGGCATTCATCTTGATCGTCGACTCACGTGGAAGAATCATATAGATGCAAAGTTAGCTCAGATGAAATTAAAAATCATTGAAATTAATTGGTTAATCGGAAGAAACTCCAGACTCAGCCTCGATTGTAAACTATTGCTGTACAACTCGATAATTAAACCCATATGGTGTTATGAAGTTCATCTTTGGGCAACGGCCTCCCATTCTAATGTTCAGAGAATTTAAAGAAAGCAGAACAACATTTTACGATTAATAACAGGCGCTCCCTGGTATGTAAGAAATTTAAATATACACTCAGATTTGAATGTTCCTCTAGGTAAAGATGAGGCCGTGAAATCTACCCAAAGCTATTTAGGTAAGCTGGAGACTCAGCCAAATGAACTAGTGCGTAATCTACTTGGAAATCGCGGCCACCAGCGTCTGAAAGTGGGGGGCCACAGCCGACTTGGCATACTAGTACAAAGGACCTATGCTTTGAGAAAAATTGAGATAATACATAAATAAATGATATTTTGTCTGGCACTGGCTGGACTAAGTAACTTAGTTTTTAGCTTTTAAGATTTGTAATACTTATTGTTAGTTCACTATTTTTAGGTGAAGATTCAATAAATAAATGAATTCGAAAAAAAAAAAATAAAATTTAATTAAAAATTTTAAACTGAAAAAATATCATAAATTCTAAATTTTATATAAAAACTCTGTGTCCGCATTTGAAAATTTTTATATTGTCCCAAAACAAATGTTCTATAAAAACAATCACACATATTATAATCGGCAGACTCGTTTATAGCCTATTAAATTTTTCTGGCTAAAAGAAATTTGAGAAATATATATTAGGCTGCCTTTTGGACAGTGTAAACCTTTTAAAAAAATATTTTTATTTTTTTTAATAGAATATATTATTTACTACATTTTCATAAATTTTTAGTGTACATTGTACTGTTTTAAAACGAATAGTAGGCAAATTCAAAATTTCCTATAGCTAAAAAATATATGAAAAAAATTCATTTTGCACGTTATTAAAATTTTAAACCTTACTTAAATTCGTTGAAAGTCAATTAAAAAATTAGACGAAAGCCTTTACTTTGCAAATAAATTATGATTTTGGTTCGCGGTTGTCGGATACGTTTAAAAAATTTCGTCTGTTCCCAAAAACGGTTTTTCGAACTTTAATTACATTTAGCATTAAAAGTACACCCGTCCGCAAATCGAAAAAAGTATGGGTTCTTAAAAGCACTTTCGA
Source organism: Eustalomyia histrio (assembly GCA_949748255.1). Taxonomy (NCBI): domain Eukaryota; kingdom Metazoa; phylum Arthropoda; class Insecta; order Diptera; family Anthomyiidae; genus Eustalomyia; species Eustalomyia histrio. The sequence continues at coordinate 94,216,808 of OX456527.1, read as the reverse complement.
TGGTTGATTTTTTATTTCATTTGGTCTAAATTTTACTTCAAACAAAAATTCCGGCCATCAGGCAAAATTCGCCATTTATTGCTTTGGATATATTCCCCCAAACACCATGTCAAATTTGGCAATTTCGCCCAAAATTTTTCCGGACATAAAGTCCAGAGAAAATTGGTGATTTGTGATCAAAATCGGCAAAAAGCATTTTCAAAAAAAATAAAATAAATAAATGCAGCCTTTTTGTAGCCGGTTTCTTGCACTGGGGGTTTTTCAACATAATTCAAAATGCCATTCTGGGTATACGGCTTGCGGCCAGTCTTAAATGTTTTCTACATTGTAGTAATTCCAACGTCTGCTTTGCTAAAAAATCATCTTTCTGTGTAGCTAAGTCGAGATTATATACAGATAGATGAGTTACCAACAGAATAAAAAACTGGACATACGCTCTTGTAGTGTGATCGATAATAGAAAATGAATACGAACTTTTCATTAGAATTTAAAAGTTTTCTTAGAAATAGTTTTTCAGAAATCAACTTCCTTAAACTATTTAACTTTTCTATTCCATACATTTTAGGAAAAAATTTCTAAAATTTGGGAATTGTATTCCAAGTTTGGAAATTTTTAAAAATATTGAAAGTGATTTTATAAATAGACATATACGATCATATATTGTTTTGTATATGATCATATATGTGTATGGTCTTATATATGACCATATATGTTCGTATCTGAATTTTGAGAATATATGGTTGTACATAACCATATATCTTTAAGTATGGTCATATATTCTTACATATGATTTATATATGCTCATGTATTGTTAAATACGATCTCATATTCATCTGGGTAGGGATTGTTTGTAAACTGGATACCCGCTGCTACCCGAGTAGAATAGATTAAGTCTGATAAAATCACGTCAGATATGATTGAATCTCAAAAAGGCTGATGCCAGATCTGATCAAATATGTTGCAATTAATTGCCAGGTCTGAGTTCATATAGCGCCAAATCTGTTGGTATCTAAAGGTATCTGGAAATTGAGCGATTTTTATCTCCTGATATGACCAGATATTGTCATACAGAATTATAGCTGATGCCAGGTCTGTTCATATCTGAAAAGGTATGCTGAATTTCGTGATGTCTTTGTCCTTGTTATCTGATGTTAGTCATTTGAACCGTTTAGAATTTTTGTTTAACCGCTAAAATATGATTTCATATTTTTATTTATTTTTTATTTTTAGTTCAAAGTTGTTGTTTTTATCAATAAGATCTAATAAGCCCAGATCTGAATAAGCCCAGATCTGATCTATTAAAATCTGGTACAAACAGATCTAATGGGATCTGTTCAGATCAGATCTTATTTATATAGGTGTACAAAAATAAGCTTGACGTACAGAGTATATCACGATGAATCATTGTATATGTAATGAATTTTTTTAAAAAAATATATGATTTTTGTGAAGAACGACAACTTTCTTCACAAATTTTGTATCCCAAAGGATTTGGCAATGCTTAATTTGAATCTCACTTAAATTTTTTAAAATTGAAAATAGAAGAATTAATATTTAATATGATTTATTATCATTAATCAAACTGTTATATTGGAGCTACTGAAAATTTGATGTCAGATTTTTTTATTTGGCGGCGCCCGCATACTTATTCACTTAAAATAAAAATCATCCCCCTTGTAGGAAAATCTGATACCATATTCGTGCTCAAAAAAGCCCACGTAAATAATTATTATAATTATTAGTTTGACCGCCTTTTATAAAATTATAAGCATTATTGGATTCGCCATTTTTAATTTTATAAAAAATTATCCGATTCGTATATCATTTTGTTTATTTATTTAGCGAAAAAAAATTATTTTTTGCTGAACTTATTGTTAGTTTGTCGTAAAATTGTTTTTGAATTATTTACAACATTGTAAAAAAAATATTTCTTAAAAAATATTTTTAAGCACTGTGGTATTAAAAATAAACCAACCCTGCCGACGTATTCAAAAAATATAACTATATTTTAATTTCCCTTTGACATTGTGAAGGGTATTGAAGAACTGGCACACTTAAATTTAACACTATAAGTTGTTTTTGAAAAATTTTTCTTATTTTTTATATTTTTTATATTTTGTTTGATTTTTTTATTTTTATTCATATTTTTTGTTTATTTTTGTTTTTAATTAACGTGATGCTTTGTTTTTAATTTTGCTTTTTTTTGCCTATAGAGAAAAACTCTATTAATATGCATGAGTATTTTTATTTTTGTTGTTTTTGTTCAGCGTGTACATTTTACCTTTGAGGTTTTTATTTTCATTAATTTTAACTGAAACTTTCAATTTCATACTTGACTTAATTTTAAAGCCTTTAAAACCTAAATAAATTGAAAAATTATATGCATATTGAAGGCAGATGTTAAACGACATCAATCTATGAAATATTCACATGAGACTAATTTACTACTATATGATATTCTAAAATAAATAGCAGCTACAATGATTGAAGAGTTGAAATAAATTAAAAATAATTAAACTAATGCAAATATTGTTAAATTGTATTGAATTTATTATATGCAAAATATTTGTCTGTTAGATCTGTTATTTAAATGCTATTTTTTTGAAAGATAAAGCTGGAATATTGGTAATGCCATTGACAAAAAAATATGTTAATAATTATGGCTCATTATTTATTTAATAAATCCTGAAAACATAAAATATTAGTTTAGAAAGGGGTTATGCATCGCGACCAAAAATCCATATTTTGTGCATCCTCATTTTGCCCTAAATGCTGAGGCTCCCAATGAAGCCAATCACCCTAACAGATTTCAAAATTTGGCCCGCTGTTAAAAAGCAATATATACTCGTATTCCACATAATTTATTATAATTGTCTGACTGATGAGAAAATTATTAGAAATATATCTGTCTATTCTTACAAATATATTGATTTAGTCATTTATAATAAAAATAATATCGAATTAAAAAAAAATTGAATCAAAAACATAAACAAATAATTTTATACTTTATTTTTAATTCCTATATTTTTTCATTTATTTCAGGTAAATTATTAACACATATTGTACACCAAATTGGTAAATATTATATTGAAACAAATTTTACGAAACTAATTTTACGCAAAGTTTAACAATTAAAACTCGCATTAAATTCGGCTTAACCGATTTTGTTTATACCCTCCACAGTATTTTTATACTCTCCACAGTATTTTTCAGACATGGCCTAATTGAAAAAAAATACTTAAGATGAAAAACGTTTTTGGGTGTAAAAACAATTTTTTGGATATAAAAAAATTTTTGAAGTTAAATCCACTTTTAGACGACATTTGTTTGTCATCTGACTTGTCACTTTTTACAATGTAAAATTTATACATATCGTGTGAACCCTTTCAAACATTGCGTATGTAAAGCCCTTATGTAAAAGCCATCTGACAATATTTCATTTAGAGCGTGTTCTATTTTGAAGTGGCAAACCAAATCTAAATCAGCGGTTTTTGGCAAAACGAAATTGGCGGGTAAAAATTAAATTAAAAAATAAAAAAAAATTAAAATCGACTGGATAAAGAACACGGAAAAGTATTTTACTTTAAATTAAAGAATAAATTAGTGTTTTCTTATACTATTTTAGTTTGACGGAAATCCGAAATCCATACAACAAATGCTCATATTTAGCAACAGTGGCTAAACACCGTAAAGTTTAAAGCAACATAAATAGAAAAAACATTAATTAATTAATAATTCAGACACAGCGCCAACAGGTACTTGGTAGCATTCACCTCGCAGTAAGAGAAATAGCTTCACGCATCTCAGTGTTCTGCTTTGATATCCAAGGAAACACTTTTTCCAGCAACTCGGTAAAGGACGTAAACGACATCCTCACAAAATTTTGAAATGACTTTGGATCTTCCAATCACAGCTCGTCCATAACCATTGAAGCAAAACCTAATCCAGTGTCACTTCGAAGCAACCACTTGTGGCATTTCTAGTTAACTTTTCTTGTTTTTTAATTTTATTGCAGTTATTATTGAAATAATACTGCACACTGCATTTGTTGTTGTTGTTGAATCGATTTTACAAATAAATTTACAAAAACTTATGCGCAAAAAAATCTGTTGCTAAAAACAACCAAGAGGTTCTGTCAGACGTAATTACACATTTACGTTTGTACGCAAAAACTAAAAATCTTATTATTTGCACTCAGAAAAAAAGTTAGTAGAAAAATTATACAGAATTTTTAAAAATTTTTGTTGCTAACTTCAGAAATCATTTAACAAATTTTAGCAAAAAAACAAATATTTAATTTTAAAAAGAAATGTTATTTCTTATAATTAAAACTTATAAATAAAAAAAGGGAATATACAGACTCATGTCCAAAAATAGGACATCCACTTAAAATAGCACTAAAAAGTATTTTTAGTTCTAAAAATCAACCCTTAAAACAATTTAAATTTGACCTTAAAATCCAAAAAATTTATTCAAAATATTTTTCAAAACAAAGATTAGCAAATGAAAACAAAATGATAAATTCGTTTATGTTATTACTAATTTTTTAAGCTTTGATTTTTTTTTCTATTTTGTGTAAAACATTTTTTGAAAAAAATAAATAAAATAAAAAAAGTTGCTCGATAAAAAATAATATAAATTTGTATATTCGTATGACAATTTCAAAGGAAATAAGCGGCTTTAAAGTGTAATATGGGCATTTTAATAATATTTTTTTAAAAATTAAAATTTTGCTATATTTTACAATTCATTCAGTTTACCGAAATTTATTCAAATTTAGTAGCGCTTACTAATTTCTTACACGAATTTGGTTGTACTAATATTAATAATATTTTTTGAGGATTTTAGCAAACTGATTTAAAATTTCACTTTACAAAAAGTTTACTAATTTTAGTAGCGACTACTAATTTTGTCTACTAATTTCATTTTATTACACGTTAGCAGACATAAGTTGCTAAGATTAGCAAAAAATACCGCTCTGCTCAAATTAGTAAAAATTCCCGTAATAACAGCAAAATTTTCAGTTGCCCTTACAGACTTTTTTTTGGTACACCAGAGAACTGCAAAATCAACTTTTTTCTTGATTTAATCATACACAAAAATTCTTGTTCACATTTAATAATTCAACAAAATTCACTGTAGAATAAATCAGCATCATGTTACTGAACGCGTAATTCGGATCAGTTTGAATCATATGTCAATTATGTTTACTGCAAATTTAATCACTCAACAAAAAGTCAGCGTTGAATAAATCAGAAATAACAACAAACAACGCGTATGACTGTATTCATAATTAAAACAAAATAGAAACACATTTCATAAATGATATTGTTTACATTAGGGTGGGACTTAAATCCGCTTTTTTAGAATTTTTATTAGTAATAAAAATATTCTTCTTTGTGAAATACAAATATTTTTTTGGAAAAAAATTTAGATCGATATCTCAGGCTTGCCTAATCTGGAAAAATTTAACTATTGTCTAAATTTTTTTTCATCTATTTTAATTGCAAAATTAGGCAATATTTAACTTTAGCCGGATTGGGCGAGCCTGAGATGTCGACCTAAATTAAAAAAAAAAAATTTTCACAAAGAACAATATTTTTGGTATTCCTAATAAAAATTCTAAAAAAACGTATTATAGACCCACCCGAATATACATATAACATTTATGAAATGTGTTTCTACAAAACCACCCCCTTTTTATAGATAAGAAACTATTTTGTTTTAATTATGATTACACTCATACACGTTGTTTGTTGTTTCTTCTGATTTATTCTACATCAAAATAATTATTGTTGGCTCGAATGAATAGAATAAAATCAATAGTTTAACAACGACCGATGATTATAAATGAGTGACACAACAATTTGTACGTCGTTTGATTGATTTAAAATCATCAACAAATATGTGTGTTGGAGTATATTCAGTGTTTGAACGCAAACACATATTTATTCTTGTGTTGATTGCGTATGAACGTTTTGCAATCAGCAAATGCAGTTCTCTGGTGTACACTAATTTTCACAGACATAATGAACTACATATGGATCATCAAAGTGACAAGTCAGATGACAAACACATGTTTGTTTAAAAGTGTCTTAAACAAATTTTTTGTGGTGAAATACATAAATTGTTTGAAGTAAAAAACATTTTTTGAGGTGAAAATTTTTAGGCGAATATAAAATATTCTTCACCTCTAGCTGTCTGGTTAAAAAATATGACAATTGCACTAAAATACAAAGAATTATATGGACATTTAAGAGGTACCCAGCAAAACTTTGTAAATGGGTGCGATATTCTCACACGTTACCTTGTAATGATAGCTCGTTACCTTTTTTATTATTTGCAAGCATAAAGTAATAAGTTACTCATTATTGATTACGTAATATATGATTTATAAATGTAAAGTAATAATTGAAATATTTTTGATAATCTATTTTTAGATACATTACTTTGTGTTTTTTGTAAGCAAAAGGGTAATGTATGTTTGTTTTGATAACACTAGCGAAAGAACGAAGCGCAAAAAGTAATCAAATACTATATGCGTCGATAGCTCAGTGGGTAGAGTTCTTGGCTGGCAACCAGATTTCCGTGCTTCGATTTCCATCATTATTTTTAACTACAAATAATTTTTTTTTAATAAAAATTCCTCTTTTTTAAAAATCTATTTTTAGACACATTACTTTTCCATTCTCGTAACCATATAAGTAAACCCTTACATTATCACCTCTAAAGTAATGTGTATATACATTACTTTGAGGCTCATCGCCTGCAAAATTCATCAATGAAGTAAGGTGTAAAGTAATCCATCGGCCCCTATAACTATACATTACTTTACCCAAATGAGCAACCCCGCTATTACATTCGCACCATTATTGCCATTTCAATGGTCGGAGAGACGGATATGGCTAGATCGGCTTAGAATTACATAAGCATACATAATGAGCATATATGCTTTATAGCGTATTAGACCTATATCTCGATGTACTCGTATTACAAATGGAATGACAAGCTAGATAGCAACCGTCTCATAAATGTGGAGGGTATAATAAATTGGGGTTCAAGTAAAAATGGTTTATGTATGACAAAAATTTTAATTTATTCTATTTTGTTCACCTTAAAACAAACCAAGAAAATATTTAAAATTCATCCATAACATACACAAAAAAAAAAAAAAAAAATAAAAAACTTTCATGTCATAGTTATCATACCATAATGGTTGTTACATTTATAGGTCATACATAATTTAAATGTTTACTATGTAACTAACTATGTTTGCGTTTACTCTTTTCCAATGGAAATCCTTAGCAAAAATATTTTTTTTTAAGAATATTTAAACATTTTTTTTTTTTGTCTTGAATATATTAAAAATTTTAACACGAAATAGCTTGTGAATCATTTATATGCATATATAAATATTAAATTTTAGCAAAGTTTACATTTTGAAATCCTCAACTAAAAACAAATTAGAAAAATTCACAGAATTCAATTTTGTGGAAGGAAACATTACATCTTATTCAAAATTTCTTTTAAGAGTATAAAAAAAAGTATACATTTTTTCTTTGTGGTATTTCGTTATTAACTCATTGGAATATTTCGTTAACTTGTCGAAATATGGTTGTTCTTCCTCCATAAAATAAGGAAAAGTGTATCCTTAATCATTCGGTAAAAATCGCAGGAGGCAAGAACTTAAAATTTGGCATGTAGGGCAGTGATCGGCACTCAGGGGCCAAACACAATCGGTAATTTACACGTACACTACACAAATGTCAACAAATCTCACAGCTAAGATTACAAAGTACATTTATTTCATTCAGTGGCACGCTAACTTTCAACAGAGCAAGTATATGCCGTTTTGTTGAAGAAATAAAGTACACTCTAAAAATTTGTTTTTTTTTTATTATAGGTATTTTTTTATTGTAGTTATTTATTTTGTTTTTCGTTTACATTTTAAATTAAAAATGTGGAACCTTGAGTGGAAAGAATTTTTTTTATTTTCTTGGTATATATTAAATGAGAAAGAGTGCCTTTTATGCAATCAAAAAATTATTATTATTATGAATTATTTTTATTTTTTATAATAAAGAAAACAAAAACATGAACTATTTTAATTCATTAAATACGGATATTCCCTTAACGATAAATTCATTTATTTTTTTATCTAGAAATACAAAATAATTTCTTACGGTGTAAGACACCAATACATTCATATTCTTTCTTTCTGCCGACCACTGATGTAGAGTACTCATTTGGTAAAAACATCCACAAAGATGGGTATTTTGGAAATGTTTACTAGGGAGAAAAATGACAGACTTTTTCCAATGGCTAGAAATATGAAATTGGAATTTGTTTTAATTCACTAATATAGTAATTTATCGGATATTCGTGAGGAAAATGGAAAACATCAGGATTAAAAAGGGGAAAGGACGTTTCTTCATGACCTGCCCAAAATACTTTGGCTAGAAATCTGAAATTTAAAATAAATATGTGTACCAATTTGTGGAAGAAATACTGTTTGGCATTTTCAATTAGACCGTGATAAAAATAGGGTTCGACAGGGTAAAATTATCGCTTTAATGTTTTAGTATAAAGATTTAAGAATCTGAAATCTGACATTAGGGTTCCTACAAAATAGGCAGCCATCAAGACAAAATTTTTAGAAACTTTTACTTGAGGGATAAAATTGGTAATACGGGAAAGAAAAAAACAGTTTTTCCTTTAACTTCCTACCCAAAACTACCGGCTAAAAATCCGAAAGTTCAAATTTTGTATTTTCTGTGGTATAATTTTATACACTAAGAAGATAGTTTTATAGTTTTCAATTAAAGC